>CM030359.1:42105897-42750897 GCA_017893485.1 Hemerocallis citrina
TCTCCAGAAACTTAGTAGACATGCTTAGGATCCACTCCTAATTTTTGTAGATTTTTATATTAATTTTACACCTAGTTTTCACCCATTAAACTTTGACAATAAGCTGCTGCCAGAACAGTTAACCTGTAAAGATTAGCATAATTGACCTAGTTACAGTCAGAATTAATAAAAACTTACTGAACATAAATTGTAGCACCGGATGTCTAGTTCACTTTCCCATTTTGCGAAATCGAATTCCGAGTTGTGGTTTATGAATTACTGCTGTGTTAGGCTGCTGTGTCTGTTCTTTTCAGATTTACAGTATTTGTAGTGTATCATGAATTGTATCATTTTGTTGCACCTCTATCATTGCTTTGACACTCTTATATATACAATTGCATTACCATGAATGAAATAATAAAATATTAAACAAGCCGGGGTTAATAAGGGTTGACTTAGTAGTGGATAATCTCAGAAAATATACTCGGTAGGGCCATTCTTGTTACATGGACTATTGACATGGAAGGTGGAGAAATACTTGTGAACTTGTTATCTTGTTATTATGTTATCTCATGATACTGAGTACATGCTCTGTAGATCCCACCACTATGTCTAAAACGTACACTGTTTTGTGTGCACCGAACCTGTGGTATGGGATGCAGTAGTACGTGTACTAGATAGAAAAACAAAATGCTAATAAACCTTAGGTTGACACTTATACACTTGACCATTGTTTATTGACATTATTATTGCTTTTGGAATTTGATCTTGCATCATATTTCTTGATGTACCATGTTCCCTTATTCTTTGCTTTTCACTACTTGCTGTCCGTACTTGCTCTAAGGACATTTTCTTTCCACTCTAGTTGATCCAGCTACAGGTGCACAAGGAGAATTGACAGGAGGCATTGGTGAGCAGTTCTTCTAGGATTGGAGCAGGATCTACTTTAGAATAAATTATCTTCTTCTACGTTATTCTTTTATCGCATTATTATTCATTTGTTGAACCTTGTATTCTGGGATTGTTGACCCGTAACCGTTGTTTATTTTCTCAGTTGTTGGTTATTATGTTGACTACTGCATGTTTTTATCTCAGTTGTTGTTTATGTGATTATATTTATCTGCGTGGTTGTGATTATTCATTTGTAATATTGTTGAGTTAAGACTGGTACAGCTTATGGATGATGTTAATATCATTCGCTGGGCCTTCGTCACGGACTCGTATTCCCGTATTTTGGGAAGCGGGGCGTGATAGGTTTTTAGTGGTATCAGAGACATGTTAGACTCTAATTATGTTAGAGTTTAGCCAGGTTAGGCTCTAACTATGTTGGAGTTTAGCAGGTTTGGCTAATGTGTTAGTCACGTTTGGCTCATACGTTAGTCAAGTTTGGCTCTAGCCAGTCTAACTCAATAATATGCGCACCACGTCAATCACATGAACATGTAATAACAAACATATAATCTGGATACTCCTATCATTTGATTCCTCTTTTGATCCTTTCATATTTAGTCCCTTCATCTCTTAGTTGTTCGTCACTTCCATTCATTCACATTCATTGATTCCTTACTGGGTATATATTTTTTTTATTGTACCAATATTCCTTTGATTCTGGAGTTGTCCATTCTTTTCTTCCCGCTTGGTTCGTCGATCGGCATCGGTGGATCTTCAACGACATGTTAGAGGCTTGTTTAATTCCTACCATACTATATATTTTATGACATATTTATTGTGTAAATTTGCTACACTGCATATTTATTTTCTCATTCACATTTGCATTGTGCTTATGCATGTATTTCATTCTGTTTTTCTCCCTACTTTATAAATCATTTTCACTATTACTATTTTGTACTATTGTGTTTGATATTTATAATCTGTACATCTATTTTGATATTCCATTGTGTGACTTTCAACTCCATTTCTTACCTTTCTACTATTTTTATATCATGAATTTCAAAACATAACATCATACTTAAATTAAATGTCCCATATCCCTGTACATATGGAAGGTTACATCTTCCATTTCTCCATTTCGGTGCAACCTAATGTCGAGATGGCAAATATGCAACTCGATGTAAACGGTGGCAAATTACAACTGGATGTCTGTAACTCCTATTTCCCGTATCTGTATTTTTCTACTGTATTTTTATTTCTGGTATTCTTGTATTCAATTTGAGATCTGTATTGTTGTGCTAGCTCGAATAAAATCTCTTCTTTTGCTTTAACTCAATTTTGGTGCCAATATTTAATTCAATTGTATTGTTAGTTCTACTCTTTTGTGTCGTCCTTCATGTAGAAATGGACTATTCATTCCATCTAATTCATTTTCTCCAATTTTATTGAATTTTAACAAGTCTCTTGTTGGATCCCCCCTCAAACCCGCTATCCAAATGCCCAATAACCCAAACCCCTCCTATTTAACCCTAAACCTACCCTAACCCTAACCCCTAATTACTGTTTAAACCCAAATAATCCAGCCACCATCTTCTTCCCTTCCGTCTTCTTCCCCTGCACTCGATCACAACCCATTCCCCTCAACCGTCGCCGTCCCCATTGTCCTCTCACCTTTGCCCCCACCACAGTCACAACCCCATCACCTCGCAGCCATTACCCATCATCTTCCTCACCTTCTCGCCATCGAAACCCACTTCGCCATCACCCTCCATCATCGTCCTCATCACTCCCGAAACTCGATTTCTCCGACCCTTCGACCTTACCGCCATCATCTCACCACCGCATTGCCTCACTCTCCTCGTCGCCTCGCTAAAGCCCAAATCCCAGAACCCATTTCCCCCGCTCCCCTGTTTCCAAACCCAAGAGTAGAGCATCGCACACCCCATCGCCGCATCGCTCCTGGACATCGTGCCGCCTGTCGCCGCCACAGTCGCGCAGACATCGCAGTCGCCAGCCAGCCGCCGGTGCTGCACACACACTCTCTCTGTTACGGTGAAGGAGGGAAGAAGAAGGGCACTTTGAATCCCGGCCATTAGATCTCATCAAGATCAAATCTCGATCTGATCAGATCAGATCTGTGTTTGCTGTTTGGCGTCCAGAGCAGATCCGGAGTAGATCCGCTGCGTTGGTGTTTGCACATATCTCGTACGTGCGTGCGTGTGTCCGTGCTCGTGCCTCGCCTCTCGGGATTCTCATCCCGTATTTGTTCGCGTTCGGATTCACCATCGTTCCGACAAGTATTCTCCTTGTACAATTTATTGTCCCAGTACAAGCATTTAATTGAAAATACCGCAAATAGGTTGTAGTTGTGACTCCTTCTTGATTTATCATTTGTTGATCTTGAATTATTCATCGTCGATTCCATAATCTTAAGAGTCACAACCCTTTCGTTGTTATATCTACAAACTACTTGGACTCGTTTATCTCCTAGTCACTTGAGCACATGAAACTAAGAAACCCTAGACTTGTAGATGTGTGTTGTATCATATATGTGGTGATCTTGCATTCCTTGAGTTGAGAAATAGATGTTTCTTGTTGATTTGATAACCACTACATCCGTATTTGTATCACACATTAATCTAGACTCATAATAACCAATTATCATGCAACTTGTATATGAAAGACATTCACACTTGTTGCAGTCCTGAACTTTACTTGCTGTTTCGACCCCTTTAAAATCAAAACCTGAACTTAAGCCCTGCATATGAAATGTATCTCTGAATGTCTAGTTGTCAAAAGCATCCAGAATTTTTGAATTTCAAGTTACGGACTAGGAGATATCGCAGTTTTACTGCTACTGTGTCGGTAGTCGCAGATTCACAAAACTGCTGCACCTCGTTAGTTTAAAAATTATTTTAACTATGCTACCAGTAAGCAATTAACCTGAAATTTTGCATGCTGTTACTGGACACCCTAGAGAACATTTCCAAATTTTATCAGAATAAATTAGTAATGTTTCAACCTTGTTTCACATGTATAAACTCAGATTCACAAATTCTGGCTGAACACAAAAGTTGTATAGTTTGCTGTTTTGACACATGTTACCACAACTTTTATGTACCTTATTATGTGCATTGGAACCAGGCAGGAGTCTAGTTTCTAGATATTCTGACGGATTCACATTTGCTATCTTGTAGCAACGGAAATCACAATTTTGGTACAGCGACCTCATGCTGTCCAGATTTGAGATTTTCATTGTTCTTGATATTTAGATTTGTTTTGACCCTCAAACTTGTATCCTATCTAGCCTAGACTTGTCCCATGCTCATGATTATGTTTACTTGACTTGTTTCGTACATTTTCATGCTTGGTTAATAATAATGAATAACAAGCCGGGGTTTAAGGGAAAGACCATAGTAGTGGATAATATAGGTAAGTGTACACGGAAGAGGGCTCGTGTTTTCCATTAATACTCGGTTCATGAACCTGTTGCACCTTGATGTATTCATGGATCCAGTTACTTGGCTCATGAACCTGTTGTATTCATGAACCCACAGTGTGGTTCTTGAACCTGTTAGTATTCACGAACTTGCTTCGTGGACCTGTTATTTATTTTCGTATTCATGAACCGTGCCTGCTTGATACTTGATACCTGAGTACGCCGCCCTATAGAATCCATTACTAGGTCTAAACAAAATTGCATTGATTGTAGCAACCATGTAGTAAAAGTATGGATGAATGAAGTGCTACCTAGATAGTAATAACCATAAGACTTGAACATGAAACTTGAACTGGATACATGCTTACTTGATACTTGATGACATGATACATGAGACTTGATACTTGAATATAATACTTGATACTTGCAACTCAATACTTGTACTTGACACTAGACTTGAGACTTGTTACTTGATATTAGACTTGAGACTTGTTACTTGACACTTATACTTGATACTTGTCACTTGATGTTGGATACTCTTATATGTTCACTAGTCACTTGATCTACTATTAGTATTTGTTATCCAACCTGATCTCTTGAGTTGTCCTTCTTGCTAGTTAGTTCTTGAATTCCCACTACTTGTTGCATCCCTATTATATTCTTGAATTCAAATTTTGTTCCATGTTTCTTGTACTCGTTTTTACTATTTGTGGCCCTAACTTGTACTAAGGGCGTTTTTTCTTGTTTTCCCTATTTTCCCCCTTTTTATATTTATTAAACAGACTTTAGAGACGTGTTGCCTGCTAGAATTGGTGAGCAGAGATTCTAGACTTCAATTGGAGAAATGACATGCTCCCATTATTTGTTTTCTTGTGTTATTTATTTTCTTGCTACTTAAAACTTGTAACGGGCTTTTGTTCCCGAGTTTTATCTTTGATCCAGACATTGAAAACTATTTGGATATTATTATTGTTTCAATTGTTTTCTGCTGTTTAATAAAAATCTCATGCATGCGTAGTTGTATATATATTTTGTTATATTCTTGTGGTGATGCTGAGTCAATCCTGCAGCTTATGAATAATGTTAAAATCATTCGCTGAGCTTCGTCACGCACTCGTATTCCATATTTTTGGGAAGCAGGGCGTGACAATATTGTCGGGGAGGCAAAATGTGCAACCGAATATCCAGACGGCAACCTGCAACCTGATGTCGTGAAGGCAAACATGCAACTTGATGTTAAGGAGGCAAGATTTTCTACCTATTTTCTAATTGATATTTCAAGACTCTTTACTCAGATAATGAAACTAATAGTAAAGAAATATTTTCTTTATGACATTTTGTTTATACAATTACACTTTATATTTCCATACAATTTGAACTAGTATAGTTGATTTACTTCATTTTGTGTTTACAATTTTTTTTTACATTTATGTTAAGATTGAGTACATCAACTATGGTCTAAGTTTTCGTTCTTTTGTGAATTACTATTTATTGCCACCGTTTTCCAATTCTTTAACATTTTAGATTTCTTACTTACTTTTGTTTCCACGTCCTAATTAATGATTTGACGCTTACTTTTGTAATATTTAATGAACTCCTTTTAAGTCTTCTTGTATATATATATTTTGGTCTATTTTTCTCGTTACCCTTTAATGTGTTTTTCGAGTATTGATTATAATGTCAACATTCACTAATTATTATATGTCTTTTACATTCATTGTTATCAATATTTTCTATACTTAGCTAAATTTGTTCGTATTTCTATGTATCTTGACTGGTTATTTTCCCAAAACTATTTTTTTTATATAACCTTTAAAGTTTGTGTTCATTTGTTATTTGTATGGTTATCAACATTTTTATAGTTGGATTTTATCTCTTCACTTTTGACTTCTTATTCTATGTGAATAGTCTTCCTATTTTCTAACGATTGGGGATTAATGGTGTATTTTGACTTCACTTTCCATTTATAATTGATCGACTGTATATATTCCTGTTTGATTTATTTATAAAGTTGATAAGCCAAATTTTTATAATGTTATTATTACTACTATTATTATTATTGCTATGGTTTTCGTTATTAATATTGGTATCATTATTATTATTGATATTACCATTGTAATTATTATTGTTGTTTTCATTATTTTATTAATGTTGTTAATATTGAATTACCTTCATACAAAAAAAATATTGAACCCAAATTATATTCCGTTTTGCATTATTATTCTTATGAGTATTGTTAATATATTTTATTATTGTTATTATTATTATTATTGTTAGTATTGTTATTATTATTATTGCATTATTTTCATGAATGTATTGAATCCTATTCTGTCATGTATGTATTATCATGATTATCAGTATTGTTAATATTTTTATTTTATTATTATTATTGCTACCAGTATAACTTTGATGATTTTATTACTGTTATGAAGAATAAAGTCATGATCAACACATAGCCACAGTAGTAATGAAAGAAATATGAAATAGCAATAAATAAAACATGAAAACATCAAGTGAAACTAGACTAAGTGTTAAGTGTAGGAAAAACAAAAACAACATGCATAAAACCAAGTCAAGAAAACACAATGCTATATGCTGACTCTCTAATGCACACTTATCAGATTCTATGCATTTCATACTACATAGGTCCGGTGCAAGCCCTTAACGTTCTCCACTTCATAGGATTAGATCCCCCTGTTATGCAACTAATCCTACTACGGTGATGAAAACAAGATCCAGAATACTCCGCGAATAGGCATCACAACCCTCGACGTGCAAGCATCATGTAAGAATAGCTCAAAACCGGAGAATCACCTCCCTGTCGTGTACCCCATGAATAGGCTTGCGAGGCCCACGACATGCAACTACACCAGGTACATCCTTTGAATAGGCCCGCCGACCTTCAACATGCGAATGCACCCTGCATGTTCCGTGAATAGGCCTGCAGACTCTCGATACACAAACATACAAATGTCCTCTCGAGACAGAACATCACACAAGTCCTGGAACGCATCCGTTGGACCTAAACCCAAAAGCATATACTTATGTTTCCCAAGTTCCATCACATCTCTACTAGTGTATGTCCTTAAGTTAGTTATTATATTAAAAAAATTACAAATCCCCATTCTCTAGAGTTAGTGTATCTTGTCGGACTTAATTCGACAACAACAATCCCAAGACCCCACTAGTCTAAATCTACAAAATCTCATCTGTCGGTTCACAGGACTCCCACCCAACTCCTAGAGATTCACAGCTCAACCATCAATACCAAATCATTCAATAAAACTCATAATTCCATCATCAAAATGTTTATATGAAGGAAACTTCTTAAATCAACAAAAGTCCAATTTCATTTAATATACTAGTAAAATTTCAGAATTAAAATAAAATATTAAATCCATTAAATGGCTGGGAATTGTATTATGAAATCACAGAATACCACAAAACATCAATTACTTCAAAGAAAACATATATATTTTACTATATGAAGTTATAGAAATACAAGTTTAAATTCTATTATAAACAAAATACAACTCTCTGTAAAATACTGTAATCTGTAGCAAAACATCATCTAAAACAGTAGATTAATAATCCATAATATCGAAGAACCAATCGTTTAAAGAAAATATTAGAAAACTCAAGAAACCCATTAGCAAGAGCAATGACAGTCGACTTTCGAAAATGGCCGGTCGACTGTCCTGCAAAAATCCAAAACTCAAGAAAACCCATCAGCCAGAACAGTGACAGTTGACTGTCGAAAATGGCCAGTCGACTATCCTGCGAAAATCCGAAACTCAAGAATTGACAGTCGACAGCCGACTTCAGTTCAAAAGTGAAGCGGTCGATTGTAAATTCCATCAGACTGCAGTTTTGAAATTTTGTGCATGTTTTATTGATACATCTATAGTTCTTTTTAAAATCTTAAATTTGTAAAACTAAAATCATGAGATGGCTTAACATGACTTGTATAACATATAAGAGTATACAAAATAAATCAAAATCACATCGATTTCGCAAAAGAACATATTCTCATGAAATTCTTCAAAGAACTGTAATGTATATATGTATATATGGGCATAGGGTGTTTGAGCATCAGTTTGAGTATCAAAATACATCAATTAGGAGTAATATAGTGTTTGGATTCAACATCAGCACTAAAACAAACCAAAACTCAATCGGAACCTTCATAAAGAGTACAAAAACCAAATTTTGGTAATTCATCAAAACAGATCACATGATTCTATGTGTATATGTGTGTATATGCTGATATATGTATATATAGGTGTTTAAGAATCAGTGTATAAGAGTAGTTTTAAAGTTTTATTTCATCTTAATATCAATGCCAATTCAAATCCAGTCAGAAACTTCATAAAGTACATAAAGATCGATTTCGGAAATTCTTCAAAACAGTGAATATAGAGATATATGTGTGTAAGTGTGAGTGTATATATATATATATATATATATATATATATATATATATATATATCAGTAGATCTAACAAGAAGCATAGTATATCAGTGTTATATTGTCAAACTCAATCTCAGTACCAAGTAACTCAAGATCCCATTGAAAAACTTCTCAAAATCACAAAAACACTTCGGCTGAACACATCATCAGACCCGAAATTAACCCTCTTTCTCATTACTTTAAAACTTGAACTCTTTTGAATCAACCCCCTCTCATAACTCAAAACTTGATCTTTTGATTTAACAACCACTTCTAAAATTTTGTTTTACACCTACACAATTACTCACAATGGTTTACCCATGAAATATATACAATTAAACCAAGTTTAACTTCATCAAGATTCAAAACAT
This sequence comes from Hemerocallis citrina, assembly GCA_017893485.1. NCBI lineage: Eukaryota > Viridiplantae > Streptophyta > Magnoliopsida > Asparagales > Asphodelaceae > Hemerocallis > Hemerocallis citrina. The sequence continues at coordinate 42,115,027 of CM030359.1, forward strand.
AGTATACTCACAACATACACAGTAAAGGAACTTGATTTATTCACTTTATGCAAATTTCCATCATACAATTCATAGTTTATGTTCAAATCAGCAAATACATGAAGGGAATCATCCTACTCATGATTTCTATTAGGTTCTTTAACAATCTCAAATCATATATATGAAGCTTTAATCAACTATGACATAGTTTCATGAAAAGATTCAATTTTTAATTCACCCACACATCAAGAATTCACATTATCATCATACAATCCCTAACATGCTTTCTAATACACAATTCATCACATACAACATGCTTAGAACAATAAGAAAATAAACATATGTCACTCACCTTATTGAAGAATCAACTGAAAATAATAAAGAAAATAAGAAAATCCCTCATTTCGCAAGAAAACCAAGATCCTCGCTTTGAAACTCCTAGAAAATAATAATAAAGAAATCCCTTTGTGTTGTGCAGCAAAGAGACGGCTGCACCTCACCTTCAATAGGTCGGAAATAGAGTATCTAGGGTTTTTGAATAGATTTGTAAAATATCTCGTTTGAATATATCTTTACATATATAAATCCTTATACTTGGTAATTAGATAAACCAATTCAATTTAAACTTAAAAAAAATAACTAACCAAATACTGCCCGGCACTGTTTGTAAAACCCAGAAAATGAAATTTGTACTTTTTTCCCTCTATATGGCAATTTTGTAAAAAGACCATTCTTTATCAAAACTTACAAAATAAACCAAATTTATTAAAACGAAAAGTAAACTCTTTACCTCTAAGTTTGCTAGACATCATGCTCAGCCCAAAAATCTGAAAATCTGGAGTTTTCACTCCAAGTGGTAATTTTGCACAAAAGTCCATCTTTTTGTAATATTTGCAAACATGTCAAATAAATATTAAAAAATATAGAAAATTCACAAATAATACTTACTAATAAATAATAGGTTTTCCTCCCAAAATAATTTCTGATTTTGAACTCCCCAAGAAGATATTTGCACGTGTTTTGCACGTGTAAAAAGATAAATTTTAGAAAACCAAAAATCGTTTTAATCCATTTATTAATCTTAAAAAAATTATTTTAAAAAATATGGGGTATTACAGTATATGCCTCAACCTTCAAGTGACTATATTTTGCAAACAAGTCCCCTTTTCCTGGAGCAAACTTTATATATCTCAGTATTCTCATCACCATATTCATATGTTGTTCACAAGGTGCATGCATAAACTGACTCACCACACTTAAGGCATATGAAAAATCTGGCCGTGTATGTGCGAGATACATTAGTCATCCTACCAATCTCTAATATCTCTCATTATCACACGACACCTGATCAGGATCATTCCATAGTTTCAATCCTTCTTCTAACGGTGTATCAATAGGTTGACAAGTAGACATTCCTATTTCCTTCAACAAATCAAGACCATACTTTCTTTGAGACACAAATATACCCTTTCTAGATCGAGAAACTTCGATACCAAAAGAGGGCCAAGATCCTTCATTTCGAACTCTTGTGACAAGTAGCTCTTTAATGCCTTTCTCTCCTCAGGATCATTTCTAGTTACTATTATATCATCTACATATATAATAAGAGCGCTATCATACCTTCTTTCCTTTTCAGGAACAGGGTATGATCTGAATTACTCTGACAATATCCGAATGTCCTCATTGATTTTGTAAATCTCCCAAACCAAGCTCTCGGCGACTGCTTGAGACCAAACAATGCTTTCTTCAACCGACACACTTAATTACTATGTTGGACTAGTCTATTTGATCCTGGTGGCAAATCCATATAAATCTCTTCTGCCAATTCCCCATGTAAAAAGACATTCTTCACATTAAAGTGACCCAACGACCAGTAAATATTTGTAGCAAGTGACAGTAGAACTCGAACAGTGTTGAACTATACTACAGGTGCAAATGTTTCATCGTAATCAATTCCATAAGTTTGAGTGTACCCTTTGGCAACCAACCTTGCCTTGTATCGCTGAACCATCAGACTTATACTTCACGGTATAAATCCATCTACATCCTATCGATTTATTTTCTACTGGCAGTCGACTATCTCCCAAGTTTCATTCTTCTTTAAGGACTTCACTCCTCATCCATAGCTTCTTTCCATCTTGGATCGGCTAAGGCTTCCTGCACAGTGTTAGAAATAGATACAACAGTTAATTGATCCATAAATGATTTATTTGATTCAGAAAATCGGTGAGTGGACCCATAATGACTCATCGGATACTTGAGATTACTAGTGGGATCAGGCTCATAAGTAGGTTTTGGGATACCTCTTGTGGTATGATTTGGGAGTTCCCTTCTTGGAGCTTCAGACAACGATGACGATTGGTTTTGGGGTTCTGATGGTGCTGGTAGTGGAGAGGACACTAGCAATGGCATGGATCCCGACGGCTCGTCTTCTGGAGGTGCTGGTGGTAGAGAGGACACTAGTGATGTCATGGATCCCGACGACTTATCTTCGAGGAGGTTCTGCGACGATTGTAGTTCCTTATGGAGATCTTCTTTCTCAACCAAATCTTCTTCCTCCTCAACCAAATCCTTACTACTTACATCCAGATTTTCACCCATTGTATCCAATTGTTCACTCAGAATGGTAACCACTTCGTCATAGGCAAGAGTCTGAATTTCACTTCGGTAGTCCCCCTGAAGTTCAACCTCAGAGGAAAAATACATCTCATCTTTATGGAACACAACTTCCATAGTCATAAACATCCTTTGAGTTGGTGGATGATAATGTCACGCGCCCGCTTCCCAAAAAGAATACGGAATACGGATACACAACTCAACCCAGTGAATGATTTGCATCATCCATAAGCTGTTCAGAATCTTTACAAAAAATCACAGAATAATCAGAGTCGGAAGAAAAAAGAATCATCCTCACACAGACATATATATCTCAAAACAAAACAAAGTGCCAACAGAAATTAACTGAAATCCATTATTATAATAGTCTCAAATAAACAGACCCGAACAAGTTAATATCCTGGGTCACATTGCCCAAATAAAATGAAATCCATATACTCAAATACATTGTTCAAAAGCAACAAATAATAATAATAGCAAAAGAAGTCCAACACAAATATTTCATTTCTCCAATACCATCGGCAAACGACCATCCTGATCTGCAATCAATAAATTGCAGGAGAAGGAAAAGAAAACAAGTACCCGTCAATGCAAGTTACGGGCCGCTTGTAATGCAGGATACAAGTACATGGAAAACTAACAAATCTAAATAATAGCAGAAACAGATATAGCATGGTATAACAGAATCAACTATCATGGTATACTAACATGTGTCAAGTGTCAAAAGTCAAATAGCATGCAGACAGATATACAGATAGTGTCAAATAATAATGTCAAGTGATAGTTTCAGACAGATAACAAAGACACAGATAATCAGATGACCAGAAAATTAGATAACAGATTCAGATATCAGATACAGATACAGATGTCAGATTCTTATAAGTTTTGTATTAATTACTAACTATGTATCACTTCATGTGCCATCCTTTTATCACATGTTTGCTACATTCAAAATAGTTATGTTTGTAGATTTCGTAGGGGATCATATAGGGCCATGTACTCAGGGTTTTGGCAGACAGATATCAGATAGCAGATCCAGACAGACAGATAGAACCTAGTGGTTCTCTTCTTTCCTACACCTTCCTATAGGAAGTAATGTAGACAGGGTACAGAATAACAAATAACAGATAATCATATGGGAAACACGGGCCCCCTTCTAAGTACAAATTTTTATGCTTTTCCACTACTAGATCTTTCCCATAAACCCTGACTTGATCATTTTATAATTATTATCAGACAGATGTGTATGTGCATGAAACAAAGTAATCTAGCATGATATAACGAAACACAAGTTCAGAATAACAGATAAGCATGTACAGATGGTAAGATAGTCACATAACAGAACAAAATAGGGTACTTTCTAATTCAGAACAGCATGACAGTACAGTACTAAAACAGCAATTTCCGTTACCACAAATATCAAAACCTAGATCCGTCAGAGAATCTGGAAAATAGACTTCCAACTGAATCCAGCGGATACATATAAGTCATATAGTGTTTCAGAAATACATAACTCAAAACTGATTTGGATCCAGAAAATACGTTCAGCTAGAAATCAGTAAATCGAATTCAAAGTCAGGAAAACAGCATCAAAACACCTCAAATAAATCCAGAAAAAATCTAGGGTATTCCCTTATATGTCTAGGTATAAAGTTTCAAAATTTTCCAGTAAGATTAGTTTAGCCAACAAAAATCAGAAAACATCAAGAAACGATAGTTTAGTAAATCTGGAATTCCCAACACTGTTGTACGAAAACTATAATATCTCGGAAACCATGAAACGAAATACAAATCCGTCAAAGGGAGAAGAAAATTGACAAAATAAGCTATCTTTCATGTTTCATAAATATTTTTCATACAGAAAAATGAATTAGGGTGAAAATACAAATCTTTTCAGAACAGTGAGCAAAATTCAGTAAGTATAATTTTTATAAACAAGCATGAAACGGTTTATAAAACTCATCAATAAAATTTGCCAAAATTCTGGGTAATTTCTAAATAGGTATAGAAATACTGTGCAAAATTTTAGATCAAAATAATATGCTTAGTACTAGTATCAAAATAGTTTAGTCATCGAAATCATCAAGATATGAAATCTGGAAATATAATACACCTCTGTAGTAAAACAATCATATCTCACACATACGAAAACAAAATCGATCTCTGTCAGAAAATTTGGTAGGAAGACAGATTTCTTTAAAAATCATGTTTACTATTGAAGTTAAGATTCTGACCTTAATATGGTCTAAAATAGCAATCAAAACAGATCATCGACAAAATATAGATTTTCCTCTTAACTGCAAATCAACATACAACATACGAAACTCGTTCCAAATATAACCAAACATGTTATAGAGTCTACTAAGTATCCAAACATCATGAAATAGGGTATATAGCATGTCCACAACAAGTATATCACATGGATCCAAACAAACACACAAATTCTCATAATTATCTCACAAATATAGTCACATCAAGAACGGTCAAAACCTAAGTTGTTTCATGTCAAATTTGTGTCGAGAGGCAATTATGGTCAATAGCACTATAGAGACAATACTCATCCAAAATACATTACTCACGAGTTGTCTCTAGAACCTAACTACACTACAAGCAGAATTTATGACTTGTATCATACAAAGAAATTGAGTACAAGTTACTTGCCTTAACCGAAGAAGAAACGAACACCAAGAATAACGGGAACGGATCCCGACAACAAATAATCACACGAACAAAAACCACGAACCAAGCAATCCACGTGCAACTCCGTGCACGAGCAAAACCAAAAGAGAGAGAGAGAGAGAGAGAGAAGACTGGGAGGGGGGACAGTGGCACTGGTGCTGGTTGCACTGGCGTCGGCTGCTGCTGCTCTGGCCGTGCGACGATGGGGGAGAGCAGGTGAGATGGACAGAGATGCAGAGAGATGGTGGGGAGGTGCTCTCGGTGATAGGTTCAAGGGGATCAGGTTGGGCAGTCGGAGGGGATCGGGAGTGGTGTGCAGCCGAGATGGGGTGTTCGGTCGGGGTTGGGTGACAGTGCAATAGGAGAAGAAAGGGGGGTTGGGTTTTGGGGTTTTTACAGGGTTAGGTTTAGGGTTTCGGTAGGATATAGGGGTGAGGGTTTATATAGGGTGTGAGCTAGGGTTAGAGATATAGGGTTGTGGGTTAATGGGTATTGGGTACAATAGGAGTTTGAATCAGAGTAGGTCTAATTAGGAGTTGTATAGGATTTAAAAATAGGATTCGTAGGCTAATTTGGCTTTGATAGTTAATTAGGGATCAAAGGTAATATGAATAGAAATAGAATTAGCAGCCAAAACACCATGAGCACCCAAGAACAAAATAAGAGAACAAGAATCAAATAAAGACCGAAAACAATATTAACAACCAAGAACAAATCAAGGGACAGAAAAATCAATCACAAGAAGATAAAAAATGAGCAAAAATGAATATATATTGAAAACAACTCTAATATACGGTCCAAAATACAAGAAGAGTATAAATACTAAAGAAAGAAGAAAAATACACCAAGAATACAAAAAAATGAAAAACAGGGATTACAATCCTACCCACCTAACAAAAAGAATTTCGTCATCGAAATTCAAAAAGAAGATACATAGGGTAACCCCGAAAGAAAAAGAAAAGAAAGAAAACAAAGCAAAACAAAACAAAACAACCACTACTCAAACAAATGAGGAAACTTCTGCTAAATCTCCTCCTCTAGCTCCTAAGTCGACTCACTAGGCGAGTGAGGATTCCAAGCAACACGAACCAGCTTGATGACCTTGTTCTTAAGCACTTTCTTCTGCCGATCTACAATGACAACTGGCAGAATCTCACAAGTCAAATCCGGCCGCACAGTCAATTCAGAGTAGTCGATCATGTGACTCTCATTGTGGATATATCTCCTGAGTTGTGAGACATGAAAAACATCGTGCATTCCTGATAATGTTGGTGGTAAAGCGAGACGATAGGCCACCCTACCTACTCGCTCCAAAATCTTAAACGGTCCGATAAACCTAGGGCTAAGCTTGCCCTCACCACCGAACCTAATGACATCGTGCCACGACGATACCATCAGAATAACATAGTCACCAATAACAAACTCCAAAGCCCTTCGATGGACATCAGCCCACCGCCTCTGCCTATCCTGAGCTGCCTAAAGATGCTTTTTGATCTGAGTCACAGCATCAACTATCCTGGTGATCAACTCCGAACCTAACAACTTCCTCTCACCAATGTCATCCCAGCACACTAGTGATATGCACTTACGCCTATAAAGTGTCTCGAATGGAGCAGCTCTAAGACTGGCCTGAAAGCTGTTATTGTACAAGAACTCCTGAATTCCCAATTATAATCAGGTTGGCCTTGAAATCTGTGTTCCCAATAACAACGGGACATTGTCTGCACTCACGGGAATAAATGACAATACCACCACCTGTCAAAATGTTCCAAGCCTCTGATATATTGCTATAATCCAACTGATGGTGAGCTACAAATCGAGAGGAGACAAAAGAATGGGTTGCCCCAGAATCAAAAAGAACATGGGCGGGAAAAAAGCAAACAAGGACGACACCTAAAGAAACAAAGACAAGGAGAAAAGAAAAGCAGACAATCAAGGGTGAGGGAAAACAACAATGCAGAAGATAACAGAAAGAAATAAAGCAAGACCAAAAGAAAACAAAGAAAGGAACAAAATGGAAAAGCAACAAAACAACAAAAGCAAAATATACCTGCTACAACTCCATCAGCTATCTCAGCATCCACAGCAGTCAAGTTGAAAGTCTGACCTCTTCTCGGAACAACGGCCCTCTGACTGGCAATCTGTCGTTGAGGAGGAAGCGATGGCTAACTGGACCACGAGCTGGAGCTGCCTGCTGGACAGGACCCCTGGCTGGAAGAGCCACAAGCTGCTGCGGGCAATCCTGCACAGAATGATCAGTAGCACCACACCTAAAGCATCGACGAGAGGCACGGAAACAGTTCTTATGCTCATGCCCAGAGATCTGGCAAAAGTCGCAAAAACTACCCTGCGAAAAACCAGTAGAAGGATACGGAGCTGCCCTGACAGGATAGGCATGCATAGGCCTCTGAACAGGACCAACAGAAGGCCTAACAATAGCAGTGGGAACAGTCCGCTGAGAAGAAGTCGAACCACCACTGGCCTGCTCCTGAGCTTGAGCTGCCTCAAGAGCTTCAGCATAAGTATGCAAATGGAGAGATATAAGATGCCTTTTGAGTCTTGATATCCTGCTCAAGCCCATTCGTGAATCTACGAGCCCTATCCTCTTCGGTAGCCACAAGAAAGGCAGCAAACTGGCTAAGTCTAGTAAACTCAGCGGCGTACTCATCTATAGACCTGGAACCCTGTTGTAAGAAGTCTCATGTTACAACATTTTTTGAACAATTATGTAATAAATTCCAAAATAGAATAATGACTTAACCTATTTAAAGGCCAGGAACTGCTGCTCTATCTCAACTCGAGTACTACTGGGGAAGAATTTCTCCAAGAATTTCCGAGTGAAGGTAGCCCAAGAAATAGGCCTCTCAAGTCGCTCGGACTCGGCCATCCACCAGATATGAGCCAGATCCACCTATTGGATGGAAACCACATCCACCCTATCAGCCTCAGCAACACGAGCCGCTGACAGCAAGCGCTCAGTTCGGATCAGCCACTGTTCAGCCTCCAAAGACATCTCAGTGCCGAAAAAACGATCGGGATGCAGCCTCATGAAATTCGTGACTGTACCTGGACGAGGCTGAAAAGTAGCATGTACAGGCACAGCGAGAATCTAACCCCGAGAAGCTTCCAGAGCAGCCATCACTAGATCATTATGGTTCTGCTGCTGACTAATCAGCCGCTCGAGCACAGTTGTGACAGCCTCAATCGGATCAGGCTGAGACTGAGAAGAACACCTACGAGCCAAAGTCTGCACAAAAATCAAAACAGTCAGCATTTAGATCCAAGTTGGTAAAAATTTCATTTTGCATATATATATTTGTGTGTGGTTGATGAAATGTTGTGTAGATCCCAGTACGAGCCAAACTTGTCTAATATATTAGGCAACTAATACATTAGCCAAACATGGGCTCTGATAACACTAAAAGCCTTGTCACGCTCCGCTTCCCATGAAGTACGAAATACGGATACGCGACTCAACCCAGCAATGATTTGCATCATCCATAAGCTGTTCAGAATCTTTACAATAAATCTTAGAATAATCAGAGTCGAAAGCCAAAAGAATCATCCTCACACAGACATATATATCTCAAAACAAAACAAAGTGCCAACAAGAATTAATTGAAATCCATTATTATAATAGTCTCAAATAAACAGATCCGAACAAGTTAATATCTGGGGTCACATTGCCCAAATACAAATAAAATAGCAAAAGAAGACCAGCACTAATATTTCATTTCTCCAATAACATCGACAAACGACCATCCTGATCTGCAATCAATAAGTTGCAGGAGAAGGAAAAAGAAAACAAGTACCCGTCAATGCAAGTTACGGGCCGCTTATAATGTAGGATACAAGTACATGGAAAACTAATAAATCTAAATAATAGCAGAAACAGATTTAACATGGTATAACAGAATCAACTATCATGGTATACTAACATGTGTCAAGTGTCAAAAGTCAATTAGCATGCAGACAGATATACAGATAGTATCAAATAATAGTGCCAAGTGATAGTGTTAGACAGATAATAGAGATGCAGATAATCAGATAACTAGAAAATCAGATAACAGATTCAGATATCAGATACAGATACATATGTCAGATTTTTATAAGTCTTGTATTAATTACTAACTAGATAGCACTTTATGTGTCATCCTTTTATCACATGTTTGCTACATTCAAAACAGTTACGTTTGTGGATTTTGTAGGGGATCATATAGGGCCGCGTACTCAGGGTTCAGATAGATAGATATCAGATAACAGATCCAGACAGACAGATAGAACCTAGTGGTTCTTGTAACGCCCCGAATTCCAAATAGGACCGAATTCGAGATTCCACAGGATCTTTACACTTCACTTCGTACAATTTTACAAGGAAATTTAATCTTTTCAACATACATCAGAGTTCTTTACAATTTGTTTACACAACAGAAGATACAACAACGAAAATAATATACAACTTGTACAACGTATTCAATGTAATTAATCAACAGCATCATAACATCTTTACTTCTTCATGAAAATGTCCATTACCTACATAATAAGCTGTAGGCACGTCCGTCACTTACAACTGACGAAAATGTTATACTCGGCCATCCTCTCTATGACGTACATATAACGATCTCAATATTTTAACAAGCCACAAACTTGAATGAACAATAATGTGTCAAAAGTGATTATTCTAAACATGTAAGTGTATGCGATGCCTTAATGCTCAATGCACATATTTTATACTAGGATGACACTAATGCATGCTTGTTCGGATTCTATGCATCCTATACTACATAGGTCTGAGGGCAAACACCAACGTACTCCACATTTAAGGGTTCGATCTCTCGCCATGAAAACTACCCAGTTATAAGACAAGGTTTAGATCATTCCACGAATATGGATCCCAGTCCCGAAATCCACCGCCCGACTGTTACAACAGATCCCTCATCTTGCGAATCATCCCGCAAGTGCCCCTCTAGCCCCAGTATACGTATATACATTGGAGAATGGTAAACTATCCGCCCGACTACGCATAGTCCTATATTTAAAATAAAAGCCTGTCTCCCACGAAGCAACCACAGTCTCGGAACCCACCGCCCGACTGGGTCTATAGTCCCAAAATCCACTGCCCGACTATATAGAGTGCCCCACTTACGTTTGCCCAGGTTTACTACATCTTCACTTATGTGCCTAATTCTTAAGTTCAAGACATGAATAAATTTCATACCTAGAGTTAGTCTTACCCCTACCGGACTTAATCAAAAAAATACGAAATAGCTTCATGGCCATATCTCAAAATATATCTCAACTCTTTTTAATTCAATAGTGTCGGTACCCGAGGTCTCACTCACTCTAAACCACAACTTTTTCATGTACAAGAATCCATGGGTACACATACCTTTTAATAAACATGTCTTAAACTTAATTATTTTCATCTTCAACTTATTCACAATTGATCAATATCTTGTCTTAACACTTATTCACAAAGTAATCTTAGTTTTGTCACTTTTCATAACCAATTTATCCATTCATGATCTTTAGAAGCAAATAATTCTTTTCAAGGACACAATTTCATCACATGAAATCTTATTAACAATTTCAAGCTCATACAATTTCTCAACTCACTTTAAAATATTCTTTAAACAAAAATAAGTGTGTAGTCTCTTCAAGAGAAAATCACTTCACAAAATAATATTTTACTCTTCTTCACAAAAGAAGTGTTATTCTCAAATAATAGATTTTGAAGTCACCTAATTCATTTTCCCATCTCAAATTTTCATTTTTGTATCTCAAATATACTAGAAAAATTCTACAACTCTTTTTTAATAAGCTCTATTTTATTTTTTAGAAATTCTAGTAATTTTTCTCCAAATTTTATTCTCATTAAAATCCATTGAAAATGCCCAAAAAATCCAAAAAAAAACAAACTGCAGCCAACGGGTTTCGAACCCAGGACCGCACGCCTGCTACAGTAACGCCCAAAGGCCCAACCCACTAGCCAGAAAGTCCATATGGACTCTGTGTCCAAATAGACACAACGAAACCCCCAAATATCAAAACTCATGTATTCGGATTTTAATTAAATGAATCAAAAATAAATGTGACTATCAAGTTTCGAACCCAAGATCTCTTACAAACCGTGCTCTGTGGTGCACTGGCTAACCAGTAAGTCCAAGTGTGATTTCTATTTAGGAGTTGTATTAATATACTTTTGTTTATACTGTTCAGAAATTGGTTCTTTTTCGCGAAACTCATTTATCCAATTATCCAATCTTTTAGGATATTGAAATAAACTTTTCTTTTGACTGAGAATGAATTTTTAAAACAATAAACAACTAATTTCAAATTCATTTAAAAACATATAATTCTATTTTAAAATAATTCATTTTCCCATTTTACACATAGACTTGTATTTCTCAAAACTTGACTTTAAGAATTGTATTCATTAAAACTAGTTTAGATTCTCAATTATACTAATCAAAAATTTGTCACAATACCAACATGCCTCTCAATCATGAGAATCTCACAAAAACCACTTTTATGCAAGAATTTATATTTTTAAATACAACATGGCAATACACATAAGTGAACACATTTCATGGCACTAACTAAATTTTTTTTGCTTTCTTCTTCTTTCTTAATCATCATGACTCTAAGGCATATATTGAATATGACATTCTCCAACCAATTTTCATACAAATCATACATTCGACATGTACAAATTTATAAGCATACTAACATGATTCATAGTATTAATTCTTTTATCAAAATTCATCTTTCTAATTAACATGGTCGCTATTATTTACTTAATCACAACAAGATTATTCTCATTCACGGCATATTATACTAGCATGGATTTTATCTACATATTTCACATCAACATCAACTTATATTACTCATTTATAATTTTTAGCATGCATTCTCTACAATTAGAAAGTAAGAAATCACACACCTCTTACGGAGAGAAACAACTAAGGATGAAAAGACCTCTTCTAGCTCCTAACTCCAACTAGCACCTCCTTGTTCTTCTCCTCCTAGCAAGCCTCCAAAGCACAAGAAATACTCTATTCTTTCTTTCTTTTCCTCTATTTATTTTGTTTAGTTTAGGTGTGACAAGAGAAGAAAAAATGAGGGTGTATTTATAGGTCAATGTGAGGGTTCAAATTGCATAATTTTCCTCCTAATAAATTACTCTCTTAATTTTTCAACTCCTCACAATTATAACTCCTAAAACTCCCAACTCTTCATCTTTCCAACCCTTCAAAAACTCAACTCCCACCCTCTTCATGTCAAAACCGGCTAACCCCCTATGCCTCCTCATTTCCACGTGCACGTGTTGTGCACTAGTGCACACACATGCACAATAATTAATACAATTACTATAGTCCTAAAATGTGTATTAAAAATTATTACATGTCATGTGTGAGTCCATGCACAACTTAAAATAAGATTTTATTAATGGGCTTGTCCCATGGGCTTTCTTTTTAATCAATTTAATTAATTATTCTAGTGGGCTCTCCTAGGTTTAATAAAATAGGCTAAATAAAGATTATGCATGCTAAAATAGTAAATGAGAGTAAGAAATAGAGATTGATAAATTAGCACGTGCATCATACATGCAAAAATTGAAAAAAAAGCATTTTAAATTAAAAATAAAAATGTGGGGTGTTACAGTACTCCCTCCATAGAATAGTTTCGTTCTCGGAAGTACACTTAGGAGTGAGAAAGATACAAATATAGAAAGAAAAGTTTACAAAAAATTTAGTTGAAGAGTTCAGGGTGATTTTTCATTATCTTTTCCTCTGATTCCCAAGTGGCATCCTCAACAAATTGGTTCCTCCAAATGATCTTGACCATAGGTATTGTCTTATTTCTCAAGACCTTTTCTCGACGATCTACAATCTTAATAGGACGCTCAGCATAGCTCAAATCCAGTTACAAACCTTCTGGCACTTCCTGCAAATGATGACTCGGATCCGGGATATAACCTCGTAGCATAGACACATGAACGATATTGTGCACTTGGGCCAACTCTTCTGGTAATTCTAACCGATAAGTGTCTTCCCATTTCTTTTCAATATCTTATAAGGTCCAATGTATCTTGGGGCTAATTCCCCCCCCCCCCCTTCCGAACCGAATCACCCCTTTGGTCGGAGACACCTTCACAAAGACAAAGTCACCTTTATCAAACTCCAGGTCTCTCCTCCGGTGGTCAGCATAACTATTCTGCCTGCTCTATGCATCGACTAACCTCTTTCTGATCACCTCGATCTTTTCTGAGGTCTGCTACACAATCTCTGGCCCATACAGCTGTCGTTTCCCACTTCATACCAACAAACTGGTGTCCTGCACTTCCTTGCATATAGGGCTTCATACGGTGCCATCCCAATGCTTGCCTGAAAACTGTTGTTGTAGGCAAATTTCACAAGAGCTAAATGCCTCTCCCAGTTGCCACCAAAGTCCAACACAAAGCATCTCAACATATCTTTGAGTACCCTGTTGACTCTCTCAGTCTGCCCATTAGTTTGAGGATGAAAAGCCATACTGGAATCAGTCTTCATCCCTAAAGCTGCTTGAAGACTTCTCCAAAAAAGCAATGTGAAATGTGCATCTCGGTCGGATACTATTGATAGCGGAACTCCATGAAGCTTCACAATTTTGCCAACATACAACTCTGCCAGCTTTTCCATTGACCAAGTATGCTTCATTGCCAAAAAGTTAGCTGATTTGGTGAGTCGGTCCACTATCACCCAAATTGTGTCGTTGCCTTTGGAACTCTTGGGCAAACCTATGATGAAATCCATGCTGATACAATCCCACTTCTACTCTGGAATGGGTAAAGGCTGCAACAAACCCCCAGGCTTCTGATTTTCTTCTTTGACTTGCTGACAAACTGCACACTTGGCAACAAACTCAGCCACATCTCGCTTCATCCTTGGCCACCAGAAATATAGCTTTATGTCCTTGTACATCTTGGTACTCCCTAGATGCACGGATAACAATGTAGCATGTGCTTCCAGAAGAATACTCTTCTTTAGTTCTGCTAGATCTAGCACACACAGCCACTCGCCATACCACAACAGTCCTTCTTTCACCTGAAACTCTGACAACCTGCCAACACCAATCTGCTCTATCATCTTCTGGATCTCTGGATCTGCCTTCTGACTGTCAATGATTCTGTCTCTCAAGGTAGGTTGAATTCTCAACTGAGCTAAAGAAGCTCTCAAACCTTGCAAAACCACCTCAATCTCTGCTCGGTCAAGCTCCTCTGCCAACTTCTCCTGAGTTGTGATCAGTCAGGACAAACTGCCTTTTCTGTTGAGCGCATCTGCCACAACATTGGCCTTTCCTAGATGGTACTTGATCTCAGGTCGAATGTCTTCCAACACTTCTAACCATCTCCTCTGTCTCAGATTCAAGTCCCTCTGCTGATAGATATACTTCAGACTCTTGTGATCCGTGTACATGTTAACCTTCTCCCCGTATACGTGATGTCTCCACTGCTTCAAAGCAAAGATGATTGCTGCTAGTTCTAGACCATGGGTTGGGTAATTCTTTTCATGTGGTCTCAGCTATCTAGAAACATAAGTTATTACCTTTCCCTCTTGCATCAGCACACAGCCCAAACCGCGATGGGAAGCATCGTTGTAGACATCATATTTGACTCCTGCTCTCGGCAAAGCCAAAATGGGAGAGTAGTAAATCTTCCCTTCAACTCTTGAAAGCTCGCTTCATACTACTCTGACCAATTGAAACTCACGTTCTTCCTTGTAAGACATGTGAGTGCCACAGCTATCTGGGCGTAACCCTGAATGAATCTTCTGTAGTATCCAGTTAAACCTAGAAAACTCCTAATCTCTTTCACTGTGGTCAGTCTTGGCCAATCTTTCACTGCTTCAATCTTCTGCGGGTCAGTAGCCACTCCCTCCTTAGAAAGGATGTGACCCTGGAAGGCTACTTCGGTTTTCCAAAAGTCACATTTGGACAGCTTTGCATACAGTTAATGCTCTTGTAGCTTCTTTAGAACCTCTGCTAGGTGCTCGGCATGCTCCTCCTCTGACTTGGAATAGACCAATATGTCGTCGATGATTACAACGACAAAAGAATCGATGAATGGTCGCAGAACCCTGTTCATCATGTCCATGAAAATTGCCGGTGCATTGGTGACTCCAAATGGCATTACCAGAAACTCATAGTGACCATGCTTAGTTCGGAAAGCCGTCTTGTGCACATCTTCTTCCTTTACTCGGACTTGGTGATATCCTGACCGCAAATCTATCTTGGAGAAAATAGCTACTCCTTGTAGACGGTCGAATAGATCATCAATTCGAGGAATTGGATACTTGTTCTGTACTATAACCTTGTTCAACTCTCTGTAGTCGATACACATCCTCATTGATCCATCATTCTTCTTCACTAAAAGAACTGGGGCTCCCCACGGTACGCACTAGGCCTGATGAATTCCTTGCTCAACAATTCTTCGATCTGCTTCTTGATCTCATCTTGATCAACCGGTGCCATTCTGCATGGTTCCTTGGAAATAGGTGCACTCCCTAGCTGAACAGTGATGCTGAACTTTACATCTCGATGAGGGGGGAAGCCCTGGTAGATCATCAAGAAACACTGCTAGAAAATCTCGAACCACTGGAATCTGCCTTACTTCTTCTGGAATCTTCTGCTCTGACAAAGCTGCTACCAACTACTTACACTTCCTTTTACCTTGGAATGTAACTACTGGGTCCTCCTGGTGCCTTCACCACAACTTCCTTGCTCTTGCACTCAATAGTGGCACTATAAACTGACATCCAGTCTATGCCAATAATGATGTCGACTTCCAAAATTGCCAACTCAATGAGGTTGATGCCAAAGAGCTTACCTCCGATTTTAAGATCACACCCTTCATAGTATCGGTCGGTAGTCAAGTTTTCTTTTGACGGAGTAGCCACAGATAGAACTTTGCTAGGAAAATTTTTAGGTTCAACTCCCAATCGTTTTGCAAATGAGGGTGACACAAATGTGTGCGATGATCCCGTATCAAATAAAACTGATGCTTTTATTCTATTTTTTTGAACGTCTCCTATTACATAAGAGTACTCTCATTACATAACATTTATTACATAAGTGGAAAAAGCAACAAAACAACCAGGCTTCATCTCCCATACCCGTGATGATGTTGTCTACATCATCAGCATCTGCCCCGGTTAAAGGGAACACTCGCCCCTATCGAAACTGCCTTTGCTCTGGGTTGGACTGCTTCTGACTCGGTCCTTCCCGCTGAAGTTGAGGGCAAAATGGCTTGATGTGGCCCTCCTTTCCACAAAGGAAACAAGTCCTGATCGGCTGCGGCTTGGTACACCCAGAAGATATGTGGCCTGTTTCTCCACATTTGTAGCAAGTGGGTACCCTTCCATTTACCGCCACAGCATTAGCTCCAGTTGGTTTGAAACGCTGTGCTGGGGGCTGAATTCTGAAATTGCTCAGTGCCGTAGGCCTCTTGCACATGCTCCAATTGTTCCTCTTGACCTGAACTGCCTGGAACTGGTTCATATCTGACTTAGTGGTGGCATCCCTCCTGACCAGCTTCTCAAATCTGCGGATGCCCAGGGGTATCATGCGGGTTCTCAAGCTAGGCCTCAATCCTTGCTCAAATTTCCGTGCTTTCTTGGCTTTATCCTTTACCATTTGAGGCGCGTACCTTGAGAGTTGGTTGAACTTGGTCTCAAACTCCCGCACAGACATACCACCCTACTGTAAGCCCAGAAATTTCATAGGCTTCTTCTCTTGAACATCCAATGGAAAGTAGTGACTCCTGAATTCTTCAAGAAACTCTCCCCAAGTAAGCTGTGCATTGCCTAAAGTCCTTTTCAACGATTGCCACCAAACACCTGCATCCTTCTCTAGCTGGATGGTGGCCAATTTCACCTTGCTGGCCTCTAGGGTCTCTAGCACTTCAAAAACTATCTCGATCTGTCTGATCCAGTCGTCAGCTGCGTCTGGATTTGCCTGTCCCTCAAACACAGGTGGCTTCATCCTTTTGAACGATTCAACCAGCCTGATTGCTTCGGGAACATGTACAGCTGGACCGGGTCCTCTATTTTCGGTGATGTTTGTAGCGACATCATTTAAGGTATGATATACCCGAGCTAGTTCGGTCTTCAAATCTAGCCCATACTCACCGTTGTGCTCTTCACTGTTCATGATTCTTTGTGCCATTTATAAGTCATAAAATTCATCATTAATCATCATAAATAACACAAATAACATCGCTTCAACAAAATTTATTCATTTCAAAATTAAACTTTTTTACATTCAGAAATAAAAACTTTGTTCCAATACATCCATTACATCCTTTAATTAAAGACATCCTAGATTCTACGGTTTCTCTTGGCTTCTCTGAGCTCTTCCCGTAGTTCCTGGATTTTCTTCTTCATATATTCAAAGCTCTGTTGCCACTCCTGCTTGTCCCAGTGAGTGAGGTGATCTAACTTGGCAAAGTGTTGATCATTCATGTGTTGAACCTTCTCGAGTTCGCCCACTTCAAAACTTAGCTCCTGGATGCATTCTTTGTCTTCTGCCTGTTGCGCCTCCAAGTGGTTAACAATCCACTTTTGAGCATCCAATTCTCGTCGAAGAGAAGCAACAATAATGTTTGGGTCATCTGGAACGAGTTCTTCATCTGAGGATTCTTCGGGGAGATCAGGTGGAGGTGGAGTAATCTCCGTGGACTCGGGAAATTCCTCTTCTATCTCTACTGGTTTCTCTTCTTCTGGATCTTCTTCTTCTTCTATTGGTTCTTCCTTTTCATCCTCGAAGGGGACAAACCAATGCGCCTCATTCTGGGGATCATGCTGATTGGCCATCTTATAGGAAAAAGGAGGAGAAAATGTCATCTCATACAGCAACCCAAACATAAGTTTAAATATCTATAAGTTGAAACGCACACTCTAATGTCCACTCTAGGGTGTCATTCCTTATAAATTTGTAATACTTATGAAACATGCTCTGATACCATCTATAACGCCCCGAATTTCAAATAAGACCGAATTCGAGATTCCACAGGATCTTTACACTTCACTTCGTACAATTTTACAAGGAAATTTAATCTTTTTAACATACATCAGAGTTCTTTACAATTGGTTTACACAGCAGAAGATACAACAACGAAAATAATATACAACTTGTACAACTTATTCAATGTAATTAATCAACAGCATCATAACATCTTTACTTCTTCATGAAAATGTCCATTACCTGTATAATAAGCGGTGGGCATGTGAGTCACTTACAACTGACGAAAATGTTATACTCGGCCATCCTCTCTATGTCGTACATATAACGATCTCAATACTTTAACAAACCACAAATTTGAATGAACAATAAGTGTCAAAAGTAATTATTCTAAACATGTAAGTGTATGTGATGCCTTAATGCCTAATGCACACATTTTATACTAGGATGACACTAATGCATGCTTGTTCAAATTCTATGCATCCCATACTATATAGGTCTGAGGGCAAACACCTACGTACTCCACATTTAAGGGTTCGATCTCTCGCCATGAAAACTACCCAGTTATAAGACAAGGTTTAGATCATTCTACGAATATGGATCCCAGTCCAGGAATCCACCGCCCGACTGTTATAACAGATCCCTCATCGTGCGAATCATCCCGCAAGTGCTGATCTAGCTCCGGTATACATATATACATTGGAGAACGGTAAACTATCCGCCCGACTACGCAAAGTCCCGGATTTAAATTAAAAGCCCGTCTCCCATGAAGCAACCACAGTCCCGGAATTCACCGCCCGACTGGGTTTATAGTCATGAAATCCACCACCCGACTATATAGAGTGCCCCACTTATGTTTGCCTAGGTTTACTACATCTTCACATATGTGCCTAATTCTTAAGTTCAAGACATGAATAAATTTCCATATTTAGAGTTAATCTTACCCCCTACCGAACTTAATCAACAAAATACGAGATAGCTCCATGGCCATATCTCAAAATATATCTCAACTCTTTTCAATTCAATAGTGCCAGTACCCGAGGTCTCACTAACTCTAAATCACAACTTTTTCATGTACAAGAATTTATGGGTACACATACCCTTCAATAAAAATGTCTTAAACTTAATTATTTTCATCTTCAACTTATTCACAAATGATCAATATCTTGTCTTAACACTTATTCACAAAGTAATCATAGTTTTGTCACTATTCATAACCCATTTATCCATTCATGATCTTTAGAAGCAAATAATTCTTTTCAAGGACACAATTTCATCACATGAAATCTTATTAACAATTTCAAGCTCATACAATTTCTCAACTCACTTCAAAATATTCTTTAAACAAAAATAAGAGTGTAGTCTCTTCAAGAGAAAATCACTTCACAAAATAATATTTTACCCTTCTTCACAAAGGAAGTGCTATTCTCAAATAATAGATTTTGAAGTCACCTAATTCATTTTCCCATCTCAAATTTTCATTTTTAAATCTAAAATATACTAGAAAAATTCTACAACTCTTTTTAAATAAGCTCTATTTTATATTATAGAAATTCTAGTAATTTTTCTTCAAAGTTTATTCTCATCAAAATCCATTGAAAATGCCCCCCAAAAAAAAAACTACCGCCAACGGGTTTCGAACCCAGGACCGCACGCCAGCTACAGTAACGCCCAAAGGCCCAACCTACTAGCCAGAAAGTCCATATGGACTCTGTGTCCAAATAGACACAACGAAACCCCTGTATTCGGATTTTAATTAAATGAATCAAAAATAAATGTGACTATCATGTTTCGAACCCAAGATATCTTACAAACAGTGCTTTGTGGTGCACTAGCTAACCAGTAAGTCCAAGTGTGATTTCTGTTTAGGAGTTGTATTAATATACTTTTCTTCATACTGTTCAGAAATTGGTTCTTTTTCGCGAAACTCATTTATCCAATTATCCAATCTTTTAGGATATTGAAATAAACTTTTCTTTTGACTGAGAATGAATTTTTAAAACAGTAAACAACTAATTTCAAATTCATTTAAAAACATATAATTCTATTTTAAAATAATACATTTTCCCATTTTACACATAGACTTGTATTTTTCTCAAAACTTGACTTTAAGAATTGTATTCATTAAAACTAGTTTAGATTCTCAATTATACTAATCAAAAATTTGTAACAATACCAACATGCCTCTCAATCATGAGAATCTCACAAAAACCACTTTTATGCAAGAATTTATATTTTCAAATACAACATGGCAATACACATAAGTGAACACATTTCATGGCACTTACTAAATTTTTTTTGCTTTCTTTCTTCTTTCTTAATCATCATGACTCTAAGTCATATATTGAATATGACATTCTTCAACCAATTTTCATACAAATCATACATTCGACACGTACAAATATATAAGCATACTAACATGATTCATAGTATTAGTTCTTTTGTCAAAATTCATCTTTCTAATTAACATGGTGGCTATTATTTACTTAATCACATCAAGATTATTCTCATTCATGGCATATTACACTAGCATGGATTTTATCTACATATTTCACATCAACATCAACTTATATTACTCATTTATAATTTTTAGCATGCATTCTCTACAATTAGAAAGTAAGAAATCACACACCTCTTACGGAGAGTAATAACTAAGGATGAAAAGACCTCTTCTAGCTCCTAACTCCAACTAGCACCTCCTTGTCCTTCACCTCCTAGCAAGCCTTCAAAGCACAAGAAATACTATCTTCTCTCTTTCTTTTCCTCTCTTTATTTTGTTTAGTTTAGATGTGACAAGAGAAGAAAAAATGAGGGTATATTTATAGGTCAATGTGACGGTTCAAATTGCATAATTTTCCTCCTAATAAATTACTCTCTTAAATTTTCAACTCTTCACAATCCTAACTCCTAAAACTCTCAACTCTTCATCTTTCCAACCCTTCAAAAACTCAACTCCCACCCTCTTCATGTCAAAACCGGCTAACCCCCTATGCCTCTTCATTTCCATGTGCACGTGTTGTGCACTAGTGCACACACATACACAATAACAAATACAATTCCTATAGTCCTAAAATGTGTAGTAAAAGTTGTTACATTTCATGTGTAAGTCAATGCACAACTTAAAATAAGATTTTATTAATGGGCTTGTCTCATGGTTTTTCTTTTTAATCAATTTAATTAATTATTCTAGTGGGCTCTCCTATTGGGCTAGAATCTCTCTTTAGGTCCATGGTTTTAATAAAAATGCTAAATAAAGATTATGCATGCTAAAATAGTAAATGAGAGTAAGAAATAGAGATGGATAAATTAGCACGTGCATCATACGTGCAAAAATTGAAAAATACATTTTTAATTCAAAATAAAAATTTGGAGTGTTACAGTTCTCTTCTTCCCTACACCTTCCTATAGGAAGTAATGTAGATAGGGTACAGAATAACAGATAACAGATAATCATATGGGAAACACGTGCCCCCTTCAAAGTATACATTTCTATGCTTTCCCTCTACTAGATCTTTTCCATAAACCCCGACTTGATCATTTTATAATTATTATCAGACAGATATGTATGTGCATGAAACAGAGTAATCTATCATGATATAACAACCCACAAGTTCAGAATAATAGATAAGCATGTACATATGGTAAGATAGTCACATAACAGAACAAAATAGGGTACTTCTTAATTCAGGACAGCATGACAGTACAGTACTAAAACAGCGATTCCCGTTACCAAAAATATCAAAACCTAGATCCGCCAGAGAATATAGAAAATAGACTTCCAACCAAATCCAGCGGATACATATAAGTCATATAGTGTTTTAGAAAAACACAACTCGAAACTTATTTGAAACCAGAAAATACGTTCATCCAGAATTCAGTAAACCGAATTCAAAGTCTGGAAAACAGCATTAAAATACCTCAAATAAATCCAGGAACAATATGGGGTATTCCCCTATATATCTATTATCGTAATATAAAGTTTCAAAATTTTCCAGTAAGATTAGTTTAGCCAACAAAAATCAGAAAATATCAAGAAACGATAGTTTAGAAAATCTGGAATTCCCAACACTGCTGTACAAAAACTATAATATCTCGCAAACCGTGAAACAAAATCCAGATCTGTCAAAGGGAGAAGAAAATAGACAAAATAAGCTAATTTTCATATTTCATAAATATTTTTCATACAGGAAAAGGAATTAGGGTGAAAATACAAATCTTTTCAGAACAGCGAGCAAAATCCAGTAAGTATAGTTTTATAAACATGCAAGAAACGGTATATAAAACTCATCAAAAAAATCCACCAAAATTCTGGATAATCCCTAAATAGATATAAATATACTGTACAAAATTTCAGATCAAAATAATATACTTAGTACTAGTATCAAAATATTTTAGTCATCGAAATCATCAAGAAATGAAATCTGAAAATATAATATACCTCTGTATTAAAACAATCATATCTCACACATATGAAAACGAAATCGATCTCTGTCAGAAAATTTGGAAAGAAGACAGATTTCTCTAAAAATCATGTTTACTATTGAAGTTAAGATTCTGAACTTAATATGGTCTAAAATACCAATCAAAACAGATCATCGACAAAATATAGATTTTCCTCTTAACAGCAAATCAACATACAACATACGAAACTCGTCCCAAACACAACCAAACATGTTAGAGTCTACTAATTGTCCAAACATCATGAAATAGGGTATATAGCATGTTCACAATAAGTATATCACATGGATTCAAACAAACACACAAATTCTCATAATTATCTCACAAATATAATAACATCAAGAATGGTCAAAACCTAAGTTGTTTCATGTCAAATTTGTATCGTGAGGCAACTATGGTCAATAGCACTATAGAGACAATATTTATCAAAGATACATCACACACAAATTGTCTCTAGAACCCAACTACACTACAAGCGGAATTTATGACTTGTATCATACAAAAGAATTGAGTACAAGTTACTTGCCTTAACCGAAGACGAAACGAACACCAAGAATAATGGGAATGGATCCCAACAACGAACAATCACACGAACAAAAACCACGAACCAAGAAATCCACGTGCAACTCCGTGCATGAGCAAAACCAAAGGAGAGAAAGAGAGAGACGACCGGGAGGGGGGATAGCGGCACTGGCGCTGGTTGCGCTGGTGTCGGCTGCTGCTGCTCTTGCCGCGCAACGACGGGGGAGAGCGAGAGAGATGGATGGATATGGAGAGAGATGGTAGGGAGGTTCTCTCGGTGATGGGTTCAAGGGGATCAGGTTGGGCAGTCGGAGTGGATCAGGAGTGGAGTGTAGTTGGGATGGGGTGTTCGGTCGGGGTTGGGTGACAATGCAACAGGAGAAGGAAGGGGGGTCGAGTTTTGGGGTTTGCACAGGGTTAGGTTTAGGGTTTCGGTAGGAGAGAGGGGTGAGGGTTTATATAGGGTGTGAGCTAGGGTTAGAGATATAGGATAGTGGGTTAATGGGTATTGAGTACAATAGGAGTTTGAATAAGAGTGAGTCTAATTAGGAGTTGTATAGGATTTAAAAATAGGATTTGTAGGCTAATTTGGCTTTGGTAGTTATTTAGGGATCAAAGGCAATATGAATAGCAATAGGATTAGCAGCCAAAACACCACGAGCACCCAAGAACAAAATAAGAGGACAAGAACCAAATAATGAGCGAAAACAATAATAATGACCAGGAACAAATCAAGGGACAGAAAAATCAATCACAAGAAGATAAAAAATGAGCAAAAATGAATATATATTGAAAACAACTCCAATATACGGTCCAAAATACAAGCAGAGTATAAATACTCAAGAAAGAAGAAAAATACACCAAGAATACAAAAAACAAAAAATAGGGGTTACAGATAACAACGATACCCTTTCTGATTCGTTGCATATTCCACAAAAATTCATTACATAGCTCGTGGAGTTAACTTATTTTTCTCATGTTGATGGAGGTGAACAATTGCGACACACCCAAACATACGAGGTGGTAAGTTGACGACTGTTGGCGCATTCACAGCTTCAGTTAATGCCTGAAATGGCGTGATGAAATTTAGGATACTAAAAGAAACTTGGTTAATTAAGTATGCAGCAGAAGCAAGCGCTTCCCCATAATACATGAGGCATATTTCCATGAATAAGGGAAGCACGAAACACCTCGAGCAAGTGAATATTTTTCCTTTTTGCAACCCCATTCCGTTGAGGTGTATTGGACATGTAGTCTGGTGAACAATCCCATGTTCCACCAAATATTATTGCAGATTCGAACTCTGGTACTCGTCGCCATTATCACTCATAAGAACTTGAATCTGCGATTTATAATGTGTCATAACCCACTTGTGAAATTTGTAAAATAAACCGCTAACTTCACTTTTAGACTTTATCAAATAAATCCAAGTCACACATCAGAATGAATAATCATAAAGACTTTCGCTAACCATCAGAATAGTCACTTTTAGACTTCCGCTAACCATTTTGCTCCTCCAAAAGTTGTGTTTTTGGATGGACCTCAAATATCAGAATGAATAATCATAAATGAGAGAGATCTTTTACTTAGATTTGAGGAAAAGAGACACAGTGACTTTTGCAAGTTCACACACATCACACCGAAATGTAGAAATATCCAACTTCGAAAATAAACTTGGAAATAATTTATTCAAATAACCAAAAGAAGCATGCCCTAGACGTCGATGTCATAGCCAAATCTCTGATTCTTCTTCTCCCCCTTGGATTCTTCCATAGATAGAGCTTGAGTCAACGTGCTCGAACTTTTAGATTCTAAATCCAGATAATAGAGCTTCCCGTGTTTAACCCTATAACTGATCGTCTTGTGAGTTCGAATATCCTTAAACACACAATGGGAGGGCCAAAAAATTACAATACAATGCAAGGCAGTAGTTATTTGAGCAACAGATAATAGGTTAAAATTCAAGGATGACACAACTAATACAGTATCTAAGGTTAGGTTTTTTGTGAGAGATATGGAACCCACGATGGCAGGATCTCCATTGGTTGTGGTCACTTTGGATTTGGTGGATGGTTGCAAGGTCTGTACTTGTCTAGAATCAAAAGTCATATGATCAGAGTACCCGAATCAATTATCCATGCATTATTCATAACAGAGGTAGAAATATTAAAGGCTTTACCATCATTACCTATAGTTGTAACTAATGTAGAGGCGTGTCCAACACTCTTCTCAGCTCCATCGGCAACTCCAACGACGATAGTGGGTTGATTGCAATTTTTCTTTCGAGTATCTCTGCTATGATCCCAGTTCTTCGGGTAGCCGATAATCCCATAATTACGAACTTTCGTGTGACCGGTCTTGCCACAATGAGTACACTTTCTCAATTCATAAGGTAGTTTTGGTCCCTTGGTGTTGTTACAGACAAAGAACCTCATACAACTGACTTGAGAGATATGGCAGATGGTGGCAAACAATACACAATATCACACCAAACACCAAACTTCCAACCAATTGAAGATCGGATCTGAAATAGCTAACTTATCATGTTCTTGGATCCAAGCACCAAACAGCAATCCAACAGCCAATCAGAATCAAGGGAATCAGGGTCAAAGCTGAATGGCTACAGCGATCCCCAAATTTGGCCCAAACACCGAACACCAAGAGCAACCTATGAGAAATTTGGATCTGAATAGATCTGATCAGCAAACACACAAAATGAAAAATTACCGTGATTGGATCTGATCTTCGACTATTCACCCAGTGTTCGATGCCAACGGCGACTGGCGGCGATGACAGGAGGCGATGAGCCAAACTTCCAACCAATTGAAGATCGGATCTGAAATAGCTAACTTATCATGTTCTTGGCTCCAAGCACCAAACAGCAATCCAACAGCCAATCAGAATCAAGGGATCTGGGTCAGAGCTGAATGGCTGCAGCGATCCCCAAATTTGGCCCAAACACCAAACACCAAGAGCAACCAATAAGAAATTTGGATCTGAATAGGTCTGATCAGCAAACACACAAAATGGAAAATTGCCATGATTAGATCTGATCTTCGACTATTCCCCCAGTGTTCGATGCCAGCGGCGACGGGCGGCGATGACAAGAGGCGATGAGCAGTGACGATAGGAGGCGACGGATGGTGGCTTTGGGCTGCAACAATGATGAAGCAGCAAAAAATAGTGGATGGGTTGGGGTTTCGGATGGGTTGATGGGGATGAAGATTGATGACGATGAAGAAGAATAAGTCGATGGGTTGGGCTTCGAATCTGGGGCTAGATCTGAATTCGGGGAAGATGTTGATAACGGCTTCGGTTTTCAGGGAAAGACGTCGACAACTTTGGAAATCGGTGGGGCTTCGGGGGTTCGGTTTTCAAGGAAGATGAATGGAGAATGCCTCTTCTTTTTCCTCCTCTTCTCGTAGCGTAGGATATGTTAGGCTCTGATAATATATTGAAACCAAATTTGGGTGAAAATTATATATTCTTATATTTATTCTTCTACTGTTTATCTCTTTATATATACATTAGTTTCTTAGAGAAGGGATACAAGTGATTGATGAGAAGATTAAGAAGATGAGAGAATTGAGGAAATATGTTCCTATAAATTAGAAAACAGAATATGCAGCTCATACAATACAAAATATTTAACACCAAGCAACCTAAAACTTCCACTTTTAAAGCTTCAACATCATAATCTAAAGGGAAGAGAGTGACAAGGGCTGAGGAGGAGGATATTGGATCATCATCTGAGTCAGAGAAGTTTGAACAAAATATTTCATTTGATGATAGTTCCATTCGAGTCCGAGGATGGAGAGGAGTAGATAAATTAAAATTAGTCTTTAAAATTCTAATGGTTTGTTTTTTGTTTTGTTTGAAATGATGATGACATTTCAAAACTCTTATCACTTTGCTTGGATTCTTATAATTTATCGTTCTTTTCTTTTGTTTCGAATTAGATATGTCAAACTTTGTGATGTTCTATTTCTATAATTTTTATATTTTGTTTGGTTTTGATTGATTTTTCAATTTAATTGTGCTATATTTTAGTTAATGCATATGTATGTTTGGCATCATATAATTTATTGTATATCTGATATTAATGCATGTGTTCATTAACTCGCTTAGTTTCGTATCATTTGTGTTATTTGTATGATAAATGTGAGACTGCAATGCATGTACATGTCATATAGATCAAATCTAGGATATATTCTTTTATCCTACATAACAACCCGATATATATTAGATATCCCGATATATCTTGATATCCAAAAATATTCCTAGGCTGGCACGACACCGATATCCAACATTTAAAACCTTGAGCGTAGGAACAGTTAATCCCTTTATTCTTTTTTTTTTTCCTTCATTTCAGATTCATTTTTTTGGTTGGATTATGTCTGATTTGGGAATAAATAACTGGTGATGATGATAAAAAGGCCGAACTTACAGCTGCACTGAAATTATTCAATAGTTTCAGCTGGCGGTGGAAAGATGCAGCTTGTTGTAAAGGTTATACCTGAACCAGTCTCCGGGAATGCATGTTTTTAAACAAATAGGATTACCTACGGTTTTCACTGCTCGATTTCCTCTAATGCTTATGCATTGTCGAATACTGCTTGACAGAAGCAGAGATGGTTTTTCTCTAGTGCTAGATCATTTTGACTTCTTTTTAGGGTATTAAGTTTTCAAAATGTACAATTAAAGTAAGCTTTTGAGAAGGTCAATATAGGTTTTGTGTCATGTTTTGTCTTATACGGATTATGTTCCTGTGTACATTTGAGATGGTTTTATCATATACAATTCCTATTTCAGCAGAAAAAGTGTATTAGATGCCTATCTATCTTTGCGCATGGATGGTAATAACTCGTGTGTTGGGTTTATGTCTTGCATACGATGTTGGATAAGAAGACGATAAGACGATGGAGGGATCGAGACGATTGGAAACGGAGTGGAAGCGAGAAATAGTCAGCGGCAGCAACAGAGGAAGTTGCGGTTGACCATAACTCATGTGCGGTCGACCGACCCCTGCACGATGTCTTCTAGAGAGGAAGACAGTCGACCGACTTGTTGGTGCGGTCGACCGTTCGCGGCGCTGATGGGTTTCGAGCTTGAGTCTGACAGATTCGTGAAAGGCCCAACTTGCTCTTCAAGTTAGATCGTGTGGCTCCTATCGTAAGGTTATCTCTTATGTACTATCCAATGGTTATTGTAACAAAATATCAACTTAGGGTTTGTCTCTAGATCTATATAGTCAATTGTAACGGCTCATAGATCTATATAATTCCATTGAGTCCGAATAGAAGAAAAGAGTACTTCATCTGAGAGGGTGAGAGAGTTTCTCCATTGTAAGCAGCATCAAGTTCTAGTTAGGCTTGAGAGAGGGTCGTGGTGAGAATTGTAATATTCTTGTATCTTCTCTAGTTGAATAATATCTCGGTTCTTCCTCCTCCGGATTAAGGTGAAAGCCCTAACCCGAACAATTCTTATGTGTTTTGTGTGATTGGTGCGATCTAGTTTTGCTTGGTGATTTGTGTTGATTGTGTCAAAGACTCAACAAGATCCTCAAATTCCTAACAAGTGGTATCAGAGCAATCAGGTTCGTGGGTTTGTTCAAGTTCCTTGGAGATGGCAGATCAAAAGACGAAGATCAAGCAGTTTGACGGTAAGATCAACTTCAATCTATGGAAGGTGGACATGTATAATATTTTGGTTCAAAAGGACTGGCACCTTGCCCTAGAAGAGAAGAAACCAACCGACGTGAAGCAGGAGAAGTGGGATAAGATTTGTTTGAAAGTCTTGAGTTTAATCCGGTTGCAATTGGCGGACAAAGTCAAGTGTAATATTATTGAGGAGAAAAGTGCGGCGAGTCTATGGGTGAGACTCAAATCTGACTACTCAGGATCGTCGTTGCTAGATCAAATGTATTGGAAGAAGAAGCTGTTTAGGTTCTCAATGAAGGAAGGTACCCATCTTTAAGATCATATTGTGGAGTTCAATAAGGTAATATCTTAACTGATTAACACTGATGATCTTAGCGAAGAGGATAAAACTTTCAACTTAATTTATTCACTGCCAACTTCTTATGATCACTTCATAACTACCATGCTACATGAGAAATCAGCCAAGGAGACACTTATTGTAGCCGGGGTGATTAAGGGTCTGAAGGAAGATGAACTGAGAAAAGAGAATCATAAAGGAGGGTCTATTTCTACAGGGTGTTTTGAGGTGGATAGTGATACTTCAATTGGAAGGTATGCAGCACACAAGGGTAAGATTCGTTGTCATTACTGTAGAGGAGTTGGGCATTACAAGAGAGACTGCCACAAGTGGTTGAGTCAGAAGAGTAATATTAAAGAAAGGGAACAAGCCCATATAGTCAGCGCAATTGAGTCAGGTAATAATGATGATTATTGTCTTCTTGTTTCAAGGTCTTCAGATGTAGATTCAAGTTGGTATCTTGATTCGGAAAGTTCTTCTTATATTTGCTCTAAGAGGAAAATATTTTCTACTTACAAGTTGTCAATAGGCCGTAGTGTGAGAACGGCTAGAGGTGAGATTTGTAAAGTAATGGGTGAGGGAACAATTGAATTAGAGATGCCAGATGGTAAAGGGTTCACACTAGAAGAGGTCATGCATATTCCTTTGATACAGGAGAATCTTATATCCTTGGGTACTCTTGATGCTCGTGGCTGTAGGTACACAACTCGAGGTGGAGTTTTTACAGTTTGGGAGAGTCGTTGTAAGGTAATGAAGGGTAAGAGGGGGATTAGGCAGGGTCAGCACAATCTTTACCAGCTTTGTGGGAGTAGAAAAACTCGGCCGAGTGTATGGAAGCCCATTGTTCCTAAAGTATTATCTAGTAAGCCGTCACTAGAATTACCAACGCGAGACTGCAACGTTCGAATACCGTTGGAAGGTG
Organism: Hemerocallis citrina; assembly: GCA_017893485.1. Classification (NCBI taxonomy): domain Eukaryota; kingdom Viridiplantae; phylum Streptophyta; class Magnoliopsida; order Asparagales; family Asphodelaceae; genus Hemerocallis; species Hemerocallis citrina. The sequence continues at coordinate 42,145,199 of CM030359.1, forward strand.
GAGAGAGGCCTTGATGTAGGTGGAGTTCATGTGGAGGGTGACACCTCCATGATTATATTTACAGGGGTGTGCCCTTGAGGGGGGCATACAAATGGAGGAAAACAGGTGGAGGTTTGTTCAACTAGCAGAAGATGTAATACCCCACAAAATAGCATATGGCTATTTTTGCATTATAATCCGTGCACAATTGAGAATTGTACGTGATTATGTATTTTTCTAATAATAATTGATTTTAATTGCGATATTTAAGATGTATTAGTTATTCTGAACCCGACAATGTATATTCGGGGTATCTTTTCAATTAAATTGTGTGAATTGTCCCGATTATTTAAACGAGACAATCTTAGAAAAAATAATATTTTTTAACTTATATTCTTATATTTTATTTTACAATTAAATGTTTTATTTGTATATGGAGGTACATAAACATATATGGATATGTTTATACCTTGATTGGGTCGTATATGATATATATGTACGGATACTTGTATACATTATATATATATATATATATATATATAATTGAATTGTGTTGAAGTGAATTGTAAATATATATACATTATTATGTATGTATGTATACTTAATAAAAGTATGGGTGTATGTATATCTATATATATGTGTAGAAAGACACACACACACACACACCCCATCTCTTCTCCCCCTAATTCCACCGACCTACCCTATCTCTCTCTCCCTTCCTTTTCCATTTTGGCAGTGAAGAAACCCAACCCATATCCCGATGGCCAAATCCAAAAATCTCCATCTCCAATCTCAATTTTCACAAAAAAATCTCCACATCCATCTTCTACTTCTTCTAATCTCCATCTTCTTCTATTTTATCAAGAACCCATAGCAAGAGAGAGCAAGAAGGGAGATTGAGGAAGAGAGTCATGATGTTCTTGGAGTTTTGGAGAAGGAGAAGAAGTGAGGAGGAGAAGGAGCTAGCTAAAGCTACAAGAGTCCTTTTGCAACAAGTGAGTGATTCTCTTAACTCAAAAATTAGTCTTTTTATGAGTATGTGATATTTTAGCATGTAAAAGTAGTTGGAGAAATTTTGGTTATCATGTGTGATGGTGGCATGCTAAGAAAAGAGAATTGTATGGTAGGAACAACCCTTTTTTGAGCTTTTGTTAAGAAGTATGTTTATGATGGTGAGTTTGAGAATTTCTTACTCTCAAATGGTTCAGAATTTTGGGCTCAAATTTTGGGGTATTTTTATTCTATGTATGTATAGTATCCATGAATTTTTTCATAATATTTGGAAGTAATTTGATAGCCCAAACATAGGACCCAATCTCAGACAGTAAGCAGCCGAAAATGCTGCTGGCTGTGTGGAAATTGCTGTGTCTTTCCGATTTTGTAACTCAGTGTGGACTGGGTATTTTGAGCTGGAAATTTTTGTGTATACTCTTGTATGTGTATAAAACTATAGTCTTAAATTTCATGTTTTTCTGAGGTGGTTTGATACCTCGAAGAAATTGTAGAATGCACTGGTCTGGAGGTTGCAGCTGAAAGCTGACTGTTTTTGCACTGAAGTTCAAAAGTTCATAGCTAGTTGTATGTATATGATCTTGCTATGAAATTTTTGGAGTAGCTTGCGGTATGAGTCTATTTGATTATTCTAAAATTTTAGAATTTTCAGAGGTCAGTTGATGAGGTTTCAAAAATAAATAGTAATGGAGTAGTAAAGACCCTGTTAAAAAGGAAGCTGAAATTTATGCTATGTTTGAAGGGTCGTAACTCATCGTGTGAGATGAACTTGAATACCAATTTTGGACACAGTGGAGTGGTATATGTGTGGTTTAAGAATCTCAAATTTCATGAACATTGGACTTAAAGTTGATTTTTTATTGAATTTCAAAGTGGACCAAGATTAGTCAAGTTCAGATTGACTAGTCTGTAAAGATGTTGAATTCTATAATGATTTGTTAAGAATTTGGGAAATTAGCCGCAATCTGTTCAATATCTCAGCGAAATCCCCTCTGAATGAAGGACTTCGGCCCCTTCTGATACTGATCGATTAGGCTTTCTGCTCCTCTTATTGCGATTCCTCGAGGAGTCCATAATTTGGGATTCGAAGCCTCAATAGCTAGTGATTGGAACTATCCCGGTTTAGTGACTGGGGACCAAACAAGAGGGCTACGGAGCCAAGGAACTAACAGCTAGTAGTAACACACTTCGCTGATTCGGGAAAGAAGTTAGGCTCGATCTCAGCATGACGGGCAGAAAGAAAGGGTTTTTTCTACTGCTTCCTAACCCATCTAAAATTTTGTAATTTCAGTTTGTAGGTTAAAAGTTATGATTTTCCAAAGACTATGGCAGATCAAGTCTAGTCGAAGTCCTGTTTATTAAAGAATCAACTTTTCCCCTGTTTGCGCACCTGATGGAATTTGGTGTTTTCGAGGATTTTAATGATTGAATCTGGGAATGTGTTCAACTAGAAAGTTGTAGTAGACACTCCCACCTTTTCATAGAATACAGAATCAAGTAATTCCGATGAGTGAGAAAATTTTTATAATGTTGAAAAGATGCAGCAAGTGCAGGAAGGAATATACCGCTGAGAGTGTATAAGGTGTTTAGAGTGTTAATATGATTGAATTTGAGGGAATGGTTAACTGGAGAGTTGTAGACCAGAGTCTTCGCTTTCCAGAATGGGTGGTTTCAAGCAAATATGAGCTGTGTGTTGGAAGTTATGGTCATTGCAAGTTAGCAACCTATTGTTTAGATTGACTTCAAGCTTAAGTTAACTCGGGGACTTGAGTTATTTAAAGAATCTGAAAGAGATGTCAACTGGGGGATTGCGGTAGAGTTTCCTAACCTTTTCGAAAACTTGTTTTTGTTGGATTCCGATGAGTGTAGCTTGGGGTACAGCTACTGCTATTCTTGAATTCCTTTATTAGGACGAGTAATGAGGAATCCTCTGCATACCGCAGTGTGATGATCATGAGCTATTGAGTTACAAAAGATGTTTTTAGCATTTCATCTGGAACTTAGACAAGTTTCTGTACTTAGTACTCATGGTGGACATGAGTGAGTTGGGAGATAGCTCTGGTCGATTTGTGTTTGGTGTCTCGATGCCTGAGTCTGTCAATGGTCAAGAATTGATGGTCATGTGTGTGCTTATCTTCTTTGAATTATATTGCATCCTTTTGGGCGCCGTTGGATTGCTCGCTGAAAGTCACGGGTCGGGGTTATTGGTCAATGACCTGTGAAGGTATCGAGAATCAGCGGATGTGATTCCCCTGATGATTGTTGTTTGGACAGACCAGTCAGGCTCGACATTGTTGATCGACACTGAGTGTGATTTGGGTAATAACATGTTTTTAGTAAACTGCAATTATATGTTTCCTTTATTTTTTTCGCTTGAAGACCGAATTGGTGTTAGGAGTGATTTCCTATAATCCGACTCGTTCTGAGAGTTGGCACTAGGTGGTGATAACTATGGGATTGTCTCTTCCTGTCATTAGGGATACGTGTTGCGGTGCGTATCTTGCACTATTGATTCCTGAAGTACCGTGGTAAGAACGGGATGTAGATTTCCTGGTGGATAGGGGGTTTTAGACCTTCGAGGCTGTCATGTTCTATGATTGGTGGACATGAACGGATCAAAATGGATTTTTTGTGCAATGGATATGATGCTGCAAATCTGTTAGTTCATCACGGCTTTTGAGTGGGGTCCGGGCGTCGGGCACTAGTGGCAAACCGAGACACCACTAAGTGACTGCAGAACGGATGAGATCGATTAATCTGCAATCTCCTCAACCACGATCTATCTATTAGGAACAGGAAGTGTACAATAATAGAACGCATTGCCTGATGAGGATTCGAATCCCTGAAACTGGAGAAACGGCTTGATCTGGGGCATATGTAGTATGGGATGCATGTGTCCAGAGTCTTGCTAACATTAGATTAAGTGCATTTGTTCTGTATTCTGCGTTTTGTATTAGACTTCAGGTCCTGGCATACACGAACACCAGGAAATCAAGATACACATTCCTTTTCCATTCAAGATGAATTGTGGGTGTAATAGCTGGAGATCGTTGTTTTCTTATCCGCATTGCGTCAGTAGAATTACTGACGTGCACACTTAATTAGATACTAGATACCAGGTCGAGAGGGCAGGAAAGCCGAAACCAGCAGGGCATCCAAATGGGGTGGCAGTGTACATGCCTACCATTCGAGCGGGTGCAGAAATATCAGAGTCGTGCAGCCAAAGGCTCAAGCCGAGGGGCAAGTCCCAGGGAGGCAGATAGACCATTCAGCGAAATTTTTGGCAGTGACCAGCCGATCATCCTTCTGGAAGACAGCCGATAGCTTTACAAGAGGAGTGGGAATATTTTCGTAACCAGTTGTAATAAGTTTATATAATTTGTATTCCTTATTCAAGAACAAGACATGAGTTGTAATTATTGATGTAATAATTATGTTTGGCAATAATGTTTTTAAATTTCCATGTTATTACTGTGTTGAGATGCATTTGAAGGAAAAGATTCTGGTGGTGTCACGGATGTCCTGTAATGGAGATCCGGGGCGTTACAGATGAAGCCATAGAAACATGTTGTTTACAAAGCGGAGAAGAAAAGTCTAGAAGAGTTTTAAATCACACAGGTACGGATTCATGCATATGCAATCTAAGGTGGAGATTATTGGGTATATGTCTTGCATACGATGTTGGATCAGAAGACGATAAGACAATGGAGGAATCGAGATGATTGGAAATGGAGTGGAGGCGAGAAACAGTCAGCGGCAGCAACAGAGCAAGTTGCGGTCGACCACAACTCATGTGCGGTCGACCGACCCATGCACGATGTCTTCCAGAGAGGAGGACAGTCGACCGACTTGTTGGTGCGGTCGACCGTTCGCGGCGCTGATGGGTTTCAGGCTTGGGTCTGGCAGATTCGTGAAAGGCCCAATTTGCTCTTCAAGTTAAATCGTGTGGCTCCTATCATAGGGTTATCTCTTATGTATTATCCAATGGTTATTGTGACAAGATATCAACTTAGAGTTTGTCTCTAGATCTATATAAACAATTATTATGGCTCATAAATTCATATGATTCTATTGAGTGCCGAACAGAAGAAGAGAGTACTTCATCTGAGAGGGTGAGAGAGTTTCTCCATTGTAAATAACATCAAGTTCCAGTTAGGCTTGAGAGAGGGCCATGGTGAGAATTGTAATATTCTTGTATCTTCTCTAGTCGAATAATATCTCGGTTCTTCCTCCTCCGGATTAAGGTGAAAGCTTCAATCGGGATAATTCTTGTGTGCTTTGTGTGATTGGTGCGATCTAGTTTTGCTTGGTAGTTTGTGTTGATTGTGTCAAAGATTCAACAAGATCCTCAAATTCCTAACATCGTGTTCCCAATGCATTGAGTGGCCTTGTGTTGCGATTTTCTTGCCCAGTTAGTGAGATTCCTTCCTTTGTTTTAGTTAGTGGAATATATCCTGGCCTCCTCTGACTGTATTTGTAGACGTAAAGTAAAGCCTACAAACATATGATCCCTTTGTTTATTTTCTTTCGTTTGGTTCCATTTTGTGAGTTCTATGGATTCCCTGTTTGTAAGTTGGGGATTAATAACTGGTAATGATAGGGGAAAAAAATGCCGAACAAGCAGCTACCATTTTATTAATTTCAGCTGGCGGTAGAATGATGCAACATGCTGTAAAGGTTTAGTTGAATCAGTTTGGGGTGAGTAAAAATGATTCCAGTTGCAAGGGCTGAAAAGATATTGCATGTATGTTATTAGTTTAGAGCATTCTAATTTGTATTTTTAGGTTAAAGATATGTTGTTTCAGTTTTGACCTTAGCGAAACAAATGTGTTCTCTTATGGAATACCCTACCTTTTCTCTTTTGCTCCGCAAGATACTTCAAATTAACTTGTGTTTTTTATTATTATTCTGCCTTTCAATTGTTTTCTTTTCTGTATTTTGCTTCATGGCACAGCAAGATATTTACTATGTGTCGTTTACTTTGTGTCACTTACTAGCTATTAGGAATTCTATGGGGCGTTGTTTCATACAACAATGATTAGGGCAATCACCTTCTTCTTCTTCTTCCTTTTTTATTGGTGTAAAAATTGTGTGAGAATTTTAGTGAGTAAAGTTGGTAACTGAACCACTTTTGAAAAACATTTATCCAAACGACCAACTTTCTAAAAGATTTAGCCAAACGATCCACTTTTATAAAATATTTAACTAACTAACCCTTTTTAATATAATAACCTAAAACCAAAATTTTATATATAATCCTACTTTAGAAATTATAAAAGCTGGATAATTCACAGAAAATAAAGAAACTTAAATTAAAAAATCTTTCAAAATTCAGGATTAGATACGTTGATAAAAGATTAACAGAAAGGAAGTATATTGCTAGTAAAGAAATATTAGAATACTTGTTACTAACAAGAAAAGTAACTAATCAACTAGCTAAAGAGATATAAAAAAAAATAGCATACAAAGTATTAGATTACAGAAACGAAGAAGTAAGTTGGTATTACCAACACCTACTAGCATACAAAATAATAGGCTAAGTATGACCAACGAAACAGTTGTATTAATTCCTAACATGAATCCAGAAATTTATATGATAAACATACAAGAGTTGGAAGAAGATTACAATGATCCTGAAATGTTAAGAGATATAAGAAAAGATTTAAGAATCATAAATAAAAATATAAAAGAATTAAGTAGATATATAACTGACTACCCAGAAGAAGAATCAGGCATAACAGAAGAAGGTATGGAAGAGTTAGAAGCTATAAAAAAACTTAATATAAATATCTCGGAAATTGAAGATTTAATGGCAAATCCTAATTCAGAAGAAGTAGACGAAGCCTTGAAAAATCTAGATATAACAATGAAGAAATAAAAATGGACCAAGATAAGATTATTGCAAAACCTTCAGAAATTCCAAGTAACATGTATGAAATCTTAAGACCACCACCTAACAAAAAACCTTACCAATTACCATGGAAATGGCAAAACATAAAAAGAAGAATGCAACTAAGAAAAGATAAAGAAAAGGAAACCCCAAAATATGAACCTACAGAACATTACGAAAAAGGAATAGCAGGAAATGGAGAATGTTTAGACCTAGATTGCGTAAAAAACGTAGATAGGACAATTGAAGAATGGGTAAAAGCGTCACTAATAGTAGGATTTAGGCAAAACCTTAACGGAAATGCATTTGAGAAATTTATAGAAGCCACCTTTATGGGAGTAGTAGCAAAATGGTGGAATGGGCTAGAGGAAGAAGAGATGAATACTATAAGAAAATCAAGACCAATTGATGATAGAGGAACTGAAAAAAGCTCAGCACAACGGACCTTAGGTTTAAAAGAAATAATTACAAATTACGAAAAAGCAATAAGAACTGAATTCAATGTATATGATAAAGAAAAAAAATACACTATATATAAAAAGAATCAAGCAAGATGGAGACTAAGTAACTTAGAAATATGCGACATGTGCCATTTTGACAACTATGCATGTGAATTCCGAGAATATTTTCAAAATTGTTATTATACAAAAGAAGAACGGAATCCAATTTTAGACTCATTCTTTCTAAAACTACCTGATCCATGGAGCATAAACATATATAGTGCATACATAAGTGAGAAAGTAAAACCAGAAGTAGACACTTTAGGGTATAGAACACAATTCGTAAAAGATTATAGGGACAAAGTATGCCAAGATGCTAGAGCAACATTGAAATATTTTAGAATATATAAACAAAGAATTTGTTGTGAGGATGCAAGGCCGAATCATTGGGGATGCAATAATAACAATAAATACACAAAGAAGAATAATCACAAATTCCAAAAATATAAACCAAAATATAGAAAAACTTTTAAGAGATATAGAAAACCTTATAAAAAATACTTTAGAAAAATGAAGAAGAATAAAAATAGGCAGTATACGAAAAATCCTTAAAAATGTAATTGTTACATATGTGGAGAGGTAGGACATATATCACCAAATTGTCCTAAAAGAATGAAAAAAGAAAATATAAAATACGTAGAAGAAATTGAAGAAATGAATAACATAAACTATGAACTCATAGAATATGATGAAGAATGGTCAGAAATAAGTGAAGATGAAGAAATAATGGTAATGGAAGAAGATAGTGGAAGTAGTGAAGGTGAAACAGAAGAATGTGAAATAAACATGATAATAGATTTAACAGAAATAGGAGAACCTTCATAAAGAAAAGAAAACAATGAAGAACTAAGAGAAAAAATGTGCTTTGACATAAAAAAATACGATAAAATAAGAGTGACCAAATTAGATATAAATCCAAAAGAAAATTTTAAACTACCAATATTTGAAAGAAAGAAAAGTATCATCATAATAGCTAGGAATAATGAACAACCTATAGACATTGAACAAGCTGTAACACCCCGCAAAATTTAAATGATAATTTTGCCCTCGGGTGTTACGCACGTGCATTTTGTACTGTTATTGATTATATCCATAACGCATTTTTGATATGTATTTTGAATTCCAATTATTTATGCAATCCTGTATTTTTAAAATCGCATTTGAGACAACTCAATTGCTAAATTTCAATCTTGGAGTTTTTACGTGCTTTTTACGTATTATCGATGCACGTGTCGATTTCGGGTATTCCACCGTTACGTGCAAAGTTTTCATTGAATTTCAATTATTTATCTTTATAAACATGTTTGAATTTGTTTTGTAAACGAAAATTCAATTTTTGACTATCTTTATTAAAATAAATTTTTACGTGCAATACACGCGTTTTCTGTATGTTTGAGTATATCATAGAAAATGTATATTAAATATACTTTATGTTGCATTCCAATTGATTATAAATATTTTTCGGTTGATAAAATCAATTTTTTGTATTTTTGAGATTTTTCGGGTGACGCACGTGTTTTGGTGCACGTGTTGTAAGCGCGTTCTTCCTTCAAAATAAATTTTCATGAAATGTTTCTTTCCATTTTATTGTGCATGAAAAGTATAATTTTTAAAGTTAATTTTATATATTTATTACATATATAGATAATTATTTTAAAGGGATTAAATAAATAAATTGTTTTTGTACACAAAGCACGTGCACGTGCACACGTGCAATGTGCACACAATTTAGGGACCGGGCTGCTCATGAGGATTTGCCTTGGTGCGCGGATTTCGAGGAGTTGCATTTGGAGCTTTCTTTAGGAGCTCCTAATTCTAGGAGTTCAATTGAGTACAAGTCTTCATTTAGGTGGGTGTTTCTTAAATGCTTTCTAATTTAGGAATAGAAAATGAATGATAGTGGGTGAATTCTCCATATTTCTAAAGTAGAATTGCTTGTGGAAATGAATGAATGAATGTAGATTAATTTTCTAAGTAGGAATTATGCTAGTGTTATATTGAATGTTGATGCATGAATAATGGTTAATAAGGGTACACATTTAATTGGAAAATGACCTATTCATGATTAGCACATGAGTGTGCAATGACATTTTAAAGGGCTGAAAATGACCTATATAGTCGCCTGTCAAGTGGACAAGTCGACTGGTATGAGGCGGATATTTTTCTCATGACCTCTAAATTAAAACCCTTTTGAGACTAAAGATTTAATTGTGTGTGTGTATGCAACTGAAGTGATAAAACGATTGCTAAATCAACATTCTCCATGTGGTATACAATCTAGAAAATATGAATGGATGAAAAAGAACTAGTGAAAATTAGAGAACTCGAAGTAACATGCACAGTCGACTGGAAATGTGAACAGTCGACTGGCCTATTGAAATATATTATGTACAGTTCAGAGTTCCATGAAATGATGTATTTTTTTAATAAGATGTGTTAGTGGGTTAAATTGAGATTAGTATTCATCTCTACAAGTAAACGATAAATGAAGGTGCATGCTTAGTAATTCCTTTGAGAAGAGAAACATTAGCTATGTGATATTTACATTTAATTGAAATGATGTTATGATAAGAAATTACAAGTTATGTTGATACGAATATGATATAATGTGGGTATTGATGATCAGAAGGAAAGATGATTCCTCAAGTTGAAATTTTAACCTGTTCAGTCGACCGAATGCTTGTAGAAGTCGACTGTACTTAGTAGAAAATGTATAGTTGAATCACTCTGTACAGGCGACTGATTTGAATGACAGTCGTCTGTTAATTGAATGACATTTAAATGTGGAAACTGCGGAACAGCCGACTGGCCGTGTGCAGCAGTCGACTCTTCCGAGTGTTATTAATGAACTGAATTTGACTGGATAAGTCGACTGGTGGAGTTCCAAGTCGATTGTCCAGAGTGCTTTTTGATATATCTGAAATCTTATGATTTGTTTGTGGTAAAGATTGTGAATTTGGATATTGGTAAACTCTATTGTTCTTGCATGAATGTACATGAAGTGAATCATTTATTGTGAATCATGAGAATTAAATGAATATGAGAAAGCTATGAACATGGAAAAGAAAATCCATTATGATTATGAAAAATGAACTTATGAGCTAGTAACGCTCAATGTTGAAAATTATGAATTGGAATTGAAATGAAAGAGTAGCTAAGTCTCCCCCCGCAATTGGAAAGAAATTGAAATGAATTATTGGAAAGAAAGACCACGGTTGGTCATGTTGAAATGAATGAATAAGTCCGGTTTGGTGGAGAGCCTAACTCTAGAGCTTTGATTTTGTTTATGATTCTAATAAAAACTAAGGATTAGTACATAGTGGAGATGTGATGAAAGTAGGAGAAAAACACGAGTGAGAGCCATCGGATTTGCGGCGGAGAGTATTTCACAGGTTCTTCACGATGAGTCGTGACATGACGTGGATACGGCTCTAGGGTACCGTGGCGGCGGAGAGTATTTCACAGGTTCTTCACGATACGTCGTGACATGAAGTGGATACTGTTCCAGGGTACCGTCCCGGTGGTGACACTTGTGGGATGTTTGGTGACTACATGAGGATCGTGTGCCATGAAGGAGGCTGAATTGTCCATAGGTTCTTCACGATGAGTCGTGACATGACGTGGGATTCCCCTCCAGTTTCTGTACACGTGCTTGCACTCATAGATCATCTAAGACACTACCGTAGTTACAGTAGTAGATTAAGTCATGGCGAGAGATTGAACCCTACAAAGATGAAGAACGATTAAGAGGCTTGCCCTCGGACCTATGTAGTATGGAATGCATAGAATCCGAACAAGTGTGCATTAGTGTCATGTAGCATAATTAAACTGCAATAAGGACTAAGTGCACAATCACAACACGACATCAATAGGGTAGTCCCTTTAATTGTAATGTGACAAGTCTGTGTTTGCTAAAGTATTTAAGAATCGTTATACTGTTTCCGGCATAGAGAGGATGGCCGTGTATAATATTTCGTCAGTTGTAAGCAACTGACGCGCCCACAGTTTTATATGCAGGATGTGGAGTTACATGAAGATATAAAGATGATTTGATGCTGTTGATTACTTAAATGTTAAAGTTGTAACAATTTTACATTCATTGTTGTTGTATTTTATTGATTTCCGCTGCTTATTGATGTAAAAGACTCTGATGTAATTACTGTTGAAATAAAAGTTTTAAATTCCTTGTAAAATTGTACGAAAGAAGTGAAAAGATCCTGTGGAAATCTCGAATTCAGCTATTTTTGGAATTCGGGGTGTTACACAAGCACAAGGTGAAACCATAATCCCATTAATAACCGAAAGAATAATAAGACAAGAGATAGAAAAAATAAGTGAAAAGACCAGAAAAATATTAAGACACATACATTTAGGAGCTGTACAAATAATAATAAAAGCCTATTTTAAGGAAGGAATAAATACAACCCTCGAAATATACCTAATGGATGATAGGATAATATCAAGTACACAAGATGCCTTAATAGAAATAGTACAAGAAAACCTAAAGTACCAAAAGATAAAGTTTACAATAAAACCTAATTTCTCTATAAGCATGACAGAAGAAAATAAAGATAAAAGTCTAGTCATGTGTCATAGGTTATCGGGTATAGAAATGATAGAAAAAAGCAAAGTTATGAGTATACAAATAAGAAACATTTACGCTTTCACTAGCAAGCACAAAGTAAAGAATAGAAATACAGATAATTTTAAAATAGAGCTTCTATTCAGTGAAATCATAAGATACAAACCAGCTAGAGAAAACCCTGAAATGACTATACCAAATTATATAGAATTCGACTTTAATAAAGCAAAAGAAACTGCTAAAGGAAAAACACCACAAGTAATGTTCGGAAAGAGATCACTATCGATAAGAAATAAACAACAAGCATTGGAATTAATACCAATAATAAATACATTAGAACACCAAAACAATAACCAATTTAAAATAGAAATAGAATATTATAACAATGGGAAATGGAATAAATAAATAGCCTTAGTAGATACAGGAGCTACTAATTCACATATTAAACAAACAAATGTAAAAACCACTGAATTAATAATATTAGAAAACCCATATTACTTGTAACGCCTCGAATCCCAAATACACTGAATTCAAGATGTTTTACAGGATCTTTCCACTTCATTTAGTACAATTTTACAAGGAAATTTGAACTTTTCACTTTACATCAGAGTTTACATAAGACATTACACTTTACATTGCACAGCGGAAGTAAAATTTACAACAATTGAATAAATGTACAATAACATTGTATAATCTTTAAGCATCCGTTCCTCTTTAATCTTTATCATGTCACTTACCTGCATATAAGACTGTGGGTACGTCAGTTTATTCAACCGACGAACATTATACACGGCCATCCTCTCTATGCCGGAAATAGTATAACTTATTTTCCATATTTAGCAAACACAAACTTGTCACATATCAAACTAAAGGGAATACCCTATTGATGTCGTGTCATGATTGTGCACTTAGTCCTTAATGCAGTTATTTATATTATATGACACTAATGCACACTTGTTCGGATTCTATGCATCCCATACTACATAGGTCCGAGGGCAAGCCTCTTAATCGTTCTTCATCTTTGTAGGGTTCAATCCCTCGCCATGACTTAATCTACTACTGTAACTACGGTGAGTATCCTAGATGATCTATGAGTACAAGCACGTGTACAGAAAACCTGGAGGGAAACCCCACGCCATGTCTTGACTCATCAAGCATGCATTCTGTGGCAATTCAGCCTCCTTCATGGCACGCGATCCTTTTGCAGTCACCAAACATTCCACAAGCGTGGCTAAAGTCCGATCATTACTGAGTTGTGCCCATGCCATGTCTTGACTAATCAAGCATGCATTTTGTGGCTCACACACCCGCACCGTAAACTCTAGTTCTCATACTCGTGTTTTCTCTCACTTTCATCACGTCTTCACTATGCACTATTCTTAATTTAATAGAAACATGAATAAAATCAAAGCTCTAGAGTTAGCCTCTCCACTCAACCGGACTTATTCATTTATTCCAATATGACCAACCTTGGTCTTTCATTTTAATATTTCATTTCATTTCTTTCCAAATGCCGGGGGAGACTTAGCTACTCTTTTGTTTCAATTCCAATTCACAATTTCCAATTGAGCATTTCTAACTCATAAATTCATATTCATAATCAAACGGATTTCTCTTTCAATAGCATGATCTCTAAATTTATTCAATAGTCCATAATCATACATGGAATTTATATACTTCATCAATTATTAATTTCACATTGAAATTCACATCACTAACGAATATTCACATTTCATATTTTTCACACTATTCTCAAATGAGAATAATTTACATCCATCACATAATAAAATTTCTTTCTTTTACTATATTAATCTTCTAATCCTTCATTTCAAATTCTTTTTGCAAGATATACATATAGAACCATAGTTCTATTTACACATTTTATTCTCAAATCATATTTTATTTCATGCAAATAATTCCCAAATTATTTTTATAAAGTCCTACATGTTTTTAGAAGAATAGTCATATTTTTTTCCATAATTTTTTATCACAAAAACACCCAAAAAAAATTCATATACTTCATCAATTATTAATTTCACATTGAAATTCACATCACTAACGAATATTCACATTTCATATTTTTCACACTATTCTCAAATGAGAATAATTTACATCCATCACACAATAAAATTTCTTTCTTATACTATATTAATCTTCTAATCCTTCATTTCAAATTCTTTTTGCAAGATATACATATAGAACGATAGTTCTATTTACACATTTTATTCTCAAATCATATTTATTTCATGCAAATAATTCCCAAATTATTTTTATAAAGTCCTACATGTTTTTAGAAGAATATATTTTTTTCCATAATTTTTTATCACAAAAACACCCAAAAAAAATGTTTTTTTCAATCTGCCGAAGCCAGGAATCGAACCCAGGACCACAAGAAAACACACCGAGAGCACAAACCACTAGGCCAAAGGTGCTAGGCAGTATAAGGACGGCTGAGAGCATTAAATGCTCTCGGCTGCGTATTTTAATTCTTTTCCCAAAAGTGCAAAAGTATGTTACTAAGGGGATTCGAACCAGCCACCTCAGAGAAACAAGCCGCACGCTCCGACCACTTGAGCTACGTGCTCAGGTTGTCAAAGTACAACTCGAAATTCTTTTTAAAACAGTTCTCTCCGTTATTAAAAACCATTCGATATTCAACAAGTCCTCATTTCATTTTGCTTCTATAGAAATTACTGTAAAATTCCAGATTGATTATTTCTCGTCTAATTTACATATCAGTATGAAAAAATAATTTTTTTCGACAATTAAAACATATTTTCATACAATTAATTCGAATTCTACATTATAACTACCACATTCTTTTCATTTCGACATTTCTTAACCATTAACACTACTAATCCCTTAATCAGCAAACTTCACATTAATTCTCTATTTAATCTTTTACCACACATACAAAATTATATCTTAATTCATTTATTTCAATGAAACACAAAGATTTATTCAAACATACAAAGTAGCATTGTCAATCTACTAACTTTCTGTATATAATTTGTTTTGTAACTAATGAAACTATCTCATGGCCATAATTAATTCACTCACAATTTAGCCTTTACTAATAGAACCACATACAATTTCACATCCACATTTCAATCAATCCATAGGTCATTTTTATCAATTAAATGCGTACTCTTATTAATATTTTTCATGCATCATTTTTCATTCACATCTAGCATATATTCCTATTTAGAAATATAGAAAATGTACCCACCTTAAATGGAGAGACTACACTTAGCAACACCTCCTAAACCAATGTCCTTGCAATGAGAGTGCTCCTCCTCCTAGTCGATGCGCACACAAGCCTCCAAGCACACAACCCGTGAGCTCCTTCCCTTGGTAGCCGGCCTCTCCTTCTTCTAGTTGATGCAAGCACAACTCCCACACACAACTCAATCTTTTAACTCACTAAAATAACTACTAGATAATGTAATTGAACTATAGGTTTGGAAGGATTAATAAGCACAAGAATAACTAGCCATGGGGGGAGGGGGGTTATTTATACTAAAAATCTAGGGAAATGGATGGCCAAGATTGAAGGTAGGAGTTAGGAACAAATGGCTTAGATTTAAGGAGGAGTTATACTAACCACCCATAATCAAGTAACCACCATACCATGATCCCACTCAAATTTTTGGTTTCCCTCCAAGATTACAACCGGCCTAGCTTTCTTTGTGCATATTGCACGTGTACGTGCAATGCACGTGCATGCAATAGCCTCCAAAAATTGTATATTAAATTTTGTATAAAAATAATCTCCAAATTGTATCGTACATGACAAGTTATATTTAAAAACAAATTGACTCATGGGCTTTAGTTTATGGGCCAAAATAATCATTATAAGAATAATAAATTAAATTAACTTTGGGCTTTTTAAAAAAAAATGTTTTTTGTCTAATTGAAAGCAGGCTTTATAAAAATAATTACAAGCACATATTTAAAAATCTATATTCATCATGATGAAAATATCGTAACATTTAATTCAACCAAAAATATTGCACGTGCACACTACGTGCAAAATAAAATAATTTTTCATTAAATGAAAAATCGGGGCATTACATTACTACCTAGACTATTACAATAATAGACATCCAATTGTACATAAAATTATACTACCACTAAGGACAAATGGTAAAAAGGAAATGTTATTACACTTACATGTAGACCCAGAACACCATGTTAATGAAATATTATTAGGAACTGACTTCCTTACATCAGTACAACCTTACTCAATTCAAGAAGAAAAAATCACAATAACAGTAAACAATGAAAGCATGATAATAAATAGGATATTGGACAAATGAATCCATTAAGAGCAACAAAAAAACACATTATACATTCTAACAGAATTTGTTTACGAAGGATACAAATCAAGAAACTATCACAGTCTAATAGATACCAGAGCAGGAACTAGCCTATGCCGCGAAAATATACTATCAAAATGGAAACAAGATGGATTTAATAAAAAAACAATAACTGGATTAACTGGATAAACTATCATACTTGACAAATATCAACAAAATGTTAATGTACAAATAGAAAGTTACATACTAAAAAAACCTATAATATACCTAGTTTGATGATATGAATAATGTACTCTTAGGAAATGATTTATTTCCAACAATACTATCCCATAACTATATCACATAAATCAGTTGTATTCACAGCACCTTGCAGACACCAAGCAATAGCAATTAGAATAACCCAACCTTATTCTAGAACTGAACTGCCACACATCAAAGTTTCTTCAACCCAGTGTGGTGAATACCAATATTTACCGAACAAAACTAGAATACAACAAGTTCAAGAAACAACTACAAAAGAAATTTTACAAAAATAATTAGAAGATCTATGTGGAGAAGATCCCTTGGCAAAATGGAACTTAAGTGAACCCACGGCACATATAGAGTTAATAGATAAGAACAAAATAATAAAAATTAAACCTATAAGACATACTCCAACAGACCTAGAAGAGTTTAAAATACACATAAAAGAATTAATGGAAAATAATTACATAAGAAAATCACAAAGTCCACATTCATCACCAACATTCATAGTAAGAAAGCATTCAGAAGAAAAAAGAGGTAAATTTCGAATGGTAGTAAATTATAAGGAACTAAATAAAAATACTAAAAGGTTTGGATACCCACTGCCAGACATGCAAATACTACTTAACACAATAAGAACAAGAAAAGTATATTCGAAATTTGATTGTAAATCAGGATTTTATCATGTAAAACTAACAGAAGATTCAAAACCTTTAACAACATTTAGCATACCTCAGAGATTTTATGAATGGAATGTATTACCATTCGGTTATAAAAACAGCCCAGGAATATTTCAAGAGTATATGGATAAATTTTTTGAAAAATACAACAATTTCATATTAGTATATGTAGATGATATTCTAATAGGATCCGAAAACGAAGAGCAACATAAAGAACATCTACTAAAATTCATAGAAATAGTGAAAAATGCAGGTATTATACTATCAAAAAAGAAAATGGAATTATTCAAAACTGAGATAGAATTCTTAGAAACAAAATTATTACATGAAGGAATAGAATTACAACCACATATAGCAGAAAAAATAAAGACTTTTCCTAATGTCCTAAAAGAAAAAAGAGAAGTATAAGCTATAATAGGATTACTAAATCAAACAAGATGTTGCATACCAAATTTATCAGCAAAAATAAATTGGTTGCAACAAAAACTAAAAAAGTTTAAGAAATAAGAATGGACCCTGGAGGATGAAGAGAAACTTAAAATATTAAAACAACAAACTTCAGAATTACATAAGCTAAGATTACCTGTTAAAGAATGTTCTTGGATAATAGAAACAGATGCA
Organism: Hemerocallis citrina; assembly: GCA_017893485.1. Lineage (NCBI taxonomy): Eukaryota > Viridiplantae > Streptophyta > Magnoliopsida > Asparagales > Asphodelaceae > Hemerocallis > Hemerocallis citrina. The sequence continues at coordinate 42,163,024 of CM030359.1, forward strand.
TGTGAAAACAATTGGGGAGTAGTATTAAAATTTATTGAAATAAGAGAAAAGGAGGAAAAACTAGCTAGATATACTAGTGGATCTTTCACACAAATCCAACAAAATTACCACATTAATGAAAAAGAACTACTAGCAATCTTAAAAGCTATAAAAAAGTTTGAGCTATTTATAATACATACAAAATTTACAGTAAGGACAGATAATACCTAAGCAAAGAGTTGGATTAACAAAATAATAGACTCAACCATAGCAAACAAAAGATTGATAAGGTGGTAGATGGAGTTAGCACATTACGATTTCTTAATAGAAAACATAAAAGGAAAAGATAATATTTTAGCTGTTTTTCTATCAAGAAATTAACTATTTCACTTGTTGCAGAATGAAATCAAAGTTCAGCAAATAGAACAAGACGTTATTTACATCAGGGAAACAATGGAGCAATTAAAAGGAGCATTTAATCAGTTACAACTACAAATATGTGGACTCCAAAGTCTGTTCTATCAGCATTTAAGTCAGCATGTAACCACAGAAAATATGGTGGATAATAATAGCGAGAAAATGAATGAGATAGGTGAGCCTTCTCAGTCAGTAAAAGAAGAAGCAATTATATCCTAAAAAAAAACCACATACAAGGAGACACTTCTTACTGAGAAAGCTCCTACCAAAATATCGAAGAAAATATTATTTTTACAATATATTTAAAACCTATGCCAAGTAACAGAGGTAAACCAGTTCATTAAGACCATATCTCAACAGCACATGAACAAGGCCATCATCCTACCAGGAGCTAATCCAAGAACAACTAGGGCATTGTTCGAAAGATGACTTATTCATTGCATCTATCCATCCAGAGAATGTGAAGAACTAATCCACCTATCAATAGAAATTTACAAGGCAGCCAAAAGTTATTTTGGGCTCATGAAGGCCTAAAAAATATATGTCAGAATGTATTCAGCCATCCCCGATTATCTTAATGATGAAAAAGAATTTCCAGCAGAACATGTTATAAAAATAGGGATGACCACCCAAATGATCTATGAAGCATCAAATATTGTACCATTTAGAACTGAAGAATTTGAAAAATTAATCTCGGAAAGAAGGACAATGGGCTTCTGTGAATTAAAAGACATAAAACAAAGAGACAACAATATATGGATCTATGACACCCTAGATCCAGATAAAATAATAATGTATAGTATAGCAAAGATCAAATAGCCACAAGATAAGTATGAGCTGTTTGACAACTGGTACCAGATACTATCTACTGGAGCAATGACAATGACAGTAAAGACAGCTGTACATTACTGTAGCTTGATGAAGAGGGAGCACCAGCATAAATGTGCAGCATGTGAAGATGTCGGTCAAGAGGAATCTCTTTTTCTAGAATAGGCCAAAATGTAATCAGAACAATTATTGTAAGCTGATGTAAGCACTTACGTATTTATCACAATTATTGAACATATGATGTAAGCAGTGACACATGAAAACTTGTTGTAAGCTGATCACTTGGTCTATATAAGGGAAAGCTAAGCAAGAGAGAGGGTAGACTATCCTGAGAGAAAAAATTCCTCAAAATCTTGAAGAGTCTCTGTTTGTAACAAGTTTGAAGAAAATAAAAATTATCTTTATGTGTTCATGCATCTACAAGATCTTATAGAAAATAAGGTATGGATAACTAAATCTCTTTCCCTTAGGGAGTGTTTTGTAAGGCTCTGCCTGATTGATCTTGCAAAAAGACTCATTTGCAACCTTCAATAGTTAGACTGTACACCTAGCAGTAGGAAACGGGATAAGTTGTGGTTATCTGACCGAAGTGCTACTAGTTGTTCTCGACGTATCTCTCCGATGAAGCTCTCTTGATGGCATAGTAATCTTGAGATGGGAATAACGTAAAAGTAGCACAGAAATCGGGGTGCATACCAGAGGTATTTTATCCACTGGTAGTAACTGGTACAGAGCAGCTCAAAGAGGTTTAACTAGGTCGGAAGCATGATGGGCCATTTTGTTTTGATTTTTTAGGTATCCTTAGAAATCTCTCTTTACTCTTGATTTTATAATTGATTATTGTTCAATAAGACTAATGGATAATAATAGTTTAAGTATTGCTTCAGAAATTTTTGAATTAATGATTAATTATCAAGGAAGTGCTAGAATGCTAGTTTTCGATGTTTATTATCCTCATAGAGTAACAAACATGAATGACTATTATGAATTCAAATTATTTTTCTTCAGTATTCAACGAGTAATAATTATAACGATAAATCAAATAAATCCTGGAGAAACTAGTAATATAACTATTGAAATAATTGATGCTTTAACTTTTTATGAAAGATCTTTGTTATTTTATGAAAATGGTATATTTAGTAGTTATGTTTGGAGTCCTACGACTACATACAGACAATTTCTAGAAGAAAATGAACAGAATGGAGGAGAAAATAAACATACGGAAGAATTCGAGGAACCCCCATATGATAGTAATAGTGAAGGATATGAGACAGACTCAGAATATATGAGAGAACTTGACGATGATATTCCCGACATTCCTGATTACTTTTTCAGAATAGACAATATCCATTATTTCGAAGAATATTATTTTAAACCAAACTATTATCTTTAGAATTTTAAAGTTTTTGATACTCTCTTTATTTTGATTTTCAGGTCTTCGGGAGATTACGCGCTTCGCAACCCAATTGGTATCAGAGCCAATACAGAGTAAGTAATTTTTACTTAATTTCTGTAATTTTCCGTAAATTTATTACTAATTTACAAGCTATAGAATAGAAAAACTAAAATCTAATAATAAAAATAGAAATTATCTTAAAACCCAAAAACTTTTAGAATTTAAAGAAAGGTCACATATCCTATAAAAATTATTATAGGAAGAATACTATAGAAAATTAATCAAGAACTAGGTTATTTCACTAAATAATTTCTAAACAGGATCGTTTCGCTAATTTTTATCAAAAGGGGGTCATTCCACTAATTAGCTCAATTTTAGTAGTGTTATTGTCTTACTTATTATAACCAATTGAGATTATGGACTAGTGCGATATCAAGTTGTTCATTCTCGACTATTTTTTTATGCCACTACTTAAATTTTGAGTGAGCTATCCTCTGTGAGGAAGGTCAACATAGTTGCTTTCTGAAGGCTCAACTAACTACAAATGTGTAGTTTACAGTTGTGGAATTTGATTCCTCATGCAATATGCGACTATTGAGAACACCTCCTTTGAATGCTATATGGACAGTACAATCAACTGTTGACTCTTAGTTTGGTGTGCACAAAACGTGCTCACTCATACTAATAAGTTTGAATTTAGTGTGTCATATTTTCAGGATCAAATAACATCAAAAAGAGAACCAAGAGAGATTCACAAATATACAAACAAGAAAAGTAATAAAGAAAGATTGCATATACAAGCAAAAGAGAAAGATATTCAAAAAGAGTTCTCAATTAATTGGCCTCCAAACAATCTATCAAGACTGGATTTTTAGTAATATTTTCGTGAGATATTTATTGTAAATAATTGATTAAAGATTGATTAGGTTATGCTAAGAAAACAAAGTGGATTCAAATTATACAGCCAAAACCGGTCGACCGTACATAATGTCGGTCGACCGCGTCACAGTCGACCGCAACCTGAGTTGCTTAAGATAGCGGTCGACCTTTCATCTCTCTACTTACTTCAGAGAGCTGAATGGTCGATCGCACGTTTTTGACGGTCGACCGTAACCTGAGCTGTATACTATTTTGGAATATATCGTTTCTATTTTTGATCGATACACTTCCTCTTCTATTTAATTGAACGAATCCACTGTGTCTTCTTCACCTAATAACTTCTGAGAAAATTTTTGAACTAATCTTTCATTTAATCAATCCGAGTATATTCTTCAGTCAAGATCATTTACGATCTTCAGTTTTCTTTTCATTTCTTTTCCACTTCGGTGAGATTGACGGGACTTGGATTAGAAGTCCTGTGGGTGTAATAGGTCTCTCGGCCTGAATTCGAGAATCACTGTACAAGGGTTTTGAGTATAGTGGAATGCTTGTGACGGAAAATTGCTACAAGTAGGTGGTGTGGACGTAGACCTGGGGGTCGAACCATATTATATCGCTGCATCATTTGTATTTGCTTTTCTTATCATTCTTGCATTTGCTTTATTTTATTGTTTTGAATTCCGCACGATTACCCTATTCACCCCCCCATGGTGATTTACAGTGGTATCAGAGCGAGGTGCTTATAAAAAACTTAAAAGCTTAAGCAAAAGGTCCAATGACCGAAATTCCTCCTCCCCAAAACTTGTACTCATTGGAGCCTTTCGTCTCCAATGGGACAAGTCTTACACGATCACCATTTTTTGATGAAAAATGCTATGACATCTGGAAAGTTCGTATGTTTCATTTTTTACAGATGCTCGGAGAAGAGGTATGGAATGTATGTATCAACAAAACAGAAATCCTAGTCAGCGATGGAAAGATGAAATTCACAAAGGCAGAGTTATCCCTCAAGACAGTAAATTCCAAAGTCATGACGGCTCTTTATGCAGGGTTGAACAATGAAGAGCTAATGCGATGCGGGCGTAACTGCAAAACAGCTTACGAGATCTGGAACAGCATGCTGAGGCGGCATGAAGGAACCGCTTCCGAGGTAAAAGCTAAAGTGAATTTGGGTTTCTATAAATTTGATGAGTTTCGCATGTTGCCAGGAGAAAATGTGGACCAAATGCTCACCCGCTTCGATATCATTGCCCACGAACTTGAAAGCTTGGGTAAGGCGTTTGATGATGACTGTAAGGTCAGAAAGCTCATAAGCTGTCTTACGCCAGAGTGGGACGTTAAGGCCGCGGCAATGAGAGAGACTCTCGAAGAGAAGGGATTCGACTACGATACATTTCAAGGAAAGCTAAAGACGTACGAGATGGAAATGTTGGAGAAAAAAAGATATAGGCAAAATATCGGGATTGAGCCAAAGACTGAGGAGAAAACCATTGCACTAACGGCAGAAAAGGCCCGACCATCAAAAGCTGATTCAGATCTTGAGGAGTCAGACAAGGACATTGCTCTATTAACAAGACAATTTCTTAAGTACATCAAACACAAAAAATATGGTAGGTATTAAGAAGAAAGGGAAAAGGAGAAGGAGGATGTGTGCTACAAGTGCAAGAAGTCTGGACACATCTGTGCAAACTGTCCTATTCAACAAGACAGAAACAGGGACCACTATCGCTCAAATTCAAGTCAGAAAAAGAAGGTGTTAAAAGCAACTTGGCTAGACTCGGATTCAAGTGAGGAAGAGCAAGGTTACGACAACGTCGACTTCATGGATCTTGGGAGTGGTGAGGTGCAATCACCTTCTCAAGAAGAGGTAATCGAAAAACCAACTTATGATGAACTTGTTGATATGTGTAATGGTTTGAAAGACTATGCTAAGAAACTAAGTTATGAACTTAGGCAATATAACAAAATTCTAATGAAATACATGACGCTTGCATAACAAAAAATCACAGAATGAAAAATAAGAATGCCCTAATTTTGGAAAAACTTGAGTCATGTCGAAAAGATCATGATGTTTTGTTAGAAGAAAATGAGATTTTAAAACAACAAATTTGTGAATCGCTAGCAAAACATGATGATCACTTAAGAGAGATTCAGGAGAAATCTGTTTATATTGCCAAGCTCACAAATGATTTAGAAGAATGTAAAAGAAAATTTGATAAAGTAGTGGAAGGATGTAATAAAGCCCTTAAACAAAATAGGATTCTTGATGCCACACTAGATACTCTTCGTACGAACACAAAAAACGATGAGATAACTAGAAAAAAACTATGTAAAAAGATAATTGAGCTTGAAAAAATTATTGAAAAGCATAAAAGACCCAGTTACTTTATTACACAAGATTCAAGATCCTATCATGATAATCGAGGGCTTGGTTACGAAGAGCCAATACTTCTTTAAAAACCATCATGTCATACACACTTGTATAAAAATCAACACAATCACAAAAAAAATATAAATCATACAAGTGTGCATGACCCAAGGCATGGTCGTATCACATGTCATTACTGCTACAGATTAGAACATATTTCATACAATTGTTCATTAAAAAGGAACACTAATCTTGTCTGGGTAAGAAAGAATGTTGATGCAGGCTCAAAGCTCACATGGACTCCTACAAACGTACAGGTAGACAGTACGAAGCTTTCAACGTAGAAAAAGTACAGAAACCTTGATAGAAGACGCACAAAACTCAACAGGCATAGTAGTAACCTGCATCTCTATCAAGGAAATAAGTGAAGAACGTTGTTCTTCAAATAAGCACGGCACGAGTAAAATCTATACTTGCTTAAATTTACAATAAACATGGATTTATGAATTGTGCTGACAAAAGATGAATAACCGGTCGACCGAGCAGTCGACCGTACCTCCTAAAATTTCTTTTATGTCAAGATCGGACCGGTCGACCATCCACCCCTCTGACCTTGCTTACTTACTTAAAATTTCACTTACAGTAGGGTGCGGTCGACCGTGTACTAAACCGGTCGACCGACACAGTCGACTGAGTATGTTTTTTCCTCTCTACTATAAATAACTCTTCATCCCCAACTCCTTATTTCACCGAAAAACCTTAGCCTCCTCTTACAAACCCATCAACAAATTTTCTCATCTCTCAAAATTTTCCACATATCTCTTACACTCTTCCACTTCTCCTTTGCTACAATGGCTTCCTCTTCTCAAAGAGCAAAGGGCAATAAGGTGGTATCAAAATTCATCACTAAAGAGGGCATCGTCTTTCGAAACTTTCAATGTGCAGATCTCTATTTTTCTTCTCTTGCTGGTGCTCCTGTTGTAGCCAATAGGGCAATTAACTTGTCATCTTTGGGGGGTCAATTCTCTATCATGGTTAGGATTCTTAGGGCATTTGGGTGGGAAAATTATCTTAGCACTCCTAATACCCATTCTGAATCATTGATCCGACAATTCTACGCCAACCTTGACGGCCTTCAAGATGGTGACCTTACTCTCTCTTCTCTCATACTTGGGAGAAGAGTAAAAATCACCCCCGAGTATCTCCGTGCACGATACGAGTTTCTCGAAGGGGAATTCGATGCCTATCATCTCGACTTTAAAACCCTTGAGTACAAGCCGGGTCACGATCAAAATACTGTTAAAACCCAAATTTGTTCGTCTTCCTCATCCCGCTCCCACAAACTTTACTGATTCCGCTCGCGTGCTTAATAAAATTGTTAATGCTGACATCTGGCCCAAGAAAAATGATAAAACCGAAATTAGGATCGACCAATCCTTCATTATCTTCCTTATTCTTGGAGAGTATAAATTCGATCTTGCCACTTTCATCATTCGTACAATGAATTATGCTACCTCTACAAATTGTGGCCTTCACTTCAGCTCTCTTATCTACAATCTTGCTATTGATTACCGTGTTGAAGTTGGGAAATACTTGATTAGAAAAAGTCCTATGCCCATTCTTCCTCAACAAATAGGTATTGATGTCCCCTTCAATCAGCAGGCTCGACGCCGCCAAGCCCAACAACAGGCGAGGCAAAAGGAACAAGAGCAATAAGTGCCACAAGCCCCTCCCTCACGTGACAGAAATGCTTCCTCCTCCTCATCCTCATTTGTGACCTATGAGCAGTTTGCTGCTCATCAAATGCAAGTCTATGACTACTATACAAACACTCTTGAATACTTCCAAGGCAAAGAGGATTGGGAAATGCTTCCACCCCCTAATGTTGCAGGAGAGGATGAGGAAGGAGGAGAAGAGGAAGAAGAAGAAGAAGAAGAAGATGATGCATAAATTGTAACTTACTAATATAATATCTTTATGTATGCTCAATTTAGCTCTTATCTTCATGCTTGTTGATTGTTCAAATTGAGTTAATGATTGTTGCTTATGCGTATCTGTTGGTATCAGTATTGCGGTCGACCTGGCAGTCGATCAGTATGTTCTATGAGCCCTTTACAAAATTAATTTCACTCTAGTTGATCATGCATATCTGCTTTATCAATATATCAATTTTGCGGTCGACCGGGCTGCCCTCTGGACATTTTCTTAACTACTGCTGTTACGGTCGACCGGCCGGTCGACTGGTTCATCTTCTGGTCCTCTCTTACAGCTTCTTTGTAGTTCTAAAATTTCTTACGTTTAAGTTCTTTATAAATTGCTTGTGTGTATCTACACACTTTTAAACTCTCCGTATGCTTATAAATTATTTATTAATTTCTTGTTTGAGTTTGCAAATTTGCATTTACAAACTTTTTATACACTCTCTTTCCTTTCTTAAAATCTTGATTTTATTTTGCTTTCATGTGTATTGGGGAGAATCTCGAATCTATGATATTATGAAGAGCTCTCACTGTATAGCAAAGAGTCTCGCTATCAACGGTATCATGTAAGAAGATTCTCTTCCACTTTCTTAAAAATTACAAGTTTATATTCATTGTAATATCATAAAATGTTCTCCTATTCTTTGGTGTTTTCATTGATGATTTGTTCTACGAACTTTCCAGAGCTTATTTTACTTACGTCTCCTCCATTTATCCCCTCTTGGTGTATTCTAAAAAGGGGGAGAATTAATTTTAGAATGTTTTCAAAATATTTTCTCCTTATGTCATGAACAACTATGTATATTACTCTCACCCCTCTCTTATATTTGTTCTTTAAGTTCTGTATTACAGGTGGCATTATAATAAGGAGGAGTATTCACTCCCTTAAAAGCTTTATCTATATGAAAATCTATATTACAGGATGTGCTAAATTCAGGGGGAGTATTCATATGTTGTGTTTTAAATTTTCAAACATTCATGCATGTTTTGTTCACACCAAAATGGGGAGATTGTTGACTCTTAGTTTGGTGTGCACAAAACGTGCTCACTCATACTAATAAGTTTGAATTTAGTGTGTCAGATTTTCTGTTGGAATTGAGTATACATTCAAAACACTCATCTTGTTAACAATACTGTCTCATGGCCCAACGGTTAAAGTTTTGAGTTCACAAGAGGTTGGGGGTTCAATTCCTACATTCTACACGATATATATATTTATATATTTATATATCTATGACCGGGCCGGGCCTTAAATATAACAGTTTCATACTTAAATAGACTTTATGTTATTTATAATATATATAACAGTTTATAAATATAACAGTTTCATACTTAAATAGACCTTATTATTTATATTTATAATAAATATAACAGTTTCATACTTAAATAGACTTTATGTTATAGCAGTTTCAAAAATTAAATGGTATTCATTATATAGCCGTTTTTTGGATTAATGCACACACATTATAGCTTCCTGGTTACAAGCTATAAGATGTGATTATCTTTGGGAAGAAAAGAAAGACAGAAAACAGAAAAGAAAAAAAAAATTCAATCATTCAAAATTTTCTCAAAAAAAAATTCATTTTTCTGCGGTTTTTTCTGGTGCAAGTTGGTACGTACTGCAATTGGAGTCTTGGCAGCACTATAGATCAGAAGCTCGTTGTATCCCAGGAGAAGTGTTTGGTGATAAACGATTCATCTCCAGAATCGGCCAAATAGTTTCTTAAAGAAAGTGCAACCCACGCCTCGAGCCACTTCTCACTTTCTTCCTGTTGCAGATCTATTCCAAAGGTTCACTTGGTACACTCAGGTCCAATCTTTCTAACAATTTTAAGAAACTATTTTCGTGATCTGTAATGGCTTTAGTTTCTGACCGCAAATATGAAACCAACAAACCAGAAAAATTTGCTGGCTTGAACTTCAAGCGATGGAAGAACAAAATATTTTTCTATCTGTCGCTTAAAGAAGTTGCCCATGTTCTTACCCATGACTGCCCTGTAATGCCTAACCCAGAACCTATTGATGCCAATGATAATGAACAAATTTTAGATGACATAGCAGAATGGAAGGATGCTGATTTTAAATGTAGGAACTTCATCTTGAATGGGCTATCCGACGAACTGTATGACTATTACTTACAGTCCGATACGGCTAGATCTGTTTGGGAAGCCCTACAGAAGAAATATGACACTGAAGAGGCTGGCTCGAAGAAATTTGCAGTTAGTCGTTATCTCAAATACACCATGGTCGACGACAAGCTGGTAACTATTCAATCACACGAGTTACAACATATTGCTCATAAGATAATTTCAGAGGGAATACCCCTCGATGAGCAATTTCAAGTAGCTGTGATGATTGACAAGTTACCACCTGGTTGGAAAGACTACAAGAACATCCTGCGACACAAATCAAAGGAACTGACCATGGAGAATCTGATAACTAGGCTTAGAGTTGAGGAGGAATCCAGAAAGCAAGATCAGAAAGAAGAAATCCTGCTTGTTCAACAGAACAAAGCGAAGGTCCATTTGAAACCAAAGAACAAGCCGTTCAAGAAGAATGCTAGTCGGAAGTTCAATTCGAACTTTCGTCAGAATGGTCAGAATGGACGTCAGAATCCGAATAAGACAAATAACCAGCAAACCCAAACCAACAACAATGGAACAGATCCTATTGAGTGTTGGAAGTGTCATCGCTTTGGACATATCGCTAGGAACTGTCGATCGCGTACGCCTGCACCACAGGCAAATGCTATCGAAGGGCCATTAGTGGCTATGATTACTGAGATCAACATGGTCGGTGTAACCGATGGGTGGTGGGCTGATACGGGCGCTACTAGGCATGTTTGCTATGAGCGCAGCTGGTTCAAAACTTATAAGGAGACTGAAGGTCAAAAAGTGCAACTTGGTGATTCACACTGTATTAATGTGATGGGCACTAGAGAGGTGGACTTGGAGTTCACCTCTGGCAGGACTGTTACCCTAAAGGATGTCTTGCACACTCCTGATATGAGGAATAACTTGATTTCTGGATACTTACTCAACAAGGCTGGTTTTCATCAGAGCATCGGATCCGACCAGTATGTTATAACTAAAAATGGGATTTGTGGGAAAGGGATTTGCTTGTAATGGGATGTTTAAACTCAGTATTGAAATGAATAAGAATAATGCTTCTGTTTACTCTTTGTCTTCTTTTAATTTATGGCACTTTAGACTATGTCATGTTAACAAGAAATTGGTAAGTAATATGAGCAAACTTGGCATGATACCAAAAGTTAACTTAAATGAATTTGAAAAATGCACATCCTGTAGTCAAGCTAAGATAATTAAAACTTCACATAGAAGTATAGCTAGAGAAACAAAAATTTTAGACTTGATACATTCTGATATATGTGAGATGGATGGAACCTTAACCAGAAATGGTAAAAGATATTTCATTACGTTTATTGATGATCATTCAAATTATACTCATGTTTATCTTATGGCACATAAGAGTGAAGCAATTGACATGTTTAGAACATATGTAACTGAAGTGCATAATCAATTTGAAAGAAATATTAAGAGATTTCGTAGTGATAGAGGTACAGAATATGATTCCAATGAATTTAAACAATTATATGCATCATTTGGAATTATTCACGAGACTACTGCACCTTATTCACCTGAATCTAATGGAAAAGCTGAAAGAAAGAATAGAACTCTTACTGAATTGGTAGTTGCTTCGCTTATTAGTTCTGGAGCACCCAAATCTTTATGGGGTGAAGCTCTCTTATCGGTATGTCATGTTTTAAATAGAATTCCACATCTATCCTCTGATACTTCACCATACGAATTATGGAGAAGTAGAAAGCCTAATATTGATTATTTTAGAGTTTGGGGTTGTTTAGCATATGTCAAAAAACCTGACCCTAAAAGAATCAAACTTGCAAGTAAGGCATATGAATGTGTTTTTATTGGTTATGCAGATAACAGTAAGGCTTCCAGATTTTTAGACTTAAATAATAATGTGATTATTGAATCCTTAGATGCTGATTTTTATGAGGATAAATTTCCTTACTTATTGAGGAACAGTGGGGGTAGTAGTGGGGGTTCACAACCCTCAACTTCCTCTGGCATTCCTCAAACTAGTACAAATGCTAATGTTGATTTAGATTCTGAGCCACGTAGAAGCAAATGTGCTAGAACTACTAAAGATTTTGGTGATGACTATGTTGTATATGCTCTAGATTCTGATCCTAGTTCTATCAATGAGGCCTTAACCTCACCTGATGCCGATTTGTGGCAAGAAGCCATAAATGATGAAATGGATTCACTAACCTCTAATGGTACTTGGGAGTTAGTGGACTTACCTCGCGGTAGTCGTACTATAGGATGCAAATGGATTCTTAAAAGAAAGCTAAAACCAGATGGTACAATTGAAAAATTTAAAGCTAGACTAGTAGCTAAAGGATATGTACAAAAGGAAAATATAGATTTCTTTGACACTTACTCTCCTGTGACCCGTGTGACTACCATTAGAGTTTTATTAGCCATTTCTGCTGTGCACAACTTGATGATCCACCAGATGGATGTTAAAACAGCTTTTCTTAATGGAGAACTTGAAGAGGAACTTTATATGGATCAGCCTGAAGGTTTTGTGATTCCAGGGCAGGAACACAAAGTCTGCAAGTTGAATAAGACTTTATATGGTCTTAAGCAAGCTCCAAAACAGTGGCACGATAGAATTGATCAATTATTACTCTCAAATGGTTTTTCTATTAATAATGTTGATAAATGCCTTTATTATAAAGCATCCAATGATAGTTGCATCATGCTTTGTCTATATGTAGATGATTTACTCATTTGTGGTTCTTCGCTTGAATTAATTTCAGAGACTAAAACTATGCTTAGTCAAAATTTTGATATGAAAGACCTAGGTGAGGCCAATGTTATTTTAGGCATGAAAATCACACGTTCTGAAACTGGTATTACTCTTGATCAATCTCATTACATTGAGAAGATCTTGAAGAAATATAATTACTTTGATCGTAGACCTGCATGTACACCTAATGACCCTCATGTTAAACTTTTGAAAAATTCTGGTGCTGCAGTTAGACAAAAAGAATATGCTAGTATTATTGGTAGCCTTCGCTACGCTACTGACTGCACTAGACCTGACATTGCATATGCTGTAGGTGTATTATGTAGGTTTACGAGTTGTCCAAGTTCTGAGCATTGGAATGCTATTGACAGAGTCATGAGGTACTTGAAAAAGACCATGAACTTAGGACTACATTATGAGAGATTTCCCGTTGTCCTTGAGGGATTCAGTGATGCAGATTGGAATTCATTTTCGGATGATTCCAAGGCCACAAGTGGATACGTTTTTAGTATTGCTGGTGGTGCTGTTTCTTGGAGGTCCAAGAAACAGACTATTTTAACTTACTCTACTATGGAGTCTGAGTTAGTTGCTCTAGCTGCGGCTAGTGAGGAGGCAAGCTGGTTGAGGAACCTCTTGTCTTACATTCCTTCATGGAATAGACCTATACCTCCGATCTTAATCCACTCAGATAGTACTGCTGCCATTGCTAAAGTACAAAATGCTTACTATAACGGTAAGAGACTGGCGATTCGTCGCAAGCACAGTACGGTGAGAGAGCTCCTCACGTCTGGTGCTGTTACTGTGGATTTTGTTAGATCAGAAAGTAATCTTGCAGATCCTTTGACGAAAGGATTGTCTCGAGACAAAGTTTGGAATACATCGATAAGGATGGGACTGAAGCCCATTTAGGATCACAATTGGTGGGAACCCAACCTATACAACTGGAGATCCCAAGACATAGGTTCAATGGGAAAAACAAGCCACACTGTGATTGAAATCATGCAACCAAGGAGTTCTACCACTCCTTAGTCCATCCTGATGTGTATGTGCATGATATCTTGTAGCGTTAGTAAGGATGAGCTTGGCTCTTAATGAGCACTATATCTCTGAATGAGAGGAGTGCCTAGCTACAAGAGCACTCTTGATGGTCTCACTGGGGTATTTGTGGAGTGTGGCCGCTTCTATGAGAATGGGGCTGATTCTCTAAAAACATTCACCTATACTGGGATAAGCACAAGGCCGGAATGTGCTGGCATTTAGAACTTGCACCTGGTAGAATCACGTGTGGTTTTCCTTCACTATGTAAAAACGGGTAATGAGTTCAAGACTGAAGATCACTCATTATTCTTGCATTTTGGGGACTGTCCACTATGTAAGGTTCAAGTCCTCGGACACCTTACTTATGCATGATTCTATACTTTTGAAAAAAAAAAAAAAAAAACCGCTTCTTTTAAAATTAGTGTTTTAAATATATAAGTGGGGGATTGTTGGAATTGAGTATACATTCAAAACACTCATCTTGTTAACAATACTGTCTCATGGCCCAACGGTGAAAGTTTTGAGTTCACAAGAGGTTGGGGGTTCAATTCCTATATTCTACACGATATATATATATATATATATTTATATATCTATGACCGGGCCGCGCCTTAGGGCCTTAGGGGTCTTGGGGTCTATTGAAAAAAAAAAACAGAAGCCTTTTTTTTTTTTGAACTTTCAGAATTCAAAACGTTTTTAATAAATATAACAGTTTCATACTTAAATAGACTTTATGTTATAGCAGTTTCAAAAATTAAATGGTATTCATTATATAGCCGTTTTTTGGATTAATGCACACACATTATAGCTTCCTGGTTACAAGCTATAAGATGTGATTATCTTTGGGAAGAAAAGAAAGACAGAAAACAGAAAAGAAAAAAAAAATTCTATCATTCAAAATTTTCTCAAAAAAAAATTCATTTTTCTGCGGTTTTTTCTGGTGCAAGTTGGTACGTGCTGCAATTGGAGTCTTGGCAGCACTGTAGATCAGAAGCTCGTTGTATCCCAGGAGAAGTGTTTGGTGATAAACGATTCATCTCCAGAATCGGCCAAATAGTTTCTTAAAGAAAGTGCAACCCACGCCTCGAGCCACTTCTCACTTTCTTCCTGTTGCAGATCTATTCCAAAGGTTCACTTGGTACACTCAGGTCCAATCTTTCTAACATTTTCAGGATCAAATAACATCAAAAAGAGATCCAAGAGAGATTCACAAATATACAAACAAGAAAAGTAATAAAGGAAGATTGCATATACAAGCAAAAGAGGAAGATATTCAAAAAGAGCCGTCAATTAATTGGCCTTCAAGCAATCTATCAAGACTGAATTTTTAGTAATATTTTCGTGAGTTATTTATTGTAAATGATTGATTAAAGATTGATTAGTTTATGGTAAGAAAACAAAGTGGATTCAAATTATACAGCTAAGACCGGTCGACCGTACATAATGTCGGTCGACTGTGTCACAGTCGACCGCAACCTGAGTTGCTTAAGATAGTGGTCGACCTTTCATCTCTCTACTTACGTCAGAGAGCTGAACGGTCGACCGCACGTTTTTTACGGTCGACTGTAACCTGAGCTGTATACTATTTTGGAATGTATCATTTCTATTTTTAATCGATACACTTCCTCTTCTATTTAATTGAACGAATCCACTGTGTCTTCTTCACCTAATAACTTCTGAGAAAATTTCTGAACTAATCTTTCATTTAATCAATCCGAGTGTAAGCGTTTATTTGGTTGTATTGTTTAGTCAAGATCATTAATGATCTTGAGTTTTCTTTTCATTTCTTTTCCACTTCGGTGAGATTGATGGGACTTGGATTAGAAGTCCTGTGGGTGTAATAGGTCTCTCGGCCTGAATCCGAGAATCACTGTACAAGGATTTTGAGTATAGTGGAATGTTTGTGGCGGAGAATTGCTACAAGAAGGTGGTGTGGACGTAGACCTGGAGGTCGAACCACGTTATATCGCTACGTCATCTGTGTTTACTTTTCTTATCACTTTTACATTTACTTTACTTTATTTTATTGTTTTTAATTCCGCACGATCACCCTATTTACCCCTAGGGTGATTTACATCAACTACCACTTGGACACTAAATTCTCAACTCCGATGATTGCAATTAGTTTGGACCTCAGACACTGATATGTAAAGACTTTCCAAACAAGCTCGCAACACATGTGAAAGCTGAGATGTTCCCCCTATAAGCAATGAACTCTGAGGGGGAGACTTGAATTCCACGAAAGAATGGTTCGAAAGTTCAACCAAGTTCCTCTGTAGAGGGCAATGAGACCGACATCATTAAGATTGGATATAGGTTGGAGGATGAGAGACAGAATTCGATCAAATTCGTGAAGGACTCCAAACTATTTGCCTCTTCACCCGAAGACATGCTAGGAATTGATTGTAAGGCAATTGACATGTTCATAGCTCACGTGATCCGACCCCTAGTGCTTCCCTAGAGCATCGATCGGAAGAAAAGGATGTTTGCTTCTGACTGACTACCAAAATTCCACGAAAGCAAAAGTATTTTGGCAGTCAGTCAAAATCTAGAATTGCGAAAAGGCAACGAGATTTCGAGATACTCCTCCAGTTGTCTCTTAAACTCCCTTAGAATTCGACAATCATAGAAGAGATGATATGATCTTGACTTTCTGGCAACTGGGATCCAACACAATGCGCAAAAGTGTATTTCCAACAAAAAATCCTTTGGCTTGTAAGAACTCTTTGGTAGGAACCATATAATAGAAAATTTTCCAAAGGAAATTATGAATTCTAGGTGTGATCCAAAGTTTTAGGATAACTTGAAAAGCTCTAATTGGTTTGGAGAGGAAGGAATTCGTGATTATGGCTGATATGGGTTAGGAATGACGTGGCCCATCCTGGACCATAGGATCCCCTCAGGATGCGCGCGCCTTCTGATCTTCCAGATCCGCCACGTCAGCGTCGGAAAACCACCCGGACCACTGCCACGTCAGCCCGGGAACCGCCCGGGCATCTGCCACGTCAGCCCTAAACCGCCCGGGTTTCCACCGCTTCAGCCAGACGGGTAACCGGGTCCAGACCCGGCCCAAAACGGGTCCAGACCCGGTTGGGATCTTCTATAAATACCAGACTCCTACTCCTTCTCCAGGTAATGAATCTTTTCCCACCAAAACCCTAGTTACTGTTACTCTCTCTTAGTAACTGACTAGATCGTCGGAGGGTCTGCTACTGGGACCAACCCCGGTGTTCCGAGACCGTCTGCAGGTACACAAGACCCTCGGATCCGAGCCTCAGAGATCCGAGCCGAGCATCAGCCTCCACCTCAAATACCGCCTACCTCGGTACCGTTCGCCCAGCCAAGGGTCGTCTACATAGGTGTCTCCTCTAAATACAAATCGAGTAAGAACTCACGCCTGGTGCATCCACACGTTTCCCAAAAACAAACCGCATCAGGATGGCGCCGTCTGTGGGAAACCACCTATCGTAGACACCGATCCGAACCGCTTCCAACGGTACCCTGATAGACGTCGACCCGAGCTCCGCCCCCGTCCGCATTCCCGTCGAACCAAGCTCACATGGCGCCCAAAGCCGCAAAAGTTGTTACTTCCGCACGCCGACATGACGTGCCTCCGCAAGGCATCGATGCCGATGCTCAGGGACCAAACAACAAAAGGTCAGCCACGGCCACCAGCCGAATGCCTCCCGCCCTGTTCAGGGCGACCTACGGGGGGTAATCTCGAACCGCCAGGCCAGCCGTGGCAGGAGAGGAGCCGCTTCTAACTCGGCTCCGAACTATCCCAGACCTGTGTCTCAAGGGGCTCCAAACCATCCCGACCCCCGTCCCAAGTACGGGAGCCTGCGCTCAGCCGGGTTGGTCTGCAGCAGTCCGCCCAACCAAACCGAGCCGGAGGAGCCCCGGTTACCCACCAGGAGTTCCAAGACTTTCGAAGGGAAATCTTGGGTGCCATCCGAGGGGTCCCCGTCAACGAGAACGCCCCGCCATTCCCACACCCAGTCACAGGCCGAGGCTAGCGTGGCTCGCCACTCAACAATCCCCCCAGATTATGATGGCGACATTTTGAAGCGCCTCCAAGAGATGGAGGAGCGCATCGACCACGTCGGCAATGGCGACCCAAGGGCTGCTCATAGGTACAGGCCGGTTCGTCCTCCTTTCTCCGCCCTCATCCTGCAGGCAGAGATACCCCGCAATTTCCGTCCGCCTCAGTTCGAGACATATGACGGCGAGGGAGATCCTGCTGATCACATGGAGGGCTTCAAAACCCTCATGATGATTCACAGCGCGTCGGATCCCCTCCTGTGCCGAGCCTTCTCCGCAACACTCCAGGGTCCGGCTCGGGAATGGTTCTCCAAGCTCACCCCCGGCTCCATCTATTCTTTCGACCAGCTAGAGGGCAGTTTTCTTGCCCACTTCGTAACCAGCCGAAAGGCCGAAAGAACGAGTGCGTCACTACTCGGGCTCCGGCAAAAGGAGGGGGAGCCCCTCCGAGTGTTTGTCCGGAGGTTCACCGCCGAGGCGAGGTCAGTCTCGTCCCTCGACCTCGGCATTGCCTCGGCAGCCTTCCGCCATAACGTCCGACATGGGCAGCTGAAGGCCTCCCTGGAAAAGAAGCCGCCGATAGACTTCCCCGACCTCCTCAACCGGGTCGAAAAATATATCCGGGCTGAGGAGGCACTCAATCTCGAGGACCAGAAAGAAGCTCCCGGGAAGGGGAAGCACAAGGCCGACGAAGTTGAGCCGGCGAAAAAAGCTCCAAGAGACGGGGGCTCCGCAAAGAAGGTCCCGCCGGTCCCCCGCTTCGAGAGGTACACTCCACTGACGAAGAACGTGTCGACATTCCTCTTGGCGATTGAAGACAGCAACCCCGTCCAGTACCCTCCTCGACCGTCCAACAATACCAGTAAGAAGAGGGATCAGCGGTTCTATTGCCGATTCCACCGAGACAACGGGCACAACACAGATCACTGCCAAGCCCTGAAGGACGAAATTGAGGCCCTTATCCAACGAGGGTACCTCCGAGAGTTCAAAAGGGAAGGTGCCCGGGAACCAAGGGACAACAGGAACAGGAGGGATTCCCCTCCTCCCCGAGGGCAACGACAGCGTCCCGAGCGGGATCCGGATCCCGAGGAGCCTGAGAGTCAAATGGTCCTGCATTGCATCCACAGAGGGCCTATGGGGGGCGAATCCAACAGTTCCCGCAAGGCCTTCGTCCGGAATGTCAATACCGTCCAGGGACCTCTCTCCCCACCGGTCCAGCAACTCCCCGTCTCCTTCTCAGGAGTGGATCTGGAGGGGGTTCGGCTCCCTCACTGTGACGCTCTCGTCATCAACCTCAGCATGGCGAACTTCGATGCCCGAAGAATCCTCGTAGACAATGGGAGCTCGGTCAACATTCTGTTCCTCGAAGCATTCGAGAACCTGAAGCTTTCCCGCGAGAAACTAAAGCCTGCCGGGTATACCCTACAAGGATTCTCCGGCGTCCCCGTGACTATAGAGGGGATCGTCACCCTGGACGTCACGGCAGGCACGAAGCCCAACAGAAAGACCGAGTCCATGACTTTATGGTTGTAAATGTAAAGGCAGCCTACAACGCCATCCTCGGCCGCCCGGGGCTTTGCTCCCTCCTGGTGGTTCCCTCGGCTTACCATCAGAAGATGAAATTCCCCACTAGTACTGGTGTCAGAGTTGTCCGAGGGAACCAAGAAGCAGCACGTTCGTGCTACATGACGGAAATCGGAAGCGGGGTGTTTCCCCTCGATGCGGTCGAGCTGGAGCCCCAAAGAACCCAGCCGGAACCAGAACCGGTGGACGAGCTGCAAGAAGTCTTATTCGAGACAGGGGATGCGTCGAAGCACTTCCGAGTAAGATGCTCCCTCGCCCCCGACCTCAAAACCGCCCAAATCGCCTGCATTCGGCGCAATATCGACCTCTTTGCCTGGAAGCCCTCTGACATGCCCGGTATCTTTGAAGAACTCATCATGCACAAACTCAGCGTGATTCCCGGGTCGAAGCCAGTAATCCAAAAGCGGCGCAAGTTCGCTCCTGAGCGACAACAGGCAGTAAACGCAGAAGTGGACAAGCTCCTGTCCGCGCATTTTGTACAAGAGGTCAGCTACCCAGAGTGGCTGGCGAACGTCGTCATGGTGAAGAAGGCAAGCAGGAGTTGGAGAATCTACATAGATTTTACCGACCTCAACAAGGCATGCCCCAAGGATCCATTTCCTCTCCCCAGCATTGATGCCCTTATCGATGCTACCTCGGGTCACGAGCACCTCTCCTTCATGGATGCCTTCTCAGGCTATAACCAAATCCGGATGTTCCCTCCGGACATCGCCAAGACGTCCTTCATCACAGACCAGGGGCTGTACTGCTACCGGGTCATGCCCTTCGGGCTAAAGAACGCCGGTGCCACCTACCAGAGACTCGTCAACCGGGTCTTTAAAGATCAGATCGGGCGTAACATGGAGGTATACGTCGACGACATGCTCGTCCAAAGTCAACATGGACGGCACCACGTCGCTGACCTGGAAGAAGCCTTTGGGGTCCTTCGAACCCACAACATGAGGCTCAATCCGGCGAAGTGCACCTTCGGCGTCTCCTCGGGAAAATTCTTAGGGTTCATCGTCAGCCAGCGCGGCATCAAGGCGAACCCCGAAAAAATCCAGGCCATAATAGACATGGCCCCTCCCAGGAATGTTAAAGAAGTCCAGAGGCTAACGGGGCGACTGGCGGCCATCGGCCGTTTCCTCTCCAAATCTGGAGAGAAGTCCCTCCTATTCTTCAAGGCGCTACGCGACACTGGGAAGTTCGAGTGGGGTACTCAACAGCAAGAGGCCTTCGCACAGTTGAAGGAGTACCTTGCCAACCCTCCTCTCCTCAGCAAGCCTGAACCAGGGGAGCCACTCTGGCTCTACCTATCTACTTCGGAGAGTGTACTCAGCGCCGTCCTCGTTCGGGAAGAGGTGGGGGTTCAAAAGCCCCTCTACTATGTGAGCAAGGTCCTGCTCGACGCGAGACCCGGTATTCCAGGATGGAGAAAGTGGCGTACGCCTTGGTCATAGCCGCATGGAAACTTCGTCCTTACTTTCAGGCGCATTCGATCCAGGTGCTCACCGATCAACCCCTGAAGGCCATACTCTACAAACCAGAGAGCTCTGGTAGACTCGTCAAATGGTCGATCGAACTCAGCCAATATGACATCGGCTATCAACCTCGAACGTCCATCAAAGGGCAGGCCCTCGCCGAATTCATTACAGAGTGCACCGTCTCCGAGCAACCCGCGAACAAAGAAGCCGACCAGACGTGGGAAGTTTACGTCGATGGCTCCTCTTGTGAAACGGGGAGCGGTGCTGGCATCATCCTTCAGGTCCCGGATGGTTTCCTCCTCCAGTATTGTCTCCGCCTCAACTTCCCAGCCTCCAACAATGAGGCTGAGTACGAGGCTATGATAGCCAGGCTCAACCTAGCTCATCAAGCCGGTGCCAAACAGATCAGGGCTTTTAGCGATTCTCAACTGGTGGTTAACCAGATCACTGGGGACTACGAAGCCCGTGACGATCTCATGATCAGGTACCGAGCTATAGTCCAGTGCCTATTATCGTCCTTCGACGTATCAGCTGTTTTAAGGATCCCCCGGGAGCTGAACGCCCAGGCCGACGCCTTGTCAAAATTGGCTTCCTCATCATTTGAAGGCCTCGACCGCACGGTCCTGATTGAAGTCCTGCTGAAGCCAAGTACAGACTCCCCGGAGATTCTGTGCATCGAAGACAGAGCTCCTCCTGATGACTGGACCACCCTTATCAAAAAATTCCTAGTCAACGGAGAGCTCCCCGAAGACCGAGCTGAAGCAAGGAGGATCAGGGTCCAATATGAAAGATTCGCGGTCATCAATGCCACTCTCTTCAAAAGATCCTATACAACGATCGATGGCAGACCATACCTCCGCTGCTTGAGCCCAGACGAAGCCAAGTACGCCCTCAAGGAACTGCATGAGGGAATCGGCGGATGTCACATGGGAAGCCGTTCCCTAGCACGGAAGGCTCTAAATCACGGGTACTACTGGCCCTCTATGCTGCAAGATGCCCTCGCCCTAGTGAAGAAGTGTGGCCCCTGCCAAAGGTTCTCCCCCGTAAAGAGGTCTCCTCAGGCGAACCTCCGGTCTATGGCCAGTCCGACCCCCTTTGCGATGTGGGGAATGGATCTGGTAGGCCCATTTCCAAAAGCAACGGGCCAGCGAAAGTTTCTAATTGTGGCGATCGACTATTTCACGAAGTGGATCGAGGCCGAGCCATTAGCAACAATCACCGAGCGACAGACTCAGCAGTTTTTCTGGAAACACATCGTCTGTCGGTTCGGGATTCTGCAGGTGCTCATCACAGACAATGGGACTCAGTTCGCGGGTAAGAATTTCTGCAAGTTCTGCGAAGATCTCGGGATCCAGCAGCGCTTCTCTTCAGTATGCCATCTCCAGTCTAACGGTCAAGCCGAGAACGTGAACCGCCAAATCCTTGACGGTCTCAAGAAACGACTTGATAACTCTTCTAAGGGGTTATGGGTCGACGAATTACCGAGCGTTCTCTGGGCCCACCGAACGACCAAGAGAATCCCCACGGAAGAATCCCCTTTTAATCTGACGTACGGCACAGAAGCCGTCATTCTCGTGGAGATTGGGATCCCTTCACCCCGTATAATGGCTTTCGAAGAGGCCGAAAACTCCCAACAGCTGCGAGCCGACCTGGACCTCATAGACGAGGTCAGGGAAAAGTCAGCCATTAGAAGAAGCATCTACCAGCAAAGAATCGAAAAATTCTACAACAAGAAGGTGCGCCCAACTGACATCAAACTCGGAGATCTTGTCCTCCGAAAACTGGCGGTTTCCAACCCCGGCCAGAAGAGAAAGTTGGCACCAAATTGGGAGGGCCCCTACAAAGTATCCGAAGTTGTGCACCCTGGCACGTACCGCCTGACCAGTGCCGAAGGCAAGCCCATCAAAAGGCCCTGGAATGCGGAGCACCTAATCAAGTTCTTAGGAGGAGAGTAGCCTCCATGTAAATTATCATGATTGTAATCGGCACTTCGTGCCTAGTCTTTTGTAAAAGTTCAAATGTATTGTAAATATGCCAGCTTTCTTAAAACAAGCCCACGGCTTCTTATTTTGTACATATAAAAAACATATCTCGAACAACAGAGCGAGCCCAAAAAGCTTTCCTTAAAAAGTTGAGGTTCGGCGCTCGGATAACAGCGCGAGCACAAATAGCTTTCCTTACGAAGCTGGGGGCTCGACGCTCGAAGAACAGCGCGAGCCTAAAAAGCTTCTCTTACAAGCTTGAGGCTCGGCGCTCGGAGTCTTTCTCACCGGTACGGGAGCTCGGCATCCGTCCCTCGCTCGGTTTGGGCTTCTTCAAGCCCATCAACCTATGTACGAGGCGACATCCGCCAGCCACGCCCGCACCGTCTCTCCCTGAGAACATGTGCAGGAGCTCGGCGTCGACCCCGAGCAAGGGCGGGTGCCTTCCCCCAGGCATCGCGACCTTGACGCTCGGCGGCGACCCTCTGCTACGCCCGCATTTGTCTTTCTCACCGGTATGGGGGCTCGGCATCCGTCCCTCGCTCGGTTTGGGCTTCTTCAAGCTCATCAACCTATGTATGAGGCGACATCCGCCAGCCACGCCCGCACCGTCTCTCCCTGAGAACATGTGCAGGAGCTCGCCGTCGACTCCGAGCAAGGGCGGGTGCCTTCCCCCAGGCACCGCGACCTTGACGCTCGGCGGCGACCCTCTGCTACGCCTGCATTTATCTTTCTCACCGGTATGGGGGCTCGGCATCCGTCCCTCTTTCGGTTTGGGCTTCTTCAAGCTCATCAACCTATGTATGAGGCAACATCCGCCAGCCACGCCCGCACCGTCTCTCCTTGAGAACATGTGCAGGAGCTCAGCGTCGACCCCGAGCAAGGCGGGTGCCTTCTCCAAGGCACCGCGACCTTGATGCTCGGCGGTGACCCTCTGCTACTCTTGCAACTGGTTTTCTCACAAACATGGGGGCTCAACAAACCAGAGCAAGGCCGCAGCTTTCCTCAAAGCCGCTCGACCACTACGCTCGGTTACGAGCTACAACCGCATGTTGACAAAATTTTATTAAGGTTTAGAGCATCCGCCTTCGGCAGACGCCCCGAGCCCCGGGTCGAGCTATTGGCCACCCTCTCACCCGCGAACAACTCGGGGTTTACGGCTTTCGCAACCCTAAACCCCGAACTGTTCGAGGATGGCAGGGGGCCATCAACCCACTGCTCTCTCCGTCCCGAAACAAATGCTCCGAGCCTTCGAACCGATCAGCTGACCCTTCTCTCGCCCCCGAACAACTCGGGGTTTACGGCTCTTACGAGCCCAAAACCCCGAACTGTTCGAGGACGGGAGAAGAGCCACCACGCTTCGACTCTCTCCGAACCCCTGAAACGATCGGTCGGCCCACCGCTCACCAACGAACAACCCGGGGTCTCATGGCTCTAACGGCCTGTACCCCGAATAGTCCAAGGGTGATCGGTATGCCCCCAATCCGGAGCGTGCGGAAAAATCATGTTCTCTGGGCGCCCGCCTTCCACAGGCACCCTAATCAAGCAACTAACTGCCTGACAAGCAACAAAGGAAGGGGGGATTATATAGCCCCCTAAGGCCCCCATTTATTGCACCTGGGAATACGAAACGGCAGAAGGCAAAACGTCGTCATAAATGTTCATGGGAATGCGAAACGTCACAATTAATGACGCAGTCGCGTCAGCGGTGACCCTTCGTAGCAATCACACCGACCACCCTCGGCAGCCGAGGTAATCAAGGTTCAGGAAAACGAATGTTCTTATTGATTACTTATTGCTTACAACTCTATGAACGTCGATACAAATACAAGGAAAAAGCACACAACTCACTCACACTCGGCTGGAAACTCGAATTCGGAGCTCCTCTCACGCTCGGCCGAACGGGCCCGGGAAGGTACTCCCGCCACCGAGCTTCCCGCATCTTCGGGCTGCGTCCCATCCGGTAGAAATATCGGAGACCGCCCCGTGGTCGCGTTGCTGACTCCTTCTATCAGACCACCGCCTAACAACAGCTTCAGTCTGCGGATCTCCAGCTCCTTTTCGACTACGGCCTCACGAAGGACAGACTCCGAAGCCGAACTCCTGCTCGAAGCATCCGAGAGGGACCAGCCTGTCTCGATAACCCACCAGCCCCGGTCGGCTCAGCCTTTTTCAGACGTGCCAACTCCAAGCCGAGCTCCCTGGACTTGTCCAGAAAATAATTAATGGTGGCGGTTCGGTCCCGAGCTTGCTTCTGTTGACGAAGCAAACCTGCCTCTGTGGCCTCCTCCCCCACTCGATCTAGGGGTACCTCGGCAACAACGGGGAAGGCGACATAGGTCCCGTGCGTCTATCAAAAGACGAGAATAAACATCACAAAAAACACATGGAAGAATCGGCCCAAAAAATATATTTCATTACTTTCAAGAAGTTCGATACAAAAACCGCGGTGGCCAGTCCGCCCAAGGCATTTACATCAAAAAGAAATAAGAAAAAAGAAAGATCTATTCTTGAGGGTGGGGTGGCACCTCTTCATCGACCCGATTGCCCCCCGCATCGTCGCCCCCCGGGGTGAGAGGAAGGTTATTAGGGGCCCATCCGTAGGAGAGATGGTCTACGTTCTGCTCGGGGTAGATATGTCAAAAATGGGACTTGGCTTGTTCGTATGCCTCGTCCTGGGCCACCATGACGGTCTCCCCCAACGCCGACTCCATCTCTTCCAATGCCTTCTTCCCTTTCGCTGCCTCGGCCGCGATCTTCGCCTCAAGGTCCGCCCGATCCTGCTTGTGGATCCTGGCGAGCGACTCTATCTGGGCCTCGTGGACGGCGATCATCAACCGAGCTTCTTTCAGCTCATCCGTGGCCTTGTTCAGGTCACGAAGGTACTTCTCCGCATTCTGCCTCTCGATAATAATATCCTTCTCCAGACACTTGTGGAAGTGCTGGCCATGGAGCATCGCCTGGCCGAAGAAGAGAAAGATCAGGAAAAACTCCAAGTTAAAGAAAAACAGGGGCAATCCAACTTACCGAGAGGGTGGCCTGAGACCATCGCATGTAGGCCTGGTCCGCCGTCTACACCGCCAGGGCCATCCGATTGCGCTTGGCAAAGGCCTTCGAGACGAACTCGACCGCCACGGGCCCGTAGAGCAGAGTATCCTCCCGCATGATTGACCAATCAGGGGCAAATGGCAGCATACCCTGCCTGCCCACCATCTCCGCTGTGCTCGGCCGAATTGGGGGGAGTCCTTTTTTCGGAGCATCCATGGTCCTGCCCGAGCCACCCGCAGCATCCCGAGCCCCCCTCGACGAGTGGGAGGACTGAGAGTGCTGCTTCTTAGCCCTCTTCGCCGCGGAAGGCTCCTCGATCGCCGGTGCCGGCACCTGGGAAGAGGCCCCGATCTGCGTAGCCAGTTTCTGCCTCTCGGCCGCTATCCTCTCCTGCTCGGCCTTCTTCCTCTTCTCTGCCCTCGCCTTATCGGCAACAGCGAGCAATAACTTCTTCGCGTCAGCCTGTTAAGTCGTCATCCCTACAAAAACACACAGAAAGGCTAACATTAACACGAAGGCAGGAAATGAACATATTCAGAAAGAGACATACTAGGGTCGGCAGGACTCAGTCCGGCCCGAGCGAGGTGTATCTCAGTCACTTGCGGCCACGCTATACTGTGCCCCCGGTGATCTTTTCCACCCTCTTCCACTCCTTGGTTGTCAAGTCACTCTTCCACGGAGGCTTGTGCTTCGGCTTGACGAAGTTCCATCCGGTCGGAATTCCCCAAGACCCCTCAGTCCGAACTACAACGTATTTCTCCTTCCATCACTTTATAGAGTCCGGATGACCGTGCATAACCTTCTTGTGCGGTCTCGGCGAGAAGTAAAAAATTCCTTCCTGATTTCCGAGCGAACCAATCCCAAAGATAGCTCGGAAGAATGTCAGCCTCGGCTTCACTCCCTTCTCTTGACACTTAAGAATGAAGCAGACTAAATGCTTCCAGGAGTTCGGACCATACTGCATGGGACACAGCTTCGCCCAGTTCAGAACCCTCTTCACGAAGGGATGCAGCGGCAGCCTCAGCCCCGAGAGGAACGCGTCCTCAGGAAACATGCAGTACCCCGGCGCCAGAGCCGTAGTGGGCTGGATACCTGGACTCGGAAGGAAGATCTCAAACTTTTGTGGAATATAGTAGGTGGCCCTGATAATGTTGAGGTACTCTGCCTTCAGAATGCTCGGGATGCTTTCTGCGCGGATCTTCACCCGAGTGTCTTCGCCCGGTACTGGCGGGATTGGTTCGATATCCTTAATATCGTCGGGATACATCCGAATCGACCCCGGATTCCTGAAGGTGACTGGGGGAAACTCGAGACCATGTCTCGGTGCGTACTCATCGGGCGAGGAAGGACTGTGCGGGATGGTCATGGCTTTCTTCTTCCGACGAGGACGAGCCTAATGCTCGGGGGACGGCATTGACAAGGGGGGAAGTGGTGGAAGATCCTTTCCGACCCCAGTCGGCCCTCCAGCCGTGCTCTGACCAGCATCCTGTCCTTCGACCTCATCCTCCTCGTCTTCCTCACCACCCTCGGCAACCTGCTCATCTTCGTCCCCCTCCCCTTCATCACCTTCCCACTCCTCATCCTGTTCCTCCTCGTCCTCACCGCCCCCCTCATCCTCTTCCTCTTCGTCACCCTCATCCATGGGCTCCTTCCCCGATCTTCTGGACCTCAACGGGGACACCACAAAGACAACATCGTCCCCGTCATCTGACCCAGGGTCGGTAAGAACCTCCTCCTTCACCCTATACTTGCTCAGGGACGACGACGTTTCCTACTCTGATTCCTCAGCGGAGCGACCTGACGAGCTAGCCTCGGATTCGGACTGAGTTCGCAACATCACTAAAAAGAAAAATACTAACCTGGAACATAGAAAGTCACGGTCACCGAAAATCTACCGACGGCAAGTAAAATTCCCGCTCTTGTTAAAAATTGGAAAGTGAGTAGTAAAATGGAAAGGAAGAAATGAGGGAGGGGATGGAGTTTTAAAGAGGGAAGGCGACTCCTCGATTCTCGCGAAAAAGATCTGGCCGTTAGATCTTAACTGACAAGATCTAACGGCCACCAAGATCTGAAAAAGCTTTGATCTTTGCGCCCATGACGTCAGCAAGAGGCATAAAATTACCCCACTGCCCCTCCACATTTTCTATAAACAAAAAAGGCTTTTTTCCGCGAAGACAGAAGGGTCGACGCTCGGATGGAAGCGCGAGCCAGTAATTCCCCCTCTATTTTCACAAAAGGGTCGACGCTCGGATAGAAGCGCGAGCCAATTCCCCTTCTTTTTTTCACAGAAGGGTCGACGCTCGGATAGAAGCATGAGCCAATTCCCCTTCTATCTTTCACAGAAGGGTCGACGCTCGGATAGAAGCGCGAGCCAATTCCCCTTCTATTTTTCACAGAAGGGTCGACGCTCGGATAGAAGCGCGAGCCAGTAATTCCCCCTCTATTTTTACAGAAGGGTCGATGCTCGGATAGAAGCGCGAGCCAATTCCCCTTCTATTTTTCACAGAAGGGTTGACGCTCGGATGGAAGCGCGAGCCAGTAATTCCCCCTCTATTTTCACAGAAGGGTCGACGCTCGGATAGAAGCGCGAGCCAATTCCCCTTCTATCTTTCACAGAAGGGTCGACGCTCGGATAGAAGCACGAGCCAATTCCCCTTCTATCTTTCACAGAATGGTCGATGCTCGGATAGAAGCGCGAGCTAATTCCCCTTCTATTTTTCACAGAAGGGTCGACACTCGGATGGAAGCGCGAGCCAGTAATTTCCCCTCTATTTTCACAGAAGGATCGATGCTCGGATAGGAGCGCGAGCCAATTCCCCTTCTATTTTTCACAGAAGGGTCGACGCTCGGATAGAAGCACGAGCCAATTCCCCTTCTATCTTTCACAGAAGGGTCGACGCTCAGAGGAAGGGCGAGCCAATTCCCTTCTATTTTTCACAGAAGGGTAGACGCTCGGATGAAAGCACGAGCCAATTCCCCTTCTATTTTTTACAGAAGGGTCGACGCTCGGATGGAAGCGCGAGCCAATTCCCCTTCTATTTTTCACAGAAGGGACGACGCTCGGATGGAAGCGCGAGCCAATTCCCCTTCTATTTTTCACAGAAGGGTCGACGCTCGATAGAATCCCGAGTCCCACCTACTCTCCTTTGAAAAAGTAGGACTCGGCGCTCGGATAGAATCCCGAGCCCCATCTACTCTCCTGTGAAAAAGTGGGACTCGGCGCTCGGATAGAATCCCGAGTCCCAACTACTCTCCTTTGAAAATAGTGGGACTCGGCGCTCGAACAGAATCCCGAGCCCCAACTGCCCTGCTCTAATGTAGAGGGGCTCGGCTGCTGACCCCCAAGCACTTACAAAATCGACCTCAACATCCCCTTGCTCTTCCAACTAGCAAGGGGACCGTCTGCCAACCCCATGAGCTCGTCTGCCGACCCCTGGGAGCTCGTCCAACCCCAATGGAGGGCCTCGACATCCCCTCGCTCTTCCAACTAGCGAGGTAGTTGTCTGCCGACCCTATGAGCTCGTCTGCCGACCCCATGAGTTTGTCTGCTGACCCCTGGGAGCTCGTCAAACCCCAACGGAGGGCCTCGACATCCCCTCGCTCTTCCAACTAGCGAGGTAGTCGTCTGCCGACCCTATGAGCTCGTCTACCGACCCCATGAGTTTGTTTTTCGACCCCTGGGAGCTCGTCAAACCCCAACGGAGGGCCTCGACATCCCCTCGCTCTTCCAACTAGCGAGGTAGTCATCTGCCGAACCTATGAGCTCGTCTACCGACCCCATGAGCTCGTCTGCCGACCCCTGGGAGCTCGTCAAACCCCAATAGAGGGCCTCGACATCCCCTCGCTCTTCCAACTAGCGAGGTAGTCGTCTGCCGACCCTATGAGCTCGTCTGCCGACCCCATGAGCTCGTCTGCCGACCCCTGGGAGCTCGTCAAAACCCCAACGGAGGGCCTCGACATCCCCTCGCTCTTCCAACTAGCGAGGTGGACGTCTGCCGACCCTTAGGGCTCGTTTGCCAAGCCCGTGGGCTCGTCTACTGACCCCCAAGCTTCGGCAAGCGTCGCCCTGGCTCTCCCACTCCTCTGCACAGCCCCCGCGCAAACTCCAATAAGGGATCCATTCCTCCTATCCCCTGACCTCTTCGGAAGATAGCAGATCCTACTTTCTCACCCCAACATCCACCCTGCTCTTCCTACGGAGGCGAAGAATCACTCCTACATGACTGGCTCACCCAGCCCTACAGGAGTGTGGGGCTTGTGAAATAGGTTAGGAATGACGTGGCCCATCCTGGGCAATAGGATCCCCTTAGGATGCGCACGCCTTCTGATCTTCCAGATCTGCCACGTCAGCATCGGAAAACCACCCGGACCACTGCCACGTCAGCCCGGGAATTGCCTGGGCATCTGCCACGTCAGCTCTAAACCGCCCGGGTTTCCACCGCTTCAGCCAGACAGGTAACCGGGTCCAGACCGGGCTCCAAACAGGTCTAGACCCAGTTGGGATCTTCTATAAATACCAGACCCCTACTCCTTCTCCACGTAATGAATCTTTTCCCACCAAAACCCTAGTTACTGTTACTCTCTCTTAGTAACTGACTAGAACGTCGGAGGGTCTGCCACCGGGACCAACCCCGGTGTTCCGAGACCATCTGCAGGTACACAAGACCCTCGGATCCGAGCCTCAGAGATCCGACCCGAGCATCAGCCTCCACCTCAAATACCGCCTACCTCGGTACCGTTCGCCCAGCCAAGGGTCGTCTACATAGGTGTCTCCTCTAAATACAAATCGAGTAAGAACTCACGCCTGGTGCATCCACACGTTCCCCAAAAACAAACCGCATCAATGGCATGAGCAGATTTAACAGTGTGTCCTGAGGAGAGAGGAAGCCATATTAGTTCATCTCTCGCATGTGGTCATGGCTGGTCAATATGAAGAAGACTGAGTATGAGAAAGGAAGGAAGGAAGGAAGGAAGAACATATTCGAAACTATCAAAATTCCATCCGCATAAGATACCAGTGTATCATCTATCAATGAGGAATTAATAGTAAGAGGAAGAGCCAAAGATCGAACCCCATTTCCATCACCAATTTTTCACTGACAGTTGCCAAATAATAAGGACTGGGACAATGTATTCTTATCAAAGCTGACTTAGATACAATCTATTCTCATGTATTTATAAAGTATTAACCTTAGATAGAAGTTAGAGTTAGTAATTTTAAATTAGTGGCCAAGTAAACTTAGCTCCAAAATCAAATATATTATCTCAATCAAATTATGAATAAATCTCTAACAAATATCATTACAAAAAAATGTATTAAATATTTCAAATATGGAAAGCTATAAATGTTACAAAATTTGTTTAAAATTAAAACCAACGTCGAGAAATTTATTCTCTTGGTTACAACTTTGGTTACAAAATGTTTGCAATAAAACCAAGTTTGATCTTAGAGACACAAAATCAGAGAATGAGGAGAAGAAGAAAAACGAACAAATTAAAAGCAAAAGGAAAATGAAAATTACAAAATTACAAACCAAACCAGTTTGTGTCGAGGCTTATGTATCACACAATCTTCTTAAAACAGATTCACCTCGTCCGGGTGCTAGAATTTATAGAGGCTTATGTCTCTTAGGATGCAACGACAGTAGAGTATTGACGTAGGCACCACGCCACGCTCTCGAACTGAACAGTAATTATATTCTACCACCAGACGACCGAACTAGAAGAAAAGAATAGAACAGAGCATAACAGAAAAGATGGGGAGAGATGAGTTTCTGGTGTGTTTCAAGAGGGGAGAAGATGTCTCTATTTATAGGGCCAGGGTGAAGAATGTAACAACAGATATCTCTTTGAATGTACTGACTATAATGGCGGACAAAAGCTTGAATGCACAGATTGTACCGGTCGACAAAAGCTTGAATGCACCATTATAACGGTCGACAAAACCAATTTTGCATTTATTTCAGCCGTTACAGATCGGAAAAACAAAACTATAGTAAAAAAGTGGCTCTACACAGGGTGGGTTCACGTTGGTCCGGCATTCGTGTCTGCAGGACGTGGGGCGCACACAAGTCGCATGTAAACTAGTCCGAGAATTGCAACCCCTCCCCTCCTACCCTGCAGCGCGAGAGAGCCTCTTGTCTTGCTATCTTACAATGTCAAGAAAGATGTTAATATATATATATTTTTAATTCTTTTGATTTTTCCAATGGGGGACTAAAATCCCTTAACTCATTTTTCAGAAACCAATTGTCTAACTTGGGAGACAATTTCTCATTCTCCCGATAACCATTTTGAGCAAATAAATATATGATTTTGATATACTCACAAAGGAGAACACAAATCCATCAAGATCTCTCACTAATTCATAGAGGATCTTACTCAAAAATTGCTCAAAACTGGTTCGTAAAGTGTATAAAATATTCATTTTCTAACACTCCCCACATGAATGAAATTGACAACCACAGACACGACAAATTGACACGACAAACTTAGTGATAGAATTCAACGGTTGAAACCTGCATAGGATAGGTAGGTGTTACCCATTAAACCTTCCCTTATGAGAATATGTTTACTTTACTAACAAAACAGTAGACGCGATGTCCTTGAACTGTTATGTCATTTATGTAAACGATGACATATCTCATACAGGAATCTTCCTAACGCATTTCAATTTTCATTGTTATGATAGTTTTGACCATGAACATACGCCTGGTTCTGCAAGAGTTTAACTTGAATATTATCCTATACTATTCCCTTAGAAGTGGCCCTTCTTTCCTCTCACATAGGTGATTTCTTAGTTAAGAGTAACCCATATTACTCTGCTAGGATTTCCAACGCATAAGAATCATTAAAAGCCTAGCTTAACCCCTTACCTTACAGACATCACTATTTCGTCATGGGAATGGACATGGGAAAATCTCCACAGTGATCCAACATGGTATTTACAATTTAGTTGTACTTTTGAATCTAGATCTTAGGATCTTCAGTTAGCTAGGTTGGGTGTCCATTGTATCGACTTATTCTTTATGGGATTTAGTCACATTCTCCTTGATGATTTATCAACTAACTCTTCGTTTAACTCTTTGGTTAATGTTATTCTTTGACTTTACATAGTTCACAGAGATAACCCCAGAGAGTAGTTGTCTAATGGTATTATGTCTTCGACAAATATGTCAAGATTTATCATTATACATATTGCTCTGTGCTCTGTAAATTGTATCTTGACTATCTGAATGTATGCAAATTGGAGGCACAGGTTTTGTACACCTTGGAATATCCTCAAGGAAGTGGCGTAACCATTCAGTCTCTTCCCCACATTTGTCCAGTGCGATAAATTCAGATTCCATCGTGGATTTAGCGATGACTGATTGTTTCGAGAATTTCCACGAAACTGCTGCACCACCCAGTGTAAATACATAGCCACTGGTGGATTTTGAATTATCACTAGATATCCAGTTTGCATCACTGTATCCTTCAAGTACAGCCGAATATCTTGTTTAATGTAACCCATAATTGCGAGTAAAATGCAAATACTTCAGTACTCTTGTACTCGCTTGCCAATGCTCAGTTCCAGGATTACTCGTATATCTACTTAGTTTACTAACTGCATAGGCTATGTCTGGTCTTGTACAATTCATCAAGTACATTAGATTGCCTATGATTCTAGAGTATTCTATTTGACAGATACTTTCACCTTTATTCTTGGATAGATATAAAGTTAGGTCTATCAGAGTTCTGGTAATTCCAAAATTATCTTTATCAAATTTCCCAAGAATATTGTCTATATAATGTGACTGGCTTAAACAAGTTCGTCTAATGTTCTTGTGATTTTAATTTCCAATATAATATCAGCTAATCCCATGTTTTTCATGTTAAACCTTGAGTTCAGCATTTTTTTAGTAGATTTAATCATCTTATCATTGCTTCCAACAATAAGCATGTCATCTACATACAAGCATATTATGATATATCCACTTTCGGTGTCTTTGACATGTACCATTTGTCACATTCATTGATCTTGACACCATCTGTCATCATGACATTGTCAAATTTCTCATGTTATTGCTTTGGTGCTTGTTTTAAGCCATATAATGAATTCATCACTTTACAAACTTTCTTTTCTTGTTCTTGAGCTGGAAAATCCTCAGGTTATTCCATGTAGATTTTTTCATCTAAATCTCCATTAACAAAAGTTGTTTTCACATCCATTTGATGTACTTCGAGATTGCACAAGATTGCTATTGCAAGTACCATCCTAATGGAATTTATTCTCGTTATAGAAGATTATGTATCCAAGTAGTCCAAACCTTCCTTTTGTTTATAACCTCTGATTATAAGTTTTGCCTTATATTTATCAATTGATCCATCAGGTTTCATTTTTCTCTTGAAAATTCACTTGGAACCTAAATGTTTACTACATGATGGAAAGATCCACTAGTTCCCAAATATAATTTTGCGATATATAATCAATTTCGCTCTTAATGGCTTCTTTCCACAGAGGACCATCACTAGAGTTCACCGCTTCTTTGAAAATTTTAGGTTCACCTTCCAGCATAAAATTCAAGAATTCTGGACCAAAAGATTTTCCCGTTCTTGTTCTTTTACTACGTCTATGTTCCTCCTCAACTTCTTCATCTTGGTTTTCACTATCTTTACTGATAGTCTCATGTGTTCGTTTGGAGGAACTTGGTTCTTCCTTGGACTTACATGGAAATAACTCTTCAAACGATGCATTTCTAGACTCCATTATCATGTTCTTTGGTATATCAAGGATATCAGATTTGTATACCAAGAACCGATAAGCATTACTATTATGTGCATAGCCAATGAAATTGCAATCAACCGTTTCTGGTCCTATTTTTACTTTCTTAGGTGGAGGTACTGCCACCTTGTCAAGACATCTCCATATTCGCAAATAAATGTAGGATGACTTTCTTCCTTTCCATAATTCATATGAAGTCTTCTCTTCTTTCTTTTTGGGCACCTTATTGAAAAGGTGGTTAGCTAAAAGATGCTTCTCCCCACAAGTTTGGTGGCAAATCAGAACTTATTAACATTGCATTCCTCATTTCCTTCAAGGTACGATTCTTTCGTTCAGCAATACCGTTGGACTGAGGAGAATAAGGCATTGTGGTTTCATATATAGTCTCATGCTTAGCATAAGTTTTAGTAAATTGCGGTTCATACTCTCCACCTCGGTCACTTCTTAGTGCCTTAATTTTCTTGTTGAGTTGATTCTCAACTTCGTTTTAATAAAGAACAAAGTTCTCTATCGCTTCGTCCTTGCTTTTAAACAAATACACATAACAATATTTTGTGCTATCATCAATAAATGTAATAAAATATTTATTACCACCTCTTATTTGTATCATTTTAAAATCATAAATATCAGTGTGAATTAAATCAAGAGGTTCAGTGTTTCTTTCAACACTTTTAAACGATGATCTTGTCAGTTCTGCCTTGGCACAAGTTTTACACTTATGTTTAGAATCAATTTAGAATGTTGGTATATGATTCAAGTTAATTAGTCTAAGCAAAGTATCATAATTAACATGTCATAGTCTACCATGCATAAATTGGAAAACTCAAACATATAAGTAGAAGAGCTAACTTTATTGATATTCTTGACCATGGTCAT
The DNA here is from genome assembly GCA_017893485.1 of Hemerocallis citrina. Lineage (NCBI taxonomy): Eukaryota > Viridiplantae > Streptophyta > Magnoliopsida > Asparagales > Asphodelaceae > Hemerocallis > Hemerocallis citrina. The sequence goes on from CM030359.1 coordinate 42,198,523, forward strand.
TACATTGAGTTTAAAATTCCACCACTCATATCCTCTACCGACATACATTTCATTCTTTGACAAAACAAATTTGTTTGACTCAAACCCTAAACAAAATCTGTGATTATTAAGCAACGAACCAGATACCAAGTTCTTACGGGTTTCAGGAACATAGGCAACATTGTTTAGAGTCGGTTCCTTCCCAAAAGTCATCTTCAAGATCACTTTGTCTTGTCCCTTGATTTCGGAAGTGGCTGAGTTCCCCATAAACATCTTCTCCCCATTTTTTAATGGTTTGAAAGTCGAGAACATAATTGTGTTGAAGCACACGTGTCGAGTAGCTCCAGTATCAATCACAATTCCTTGGGGTTTGACCCATCAAGTTCACCTCCGAGACCATAGCTGAGAGGTCGAGTATCCCGTTGAACTTCTCATGTTTCTCCCCATTGGAGACTGAGACAGGTACAACTACTGATATTGGCACTCGTGCCACGCAACAGTCGGCACTTGTCTGCATCAGCAGTTGGTACTTGGACCTCGTTTCTGCCACAACAACATTCTCCGATGAAGTTGTCATTTTAAATCTGAAAACACACAACACGAGTGTAAATTTTCAGAATAGAAAAGAAAATAAAAGGAATGCCTCAAAAGTCAAGGAAATGAAAAATATGTTTTAAGTTTGTTACAAAATTCCTTTAAAAATTAAAACCAACTTCGAGAAATTTATTCTCTTTGTTACAACTTTGGTTATAAAATGTTTGCAATAAGTTTGATCTTATAGGCACAAAATCAAAGAAAGAGGAGAAGAAGAAAAACGAACAAATTAAAAAGAAAAGGAAAATGAAAATTACAAAATTACAAAACCAAACCAGTTTGTGTCGAGGCTTGTGTATCACACAATCTCCTTAAAACAGATTCGCCTCGTCCGGGTGCTCAAATTTACAGAGGCGTCCGTCTCGTAGGATGTAACGACAGTAGAGTGATTACGTAGGCAGCGCGCCAAATAAGTATGAATTCGAAGTTCCACAGGATCTTTACACTTCACTTCATACAATTTTAAAAGGAATTTAAAACTTTTTATACAACAATGTTTTACATCAACGCAGCGGAATTAAAATTACAACATGATACATGAAATAAATAGCAATTTGAACATTTCTTTAAGCAGCATTCCTTCTTTAGTCCTTTCATTCATTTTGTCCTGCATGGAAACTGTGGGCACGTCAGTTGCATACAACTGACGCTAGGATATAATACATCAATTTCTCTTACTTGAAAAACACACACTTGTTCACAAATAAAGCTAAGGGGGACTATCTTATTGATGTCGTGTGTGAATGTGCACTTAGTCTTAAATGCAGTTATTTATTATTTCATGACACTAATGCGCACTTGTTCGAACTTATGCATTACATTCTACATAAATCCGAGGGCAAGCCCTTAACCATTTTTCATCTTGTAGGGTTGTATCCCTCGTTATGAGTTAAACTACTACGATAACTACGACAAGTATCTTAGATGTTCTTTGAGTTACAAGCCCATGTTCAGACAGCCTGGAGGGGAATTCAACGTCATGACATGACGCATCATGCAGACAACCTATGGACAATTCACCCCCGTCATGGAACGATAGCACTACGTAGTCACCAAACACCCCACAAGCGTCGCCATGGTCCTGATAATTTTGGAGATGTATCCATGTCATGACATGACACATCATGCAGACAGCCTGTGAACACTCTCACACCATAGATCCGAGACCCTCATACATGTGTTTTTCTCTTACTTTCATCACATCTTCACTATATTGTAGTCCTTAGATATTTGAATCATGAACAAAATTAATACCTTAGAGTTAGCGTTACCTCTACACCGGTCTTAAACATCAATTGTTAAACCTTGATATTTTATTATCACATTTCCCTTTCAAAATTTCATTCATACCAATGTAAGGACTTAGCTAAACTCCAGTATCAATCTCTTTTCATGTTCACTAAAGATGAGTGTTTATACTCACAAATTTTCACATTTCATCATGACCTTTTTATTTCATTTTTCATGCACACTTGCATATATTAAACATCAAATTGATTTATTAACTTGCTCACTTTTTCCATGTCGAAAATCTCAATTTTTATCGCTACGCAAAATTTCTTTATATTCAAAATATTCATTTTCTTTAATTAATCAAAGTCATATTCAAAGAGAAATTTATTGATTTATTCTTCCAAAAATTACTTCTAATTCTCATTATAATATGTCAAATATTGTAGAAATAATTTTCATAAAGTCTAGGTGATTTTAGCAAAATATTAGTATTTTTCTCAATTTTTTTATATATTCTTAAAACTATTAAAATACCCCCAAACTCGAATTATATAAAAAAAATCAAAAACCCAAAAAAAAACAAAAGGGAAGGGTCGGATTCGAACCCAGAACAACACCCACGCCCTGCTACAGTAACATACCCAAAGCGCACCCAACGACCACTTGGTCCTGAATGACTAACCGATATAAGGTGGACTCGAATTATATTTAAAGTATGGTTTCGGGATTTGATTAAAAATCGAAATTTCAGTAAAACAGAGCCCCTTGCAAGACTCAAACCCAAGACTAGAGCCTTCGCCTAGCTACAGTAATAGACCCAAAGCGCACTTGAAGACCACTAGGTCCTGAGTGACTAACCGATACAAGTGTAGCGCCCCGAATTTCCAATATGATATCTTAGAAATACGTGGCACAATTCCCAGCTTCAACTTCAAATGTAATATTAAACACAGCCCAAAATACCGGTAAATTTTTTCTCAAAATTTCATTACAATAATATTTACATAGCACAGCGGAATACATACACCTTGAATTACAAACTTTCTTTCTTTACAACATTTTCTCTTACAAAATCACACAATCCATTACATCACTTTAACTCAAGCATCCAAATCCCAAGTTATAGGTAATCACCTGTAAAATATGAGGCTAAAGATAACTCTAACCCCTAAAACTAAAGGGGTCAGCCATAATGGTGTGAGTGACATAAAAACAAGCAATATAAATAAAGCATAGATTCATCAACAACAAGAAACGAACAAGAGTAAGTGAATTTGGGAATAACCACGAAACACGAAAACATCAAGTGAAGCTAGACTAAGTGTCAAGTGTAGAAAACCGAAAATACATGCATAATACCAAGTCAAGAAAACATCAATGTTATAATGTTGACTCTCTAATACGTACTTGTCGGAGTCTATGCATTCCACTTTACATAGGTCCGGTGCAAGCCCTTAACGTCTCCACTTTATAGGGTTTAATCCCCTGTGATGCAACTAATCCTACTTCTATGATTACTACGAGATATAGATACACTGTGAGTATTAGCCCATGCCTCGATAATTTCGAAGGTCAATCTCTATTCACAGATAATTCCGGAGACTATTTCACTCACACCTGAGAATCTTCGAGAATACCCCACACTGCAAGCTATGGCATCTCATCACACGTATACCACAAGAGTGTTGCCTCGACCCCGATAATTCCAGAGATCAACCCCACACCACAGGTAATTCTGGAAACTATTTCACTCACACCTGGATAATTCCGAGAATTATCTCACACTGCGAGCCATACTGAGGTCCATAACCCATGTTCTCATTCATCATATCACCACTAGTGTCTGTCCTTATCATTTAGGTTATGTAATTACTTTACGGATCTCCTAGAGTTAGTGTACCCCAACGGACTTAACTCAACAACTGATTAACTAAAATGCCTCAATAGGCCCAGACATAAATATCTCAACTACCGGTATACTAGGGTCACACACACCCTCTAGAGACTCACGCCCAAACACCCAAACACCCAAACCAATCTTCCAACATAAATTGCTCAGTTAAAACAACTTGAAAACATTAGTTCAGTAGAAGATAAGGTGTAAAATAGTAAGTTATAGATTAAAACATTTAGAGAATAAATCATTTAAAAGAACATTCAAATATATCAAGATACGTTAGTATCAATTGACTATAGACAAGCGTCGGTCGACTGTCCAGAGAGAAAAATTCGATAACTTTGAGAAAATAATTCTAAGTATTAGAAGTCGACTACAAAAAGCCATCGGTCGACTGTCCAGAGCGAAAAATCCAAAACTTCAATTAAAATAATTCTAAGTAATATCAGTCGACTGTCTATAACGGAATTTCCAGAAAACTAGAGAACACAATAGCCAGGTCGTGATGGTCGACTGTAAAATTTCATCGATCGACTATCGACTTGCAGACTGCAGATTTTCGGTTGTGCACATTTCAACCGATACGGAGTTTTACTTTATGAAAACGATTTCTACAAAAGCATATTTCTTATATGTTCAAATACAACTTATAGGATATATAATAGTCCATAAAAACTAAATTAAAACTACTTAAATTTATAAAAATAGCGATTTGTTGATTTCTTTCAATTAAAACATGAATTGTGCATATAATCAAAATAGAGTTTCTAAAAAAATTAATTATTCATTGAAATAGCTTCGTATTCAGGTCCAAACCATATCAATACCAGAATTCAAAAAAAATCCCCAATTTGGATATATTTCCTTAAACTCAACTCGATTCCAAATTTCGATTCTCAAAACATGATCTCTTGATTCATAAATTCTTTCTCCAAATTTTCTCAAACTGATTCACCATTATAACTCATAAACATAATCAATTTATATCATCACCATATCAAGTTTCATTCAACCAATCCTCAAAGTGATAAAAATCTCATCTTTATTAAATTTATGCACGAAATCTACCATATTCATTCAATCCAACATTAATCCAAAAGAAATAGCCTACCCATGACCTCCAATAGATCATTCATCAACCTCGAATTAGCCACATACAATTTTACTTATAAATAGCTAGGGTTTCACAAGATCCAATTTTTTTTTCATCAATCCAACATACATATTCATACCCAAACCCTAGCATGCTTTCTAGGAGATGAAACACCACATACAACATTCAAAAAATAAACAAAACAGTTTATATTATTAACATACAACATACACAAAATAAAATGAAACAAAACAAGTCACTCACATTGTTGAAAAGATCGAACGAAGAAGAATAGAAATTAAGAAAGCCCCTCCTTCGCAAGAAATCCAAAGTCTTCTCCTTAGAACTCCCAAATAATAAGAAAATAAGAGATCTCTTATATTGTACAGCAAAAGACGGCTGCACAAAACCTTATATAGTCCGAGATTTAAGTTTTTAGGGTTTTAGAAAATATTTGCAAGATACTCCTTTTACAATATACCTTTACATTAATAGATCCCCTTATCAGAAAACTAGTTAAAAACCAATTTAATCAATTCAAAATAAAAAAAGATCCCCTCCAGCATCTGCCGGCACTGTAAGAAAATCCAGGAAAATGGTTTTGCACTTTCACCCCTTTAAATAGCAATTTTGCGAAAAGATCCTCTTTTATCAAAACTTGTAAAATAATTCGAATATGTTGAAATAAAAGATAAACTCGTTATACCTGAATTGAATAGGCATTATATCCAGCCTAACAATCCAAAAAATCTGGATGTTTCACCCCATTTGGTAATTTTGCACAAAAGTCCTTTTTGAAATATTTGCAAATAAGTCCAATAATTATCAGAAAAATCTAGAAAAATCACGAATAATCTCAAATAATAAGTAATGAGTTTCCCCAAAATAATTTTTGGTTTTAAGCTTCAAAGACAACATTCGCACGTATTTTCCACGTGTAAAAGATAAATTTCTAAATGAACATTTATTAAATCACCAAAAATTATTTTAATTCATTTTTCTAATCTCAAAAATAGTACATAAAAATATGGGTTACTACATCAAGTCTGGTTAAATACTTTTTGTATAAACCGTACTATATTTAACTCTAATAAACTCGATTTTTTCAATCAATTTATACTTATTAAAAATTTAAATCTTTATCCAGAATGTATTTCTTTGAAAAACAGTATAGTTTATTTATCTAATTTGCAATTCTTATTTTCAACAATATAATAGAACTATTCTTCTTATTTCTTTTGAAAAGTGGAACATTAGTATATTTTTCGATATTGAAATTTCTATTCTAGATGAATCTACCTATTCCCCATTTATTCACAATGTGTTTATACAATTTTTTCACTCTGTAACATAGTCAATGCCCTTAAGTTAATCTTATCTTTTACAAAACTAACTCATTTCTTATGATTTTAAGAGACAATGTATTTGACAATCAAGGGAATATAATACTAATCACACATTACAATTAAAATTTAACACTTATTGTAACTTTTCCATGCTAATCAATTTATTTCACAATCCATGAGTGTTATTTTGCATTCTACAATCCATTTACAAGCACAATTTTCATACAAGCATGATTCATCAATTTATATGTATTCTAGCATGAAAGTATATTAATAAAACATCATGACAAATCTTACTCAACAAATTTCAATTCATTTTACAAATTTTCTCATGTAGACAAACAAGAGTTTCCTTTTTTTTCTCCCCATTCTTTTCAAGTAAGTATATGGCAATTTTTTCTATTTGTTTCTAACATATTCATAAATTAAATTCCTAGCATGGTATCTATATTAGAAGTAGATAAATCACCCACCTTATTGAAGAAACAAAGAAAAACTCTTAAAGAACTCCTTGAAAGCACGATCGTATCTCCGTCTCCTCCTAGCTTGTGCGAAATTGAGCTTCTCCTCCTAGCTTAGTATGGACCCGAGCCTTCTCCTCCTCTTCTTGCTTTGGCCGGCCACTCCAATGGAAGGGAAACACACACTCTTTTTCGTTTCTCACACAAATTTCTTTTCTCACTCAATCTTTTCCTTACAAATGCTTTTATTCTTTCTCTTTCTCTTTCAAAATTCTAAATGCAAATTTCAAGAGTGATAAGAGAGGGGTATTTATACACATCTCAAGAGTGAATGAAGGGTTAAGATGAGTTTGGATGAACAGTTAGGATACATTTGGGAGTTAGAAGAACTACCCATTATCAAGTAACCACCCTCCACTCTCTCCATCTTTCCCACTCAAGCATATGGCCGACCTCACCTTATTGTCCCATTGCACGTGCATGTGCAATTCACGTGCCATCACATGCACACTAGTTGTTTGTTCATTTAATTGCTAATTTATTTGTTACTTGATCAAGTCTATCCTACAAGTTGTCTTAAATAATATTAGAATTAACTAGTGGGCTAATTTAGGTGGGCTTAAATCTATGGGCTCTTAATTAATTAATTAGTTAATTTTTAGATGTGCTAGAATTAGACTATTAGGCCTAAAAATTAATAATAAATAATAATAGGCTTTTTAGAAGAGCATAAAAAATGTTTGTTCATGCCATAAAAATAATTTTTAAAGCCAAAAACATACATTAATTTGCACGTACAAAACACGTGAAAACAAATTTAATTATTTGAAAATACAACATGTTACACCGCGCCACGCTCTTGAACTGAATGGTGTTTGAATTCTACCACCAAATGACCAAACTGGACGAACAAAATAGAACAGAAAAGATGGGGAGAGAAGAGTATCTGGTGTGTTCCAAGAGGGGGAGAAGATGCCACTATTTATAGGGCCAAGGTGAAGAATGTAACAACAAACATCTCCTTGAATGTACTGATTGTAACGGTTGATAAAAGCTTGAAGTACTGACTATACCGGCAGACGAAAGTTTGAATGCACCATTGTAACAGCCAACAAAACCATTTCTGTAGTTCAAAACATGAATAAATGGTAGACAAAACCGTTTCTGCATTTATTTCGACAGTTACAGATCGGAAAAACAAAATTGTAGCAAAAAAGTGGCTCTACACAGGGTGTGTTCACGTCGATCTGGCATTCATGTCTGCAGGACGTGCGGGCGCACACAAGCCGCATGTAAACTGGTCCGAAATTTGCCCCCCTGCGTGCGTGAGAAAGAGATTGCAATGCCAAGAAAGAGGTTATTATATATCCTCTTCTAATTCTTTTGATTTTTCCGATGTGGAACTAAAATCTCTTAACTCATTTTTCATAAATCAACTGTCTCACTTTGGGAGACAATTTCTCATTCACCCAATAACCGTTTTGAGCAAATAAATATATGATTTTGATCTACTAACGAAGGAGAACACAAATCCATCAAGATCTTTCACCAATTCATAGAGGATCTTACTCAAAAAATTGCTCAAAACTGGTTCGTAAAGTGTATAAAATACTCATTTTCTAACAATAAATATAAAAGAAAATAACCAAAAAATAAAGATTATAAATTCAGAGAAATATTTGAGGCATATTCCAGCACTTAGGGGTACAATGTTTTAAGTTAGCAGGAGAAGTGCCTAAGATAGAAGAAGTTTGGGATGGGTTAAAAGACATAGAGCGATGATTTTGGGTTACTGTTGAGGATTTGGGATCAATTTCCATGGCAAAAGGAGCATCTACAGGTGACTGGGATTTCTCAGCCCCGGTTCGAAACAGGGTGGATACAGAGGGCTAGTACGGTGGGGAAGGTTGAGAGCACATACCTTAACTATGAGTTATCTAAGACAAGAGGAAATGATCATGTGTCAAAAGGACAAAGCTTAAGCACCCTTTTAACTTTATTGTTTCTCACTATACTTTTCATTTGTAAGACAATACTATGATCGAGAGGCACATATACAATGAATTAAGAAGAGGAGATTGAAAACATCACGAAATATATAGAGAAATTAAGTAAGCAGGGAAAAAAACCAGAATCTTGTGAGGACACATATACAATGTCCTTCAAACAATTCGCCTCCTTTTCCAGGTGCTAGAGGAATGCAATGTTGCATGACCAAGGATAAAATAGTTGAAGAGTAGCAACCACAACACCACGTTGTACTCCCTGTAAAGTGTATGAAGTGGAGAATTCTATCACCGACTGAAGGGAAGACCAGAACGGAGAAAGACAGCAAAGAAATTCTTTATGTATGCTAAAAAATTATAAAGAGATATTATAAAAGTTCAAAACAAGTTGTTTCCTTTGTAAAATCCAAGCATACATAAAGACAAAGCCGCAGTTCCCAACTGCGGCCCCATTGTAATTGAAACAATGACCACTCTTTATAACTTTTAAGACAGAGTAACTATTGATAACTATGGCAGCAGTAATGAACTAAATAAATTGTGGCCGCTGTTACCAACAGTGGCAACGAAATAGAAAAATGAGTAACAACCACAAATTGTATGTGTGGCTTAATATATAGATTTTTTTACCAAACTATCCTACTTTTTGTAAGTATGTACGAAACTATCCTTGTTTGAAAATTTAATACCAAAACATCCCTGTCGCTAATTGAGTTAACGCGCCTAGTAATTTTCTTCGCGCTAACTCAGTTAGCGTGCTGCAGGGGATACAACTTTTCCTCTCCAGTTTGGGTGTGCGAAAAACTCACCCAATATAGACACGCTAACTCCGTTAGCGTGCGTGTTTAAACCACTCGCGCTAACGGGGTTAGCGTTCGTAGATGGGACAGTATGGGGCACAACCTGTAACACCCCCTGTTAAAAATATAATATATATATAAGAGTTTGGCTATTAGACCCATAGGAATTCCTATGGGGATGATAAATGGAAATATATTGGAAGTGTGGGGGTCCCACGTCTGCTTGAGCAACAGCAGGCTGCGGCTGCAGTGTGCCGCCAGCTGGCCGGGGGGGGCACACGCAATAGAGAAGCTGTGCTTCTCTGTTCCTCTGGCTGACGTGGCGCCCAAGGGTTAGGGCCCATGTGACTTTGTATACTCTCGGATGAGATAGAGGCCGGGAGAAGTTAAGTGATTATAATCCCATATCGGGAGTTGTACTAAATAAAATAATATATAAATATAATTGCCTATGATCAAGAGTCACCAATTCGGTTAACCACCTTTCGAGAGGCAGCCTGTGGTGGGCAGTTGTACTACATAGTATCTAATTTGTCTTCTAAATTGTATAAATTGTCTGAGCTAGGGGCAGGGGCGTTACAAATGGTATCAGAGCCGACTTTTGACACCGAGTGTAGGGCATGTAGACCCAGTCGGGCGGTAGATTTCGGGACTGTGGTACCTTAATTAAAATCCAGGATTATGATTGATCGGGCGGTGGATTCCGGGATCATGATTAATTGGGCGGATAGGAGGCAGCTCATTAAATTCGGGACTATGATTGATCGGGCGGTGGATTCCAGGATCATGATTAGTCGGGCAGATAGGAGAGCAGATGCTCCACATCGGCTAGAAAGGAGAACCTGCACTGGAATGTGCATGCCCGTGCTCAGCGAGGACGCTGATTTCTGAAGGGGGGTGTCTGTAACACCCCGTCTTAAAAATATAATATATATATAAATAAGAGTTTGGCTGTTAGCCCCATAGGAATTCCTATGGGGGATGATATATGGAAATATATTGGAAGTGTGGGGGTCTCACATCTGCTTGAGCAACAGCAGGCTGCAGGCTGCAGTGTGCCGCCAGCTGGTGGGGGGGGCACACGCAATAGAGAAGTTGTGCTTCTCTGTTCCTCTGGCTGACGTGGCGCCCAAGGGTTGGGGCCCACGTGACTTTGTATACTCTCGGATGAGAGAGAGGCCGGGAGAAGTTAAGTGATTATAATCCCATATCGAGAGTTGTACTAAATAAAATAATATATAAATATAATTGCCTATGATCAAGAGTCACAAATTCGGTTAACCACCTTTTGAGAAACAGCCTGTGGTGGGTAGTTGTACTACATAGTATCTAATTTGTCTTCTAAATTGTATAAATTGTCTGAGCTAGGGGCAGGGGCATTACACTACCTCAAAGAGGGGTGTGGGTAAAAAATCACTAAGTATAGACACGTTAACTCAGTTAACGTGCCTATTATTACCAAGGTCGTTAATTAAGTTAACGACTATAAAAATTTCAAGTTTCCAGAAAGTTGAAACTTTCTGAAAATTGGAGATACTCGCACACGTTAACTCAGTTAACGTGCCTATTCTTACCAAAGTCGTTAATTGAGTTAACGACTGTAAAGATTTTAAGTTTTCAGAAAGTTGAAATTTTTTGAAAATTGGAGATACTCACACACGTTAACACAGTTAACGTGCCTTGTTTTACAAAGGCCATTAACTGAGTTAACGTGTATGCCTATCTTCACAAACAGACTAATAATCAACACATGCTAACCCAGTTAACGGCCTTGGTATAAGAGGCGCGCTGACGGGATTAGCGTGTCTATATTGGGTGAGTTTTTTGACACACCCAAACAAAAGGGAAAAGTTGTATCCCCTGTAGCACGCTAACTGAGTTAGTGCGAAGAAAATTACTAGGCGCTCTAACTCAGTTATCGACATAGATATTTTGGTATTAAATTTTCAAAAAGGGATAGTTTCGTACATACTTACAAAATATGGGATAGTTTGGTAAAAAATTCTAGGGCAAAAGCTAAAATAACCCCCCAACGTTTGGCCTAAGTACAATATGCCCATATAACGTTTGAAAAAATACACTAAACCCATTACTCCGTTAACTTAACTTATTCCGTTAAGTTAGAATGATTGAATTACCTTTCTACCATTACCCTTACCCTTTCATATCTCAATCTCTTCTTTCTTCCTTTCTTCATTCCTTTTTTCTTATTTCATTTTTCTCTATTAACAACGATTTATTCGGCAACGATTTCTTTGAGACGAAGTACATGAACTGAGGTGCAGGACTCTTAACAATATCTGTGGAAGAAGAGAGTTCTATGAAACCATTGCACATTAGAAACTAATATCTTAACTTTAGTCCTTAAAATTCAAATATCACCAGAGAAAACATCTGCAGTAAATTTAATTTAATAAAAAGAAGAGCACGTGTTTGGTCGAGTAAAACTTCTTACAAATTTCAAACTAATCACAACAAATTTGGCAAAATAAAATATCAGATTAAATAATTTAACATATCCCATCCCAAATTCATAATTGGATTGACATATTTGTCTAACTATTTAATGAAATTATATTCATCAAAATTGATATCATAATGTAAAATTTGGAATAAGGTCCACACCTGATCAAAAATTTTTTTAAAATCAAATTCAAGCCGCGACCAACATTTATACTATGGATATTCAAATTGTAAAGGACAATCTGAAAGTAACAACCATTTCCCTCGTCTCAAAATTATAGTTGTTATAAAGAAACAACCATTTCTTTATCTACTGATAAAGAAATCCATCTATCTTTCCTCTCTTTCTATAAAAACCTCATTGGTTCGCCTAAACAGCGAGCTTTTGGCATCGATTGGAATCAGCTTTATGGTCCTCAGCTTCTGGATCTCTCGTCCTTAGAAGCCCCTTTCTCCTTAGAAGAGATTAAATCGGCAGTATTCGCTTTGAAGAGCGATGCTGCACCGGGTCCAGACGGTTTTCCCGCCTTCTTTTTCCAAAAATTATGGCACTGGTTGAAAGACGATTTGCTACGTATGCTTTCTGAGCTTCACCAAGGATCTTTCTCCTTTGATCGCATCAATTACGCTAACATTGTCCTTATTCCTAAAATGATGGGAGCGAACTCTGTGGCTAATTTTAGGCCTATTAGTCTCATTAACACCACGTTCAAAATCATAATGAAAGTTCTCGCCGCTAGGCTTGGGGCAGTGATCCCTCCCCTCATTGATCCCGTTCAATCAGGATTTATCAAAGACCGTTTTATTCTCGACAATGTTGCAACGGCACAAGAGATTATTTCCCATTGTCACTACTCTAATTCGGAAGGTGTGCTTCTCAAGCTTGACTTCCAGAAAGCGTACGACAACGTCAACTGGGAATTCTTATTCGATATCCTATTACATAGAGGCTTTGGTCCCAAATGGATCGCTTGGATTAAATCTAGCCTTTTTGCTGGTACTTCTTTCATTCTTATTACTGGTTCTGAGGGCAACAAATTCAAAATCAAATGCGGCCACCGACAAGGAGATCCCCTCTCTTCCCTCCTTTTCTCTCTGGTGGCTGATGTTTTTTGTAAACTCCTTCGCAATGCCTGGGAAGCCCAGGTTATCGAAGGTTTAGGGAATTCTCGCAGATTCCATGGTGTTCTGAATCTCCAATACGCTGATGACACTATCATCTTCGTTAAACCTAATGCCCAATCTCTTCGAAACCTTAAGCTCCTTCTCTATTGCTTTGAACTAACCTCGGGACTTTCTATCAATTTTCACAAATCTTCAGTTATTTGGTTGGGAGGATCTCCTAACCACCAGAGTGAAATTGCTAACTTCTTTAACTGCCCTGTTACTTCTTTCCCCATTACTTACCTGGGGATCCCCCTCAGGTGGGGTAAATTACACAAAGCTGACTGGTCCCCCATAATAGATAAGATTGAATCCAGGCTTTCAGTCTGGTCTGGGAAAATGCTATCCCGAGGAGGTAGGCTCATCCTGCTTAATTAGGTTCTTTCTTCCATTCCCTTATACCTGATGTCCTTTTATTACCTACCCTCGTGGGTCATCAAAAGGATCGACCAGATCAGAAGTAATTTCTTCTGGTCTGGTGCTTCAACTTACAAACCGGGTTCCCATTTGAGTAACTGGAAATTTATATGCTCATCCAAGGAAGCTGGAGGATTGGGGGTGCTAAATATCAGGCATCAAAATCTGGCACTTCTGGGAAAATGGCTGTGGAAGTTCTTTAAAGACCAGGACATCCCTTGGATCGTGAGTATTAAATCTAGACTCTTTGCGAGAGGTTAGTGGTGGAATTTCCCACCCACTGTTCACCGCAACGCTTCCTATTTTTGGAAAGGGGTTTGGAAAGCTTCCGAGGCCTTCCATTGTGGTTTAGGCCATAACTGTTTCGATGGGTCCAAGACTTAGTTCTGGACGGATCTCTGGATTGGTAATGCCAAACTGGCCACAGTTTTCCCGGTTCTCTACCGGTTGGTTTCCAACCCTTTAGCATCTGTTGTCGATTCTTTCATACATAACAATGCTCATAGACAATGGGTAATCCCATTCTCGATCAATCTTCCTCCTCATTTAATTCTCGTTCTTAACGACCTCATCTTTGCCCTTAACAACTATGGTTGGAAGGATAAAGAAGATATTTTTTGGAGATGGAATTCGTCAGGTATTTTCTCGATGAAATCCTTCTATCACTTTCTTAATTTTAAAGGCACCCTGTCCCCCTTTGCTGACATTGTGTGGAAATCCTGTGCCCCTCTTAAAGTGAAAATTCTCTCTTGGCTCGCTCTCAACAATAAGTTACTGACTGTCGAAAATCTCAACAAAAGAAATTTAGCATGGGGACAATTATGCCCTCTCTGCTCTATCGGCGTTGAAACTGTGGACCATCTATTTGTGGAGTGCGACTTCACGAGGCTTCTTTGGAAGATTACGGTCCTGGCCTGGGACACATTGCCTTCTAAATTGTCTGTTGTTTGGTCTAAGTTATCCCACAACATTAAATTTTACAAATCGTGGTATCTTTCATTTCAAATTATCGTGTGGATCACGTGAACGGAAAGAAATAAAAGAATCTTCTGTCATTCCGCCTCTTCTTCCCGCGCGTTCATTGACGATTTTCTTTTCCTCTATAATCTTTGGTCGTCAACTTTAAAATTAGAAGATAAAGAATCCCTTCGTTTTGATAGATTAGAGAATGCGTTTCAGTGCCTTAAAAATCTTAATGCTTTTTAAGATTAGTGTTGGTGTTGAGGGTAACCAGTTTACGCTGTATGCCTTCTTTTTCTATCAGCTAACCTCTCCTGTATGTTCCTTTTCTATTATCTGTGTTAGTTCACTGTCTCTATTTGCTGATTCTGCGCTCCTCATTCTTGCAGGGTTAAGGAGTTTGTGGAAGTTAGTTGCTTTTGTGTTTTTTGCTTTTGTTGCTCTGGGATGATCCTGGAGGTTTGTTGGCTGAAATTTGGGAGTTGCTCTCTCCTATTTTCCTCCTTTCGTTCTGGAGGATAGCTAGCTTATTTATGGGAGAGGATCTCTCCATCTTCCTCCTCTTATGTGTTCTCTCTCGCAATGTGGATACAACCCGCTAGGCTCCTACCCTCTGGGTTTCTAACGTTCTTTTGATGGTTGCAGTTTATTATATGTTGTCTTATAATTTCCTCCTTGTTTTCAGACTTGTATGACTTTGATGGTACTGCTATTTGCTGTTCGCTATTATGCTCTTTTTTACTGCTTGTCTATGCTCGCATCGCTGTGACTTTTCTCTATTCTCTGCTTCTGGTGGTGTTTGTTGGAATGGAATTGATTTGGGGGATCTTGTTTGAGAAGGACTGTAACCATCTTTAGTTTTTATCTGGTGATGTATTTCATTTCTCTCTAGTTCATATGTTTTTTATTGATGTGTTATATTATTGGTCGTTTGGAGTAGTCTCCCTAGCTGTACGTGGAGCGATGTCCCGCTGTTTGGGAGACCCGCGATCATGATATGTCACTCTGCGAACGATTGTATCTACTGGTCTTTTGGTCTGTTCGGTTTCTATTGTAAGGCAAGGCTATGTTTAGATGTATTATCCTCTCCATCTTGATCGCTGGAAGCTTCAGCTTCCAACTTGTCCGCTGGTGGCTTCAGATTCGTGGAAGCCAGCCTGCGCACCCCCAAGCGAATCTCCGCCTCTGAGGCAGGAGGGCTTCTTTTGCCCATCGAACGCATTAGCCGGCTTGTTGCTTCTGGATTGTTGTATTGTGTCTTTTTCTTATGGCTTCTTTCCAAACTAACTATTAGGAGTGGTTGTTGTTTTTTTGTTTTACTTCTGGTAAAATCAGTCTGTCTTGTACTTTTTAATTATTAATATATTTTTTGATCTGGCTGGAGTCTGTTGACTCTATCCGTCTCATAAAAAAAAAACGAAGCCTCTAAGATTACCAAGAACTTTTGATAAATGAAGAAGTTCCATGTGATCTGACTTGCTAATTCTTAAACTGCCACATACAATTTCATAAACGTTCGTGGATTATTACATGACCAATGAAACAATTTGCATGGTTTATCTGTTACTTTTACAAACAGATATTCATGTGAAAATTAACTTGTTTAATCTTGTACATTCAATAATACGTGTACTACTGTAGCATCCCACTCTTTTAAAACGTTCGTGAACCGAAAAAATTGTTGTCGAAAAAATCGTTGTTAATAGGAAAAGATGTGAAAGAAGAAAAAAGGAAGGAAGAAAGAAAGAAAGAAACAAGGTATTGAGATATGAAAGGGTAAGGGTAGAAAGCTAATTCAATAATTTTAATTTAATAGAATAAGTTAAGTTAATGGAGTAATGAGTTTAGTATATTTTTTCAAACGTTATATATGTATATTGTATTTAGACCAAACGTTTGGGAGTTTGGGAGGTATTTTGGGTTTTGCCCAAAATTCTAATATATATGTTTTGGCCAATATTGAGAACTGCGATTTAGTCTGACTGACGTGGTAAAAAAAAGAAACTAACCCTAAAATTATTGGTGATGGACTCTGTCTTGGATTCATTTTGAGAAAGCTGAGGGAAGATCTAAAGCCTTACACTTTTTTTTCGTTTTTTTTTCTCTTTTTTAAACCTCTTTCTTACTCTTGCTTAAGATGAGAAATCTCTTCGCCTTCTGTATAAAACCTTCCCTCCCTCGCTCTCGCTCTCTCTCTGAAAAATCCCTCTACTTGGTGCTTTAAGATCCGCGCTCTCTGTGGAAATAATGGCAGATAAAGGTTGGGGATCTTGGGATTCCCAAGACAGACCATCCAATTTCCGCAGACCCCCTCAGCATCCTGGTATTGGTCTTTCTTAATCTTTGTTTATTTTGCTTAATGAATTCATAAAGTTCAATTTTTGGTTGTTAATTTGATTAGGGTTTGGGCGTTGCCCAATTGGTTGGTGGATCTTGGGGATTTCGGGTTTGGAAATTGTTGATGGATTTTAGTGGGTTGTTTGGTCTTGTTCATGAATTTGTATGGAAGATTGGATTTTGATCATTGTTATGTTGGTTTTTAATTCTTGAAAAAGGTCATATTTTTGTGAATAATGGAGGTTGATGACGAAATTTTTAGACAAATTCTTGGGGGATCAGTTGGTGTTTGGAAAATTCTTCTAGAAGAGGGGGATAGATTGTAGAATTGCTATGGGGAATTGCATTTCAACTAAGATGCACAAAAACACAAGTTGTTGGGTCGAAAACAATCAAATTTTTGTTGGGCTCAGTGTTTTGTTCCTATGTTGTGGGTAATTTATAGGTGGTTTAGTGGTATTCTGCATTGTAAGTTTGCTTTGATCATGTTATGCATCATTCTTTTGGTGGAGTTGTCAAGGAGTCGATGGTTTTAGATTTTTTTTACATGGGAGAGGTTCATGTTTTTTTGTCAGTAGTGCTGGATTACTGATGCAGGTCCAACCGAAGATCGTTCAGTCACCGGTGGAGGTGGTGGGGGTTCCCTTCGTGAGTGAGTAACTGCCATATCCAGCGACAATCTAACAAGAAGAAGGAGAAGAAAAAAAGGGAAGAGAAAGAGACGGAGGAAGAGGAAGAAGAAGAGACTAGAAATTACTTAATTCATACATCTGCATCTCTACATAAAGGAAAAAGAGGAAGAAAAGTAACAGTAGATCCTCCATTCGCAGGTCGACACGTGGCACGTGCGCCCCGCGTAGTTACAAAAGAAAGAAAGAAACCTAATTGCTAACGGTTATCACTGTAGCAGGGCCCCACCTCCATTACACCCACCACTCCTACATTGCCACGTGCGCCATAACTCGCCCGTAGGGAACTAGTCGAGGTGGCGAAATGCAAAAGAAAAGCCGCTTATTCAAATAAGCCCGAAGAAGAAGAAAATTCGTTGAAGGACCGATACACAAACATTTGGGCTAATGTCTGATACAGCTTATAGAGCTGTGTCATTCCTCCCCATTTGAAAAAGGAGCTTTCATGACGCCTCGAAAGTTGGAGAAGCAACTGTGTATGTCCCAAAATTCCTCCCATGTTTGCCTCCTCCTTGGTTCCCCTATGCCATTGCACCAATATCTCCGCCACCGCGACTCCCCTTTTTCCGACCATTCTTCTACCCATGATTTGCATAGGCTGGGGTGCCATCGCATGAAAATAGGTTGGATGAGTGGTGGTGAGTGTGTTTATCCCCAAAATGGCTTCCCAGCTGGGAAGCATGGAAAACACTATGAATCTTGGCTTGCGGGGGCAGCAGGAGCTTGTACGCCACTTCTCCAACTCATTCCAAAACCTGGTATGGCATAATACAAGTGGGATAGCTTATGAATGCGCCTCCCCCCAACAATGATTTGTCTATAGGGTTGTAGCTTAAGATATACAAATTTCCCCACAGCATAAGCCTTCTTAGTTCGCCTCTTATCTGAATACAACTTCATCCTCACCTGAATTTTCTTCAGGTTGTCTTGAAGCAACCGTAGGGTGTCATCTCTATCCAATAGACACTTCAACCTCAGGGGAGCTTGCAGTTTTAGGAATGTAGGTAAGGAGTGTCAGTGGCGCCTTCCCATACAAAACTTGATACGGTGACAACTTGGAAGTGCTATGCACACTGGTGTTATACCAGTACTTAGCCCAGGGTAGGAAATTGGCCTAGCTAGATGGTTTATGAGCACAAAAACAGCGCAAATAAGTCTCCAAGGTTCTGTTTACAACCTCCGATTGTCCATCCGTTTGGGGATGGAACGAGGTACTCAAACAAAGCCGAGTCCCTTGGGCAGTAAAGATACCCCTCTAGAAGGCACTGGTGAATACCGTGTCTCGATCACCAACAATGGTAGAAGGTATACCATATAACTTGATGATGTATAGAACAATGACGTCAGCTATCTGTTTCTCGGTGTAAAGGTGAGAAATTGGGATAAAATGAGCATACTTCGAGAATCTGTCCACGACCACGAGTATGGTAGATTTTTCCCAACTTAGTGGTAGGCCTTTGATGAAGTCCATGCTAATATCTTTCCACACCTCTGTAGGGATGGGGAGGGGTTGCAGTAGGCTTGACAGTGCTTGATTATTATACTTGCAGCATTGGCATATGTCACATCCTTTTATGTAAGCTTTCAACATTTTCTTCATCCCTGGCCAGTAAGCGACTTGTATTAATCGCAGCCAAGTCTTCTTATAGCCGGAGTGCCCTCCTTGGTGTGAATCATGATAAATTTGGAGTAACTGAGAAACAAGTGGTGATGCAGGGGTTGAGTGCAACCCTCCTCTTGTAATAGTAAATGTCATGTTAGAAGCTATACCTTGGAGCTTTACCCTTTGACATCTGGTCCTGGATCTCAACATAGTAGGGGTCCTGCAGTACTTCATTCCTTAATGAGGTTTTCCACGTTGGATGCACCACAGAGATAGCTTGCACCTGAGCATCTTCAAAGACCTTAGAGAGTCCAGCGGCTCATTTATTTTCTTTCCCCTTCTTATATTCGATAGAAAATTGGTAGCCATGTAGTTTCCAAAGCCAAGTATGCTGTACCTCAGTGTATAACCTCTGCTCTAACAAGTGCTTGAGTAGTTTGTGATCGGTTTTAATCAGAAATTCTGCCCCTAGCAGATAGTGTCTTTATTTTATGACTGCAAGCAAAGTGGCCAACATCTCCTTTTCGAAGGTTGATAGGTGTCTGTTTCTTCCCTTTAATTCCTTGCTCAAGAAGGCGACGGGGTGCTGATGCTGCGTCAATATGGCCCCAACCCTTGTTCTCGCTGCGTCGCATTCTAAGGGTAAACCTCTCTGCGAAATTGGGCAAAGCCAGCACTCGTGGTGATGTCAAGGCCAACTTCAAGTCTTCAAAGGACCTTTGAGCCTCATTAGACCACTGAAACGCTCCCTTCTTTGTGAGGGCCACGAGGGGAGCAACTATAGAAGCATATTTGTTTATAAACTTGCGGTAGTACCCTGCTAATCCCAAAAATCCTTGCAAGGCCTTAACAGATTTTGGGTACGGACCATTGAATGATAGTTTTGACTTTGTTGGGATCGACAGTGACTCCCTTATCAGAGATAACATGCCCCAAATAGGATACTGATCTCACCCCAAACACACATTTACTCCTTTTCGCCCGCAGTGAGTTCTTCAACACCTGCAGGACCAGTTGTAAATGTTGAACATGCTCCTCAGTAGACTTGCTATATACTACGATATCATCAATGCAGACGAGCACAAATTTTCTTAAATAAGGTTTAAACACTTCATTCATCAGGGATTGGAAAGTTGAAGGTGCATTTATAAGGCCGAAGGACATCACAATGTATTCATATTGCCCTTAATGCGTTTTGAACGCAGTTTTGTGAATATCCTCTGGCTTCATCCTAATCTGGTGGTATTCACTGTGCAAATCCAATTAGCTAAATACCTCAGATCCATACAACTCATCTAATAATTCTAAAATAACGGGAATATGGTACTTATCTTTGGTTGTGATTTTGTTCAAGGCTCTGTAGTCAACACAAAGGTGCCATGATCCATCTGGGTTTTTTTTACCATAACAATGAGGGATGCATAAGAGTTGCAGCTTGGTTGGATCACTCCTGCTTGAAGCATTTCAAGTATGAGTTTCTCTATCTCATTCTTCTGGCTCCAGGAATGTTTGTATGGTCATAGATTAACTAGTTGGGAGTTTGGAAGAAGAGTAATGCTATGATCTTGAGGTCTCACGGGGGGAAGAGTTGTTTGTTCTTGGAACACTGCCTCAGGTTGATCTAAGAGGTTGGAAATCTCAGGTGAACAGGGAGGGGGCATATCAGCTTTAGTGTTTGTGGTTGGAATTGCCGCAACTTGGAGCAGAATGCCCCCCTTCATGTGTAACAGTGGTTTTAGCAGAGACTTGGATTTTGCTAGCTCCATGGGCTTGCTATTAACACCTTTCAGTGTTTTTACCTCTCCATCTTGTTCAAAGTACACTGAATTGCTTTTAAAGCTGAGCCAGATACCCTAGATACCCTCCATAGTTCTCATCCACTGAGCCCCAATAATCATTTGGTTAGTCCTCAGAGGTAAGTGTGGAATGTGCCCTTGATTGAACCCCCCTGACAAAGAAATTCCAGTTCTTCGCAGACACCTTCACAATGCAACCTCTTTCCTCCTGTGATAGTAACAGAGAGATTAGCACTCATGTTAACATGCATTTTTGCTCTTCTCACTACTTGTGAATCCACAAAATTGTGGGTTGAGCCTGTGTCAAAGAGGGCATAAACCTCTTGATCGACCACTGTCCCTTTCAACCTTAGGGTTTGTGGCTCTTCTACACCTGTAACTGCTCGTAAGGAGATGGTTGGAGGAGTTGTGGTAGGTAGCACAGCTTGAAGGCAGTTGAGGTGACCTTCAAAATACCCTTCAGGTTCTGCAGATTCCTTTTCAATAGCTAGGTCTATGCAAGCCTTGACAGTATCCAATTCCCCTTTAATTTGCATGAGATATCTTCCCTTACACCTATGGCCCTTGCTCCACTTCTCATCACAGCGAAAACACAGGTTCTGAGCTTTTTTCTCCGCAAGCATTTTGTCAAACTGGGTTTGTTTTGGGCTGTCAGCAGAGGCCCTCTTCTGCTCAAGGTTGGGAATGGCTATAGATGAGTTTCTTGGGAAATTGGTGGTAGGAGTGAGACCAGGTTTAACATAGCCGTTGAGGTGTTTAATGGACTTTCGTTGACACCTAGCTATAGTTTCCCTTGCTACTGCTTCTTTATACGCAGCTGTTACTGATTGGGGATGCTTCAACAAGACTTTCGGTTGAATCTCCTCTGTCAACCCCGACACAAAGCAATCTACCAACACCGCCATTTCCAAGGCTTTACTGAGGTGACTGTATTTGAGGAATTCCTTGTGGAATTCCTGTACAATGCCCGTTTGCCGCAACTTGAGCAGGGTCACAGTGGGGTTGTGAAGCTCTGTAAGGCCAAATTGGAGTAACATCTCTTTCTTCACCGACCCTAATTTCACATTCTGCCTCTTGAACCAACGCCACCACAACAAGGCATCCTCCCTCAAGAAATATACACTAAAGTTCACTTGGTGCGTCTCTTCGATCCTTTGGGCATTGAAATGATGCTCAAGATGGAAAAACCAATTACTAATGTCCCCCGTACCATCAAACAAGAGGATCTCTAGTTTGGTATGCTTAGGGAATATGGATTGGTACCTGTCGAAGTCTTCCTCACTTCTTCGACATTGAGGATTCCCAGAGTTGGGAATCTAAGTATAAGAGGGTTCCTCGCTTTTTCTCCATGGAGGATTGAGGCTGCAATCAGGACAAGGTAAGAGGGGAGGAAGGTTTCCATGGTTGGGATTAAGAGTGTAGGTGGGTTCCTCTCTGCTTCGTGAATCTCTGTCAGCTAGACGGCGCAACAAACTACGAATGCCATCGTTTTGTAGTTGTAATCCCGTGATTTGATGCTGCAAAGTCCCCATAGAGATCTCAATGTTCTCCACCCTTTGGCTCAGATCGGACAGGGTTCATCCTCCCTAAGGGGGATCCTTGTGCCGTCAGGCTCGGGGATCCGATTCCAGAGTTTTCTCCACAGTCAAGGATCGGTCGGTGCTCGATCGGGTTTCCAGGGTTCATCGGAGCTGATACCATTGATGCGGGGCCAACCGAAGATCGTTCAGTCACCGGCAGAAGTGGTGGGGGTTCCCTTCCTGAGCGAGTATGTAACACCCCGTATTTGTAGAGTATATAAGGAGAAATATTAAGAGATATTAGAGTGGGGCCTATAGAAAAATTCTATGGGTTATATGGAAAAGTGGATTAATTAGGAGGCCTATAGAAGAGAATTATAGGGCATAGGCATTAAATGAAAAATGAAAGAAAGAGAAAGGAGTAGCAGACAGTGCTGACATGGCGTGGGTAACACCCCGTATTTGTAGAGTATACAAGGAGAAATATTAAGAGATATTAGAGTAGGGTCTATAGAAAAATTCTTTAGGTTATATGGAAAAGTGGATTAATTAGGAGGCCTATAGAAGAGAATTATAGGGCATGGGCATTAAATGAAAAGTGAAAGAAAGAGAAAGGAGTAGCAGACGGTGCTGACGTGACGTGGGTGTTGTGCATGGGGTTTAGTCCCACATCGTTGAATGAAAAGAGAGAGAGAATAAATAGAAAATGCCAATGATCAAGAGGCACAGAATAGTCCGGACACCTTTTATGCGGCCAGCCTGTGGTGGGCAGTGGATTAGAATTTATTTGTGTGCGTACGAGTTGGGTACAGGGCATTACAGAGTAACTGCCAGATTCAACGACAATCTAACAAGAAGGAGAAGAAAAAAAGGGAAGAGAAACAGACAAAGGAAGAGGAAGAAGAAGAGACTAGAAATTACTTAATTCATTAACACCATTCCTACATACATCTGCAAATTCTTAGGGTTTTGCTAAGTTTAGTTGTAAGTTTGTATTAGTTGTAGATGGGTATGCTAAAACATTTTTTTCCTTCCAAAATACTTGGTGCATTATTGAATGTGGGAGTGCTAAAAGTGTTGGGGAATTATCGCCTTTAAGATCTTGTTGAGTTTTTGACACGATCAATACAAACCAACAAGCAAATAGAATATCACATTTTTACTAGACACACAAAGCACACAATATTTGTCCCAGTTTGGGCAAGCCCTAATACGGGAAAGAAAAACCTGAGATATTATTCAACTAGAGAAGATATAAGAGTTACAACTCTCACAACAATCCTCTCTTAAGCCTAACTGGAAATACTTGCTCATTACAATGGAGAAATTTCCCACCTCTCAGATGAAGTACTTTTTTTTTCTATTCAGTACTCAATAGAATCATATTGTTCTTTGGGGCCGTTACATTGATTATATAGATATCTAGAGAAACCCTAGGTTTAATCTTTGGTACAATAGCCGTTCAATATTACCTGAAGAGATAACCATATAATGAGAGTCGTACGATTTAACTTGGAGAAGAAGTCGGGCTTCAAACGAATCCCCAAGACCCGCAGCCGTGACGCGGTCGACTATCCAAGTGTGCAGTCGGCCGCAATGCTTTCTCTTCCAAATAGAGACTGGGCGGTCGGGGGGGCAGTCGACTGCCGGACCCCGTGTGCTTCTAGCTACTACTGTTGCTTCTCATCTTCCATCCAATGTGTCGCTTCAATCTCTCTCGCATCACCGTCTTCTCTTCTATATTAAACAAGTATGCAAGACATAAACCCAACAAAATGCATATGCACATGCGACAGAAAGAATTGAAGATTATTTTTAAAGAAAGAAATCTTGAATAATGACATACATTGTTTATAAACATTCGTGTCTATCATAGCGAACTACATCAATTTAAAAAACAATTATAAACTAAAATACATATAAAACCAATTCAGCCTCAGTCAATTTTGAAATCAGTTTAGCCTAATCAATTTGAAAACAGATTTACTACTTTCTCAGCAAGAAAATAACATGTTAAAGTAATTTTATATTAATGTTGACGATTCTTTCTATTTTGCCAATAAATTTGTGCAGGTGCTTCTGTTAACTTATTTCTTTATACTGTTTTCTCTGTATTTATATACGTAGTGTGGCTTTAAAGTACTCAGTAATGATGCATCTTTCTTTTTCTACACTCCAGGCTCTATGAATTCTTCAGTCCCTTCATGGGAAAGAACATTTTGTACTTCTGTTTGCTCAATTCCTTGGGGGAGAATCTGTGCTGCCAAGTCTTATATATCAACGTACAAGAACATAGCTGATTGGGATGATGAAGCTGCTCTTGAGGCATTCCAGAATGCAAAAGCTCGCTACTGGGCATATATTAATCACCTCCCTTGTGATATCCCTTTACCCGATCCCGATCTTTTTATCGATAAGGTTGACCCTGGCATGGCCTTCGTTGATCCAAAATTGCTCGAAGATTTGGAAAAGGAACCGCCTCCTCTTCCCGAGGAGGAAAAAGATGTGACTACCGGGTGGGATTCTTCTTGCCAGGCAAATATACCAATTGTACCTACTGGGTGGGGTGATGCTGAAGAGGGAACTTCAGGTGAGCATCGTCCTCTTAATTGGGATACACTTGTCGATAAAGCAGATAATTTCCCCAATAATGATAGTGCATGGAATTGGAGTGATGGTTGGGGCAATGCTCCTCTGCGAAATGGTGATTCAAGTAATGTACAAAATAACGAATCAAGTAATAATGCATGGAACTGGGGTGATGGTTGGGGAGATAATCGTCCACGAAATGGTGAACCAAGTTATGGACAAAATTGTTCTTGGAGATGTGGAGGAAATAATACCTCATGGGGTCAACACTGGAATAATTCAGTTTATGAGCAAGGTAGGGGCAATAATAGGAAGAGAAATCGAGGCAATTATGGGTCAAGAATTGCAAAATCAAGGCATCAGGTAAATAATTACCCAGGTAGTAATCGGAGCTGGAATGATTATGGGGAGAGGAATATAACAGACTATACATTTGAAAACACAATGCATGGTGGACAATCCAAGTCAAGGAGATATCTTGAGCCTGAGGATAATAAAAGATCAAATGGATCGGGTGGTGGTTCATACTGGAAAAGGAATGTCCCTTAGTCTGTTGACTGTAAGGTTATATTTTGGATTCGTTTTTCTTTTGTGTGACAATATGTTGTGGGAAAAGATATTTACAGACAGTTGTTGACAGTATTATCAAATATATCAAGTTGATCTCAAGTGCTTAAGAACTAATGGTTCTACGTGTTTCTTGGATTTGTAATACACTATACATTCTTTCAAATCTGAGTAGATGACAGGACTTTTGTGAGTTTATGAGTTGATTTTCCCTTAATTTTTTTTATTTTTGAATTTGTTCTTATAATCGTCATTTACCTTTAGGAACTTGCACTCATCTGCCAATAGAAGTAGCAACTGAGGTGATCGTGTTGTTTGTTTATAAATTTTTGCATCTGTTTTGCACTATTGGATACTTAAGCAATGCAGAAACTGCTTGCAACTGTTAGATGGTGATCTGTGGCTTTCCTCCTACCTGGTAGTGATTCAGGATAGTTTAATGACCGTTATGAGTCACTTATCCTGTCAAGCCTGGTATGGAAGTACTAGTCTGTGATATATGTCTAAAAGTTATGCAATTAGAATGTCAAGATTTCTGTAAATTATATGATATGAGTGATGAATTTTTATCTCAATTTTTCTCAGAATTGATTCTTGAAGCAGTAGCCAGCCATCAAGCGAGAAAATGCCTAGGCGTGGAAGTGAAATTTATTGGCAGCATGCAGTGAAAATGTAAGCACCCTCCCAATTTCGTGGAAGTATTCTGATATCATATTTGATAAATTTTAGTCATAAAGTCGTTTTTACTAATATTATTGGTACTTGCTTGCTAAGCAGTTAAAATTTCCGATTACGCCCGATTAATTCTTGATTAATCGCTAATCGGAAGCTAAGCGATTATTTTTTTAGCGATTTATAATATTTCAATAGCTAGCGATTTAATCGGAAATAATCGGCCGATTAGTGGTTAATCGGCCGATTTTAAGTGGCCGATTAACCGATTAAATCTCTCCCTCTAAGTTTCATGCTCGTTTGCATTTTTTGGGCTAAATCCGGCCAAAATCCAAAATTCAAATTCAAAATTCAAACCCCTTTTGGTTCTCGCGCAAATCCAAACCCGACATATCGCCGCTCTCTTTTTCTTCCTCTTGCAAACCCAAGCCCAAATCCAAACTGATTCTCTTCTTTTTCCTCGAGCAAACCTAAACCCGACCCGCTGTCGCTCTCCCTGTACGGTCGAATACTTGATCCGGCTCGCATCTGCACCTCCTCCTTGTTGCTCACACTGCTCCTCCCCAATTGTTTTTGTTTGATAGAACCGACGATAGAACCGACCAGCATATCCTACCCGACCTACATCCAGAATCAAACTCAGCTCAAACCAATTTCTCTTTTTTTTCTCTCTATAACTATATGTTCCTATTTGATAATCTCATAATAGTTTTATATTAGAATTTAGTGTTGCTAGATAATGAGAATATATCTTTTTTTAATTATATATATAATAATTTTTCCGATTTAATCTCCGATTATTTTCCAATTAACCGATTAATCACTAATCGCTCCTAGACCGATTAGTTTCAAAAACCGATTTTAACTGCCTAGCTTGCTTGGTGGGTTATATCAAAATGCATCTATCTTTAACTGTCGTATTTGTATGTAAACTGCATACTCTCATTGCTATCATTTTGTTAGCTTCTCGTCTTGTCATTTAAAAGTATCCTCAACTGGTTATTTTGAGATACTTCATGCTCAACATATATCAACCAGTATGCTCATTTTGGATATTGCCATAATAGAGTAGAAGATATGGCTAAAAAGTATGAACTGCTGTTCAGTCAGATAACATTATGCAGATGTACTGATTTTTTATAGTTCAGTATTTATTTTGGATTGAGTTTCAAAACGTGTTCTAATATTAATATTTCTTTGTATTCTGTTGTGGGTTTCTCTCTGTTTCTAAGGCTAGTGCTGTCAAAAATAATAAGAGTTTATCAAAGAATACCTTGTTCAATTTGTTGCGATTTCATGAGTTGCCTTGTGCAATTATTTATTTGTTTTCTGAAGCCCTTCAACCCCAATGTCTTCATTGGTAGGACACTCTTTGGTTGCATATGTAAAACCCCTAAGTTCCAAGTTAAATGTCCGACCTTTAGCTTGATCTCTATGTTTCTTTGAATTCTGGGAAATTGATATCTTCATTTTACAAATGCATTTGGCAGAATATTGCTTCTCTTAAAGTTAGAATACTGACTTGATTAGTGATTAGTAACATGGTGCTTACTGCAGAAAATTAGAATAAGAGAAACTTAAGCCATTGGTCCAAAAATGCATCTTCTCTCCTACACATACTGTAACTGCAAAAAAATTGTTTAATTAATTGCTCTTTTGCTCATCATGTTTCATTTGTTGTAAGAAAGCTTGGAGAATTACTGGTGAACCAGGCACTGCTCACTCTTGGTGGAATGAATGGAGGAAGAAAAGAGTTTAATTCTGCTCTTAGACTTAGCTGAGATATTGCTACGATGACATTTATTTGGGTTATATGGAATGAGAGAAATGCAATGATTGCTAAAAATGTACTGACATAGCTTCTCTTATTCACAGCTTTTGGCTATGATATCCACTAATGGGCAGATATCCTCCCGTCAACAAAGAAAATGAAATTGGAGCTTTCTGGTTTTCATGACATTGTTGAAGATTGGTACAAGCTCGAATTTATGGGTTCCAAGATCAAGATGGCGCTTCTTCAAGTGCTGCCACTGCCAGTGCTATTGTGATCCTGGACTAGTGACTTCTTGGACTGCGGAGGAAGTGCCTGAAGCTTTCTTTGTCTTGTTGCAGCATCAGGATCTCTGATGTTAGCCTGGGAGTATGGAGTGAACCTTTTACTTGTAATGCTAGTTATCCTGTCTTTTGAACCTTTTATTAGATGTTATGTTGAGAGTATTCTGGGGTGTGGAGTGATTGTTTTAGATCAGTCTATAAGGATATTTTTTGCAACCTCCAGTATGGTTTGTAATAACTCTCTGTACCTTTACTTTCTTTAGTTTATTCGCTGGAGTTCCTTTGCAACTCTATCCCTTCTGTCAAAAGAAAAATGTTGGAGCTTTAGTGATTTACCTTCTCTCCTCTTTTTCAAGTTTATTGTATGCTCAGTTTAATTTATCCCCTCTTTTTACTGATGATTTTCTTGTTTTATTTTTAGATACTATGTTAGAAGTTAACCGGTGTTATCAGCTGAGATTAGATATGTGTCATGACCAATTGCTCTCTTATTTAGTTACTGCTTCAACCTGACCGACGACGCTTTAATGTTTTATCATTCCTTACCTTGTAATTTGCTCGTAAATTGGCGTGTTCTTTCTGCAAAATATGATTTGATCGATAACGTAAGAAATCCTATTTGACATATTGCATCCAATATTCTACATTGTCACAAACTAGGACATCTCTGCCTATCAGATAGATTCTTGTTAAGAGAAATTCAATACTCGAGGAAATTTTCGTCTATAACTGCTGCACTAGGTTTGAACACTGTTGTTTCTCTACAGATGTTTTTTAGTTGTTCATACAGTGTATATCCAAAGAATCTAATGTTAGTTTTATGATAAGGTATATAATGCACACATCAAATTAACATGGATATTGGAAGTGCCCTAGCATTCTAGTGCTAGCTGATAAGCTTTTTGTCAGTGACCAAGTCCAAGAGATTGAAAATCCCACTTGCACTTGCACGAATTTCTTATTATGAGATGAGAGTGTGTGCACGCATGTGTGGGACAGGTGTGTGGCTACAGTATTGTTAAATAAAATAACCTGGATTGGAGTGGATGTTGCCTATAAAAAAACAGCTATGGTTAAAAGTGATTTACCATCCCAGGAAAAAAAACAGCTAGGGTTGCTCCCAGGAAAAAAAATGCCGCTCCCTAACAAGAGTTTCATTTCTCCTTCCAACAAGAAGATTTCTCCTTCTAAAGCGCCAAACCTCGTTTGGATCAACCCCGAGATTTCTTCCCTGCAAGCGGCGAAGTCCAATGCTCCTGTTTCGGCTTCTCCTTCTAATTTTCCTCCCCTTCCCCCTTACTCTGGGCCGCCTAAAGCTTCTTCTGCAGTGCACGATCCCCCAGTTCACCCTGTCTCACCCCCGATCTCCACTACCAAGTCTCTCGAGCACCCTAGTTCTCCTTGGCCTGCTTGGGAGGTTAACCCTCATTTCGAGTCTGACTGGGATAAATTCCAGAAGCTAGCTCACTTCCCCTCCTCTAGTCAGTCGACGCTGGCTCTTCCTCCCATCAAAGTCAAGCAGGCTCATTCCACAAAGGTAGAAGGTTGGATTGATCAAGATAACTTGCTGCTTGAAGAAGAGTCGGATTTGAATCTGGAACATTCTCTCAAACAGGTATCTCCTACCTTAATTCCTTTTTTTTCGCAGCAATTTGTTTTAGCTGCTTCGTTTCGTCAGTATCAATTTATCTTGTATTTTAAGTCCACTGCATTGCTTTTTTTGCGGTACTCTTTCTCCCCCACCCCCGTTTCTTCGTTTCTC
Organism: Hemerocallis citrina; assembly: GCA_017893485.1. Lineage (NCBI taxonomy): Eukaryota > Viridiplantae > Streptophyta > Magnoliopsida > Asparagales > Asphodelaceae > Hemerocallis > Hemerocallis citrina. The sequence goes on from CM030359.1 coordinate 42,228,526, forward strand.
TCTTGGTTATCCCCCGACCTGGATGCATTGGCTGGGGATATACCGGAGACGTCACCTAACAGGGTATGCTCCTCTGCTAGTTTTACTTCAGTTCCGCGTTCTCATCCAGTCGCATCTTTCTCTTCTCCCTCATTTCTTTCTAACTCTTATGCTCCTTTTTCGCTTATTGGCTCCGATGATAGACCCTTTCCTTCCTATCCTCTTAAGGAGGGTAAGGATCTCGATTTGTGGCATTCGTCGCTTGATAAGTGACCGAGCCATATCATTAGAACTAGCGCTCGTATTAAGGCTAGAAAAGCTGAGCTTGCTAATACAACTCCTACCCTCGGATTATCGCCCAAGGCAATGGATCCTTCTCGCTCTATCCCAACCCCTGCTCTCCCCCAATCTCCTCATAAATTATTAGGATCCATCTTCCGACCCCAGTTTGATTCTTTGTCAGATAAAGAATTGGCTCATCTCGCCCAGGATATGGGTTTTTGCTTGATTCAGATAATTCCCCCGTGATTTACTCCATAAGGCAGAAGGAACGTAACAGAGTTCGGGAGCATCAATTTGTTAATGATTAGTATCTCCTGGAACATCTGAGGTCTCAATTGCCCCGTTAAACAGAGGGCGATCTTTCAGTTGATTGCGTCCTCTCACTGTGACCTCATTTCTATTCAAGAATCTAAGATGGATTTTCCTTCCCCTACTGTCCTTCGCACGATTGGAGGGACGTTTATCTCTAAATGGATCTCTTTAGATGCGATAGGATTTAGGGGGAATTCTTTTTGGTTTCAAAGAGTCGGTTTTCTCTCTCATTTCAGTCCGACGACTTAATTTTTTCCTTATCGTTCAATTACATTGGACGGCTATCAACTCCACTCTCTCGATTATTTCGGTTTATGGTCCATCCTCTGCTGATAGGTGCCAGTTATTTTGGAATGAATTCCTTGCACTTCACAGTCTCTCTAACGACCTCTGTTTTTTCTGTGGGGACTTTAACATCACCAGGTTCGCTTCAGAAAGGTCGAACCCTTCCTCCAACCCTCACTCTGCCAACTTCAACGACTGTATCTGTGCCCTACAGTTAACTGATCTTCTGCTGAATGGGCGATCCTTCACATGGTCTAACCTGCGTCATCCCCCGACTTTGGCCAAACTTGACCGTTTCCTGGTTTCCCAAACCTGGGTGTCCATTTTTCACAATACCTTTTCCAAGGCTTGACCCAATCCATCCTCTGACCACGTTCCCATAGCTATGTATTCCAACTTCCCTTTCTCTCATCATCACAAATTTCGATTCGAAAAATTCTGGTTACAAGACCAGATCTTTTTTTACCTTGTTGCGGAATGTTTAGCTTCTGTGACTGGCTCTACTGGCTTGGGTAGTATCCTTCTCAAACTTCATGCTATTAAATTTGACTGCAAGATCTGGCGCCACGAAAGACAAAACAACACCACTTTCCTTAAAAATTTTCTTCTGGCATCCATTGATTCCATTGACAAGCTTGAGGAACAGGGTCCCTTGTCTGGTTCCCTTTCCTCTGAGCGACTTTCATGCAGGCGTGATTATGCCGAGATCCTTCATCAGGACCATATAAAATGGGCTCAAAGAGCCAAGGTTAGATGGTTAAAGGAAGGCAACGACAACACCGCTTTCTTTCATAATTTCGCGTCGCATAGGCAACGTTGTAATCGGATCTCTTCTATTATGGACAATGGGGTAGAGCTTAGCTCCGACCCTGAGATCCATCATGCCTTCCTTTCTTTCTATGAAAACCTTATAGGTTCTTACAAACACCGCTCTGTTAGCCTAGATTGGAATCACCTTTACAGATCTCACTCTCAGGATCTTTCTTCTCTCGAAGCCCTTTTTTCTTTGGAAGAGATTAAAGCGGCGATGTTTGCCTTAAAAAGTGATTCAGCGCCAGGACCGGATGGTTTCCCGACTTTCTTTTTTCAAAAATATTGGTTCTGGCTTAAAGATGATTTGTATCGGATGTTTGAAGAACTTTATCAAGGCTCTTTTTCTTTCGACCGGATCAATTATGCACACATTGTGCTCATCCCCAAAGTTGCGGGAGCGCACTTGCTGTCAAACTTCAGGCCTTCAGGCCTATTAGCCTGATCAACACCTCTTTCAAAATCATCATGAAAGTTCTTTCTGCTAGGCTCAGTGCGATTATTTCTCCCCTCATTGACCCTACCCAATCGGGTTTCATCAAGGATTGCCTTATCGTTGATAATGTGGCTTCCGCGCAAGAGATTATCACTCAGTGTCACAATTCTAACTCTGAAGGGATCTTGCTTAAACTCGACTTCCAAAAAGCATACGACAACGTTAGCTGGACTTCTTGATAGAATTGCATATTAATCGAGGTTTCGGTCCTAAATGGATTGCTTGGATTAAATCCAGCCTCTTCTCAGGCACTTCTTCCATTATCGTTAATGGCTCTGAAGGCCATAAATTTAAAATCAAATGTGGCCTCCGACAAGGGGACCTTCTTTCCTCCCTATTATTCTCCTTGGTTGCCGATATTTAGTAAACTTCTCTGCAATGCTTGGGAGTTGCAGTTTATTGAAGGTCTCGGTGGGTCTCATCAATTCGAAGGTGTGCTCAATCTGCAATATGCGGATGACACTATCATCTTTGCCAAACCAAACTCTTATTCCCTCCGTAACCTCAAACTCCTGCTCTACTGTTTCGAACTAACTTCGGGCCTTTCGATCAATTTTCAAAAATCGTCGGTCCTTTGGCTGGGATGCTCTCCGAATCGTCAGATCGAGATCTCCAATTTCTTTAACTGTCCTATTGCTTCCTTCCCCATCACATATTTAGGGATCCCCCTGCGTTGGGGTAAACTCAAAAAATCTGATTGGTCGCCCATGGTGGATAAAATTGGATCCAGACTTAACGTTTGGACTGAAAAACTCCTATCACGAGGTGGTAGACTTATCCTTATTAACTCTGTCCTCTTCTCTATACTCCTTTATATGATGTCATTCTATTATGTTCCCTCTTGGGTCATCAAGAGGACCGACCAAATCAGAGGTAACTTTTGGTGGAACGGATTGTCCTCTTTCAAGCCAGGTTCCCACCTTTGCATCTAGACCTTTGTCTGCACCTCCAAAGCGGATGGGGGTCTTGGGGTGTTAAACCTCAGGAACCATAACATCGTCCTGTTGGGTAAATGGTTATGGAGATTTTTAAAATGCGATCACTTACCCTGGATCCATTCTATCAAGGCCAACTATTGCTTATCTCACCATTGGTGGGAATTCCCATCCTCCATTCATCGCTCCGCTTCCCCTTTCTGGAAAGGGGTTTGGAAAGCGGCTGCTGCATTCCAATGCGGTATCGTTCATGACTGTTGTGACGGTTCCAAGACCAAATTCTGGACTGATCTCTGGATTGGTATTTCCAAACTTGCCTCCGCTTACCCTTCTCTATTCCATCTGGCCTCCAATCTAGTAGCATCGGTAGCAAATTCTTTCACCCTGGTCAATGATCATAGACACTGGTTTATTCCATTCTCGGAAGCACTGCCTCCTCATCTCATATCTGATCTTAATGATCTCCTCTCCTCCCTCAATAACTTCGTCTGACACTAAAAAGATGATTTCGCCCGGTGATGGAATTCTTCTAAGTCTTTCTCGGTTAAATTGTTTTATAACTTTCTAAACTTTCGAGGAATCCATTCGCCCTTTGTCGATTTCATTTGGAGTTCTTACGCCCCGATTAAGGTTAAAATCACTTCCTGGCTTGACCTCAACAACAAGCTGCTCACTGTTGATATCCTCAACAAAAGAAATATTGCACGGGGTCAATTATGCCCACTGTGCTCTCAGCTGTCTGAAAACGCTGACCATTTATTTGTTAGATGCGAATTCATTAGCCCGTTGTGGAAAATTTGCTGCCTAGCTTGGGAAATCCCTTCTACCCCTTCCAATTTATCCTCGTGTTGGTCATGTATCTCTTCGTTTGTTAAGTACCGTAAATCGTGGTCCCTCTCGGTTCAAATTATCATTTGGATCACGTGGCGGGAGAGGAACAATAGATTGTTCAGACAGCGAGCTTCTCCTATATTTCCATTAATTGATGAATTGTTATTTCTATTTAACTTCTGGTTTTTGACATTAAAAATCGAAGTGAGAGAGTCTCTCTGCAGTCGGAGACTAGATGACTCTTTATTTTGTCTTCGTAATCTTAATGCTTTATAATATTTCTTTTTGCGGTGTTTATATGCATTCTTCGATATTGTTTTATAGGGTTGAGACTGGTGCATGTTCTGCATTCTCTTTTGGAAGTGCCTTTTTGGGTTTCTTGTTGGCTATGCTTTGAGCTGGCTATTTTTGAAGAGCAGCGGGGATTATTTCTCTCTTTGCACTTGTTTCACGCCCTAGAGCTCTCTTGATCCCGTTCCTGTGGCTTTGCTTCTCTGGCTCTGGGCCGGTCTTGGTTGCGGTATTCCTCTTTAGAGGGTTCCTTGTCTTGTGTTGGTTGGCACTTCTGCGCCTGTCTATCTGGATGTCATTGGATGTTAATGATTTATGGGCTATGTTCTTATGAGTCCTTTCTTTAACGTCTGTGCCTTTGTTTCTGGTTGTTATGAAGCTTAGCTTTGTTTCTGTACCTTTGTTTCTGGTTGTTATGTGGTTATGTGGTTGCTATGTGCTTAACGTTTATTCTCTTTTGTGGTTATGTGGTTGTTATGTGCTTAACGTTTATTCCCGCGGATGTTTTCCTCTACTGGATTATCTTGGTTTTTCCGGCGGTGAGTATTCTGGGTCTGTTTGCGGCGGTTTTTTCGATGGGGGGGGGGGGAGGGAGCTTTCGCCCTCTGCTTGAGTGGATTTTTGCGCCCTCCTGGGCGTCGCGGCTTTAGCTCCTCTCTTTTCCTTGCGAGCTGTTGTTTCCAGGAGTCGGAGTTTGCGGTTCCATCGGTAGGTGGTTTGGTGGGAGCGTGGTGCTGTTTCATTCACCTTTGGCTGCTGTCTCAGTGTTTTTTAGGCCACTTCTAAGTCTAGGTTCTAGATCATTGCTGTTTGATCTGGGGTCTCCTTTCTCCCTGTGTTTCGAGGTGTTGTTCGAGTAGGCTTTCAGACCCATTGCTGATGGTATCTCAGCTTTGTGTCCCTTTCCGTTGTCTTCCCCGACCGCGACGGTCTCCCTTGCGCTTTTGTCTTTCATTTGCTGTGTGCTCATTCTTTTCTGGATGTATGTTTGATTATTTTATTTCTTTTTACGGCTTGTAAAACTTCTCTGTACTATTTGCTAATTATATATTTTTTGGTATGGCTGGAGTCGTAAGACTCTATCCGATTCATCAACAAAAGTGATTTACCGTCAGCAAAGAAGTACAGGAATATAGCTATGATTGGAGAAGATTGGCGTTTTCTAAAATGAAGAGGAAGGAGTCATTTTTCCTACAAGTAGGGATGGCAAACGGGTCGGGTCGACCCACGAACCGCTCGCGACCCGCCTGTTTAACCCGGCCCGCAAAACCCCAGTTCGGGTTAGGGTCGAACCCGTTACGGGTCGCGAAAACACCGAAGCCAACCCGTATAACCCGGCCCGGTAACCCGCAAAAAAGAGGCCAACCCACGGGTTGCGAACCGTTTGACCTGTACGGGTCAAACGTTCGGCTCGCTCCGGGTCGATCGTTGACCCGCGGGTCTAACGGTCGCAAGACCGTTACTGTTCACCAGAGCCGTTGGCAACGGCTCTTCTAGCCGTTTTTGGTGGTTTTTTTGTGTTTTTTTTGTTTTCTTTTTAAATTTTAACCCTATAAATACCCACAAAACCCAAACAAAAAATTCACACCTTACTCTCTTACTCTCTCTACTATCATTACTCAATTCATTTCAATTTGTGAACAATTGAACAAACAAGGTAGCAAGACATATACACGATCAAATTTCGATCGTATCAAACTCAAAATTCAACGACGTCTTCAAGTCTTCAACTCTCCTCCAACTCCAAGTGATCAAGTCTTCAACTCTCCTCCATGCTCTCCTCGAGTCTTCAATTCTGGATTTCTACTTCTACTTCTATTCTTATTTTCACGGGTTTTTTTATATACGAGTATTCACGGTGAACGGTATCAAAATTTCATATCCCTCTTCTTCAATTTTTATTATTTTTGTAGTTATAATTTTTGGTATCTTGTTTGTTTGTTGGTGTTTTGTTCTTCTCTCTCACAACCCTCTTGTTTTTTAGATTTTTTTTGTAACTTATCATCCCTACATTGTGTAGTTTTTTTTTACATACACTACTACATATAAACATGTCTAGATCTCGTGGTAGCGGTTGTAGCCAAAGTGGGTAAGATTCCACCGGCACTTTCCATAGGCCACTAATTGTCCCACATAATGAGCCCACCGAAGAGTACCATGATCCTCCTACCCAACAATGGGGTACACACGATGAGTTTGTAGGAGACATACAATTAGAAGAAGAACCACAACAACAAGCAACCGAAACAACACAATCCCCTAGTGGTAGGAAAACTAGAGGGGAAAGTAGTGATTATCATAATTTTTATGATTATATCCCGGACGAAGAAACTGCGGATGTAGGTTTGAAAGTTTGTAAAACATGTTCTAAGCAATACAAATGTAAGAGGGGTGAAGGCACGGGTATAATTAAGTGACACATCCTAAGTGTGCATAAAGATCTTCTTGTTGACCTACCAGGCCAACAAAAAATCCACCCTAGGACCAGTCTAGTTGGTAGCCACCCTTATGATCCCGATCTTGTTCGTCGGGAAATGGCCCGATTAGTAATAAAGGAAGAGTTACCATTTTCCTATCCTGAGAGTAGGGACTTGAAAAGTTTTAATCAATCCGCCTTAAACCCTCATTTTAGAAGAATCCCTAGAAATACTTGCAAATCGGATTGTTTTAAAATGTACAATGAAATGAAGGACGTTTTGATTGCAATTTTATGGAGTTTAACTTGTAGAGTTAGTTTAACTTCGGATTGTTGGACGGGTTGCAACAATATTTTAATGTTGGGAATAACCTGTCATTGGATCGACAATGATTGGATTCTTCAAAAAAAGAATCATATCACTTGCCGCGTTGCCCTATCCTCATAGTGGCGTTGAAATAGCAAACCGTAATTTAGAAATTTGTGATGTTTTTCATATTCGCGATAAAATTATGTGTATTAGTTTTGATAATGCATCTAACAATAATGCATCAATTAGTATTTTAAAAACCGCATTAAACCCTCCATTTGACAATATTTTTCATGTTATATGTGCATGTCATATTTTAAATTTATGTGTTCAAAATGCATTAAAAATAGCCGATCCATATATACTTAAAATTAAAAATTGTGTACATTTTATTGCATTAAGTGGCACCGTATTTCAAGAATGGAAAAAATGGTGTAGGATTTCAAATGTACCTTTTAGGAAATTTCTAAAGGATGTTAAATACCGATGGAACTCTACTTTTAATTTATTACATGTTGTTACCGAATATAAAGCATGTATAAATAATTTTTGTATCGCAAAAAATATGCCAAATTTTGAAATGACTCCCCCTGATTTGTATTTTGCCGAATCTTTGTTGAAATTTTTAGAACCTTTTAAAACCGCAACTTTCAATTTTTCAAAATCATATGAATCTACTTCTAGTAGCATTTTTATTTCAATAGTTACTATGATGCAAACTTTTAACGAAATGTTAAATGATGCTTTTGTTGGTGATATTGTCAAAAATGCATACACAAAATTTTTGAAGTATTTTAATCCTCCTCCTATGTGGTATTGTGCTGCTACCATTATGGATCCTCGTATCAAATTAGAAGGTATGAAGAGTTTGATTGAAATGTTTTTTAATTTACTTGGGAATGAAGAAACTAAAATTGATTGCGCTTCTTTTTTAGTTAAATTTGAATCTACATTAAATAACTTGTATGATTATTATGATAGATCTTTTGCTTCTAGTAGTACAACTTCTGTAGTTAGTTCTTCTTCTGCTACTTCTAAAGATAAGGGTAAGAGTAAGTTTGATGATAGAACATTTAATTTACTTGCACAAATTCAATCCAAAAAACCTAGGACTAATCAACCAAATGAATTAAATTGGTATAACCAACATGATTCTGAGTCTTTTAGTTCTTCACTAGATATTTTACAATGGTGGAAAGACCATGAACACACTTATAGTATTCTTAAATATATGGCTAAAGATCTACTAACTCCTCCTGTCTCTATAGTTGTTTCTGAAAGTGCATTTTCTACAAGTGGCAGGGTTCTAACTAATTACAGGAATCCCTTGAAGCCCCAATCGTTAGAGATGCTCATTTGCACAGAAGACTGGCTAAAGGCTAAAGATAGGACACAAGAAAAAGCATTATCCACGTCCACAAGTGGGAGCAACTCGCCGGAACAACAACAACAACAACAACAATAACAACCAAAATGAAGAATTCAAGACCAATAACAACAAGTCAACAACAACAAATTGAAGGCCACCAAATTGAAGACAATTGTAAATAGATAAAAAATTGTATTCAATCTTTGCTTGTTATTTAATATAACCCTTGTTTCCATTAATACGTATTTTTAAAGTATTTTTCCGTATTTAAATCCTCAGTATCTTATAGCCATTCTTCCTTAATTGATTTTATTATTTAAATTATTTTATAAGCCCATTTCCATATTTTGCTTTTATTATTTAATTATTCATTTAATCTGAGCCCAGAGTTTAGCCCAATACCCTAATTGTTTTATTTAAATATCTTGAGCCCATTTATTGAAGCTCATTCTGTGGGTCTCTTTGGGATACCCATTATTAAAGCCCAAACCCAGTACCCATATTGTACAGATTAATCCTATACCCACCCATATACAATTTCTTCCCATACCCCCATTTTTCTAATCCCGTACTTCAACTCCCCACTTTGCAGACACATTCCCCCACCACCTTGTAACTTCCCCCACTCTTTCACCCATTACCTTATTTTATATCATATTATATTAAACCTCTACCCCATTTCTTTCTCTCTCCCCCTCTGTTTTCCAGAACCAAAAACAGAACCCATCTCCCTTCCTTCCTCCTCACGAACCGAACAGAAAACCCCTCCCCCATTTTCCTCCACCTCCAGCCTCGATCATCTCCTTCAAGCCGCAACCCATCGAGCTTCACCCTCGAGCTTGTCGACAGCCACCACTCCACCGCTCGACCATCGTCCTCCGCTTGAAGCTCAGTCACCGCAACCCGCTGCTGTTGCCTCGTCGAACCCAACCGAAGCTTTCGCTCGTCTTCTCCACCGCAAGCCCTCCGCCCATCTTTTCCGTCGAGCGACCCTCTCTCCCGCTCGTTTTCATCCTCCCGCTTGAACTTCGTCGCTGCCTGTGCTCCCCGTCCTCCTCCTTTGCTATCAGCCACCCCCTGTAGCGCCTCCGTCTCTCGCCTGGCCGCCTGCACCGTCAGTTCCATCCCCTCCAGTCGCGTCGCCCAGTCATCATGTTGCCCATGCCGGTCACAGCTCTCTCTTCCATCGCTCACCTTCCCCCTTTCTGTTGAAGTAGAAGAAGATCTGATTGTATTGGGGATTGGAGGTATTGCTATTGCTGTTGCTGTTTTGGAGTTGTTGAAGGGAGTTGTTTGCTATTTTGGGAATTTGCTATTTTGGCGTGGCTGCCACATATCTTGCACGTATTTTGCTACCCGGGATTCTGATCCCGTTATTCTTGTTCAATATCATCTTCGTCGACTAACAGACAAGTATCTCTTGTACAAATTCGTTTGTTCTAGTACAAGCTCCTTTGCAAAATACCTGCAAGTATATTTTGGCTCTATTCATATTATACATAATCCATTGATCCCGTATTTGTACATGATCAAGAATACTTTGTTGCCATATGCATTGCATGAACATGATACACATATATACTCTTAATAACTATATAGGATGTTGTGCATGTATTGCTTGTCTCGTTACTAGTTTGCATATTATTATAATATCTCTTATTCTTGATTAAGTTTGCACATGCCATTGGTCACATCATAGTCACCACATGTTTTATAAACTCTGAAATATGTTTTCCTGCATTGCATAAGTCCTGATACTCGATCCTATCATGTTACCCATCCTTGTTGTTGCATATAATTTTTGTTCATGTTTGATTGTAATAAAAGATAACAAGCCGGGGTATAAGGAAAAAGATTTAGTAGTGGACAATATAGAAGAGTGTACTCAGACGGGAGCTCGGGGGTTCCGATGCAAGTTGCAAATTACAAGTTGCAAGTTTGCAAAATTACAGGTTTACATGTTTCACGCTACATGTTACACTATGTTCCACATTGCACGTATCTACAAGATACTATTGACATGATTTTCCAAGTACGTGACCTATAGAATTCACCACTAGTCTAAACGTTCACCTGATTGCGAGTAGCAACCATGTGGTATGGAACGCATGAAGTGCTACCTAGTTAGGTTAACACGACATTAACATGTACACTTGCATGATCCAATTACATGTTACATGTTCATGATGACTTGCTTACTTTTTTACATGTTACGCGTTCATGTTGACTCGTTGCTTGCTTACTCGTTTACATGTACACGTTCCTATGGATTTATTTACTTGTTTACATGCATGTCACTTGTTCCATGATGCCTCGTTCATAATTCTGTTTGCATGTTGTATATCTTCTATTTTATGATTCCCGATTCCTTGCTCTTTCCCTATTTTTATTTTGTTTTATAATTTTCCCGTTAGCTTGTATCACTTGCGGTCCGTGACTTGCATTAACGGGTACTTCCTTGTTTCTTCTTTTTGTAATAATATACTTGCAGGTCCAGATGGAGAATTACCCGAAGGTGTTGCTGAGCAAAGATTTTAATCCTGTTTATTTTCATGCTACTTTAGTTCCTGTTTTATTCATGTACTCTTTATTGTAATCCGGGAGTGTTTGACTCGTAACTATGTTTCTTTTCCAATTGTAGGTTATGTCCTGTATTATGTCATGTACTATGTCATGTACTTTGTTATCCTATTGTGATTTTACATGCTTGCGTGGTTGATATTGTTATCTTGTTGTTGAGTTAACTATACAGCTTATGAATGATGTATTCACATCATTCGCTGGGCCTCAGTTACGTGCCTGTGTTCCCGTATTCTGGGAAATGGGGCGTGACATTTAAAATTAGGAAAATTGAAGTAAATTAAAATTGTATATAAATTTTTTTTATTGTATAAAACAAATTTGTATAAAAATCTTTATTTCTTATTACAAATTGTGAAACTTGTATAACTTGAAATCATATGAATAATATATCATTTTTTTGGCAATTTAACTCTTTCAATCTTATTATTATTACAATTTTTTATGTTATTATTATTACGACTTTCAATCTTATTATTATTATTAAAATTACTTTTTTAAGTAAATAAAAAATAGTTAACTCTCTAATCGGGCCAATCCGCGACCCGACCCGACCCGACCTGACCCGGGTTAGACCCGAAAGGGTTCACGGGTTGGGCGGGTCGCGATTTCAACTCTTCGACTCGGCCCGGCCCGACCCGGTTAACCCTCTGACCCAACCCAAACCTGCCCAAGTCAGCTTTCAACCCGAGCGGGTCCGACCCGACCCGGCCCAGTAGACATGAATGCCAACCCTACCTACAAGATTCAATGCACATCACTAAACTCTTATTCCTATGTATAAATACATTGTTGATGCTGATGCTGTTGTTTTCAAGGTGTGGGAGTAACAAATAGTGAGTTCTTTGATTTGATGAAAAACAGAGATCTCAGCCGTCGATCCTAGTCCGATGTAAGGCTTGTATGTTGAAGGTGATGAGATGACAGGATGACCGCCGCTGACTGGGGAAAAAAGTCTGATACACTGGGAGGATTCCCAACGACACTCTTCGATGCCCAAGTTAATAAACAACAGTCAAAAGTGGGATAACTGGTAAAATTGTGATTACCTCTTAACTGTAGACGTGGGCCTGCATTTATGGGTCACAAGGGATCTTTTAGGGAACGATTCCATGTTACCAACTTAAATCCCCTGATTTCATATCTTAGCGCCATCAAATCTCATGGGGGATTTGATTACCGGCCTTTGAGGGCTGAATTAGGGGTCGTGTTAGTGGGCTGATGAAAATCCCACAGACTGTTCGTTCCGTGATTCGTGCTGGGATTGAACGATGGAGATTGACCACCATTTTTACCCATATCATAAGCTCCCCACTATCGGAGGCGAGTTTTCTGTCATCTCCGAGGAGTAGACGGTCATGGGAAAATTGGGTAGACTTGAAAAGTGGTAGGCGGTACGAGTATCGGGTTCTTTCCGAGTTCCATGGGCAGAGATGCTGGGGGCATCTGAAGTAGACTCGGAGTCAGATCACCATTTCAAGGCCCTTTTCTGAGGTGTGAGCTTTGCTTGTGGTGAAAACCGCGTAAAGCTCAAAGTCGGGGCACCATTTTGAGGTGATTGTCCGAGGCGTGAGCTTTGTTTGTGGTGAAAATCGCGTAAAACTCAGAGTCGGAGCACCATTTTGAGGCCCTTGTCCGAGGCATGAGCTTTGTTTGTGGTGAAAACCGCATAAAGCTTGGAGTCGGAGCACCATTTCGAGGACCTTGTTTGAGGCGTAAGCTTTGTTTATGGTGAAAACCACGTAAAGCTCAGAGTCATAGCACCATTCTGGGGCATTTGTTCAAGGCGTGAGCTTCGTTTGGGTTGAAAACTGCATAAATCTCGGAGTCGGAGCACCATTCCGAGGACCTTGCCCGAGGTGTGAGCTTTGTTTGCAGTGAAAACAGCGTAAAGCTCGGAGTCGGAGCACCATTTCGAGGCCCTTGTCCAAGGCGTGAGCTTTGTTTGCGGTGAAAACATCATAAAGCTCGGAGTCGGTGCACCATTTCAAGGCCCTTGTTCGAGGCATGTGCTTTGTTTGCAATAAAGCTCAGAGTCGGAGCACCATTCTGAGGCCCTTGCCCGAGGCGTGAGCTTTGTTTGCGGTGAAAACCTGTAACTCCTGTTTTTCATTTTTGTGTATTTTTCTTTTTTCTTGTATTTGATTCCGTTGTATCTCTTTTGGACCGTATATTGGATTTTATTTTCAATATATATATTCATTTTATTATTCTTGTCTTCTTTTATTTGAATTCTTGATTCTTGTCCGTCTCTTGTTTCGTTCCATTTGATTGAGCTGTTATTTTCATCCTCTTTATTTATTTGTTCATACCCTATATTATTTTCTATAAATTGTTCATTTGCTTATCTTGATTTTTGGACCTCTTCTTACCCGTGAGCACTCTAATACCCATTACCCTGTTTCTATATTTAAACCATACCCTGAAACCAACTATATATATTCATCCACTACCCATTTTCCTCTTTTGATTTATTAATTACCCTATAACCAAAATACCCACTTCCCCTGCATCCCCTAAACCCAATTAAACAGTCCTATGCTACATCCCCTAACCCATACCCACACCCGGTTGCAATTTACCCAAACCCGAGTCACCTGCGGCCGCCTCCTCTCTCAACCCTAGCCTTTCATACCTATATATCTTAATCCATCAGTCTAAACCCATGCACCTACACCGCCGTCATCCCTCTTGACCTCTGTCCCCGTCTTCTCCTACTGCCGAGCCCGTCCCCGAGCTTTTTTTTTGCGCACCCCCGATCACCCCTATATTCTCTCCCATCCTCCCGCTCGTCCTCCCTTGCGCCGCGTCGCTCCCGACATCGACAACAGCCTCCTCCAGCCGCGCCACCTCTTGCACCTCCTACCCTCTCCCGACTTCCTCTCCTCGGCCTCCTGTCGTGCAACCAGTGCACTGACAGCCAAGGCCATCATCTTCCATCTGTTCATCCCTTGCTCTCTCTCTTTGTTGCGTGTTGGGTTCGTGTGCTTGTGTGCTCGTTATTGTATTCATTGTTGGGTTCGTGTTTTGCTCGTGGTACGTGGGTATTGCTCATTTTTGGGTTCGTGTGTTCGTTGAGTTCGTTGCTCGGGAATCCATTCTCGTTATTCTTGCTTGGAATCATTTTTGTCGTCGGTTATAAGGCAAGTAACTTGTATTCTTTTCTTTGTGTAATACAAGTACTAAATACTGCCTATAGTGTAGTTGGGTTCTAGAGACAATTCGTGTGTGAAACCCCATGTTGATCTTGTCTCTATTGTGTTGATTAGACCATAGTTTCCTCACGACATACATGACATGATATAACCTAGGATTGACCATATCTTGTTGCATATATGCATGTTGTTCATGTGTTATCTTGTGCTCATTCATGTTATTCGTGGTAGACTTGTTGCGGACCTGTGCAATACCCTATACCATGTTGTTTGGACCTTTAGTATACTCTATCTCATGTTTGGTTGTGTTTTGGATGAGTTCTATGTGAACTAGTGAATTTTGTGCATATGCGATATTTTCAGTTTTGGTGACTTTTCTGTTTTGATCAGTATTTTAGACCCTATTAAGGTCAGTATTTGAAAATATTTTGTGAACATGATTTGCAGAGAATTCTGTCTATTTTCCAACCCTTTTGACAGATCTTGATTTTGATTTTTAGTTTGTGAGTTATGTCTATTTTACTACAGTAGTGTCGAAAGATTTCCAGATTTTATTTTCTATGAATTCTGAAGAGTAATCTATTTTTATTGTGATGTTTAAATTATTATTTTGCTCAGTACTTCTAGACTTGATTGGGGTTTATCTAATATTTTGGTGGATTTGTTTGAGGAGTTTTACAAACCTTTTTATGCTTGCAAATAAAGATTCTACATGCAGAATTTAACTACTGTACAGTAAAAAACTTGATTTTCGACCTATTTCTAATCGATGTTTCTGAATTATTCCTGAATATGAAAGTTAGCCTACTTTATCTGTTTTATTACCCTTTTGGCAGATTTGGATTTCGATTTATGGTTTGTGAGATATTGCTGTTTTCGTACTGCAGTGTTTGTGATTTCAGATTTACAAAACTGTCGTGCCTTGTTGTTTTCTGATTTTACTTGACTACTCTATTTATATTAGAAAATTATGAAACATGATTTTCTGTTACTATACATATAGGGAAATACCTTAGATTTTTCGTGGATTTATTTAATGAGTTTTCATGCTGTTTTCCTGACTTTGAATACGATCTTCTGATTTCTGGCTGAACATATTTTCTGGTTTCAATTCAGTTTTGAGTTATGTATTTGTGAAATACTATGTGACTTATATATGTTTGCTGAATTCGGCCGGGAGTCTATTTTCTAGACCTTTCGACGGATTCAGGTTTGCATGTTTTTAACAACGGGAATCTCAGTTTTACTGCAGTATGGTCTTACTGTCTTGAACTAGAAATTTGGTTAGTTTATCCTTTTATGTGTTATCTTGCACCCGTACATGTTTATCTTGTAACTTGAACTTGTTACATGATCATGCCATGATATTCTTGCTATATTTGGTTCTTGCACGTGCTTGTTTGAGACTAATAATAAATAACCAAGCCGGGATTTAAAGGGAAAGATCTAATAGTTGATAATTCAGAAACGTGTACTCGGAAGGGGATCCACTGATCCTACGTGATGACTTGATACATGATACTTGACACATGATACTTGACACTTGCACGCAAGACATGTGATTACTTGCCACTTGCACAACTTGACACGTGATACATGATACATGATACTTGGAGCTTGGAGCGCGATTACTTGATACTTGTTCCTGAGTACACTGCCCTCTATGGTTCACTATAAAATCTAAAGTGAAACTGTTTGATGTAGCAACCATGTAGTAAAAAACGGGATGCATGAAGTGCTACATAGATAGTAATAACTACAAGACTTGATACATGCCTACTTGATACTTGACTACATAATACATGATACTTGATACATGACACTTGCTACATGTTTACTTGATGCTTGATATTTGGTTACATGATACTTGTTCACTTAACACTTGTTACATACTACTTACACTTATTTATCTTGCCATGCTAGCTGTTATATTTTGTTATCATGCCTATTCCATGCTATTAGTTTAGTTTTTCCATGTACTTGTATCTTGCACTACAAGCGGCCCGTAACTTGCATTGACGGGAGTTTGTTTTTTTTTTTTTCCTATTCCTGCAATTGTTAAATTGCATATTTTGGAGAACAAGTACCAGATGGTGTTGGTGATATGAAATATTAGTGCTGGATTTTGCTATTATTATTTTTGTTACTTGTTTTGAACTATTGTATCTTGTACTTGGATTTATTTGTATTTGGGCAATGTGACCCAGGATATTGACTTATCCCGATCTGGATTATGTGAGATTATAGTATTTTGGTTTTAAGTATTCTTGTTGGTATTTTGGTTCATATGTGCATGCTTGCTTGATTCTTTTGCTTTTGACTGTGATTATTCTTGTGAAATGTTGTAAAAATTCTTGAACAACTTATGGATGATGAAAATCATTCGCTGGACTTAGTCACGTATCTGTATTTCGTATTCTCTTTTGGGAAGCGGGGCATGACAAAACTGTGTAAAGCTCAGAGTCGGAGCACCATTTTGGGGCATTTGTCCGGTGGGGCGAGTAGGTAACATCAAGTTTGGTGTTGCTCATGTGACCTCTTGTTTCCTGATCAGGCAGAATTTGAGGAGGCGTCACGTGTCTATGGTCATTCGAGAGGTCATTTCTTGTGGGATTCGAGGAGGCGGCACGTGATGACGGTCGTTTAAGAAGTCGCTACCTCTTCTATAAATTTATTCCCTTCATTTCGTAGGGTTTTTATTTTCATATTCATAGTTCATTCTCAGTTCCCCTCCCAACCATAGCTCCAAACATGTCGTCTGCCCAATCTGGCAGTTCATCCTCATCCTCGTCATCAGATAGAAGTTTGGCTTCCAATTCAATGGATCAGTCGACCTCATGGGAGGAGTCTCCTCGTAACGAGGCCACAAACGATCCTCCCCCGTGGAAGAGAATGTGGAGATTGTGTTGTTCTCAGATTTCGAAGGGAAAGGGTCCAACCGTAGCGAAGGTGGGGCCGAGTCCAGTGAAGTTAAGGGGAGTGCCGACATGAATTTGCATGACCCCCCCGGCGAAGGCAATCGGGCAGGTCACTGTCTGGTGACAGGAAGTGAAGAGATAGAGGGGAGCTATTTGGAGGTTCTGCCCGGAGCCGAGCTAGGGGGCACTGGCTGTACCCGGAAGGTGAGGTTTCCGTCGATCGGGGGCATCTTATCAGCCCCTCATCCTCGCAAGCCCCGAGCTCCGAAGAAGAAACCGCGTCATCTTTCTCCTGACTAGGAGCTTGTGCCTAGGGCATGTGATTTTGAGGTAAATTTATCTCGGTCGACAATGCACTCGAAACCCATCCGTATGTACCCGGATTCTTTGAAGGATGAGGTTCGCTTCGATGTTTTACCATCATCTTCGAATAGGCCAAAGATTGATGTAGATTAGGTGAAGAACGTCATGGCGGGTGGTGACCTTGGCTTACTCCGAGTGGTGTATCGCTCCCTGCCCAACTCGAGCTGATGCGTCCCTGTGCTGGCATTCGTCCGACGGATAATCTCCCTGAGTGGTTCTGCATGTTCAACCCTGATGCGCTAGGCTCGGGCCTGCGTTCATTCTTTTATAAAGGAGGTGTTGAACTGGGCAGGGATGAGTCTTACGTAGTTTGCATCAAAATTGTGGAAGCAGCTGGTGAGCATCATTAGGATTTGTCACGAAAGGAAAGTTGCTTTGAGCCTCAAATATTTTCGGATAAGTTTGAGGCTTAGGGCCCTTCCGAGTTACCACAATCGGTGGTATATCTCTCCTTGTCGAGGGTACCAGGTGATGCATGGTCAGTCTGACTCCATCAAGGGTTGGAAAACCAAGTATTTCATCGTGCGTAGTCCTGAGTCTTGGGATATTCCCACCAAGTGGTCGTACGGGGATCTGCCAAAGAATAACCTGACAGTTCAGGATTTGACTTCGGAGGAGGGTGTCGAGTTTTCGAGGCAGTTTGAGGGTAAGATTAGTGTTGAATGGACACAAGTGACAGAGGGCCTGTTGGCCGAGTTTGTTCACACTTCATAAGTTCTTTTCATTCTGTTTACCCCATGTAGGCTCTTTCCTTCTATTTAAGATGTTATTTTATTGTAAAGTCTCACACTTGCCTTCTTACAGTCGTTGCTGAATATGTGGCAGCCTTGATATCCGAATCCAAAAAAGTGGCGGTCGCGGATCGTAAGGGTAAGAGGGTGGCCGAGGCATCTCTGAAGGAGCGGCCCTTTAAGAGGTCCAGGGCCCTGGCAATTTGTAACCTAGAGGAATCTCCGAAGGGCCAGCCAACTGAGAGGTTTTTAAGGGCCACCCAATAGGTTGAGTCTTCCTTCCCCCTGTTCAACCCGACTGCGGAGGCTCTTTTCCCAGAGCAGACCACGAAGACTTACAAACCAGACTAGTCTGTGAAGGAGCTCGATTCTCTCTTGGAGTCACGGGTTTCTCTCAAAGTGGTGGAGAACTTATCTCCTCCGAGGGACAAAACAACTCTCATCCAGGAAACCACGACCTCGAGCTACCTTCGGTTCGCCCAAGGGGCGATCTGGGTAGGTAACTCAAAAACTTTGCGCATTTTCTTGTATGGTAATTTTTTGATAGTTTTCTAAGTGTCTTTTCCTTGCAGGACCAGACTTTACGAGGATGAGGTGAAGAGGCAATATGGGCACCAGCTCCAGCTCGCAGAGCATAGGTCTGAGAGGCTCAAGAAGAAATGATAGGAAGAAAAGGACCGTACCGAGACTCTGGAGAAGAAGGTGAAGGAGTTGGAAGGGTGGCTGGCAGAATCGAAGGATGACTTAGAAGAGGGGTTCTTTACCCACGGAGTTTTGATGTCGGACAAAGAGGAGCTGGAGCGCTGGCTAGCCGAAGTGAGGTCGGAGCTTGTGGGCGCCGTAGATTAGATCATCGCAAGAGAGGATCAGGGTTTTATGCAGGATCTTGAGTGTATAGGGCAGAGGCATCCAGACATCGACCTCAGTGGTCTTCAGTATGATTCGGGCCTTGACAGTGCTCCACCGACCTCTACGGAGGTTCCTTCGGGCCAAGGAACGGAAGTGCTTGTGAACCTCGACAGCTTGGAGTCATCCCAGACTAACACTTGGCATGGCTACTAGGTCAGCAGAGACAAGGATATTCGTTCACCCATTCAGGAGGTGTCCCCCTCTCCTTAAATCTTTATTTCGCTCTGTGCTGTTGCCGAATTGAGAACTAGCCACTGCTTTTTGTAATCAATTTGTCTCTAATGGAAAATCGTCTTTTTGGATCGCAATTAGTGTACCCCTCTGATTCTTAGTTAGCTGTTTTATTGGCTAGATTCCCCTATTCACTCCTCACGAAGGCGAGGAGGAAGAGATCCGAGTTCTCCAAGGTAGGCTGTGTGAGGCTGAGGACATTATAGTCATCCTTCGGAAGGAAGTGATTGACAGGGAAGAAGCGTTTAGGTTTAACATCCGACGGTGGTAAAGAGGTGGTTGATGAGTTGGCTCGTTTGAAGGCATATGTCCCCGAGGTTAACCTGGTCATTATCCTGGCCAGTGGGAGTCTGCTTCTTGGCTTCATTGGAGGGCAGTCCCCAGATTCCATCTTTAGGCGGATGCTCATGGATAAATACTTGGAGATATATAGGTTGAGGGTTAAGCTTGGGGAGGTGAGTCCTACCTCGAGCTTCTGGGGTCCATTTTCGAGGCGAAGCCCATACCCAAGAGTTCACCTTCAGATGGTGGCACCCGGGGACGCTCAGAGCGGAATGGCTAGGTCTTCTAGTGTAGCTAGCATTCGAGGAGGCCTCAAGTTGTTGGGGTTGGGCCCTCATTACACGGGAAGAGACACGTCGAACCCAATGGTAGATCTCGTTGGAGGCAACTCTGGGGGTGAGGGCCCTGAGTCCAGAGTTTGTAAGGGTCCATGTAACTCCCAGATAATGTAACACATTCCCTTTTTTAATGGAAGTGTTTTCGCTCTCGTTTTCATGTCATTCTGTTGTTTCATTGGCTTCGGGTTCTGAACGCTCTTTCTAGGGGCTGGTACGAGCTTTGTTTGCGGTGAAAACTGCATAAAGCTCTGAATGTTTTGAGGCTCTTGGCCGAGGGGAATTCCAATAATTTCATGCTCCATGTTGGCTCATGTAATGTCACATGCGAGCACAGTATTCGATGTCCCTTTTCTTTCTATATATATTGCCTCCCTTGGCCTTTTATTCACTCACTTGGACTTTCATTTCCCTTGGTGTCATTGTTTTCCTGATCTTACACTCCCATTATAGTCATGGTTTCCATCGAGTACTTGAGAGCCAGAAGGGCGGAGATCAAGGCCGAGAAGGAGGCGGCGCCGACGAATGTGAGGGCGGAGGAGGTGGCGGAGGTGAAGGCGGAGGCCGTGTCAAAGGGGAAGGCGGGGGCGAAGCAGAAGGTCAGGGCTGGGGCCGGGGAGAAGCCCCGAGGAGCGGCAAAGGCCGAGACATCGAAGCAATCTCGTTCTCCGGGCTCGGAGGAGTCCCTATTGAAGAAGGGCAAGAGCAACGAATCCTCGAGGTCCAAGGTGCCTGGGGCCGTCACTAAAGATGCTCTGAAACTCGAGGTTATGTCTTAGAAGGGCGTCGGCTGGCCTTAACCCTTCCCTCGCTGAGGAGGGTGTGGGGGCCCTCCTGGTTGGTCACAGAGGTGGACTTGTCGACTGATTGCCTCAACGTCGTGCAAGTGGTCGAGCACCTCGCCTCCCCTCGAGATCGGGCCTTTTTGACTAAGGATTATGTGGAGGAGGTTTATACCCATTGGGTGCAGGCTTCCATTCTGGTGAGTGGGCTGTCTCACTGATGATTTCATTTCTTCTTGTGTTTTTTGGTTTGACATTCTCTTCTCTCTGCAGGCGACTGTGAGTGGGGCCGAGCTAAAGCGGTGGCTCGGTCTGCTTCTTGATCGGGCCTTGACGGCCGAGGCGGGTCGGAAGGACCTATTGCGTTGGAACGCTGACATTTGACAGAGCGTGAAGAAGGTGCATAATGAGCCAACGAAGGAGAAGGAAGATCAGGACGAGCTGCTGGTGGAGAGAGAGAAGTTGAGTGAGCAGCAGCTAGCTTGGCAGGCGAAGGAGAAAAGACTTAAGAAGGAGCTGTCAGAGACTGGGCAGTAGATGATCAACACCCCAGATGATGGGTATGGCATGGCTCTCAAGCACGTCAAGAGAAGGTACCCGGACCTTAACATCGGGGGTCTTTCTGTTGACGGAAGATAGCTAATATCATGCGGAGAGTTGAAGCGAATGACTCAACCATTGATGTTCGGGTTGACTCCACAGTCGGGGTCGATAAGGGCCCCTCTACTTCCGCTGTCCCGAGGCAGCATCACTAAGCCAGTTGTATTTTTGCCTTGTTACAGACTGGCCATCGCATTTGTACTCGACTTTATTTATGAATAAGTCTCTTTTGAATATTTTCCTTTGCTTTTTTTTGTCGATACCGTAAATAGAGCCTTGAGCATCGCTCGTGAATGAGTCCGAGGCCTCCACTCCACAAGCCACTTTACGTGGTCACGTGAGTCAACACGTGTTGACTTATGTCACCGGTTTGCAGAATTCAAGGTGTCTTGGAAGTTGAAGTATTGACTGCTATAAATGAAGAGAGTTGAAGTTGCTTATAAATAACCACCATCTGCAAGTGATTCCCCAACAAAATTTTCATTGATGGCTGAGATGTTAGGGGGTGTCCGCCCAGCTATCAGAGTATTTAACCCCGAGGGGATCGGTGTTCAGGTCCAACACCGTGGGCTACCTGTCCCGGGTTCCTAGATCGGAAGCTTTACCCACTGAGTCCAGAATGATGACAATGTTGGTTGATTGCGTCCTTCGAGGATTTGGTGGTATACTGATGGACTCGGTACAGATGGACTCGGTACAGAGGGGCTCGAAAAAGATTGGGGTACTTCATGTCGAACTTCGTCACTTGTATCCCGGGTTTCGAGATCCGATGTATCTCTTCGGACTCCAGGGACCTGGATGAATAGATTCATCCCTTGCAGAGTTTGTTTGCGTTATCTAATGTCATCTCGGGGAGCTACTCGGGGATGGAGGTGGTGATCTAGTGCTTGTTCACCATCGAGGTCTCCTCCATGCATTTCACGCGTACTGGCACAGCTCCTAGAATGTAGAACTTATCATTGGGGCGGCGACACTCAAGGTGGGTACTTATAAATAGTTCGCGCGGGCGGAATGGTAACCTTGTGCCTAGCCCAGCAGGCTGAACTTCTATAACCGAGGCTTGTATGATGCCTCTTCTGCATGCTGACGTGTTGGGGAAATTGGGGCTGAGGCAAGCGGTCAATTGTAAGAGTGTTTATCGAGGCAAAATGTCAATTGTAAGAGTGTTCAGCGAGGCAAAAAGTCAATTGTAAGAGTCTTTAGCTGTAACTTGTCATTTGATATGCCAACTGCGGACTGCCCACCGCCTTTATTGTAGTTGCTCTTCTTAATAAAAGACTTTTGCTTTAGACCTCTGTGTGCAAAATCATTTTGTTGAATAGGCTGGCGCTAATCCACCTTGGTTGAGTCATCTTTGTCGAAGTCTTTCCCTGTATTAGTGTGCCCGAGAGACAAGTCTTGGAGAAGTCCGGGGTGACGTCGGGGTTGGGTACCTTAGCCAAGGGAGCAAACACAAGGAGAGATCCTCGATTTCCTTCACTGCAAGGCGTCGGCCTCAGATGCCATGCCGAGGGGAGAACCCGAGGTGAAATCTTGAGGTTTTGGCGGGAATCCTCGGGGTCAGATGCCAAGTCCAGGAAACAATCCCGAAGAGAGATCTTTGAGAGATCTCGGAGGAAAACAACCTCGGATGCCACAATGAGGCATAAGCCCGAGGTGAAGTCTTTAAGAGATCTTGGAGGAAAACCTTGGGATTGGATGATACACCACCCCTCTTAGATTGCCACACAGCTTGGCACGTGTCAGCTTATGTCATTGTTTGGGGGTATTCAATGCGCCTAGGAAATTGTAGAGTTACCCGTAATGGTGGAAGTTGGGGACTTCTTCACGATGCCTATAAGTTCCCTCATTCTTTTGTGACTGGCTCACAAGTTCCACAACTCAGTATAATGACTTCGTAATTGGTCTACTCATCGACGAGAGCTCCGGACGGCAGCCCGATGGTCGAGGGTGGTAGGGAGCAGTCTGAGAATATAGATCTCGATCTGACTGGGATTGGTGTCCGGCCGAGGGACATTGCGCTTGTCCCGGGTTCGAGATCTGATATTTTGCCCACCAAGCTCCGAGGAGAGTCGATGTCAGGCCAAAACTAAGGAATGAGAGATCCCTCCATCAGAGGACTCTTCATCCCCATGCTTCACCTATGCTGACGGTGTGGGAAAATTGGGGCTGAGGCAAGCGGTCAATTGTAAGAGTGTTTAGCGAGGCAAGAGGTCAATTGTAAGAGTGTTTAGCTGTAACTTGTCATTTGATATGCCAACTGCGGACTGACCACCTCCTTTATTGCAGTTGCTCTACTCAATAAAAGACTTTTGCTTTAGACCTCTGTGTGCAAAATAATTTTGTTGAATAGGCTGGCGCTAATCCAAGTTGGTTGAGTCATCTTGTCGTTGTATTGGTGTGCCCGAGAGACAAGTCTTGGAGAAGTCTGGGGCGACGTCGGGGTTGGGTACCTTATCCAAGGGAGCAAATACAAGGAAAGACCCTCGATGTCCTTCACTACAAGGCGTCGGCCTCAGATGCCATGCCGAGGGGAGAACCTGAGGAGAAAACTTGAGGTTTTGACGGGAATCCTCATGGTCAGATGCCAAGTCGGGGAAACAATCCCGAGGAGAGATCTCGGAGGAAAACAGCCTCGGATGCCACACTGAGGTGTAAGCCCGAGGTGAAGTCTTTGAGAGATCTCGGAGGAAAGCCATGGGATTGGATGCTACACCACCCCTCTTGGATTGCCACACGGCTTGACACATGTCAGCTTACGTCATTGTTTGGGGGTATTCAATGTGCCTAGGAAATTGTAGCATTACCCGTAATAAAGGGGGGAAGTTGGGGACTTCTTCACGATGCCTATAAGTTCCCTCATTCGTTTGTGACTGGCTCACAAGTTCCACAACTCAATATAATGACTTCGAACTTGGTTTACTCATCGATGAGAGCTCTGGACGGCAGCCCGATGGTCGAGGGCAGTAGGGAGCAGTCTGAGAAGATGGATCTCGATCCGACCGGGATTGGTGTTCGGCCGAGGGACTTTGTGCTTGTCCCAAGTTTTGAGATCTCATATTTCGCCCACAGAGCTCTGAGGAGAGTCGATGTCAGACCGAAGCTGAAGAATGAGAGTTCCCTCCATCAGAGGATTCTTCATCCCCATGCTTCACCTATGCTGACGCTGTGGGAGAAATTCGGGCTGAGGCAAGCGATCAATTGTAAGAGTGTTTAGCGAGGCAAGAGGTCAATTGTAAGAGTGTTTAGCTGTAGCTTGTCATTTGATATGCCAACTGTGGACTGGCCTCCTTCTTTATTGCAGTTGCTCTTCTCAATAAAAGACTTTTGCTTTAGACCTCTGTGTGCAAAACCATTTTGTTGAATAGGCTGGCGCTAATCCACGTTGGTTGAGTCATCTTTGTCGAAGTCTTTTCCTGTATTGGTGTGCCCGAGAGACAAGTCTTGGAGAAGTCCGGGGCGACGTCGGGGTTGGGTACCTTAGCCAAGGGAGCAAATACAAGGAGAGATCCTCGATGTCCTTCACTGCAAGGCAACGGCCTCAGATGCCATGCAGAGGGGAGAACCCGTGGTGAAATCTTGAAGTTTTGGCGGGAATCCTCGTGATCAGATGCCAAGTCAAGGAAACAAGCCCGAGGAGAGATCTTTGAGAGATCTCGGAGGAAAACAGCCTCGGATGCCACACTGAGGCATAAGCCCGAGGTGAAAACTTTGAGAGATCTCGAAAGAAAACCTTGGGATTGGATGCTACACCACCCCTCTTGGATTCCCACACGGCTTGACACGTGTCAGCTTACGTCATTGTTCGGGGGGTATTCAATGCGCCTAGGAAATTGTAGCGTTACCTGTAATAAATGGGGGAAGTTGGGGACTTCTTCATGACGCCTATAAGTTCCTTCATTCTTTTGGGACTGGCTTACAAGTTCCACAACTCAGTATAATGACTTCGTACTTGGTTTACTCATGGATGAGAGCTCCGGACGGAAGCCCGATGGTCGAGGGTGGTAGGGAGCAGTCTGAGAAGATGGATCTCGATTCGACCAGGATTGGTGTCCGGTCGAGGGACATTGCGCTTGTCCCAGGTTTCGAGATCTGATATTTTGCACACCAAGCTCCGAGGAGAGTCGATGTCAGGCCGAAAATGAGGAATGAGAGTCCATCCATCAGAGGACTCTTCATCCTTATGCTTCACCTATGCTGACGGTGTTGGAGAAATTGGGGCTGAGGCAAGCAGTGAAATTTTAAGAGTGTTTAGTGAGGCGAAATTACAATTGTAAGAGTGTTTAGCGAGGCAAGAGCTCAATTGTAAGAGTGTTTAGCTATAACTTGTCATTTGATATGCCAACTGCGGACTGGTACCGCCTTTATTGCAGTTTCTCTTCTCAATAAAAGACTTTAGCTTTAGACCTCTGTGTGCAAAATCATTTTGTTGAATAGGCTGGCGCTAATCCACCCTGGTTGAGTCTTCTTTGTCGAATTCTTTTCCTGTATTGGTTTGCCTGAGAGACAAGTCTTGGAGAAGTCCAGGGTGACGTCGGGGTTGGGTACCTTAGCCAAGGGAGCAAATACAAGGAGATATCCTCGATGTCCTTCACTACAAGGCGTCGGCCTCAGATGCCATGCCGAAGGGAGAGCCCGAGGTGAAATCTTGAGGTTTTGATGGGAATCCTCGGGGTCAGATGCCAAGTCAAGGAAACAAGCCCGAGGAGAGATCTTTGAGAGATCTCGGAGAATAGCCTCGGATGCCACACTGAGGTGTAAGCCTGAGGTGAAGTCTTTGAGAGATCTAGGAGGAAAAGCTTGGGATTGGATGCTACACCACCCCTCTTGGATTGCCACATGGCTTGACACGTGTCAGCTTACGTCATTGTTCGGGGGTATTCAATGTGCCTAGGAAATTGTAGTTGTAATGCCCCGGATCTCCGTTACCGGACATCCGTGATGCAACTAGAATCTTTGCCTTCAAATGCATCTCAACACAATAATAACACAGAAATTTAAAAACTTTTTATTACCAAATAAGGTCATTACATCATTAATTACAACTGATATCTTGTTCTTGTACAAGAAGTATAAAATACATTGACTCATTACAACTTATTACAAATATTTACAAACTCCACTTGTAAAGCTATCAGCTGCCTCCCGGAATGGTAATCGGCTGATTACTGTCGAAACTCCACTGAGTGGCCCATCTGCTCCCCTGGAACTTGCTCCTCGGCTTAGGTCTTCCGCTGTGTGACTCTGATATTTCTGCACGTGCTGGAAGGGTAGGACCGGTACCTAAAAGGTAGGGAACGTCAGTACTTCAACTGACGCAATGCTGATAAGAAATAATGATCTCCAATCTGGTAACCAAAAACCATCTTGAATGGAAAAAAAACGTGCATCCTAATTCCCTAGTGTTCGTGTACGCCATGATCTAACGACTAAATGCATCAATCACATCCTTATTCTAATGCAAGCAGGACTTTGGGACTCTGGATTTGCATGCATCCCATACTACATACATTCCAGAATCAAGCATGGCCTAATCTGATGCACACAACAAAGAATGCACACGATGCACCTACTCTAATGCAATTCATTTGGAAACCTATGCATCCCATACTACATACTTTCCCAAAACTAACTTCAATCGAAACGTATGCATCTCATACTACATACTTTCCAAAGAGTTCGACTCTCCTGATTGTAGGGTTCAATCCCTCGCCATGCATCCTACCCTTGTACTCACCATTTTCCCAAAATATTTTTGTGTCTGAAGAAGTTGTAGTCATTCGGTTTAGTCATGCATTGCAGTCCCTAAAGTGGTGGTCGTGTTTTCCACTTAGTACTCGCGTATGGACCTCACTCAAAAAGTCGTGAAAACCTTTCGGTACGAAACCATGTACCCAATAACCTTCTGGTACAGGCCATGCACCTAATGACGTCAATGATAGAACACCCCCCCCCCCCCCCCCCCCGCGCATAGGAACATGACGGCTTCGAGGGTAAAATCCCCCTGCCCAACAAGAGAACCTCCCGTTCCTTACTCCGGCTCTTTGGAAATTAACAGATCGAGATACGAGACCGAGAACTCAAAACCTGAGAACCAATTCCGTATCCCTATGACAGGAAAAGTACAACACCCGACTATGGTCTGCTAGTACTAATGCAATGTACAAACCCCTAATACATCTCTCTAATCCTAGACTCACTTTAACCATTCAGGTAAAAGATGATTGCTTCCAAACTCTGCCCATCGACTACTGGCCCTGGCGACACAAGTCCCGCTCGCCACCTCCCCTAGCTTGGAGTCTTTCCTTACCATGGCCCGCGTTCATCCTTAATCGGCATGAAATGCAACTTGACGGCACCACTAGGACGTCCAATGCCTCGGTGGAAGTTTATATCTAGGGTCGATAGGCATAAGGTATCACCCTACCCTAGTGACTACTCAAGTCACAACAAACCTCTACAGGAGTCACACCAACAAGACTAGCAAAAGACACCATTCATCCCCAAACAATGAGTTATCAACTCTTATGTACACGAGGGGAAAGGCCCTCTCGACAATTAGCCAAAACTATGACTAAGAAACTAATGGTGTTCTTCCTGAAACTTAAAAATATCATAACTCCCACAATACAACTCAGATTTAGGTGTTCAAGCCCAATCTGGAAAGGTAAAGACCTAGGCTACACTATCTAGTTGATCATCACCTCAGATTCAGTCATCTAAATCTTCAAATTAGCCTCACAAGCCTCAGCCTGTGTACTTCCTATACACTGGCTGCACCTTACCGAAGCATAAAACACTACCTACTCATCAGAAAGATACCAATCTAGGTTCTGTGGAAAGGTGTAAATGTCCTTTACAACTTCCTAGTTGATCACCAATCCAAAATAGATCATTTGATCACCGTAAAATAGACATTACTCTCAGGTGTACAGAACCACACATTAAGCCTTACTCAAACAGAGCCTTCAGCTCAAAACCTGGTTTCTGTCCAATCTTGCAAAAATCATATTTAATAATCCACTCAAATGAATTTTCTGAAATAAGGCTTGTTGGAAAGCTTTAGTGGTCTACTACAATTTCCTAGTAGAACACTTCCTCGAAATTTGCTCTTACAGAACCTTAACAGTACCATCTTATCAAAGTGTCCATTCTGACTATTTTATGCACAATACATGCTAAGAATTTCATCAATAATCATATACTAATCAAATGGTCACCAAATTTGCATTAAAGACACTAGACATCATTATGAACAACATGCAGAAAGTTTCATATCCAAATTCCAAGTAATCAATGAGTTCCATCTCTTTTAAACATTCATATAAATCCTGTTGTTCTTCAGTTACAGTCTTGACTACTATTGATTGATTAATTTTGAACATGCATCAAACTTCATCCAATTAATTTCATGATTTTTCTGTATAGTCTAGATACATGCAAGGAATCTTGGTAAACATTTCAGCCATAGATCATGTGCCAACTAATTATAAGAATTCCCACAATCTCAGTTATCACAATAAACATATCATGTTCCTGGTTTACGGCTCAGTCCACTAAATGGATTTTATTAAAATATCAAATATCATCATAAAATTCTGAAATAATTCATGCATCTACTAGACATGTATGAGATCAATCTGTGAAAGTTTCATCATCAAATACCAAGTAGTTTGTTCTCTGGAAATTCGGAACTAAGGCATACAGATCAAGTTTCTGTCATCATTTCCAGCTTCTAATAATCTACTCTTAAATCAACCATTCTCAAACTACTACTACTCATGCATGCACGAAATTAAACAAGAATGAACAAGAACAAGTTTAGAGAACTCCCCACCCTGAGTTGGCTTTGAGAAGATGTGGTTGTTTTGAGCTTGCTCCTCCAAAGATTCTATCAAAGATTGTGAACTCCTCTTCAATTTGACTCCTTTCTTTTTCTCCTTCTCTTTTCTCTTTTTTCTTTCTTTTATTCTAAAAATTCCCGAGCTTGGGAGGGGAAAATGAGGGGTTTTAATGAGAAGGGGAGTGAGGAAAGAGGAGGAAGGGGGGGGGGGGGGGGGGGGGGGTAGGCCGGCCCATGAGGTAGGGGGTAGGCTAGGTGGTTTTACTCCAAACCATTGTCTAGCTCATGGTTTTGAGTTGGAGCTTTGGGCTGAAATTATTTTGTCTTGATCAAGCCCTAAATGAGATATGAGAGGTTAGATTTGAGTATGGCTGTAATTGAGCCAAGCCGATCCGAATATCTTCAGGCTCGAGCTCGGCTCGTTAAGGAATCGAGCTCAGTTTTGAGCTCGAGCTCGACTCGAGCTCGGTTCGAGCCAAGCTTTAACCGAGCTTTGACCGAATTCGAGCCGAATAGCTCGTGAACTTAGCCTAAAATTTTAAAAAACCCAAGCTCGAGCTCGGCTCGTTAAGCTATCAAGCTCGATTTTTGAGCTCGAGCTCGGCTCGAGCTCATCTCGAGTCGAGCTTTGACCGAGCTCGAGCCGAATAGCTCACGAATAGCTCGATTCGTTTGCAGCCATAGATTTGAGTGTATGCAATATATACGTATTGTAGCTTCATACAATTGCATATTTGCATACGTACAACACTCAAAACTAGTGCATGTACTAGTATCGGTCCGTCTCATTCTCGCGCATTATCAGAATGCAAACATCCACACTAACCGCCCTGCAAACAATAAATGCACCCCACATCAACCATACGCATACATATCTCAAACAAACACTGCAATATGTATACATACGTACAGAAAATATATATATATACATATATAAAGGCATTATATTATCCGAGGTATTACATTACTCCCTCCTTAGAATAGTTTTGTCCCCAGAACGATGCTAGGACAAAAATAGTAGACAATCATCTGTGATCAGAAGATACTTTCCTCAATCAGCTCCAATTCCTCAAGGAATACCCTCGAAAACTTACTCTTAAAGTGCTCAACACATCAGTCCATCCTGGAGATCAATCTCATCATGTGGATCATTTTGGGGTTTGCCTCATCCTGCATCCATCGTACTCGGGATGAATCACTTTGGGGGATGTCGCTCTCGTCCCTGGAATACTGGAGACCAATTCCTACTCCACAGATCATTCTGGGACCTATTTCATCCCTCGGTCAGAATACTAGGGAATGTCTCACTCCATGGATTATCCTGGGGCCCTCACCACACGAACTCCCCATGAGTACTGCTCTCGTCCCAAAATACTGGAGTTGAATCTCACTCCATAGATCATTCTTGGGCCTGTTTCATCCCTCATCTGGAATACTGGGGAATATCTCACTTCGTGGCTCATTCTGGAGTCCCTACTCATCCCTAAATTCCTTCGTGGGTATTACTCTCGTCCTCGGAATACTGGAGATCAATCACACTCCACAGATCACTCTGGGGCCTATTTCATCCCTCGTCTGGAATACTAGAGAATATCTCACTCCTTGGATCATTCTGGAGTCAATATCCCACTAACCTGCTTGTGAATGTTGCTCTCGTCTATGGAATACTAGAGATCAATCCCACTCCACAGATCATTGTGGGGCCTATTTCGTCCCTCGTCTGGAATACTGGAGAATATCTCGCTCCATGGTTCATTCTGGAGCCAACGTCACACAATATTTCCCATGAGTGTCGCTCTCGTCCCTAGAATACTGGAGACCAATTCCTACTCCGCGATCATTCTGGGGCCTATTTCATTCCTTGTCTGGAATACTGAGGAATTTCTCACTCCATGGATCATTCTGGAGCCGACCTCATCACACGAATTACCCGTGAGTATCGCTCTCGTCCCGAAATACTGGAGATCAATCCCACCCACAAATCATTTTGGGACCTATTTCATCTCTCGTCTGGAATGCTAGTGAATATCTCACTTTGTGGATCATTCTGGAGCCTCTCTACTCACGATCGTTCTTGCTTCATCATACCTCCCTTCTAGTGCCTGAGTCAAGTTCTCAGCATATCTTCTAGCTCTCGGTTGCACTACTTGAGGGTCGGTGACCACTCTCTCCATAGAAGAGAAGGAGGCTTACTAAGGAGAAGGCAAAAATTTCAGTTTTATGCCTTATTCCAAACAATTAATAAAATAAGCACAAGACAAGAGATGACCAAATGCCCAAAAACTTTCTTGCTTTATAAAAATCATAATATCTTTCTACAGAACACATTACAAGTTCATCATCCATGGCTTGCTAATAATATATTGCTATTCTAGACCATGATAGTCCCTACCACTTCATACTTCTTTCTAGTTAAGCTGAAGCTCGTCGAACCAATTTTTCAAACCTCCTTCTTTACTTCGTCTTGCACCATTTCTTTGGGCATAACGAGACAGTTGAGTAAATCTGGTTTCATATTTCTGGATGGTCATACCTCCCTGCTTTAGATTTTGAAATTCCATTGTCTTTTCTTTTTGTAAGTCTGGGAGGAAATAATGCTGCTTAAACTCGTCCAGGAAATCCTCCCCATTTTACGGGTTCTCTTCCCATTCTTCGTTTCACAGATTTCCTCCATTGCCTTCCTTGGTATGTCGCGAATTCTAGTCTCAATACTGAGTCTCGATGCGGCCTTGTCGTTCCTCCTCAACTTGTGCTGCGACTCGCCTCATTTTTTGTTCGACTGTAGACTTGCTACCAACACATCAGGTTACGAATTTTCTTTTTCGACATCAGGTTGCAGATTTGCCTTCTTGACATTCGATCGCAGACTTGCCTTCCGATATCCATTTGCAGGTTTGCCTTCTGGAACTTCGGTTACATATTTGCATTCTGATATCTAGTTGCAGGTTTGCCTCCATTGATGTCTGGTTACAGACTAGCTGCCATTTGAACTTGACTGCACCAAGTTTGTTAGTAAAAACGAAGTACACTGAGACTGGTTCAGATATAGGGAAGATCATAATCATAAGTTGTAAAGCGCTACCATATGATATACGATCATCCTATCTGCCAAAGTAACTCAATTTATCTGGCCTTCAAGTCTAATTTCCTACCGTGTTAGACTGCAATTTGAAGTCAGCTCTGATACCAATTTTTTTTGTAACGCCCCGGATCCCCGTTACCGGACATCCGTGATGCAACCAGAATCTTTGCCTTCAAATGCATCTCAACACAGTAATAACACGGAAATTCAAAAACTTTTTATTGCCAAATAAGGTCATTACATCATTAATTACAACTGAGATCTTGTTCTTGTACAAGGAGTACGTACAAAATACATTGACTCATTACAACTTATTACAAATATTTACATACTCCACTTGTAAAGCTATCAGCTGCCTCCCGAAATGGTAATCGACTGATTACTACCGAAACTCCGTTGAGTGTCCCATCTGTTCCCCTGGGACTTGCTACTCGGCTTGAATCTTTTGCTGCGCGACTCTGATATTTCTACACCTGCTGGAAGGGTAGGACAGGTACCTAAAAGGTAGGGAACGTCAGTACTTCGACTGACGCAATGCTAATAAGAAACAGCGATCTCCAATCTGGCAACCACAAACCATCTTGAATGGAAAAAAAAATGTGCATCCAAATTCCCTAGTGTTCGTGTATGTCAAGATCTAACGACTAAATGCATCAATCACATCCTTATTCCAATGCAAGCAAGACTTTAGGACTCTGGATCCACATGCATCTCATACTACATACGTTCCAGAATCAAGCATGGCCTAATCTGATGCACACAATAAAGAATGCACACGATGCATCTACTCTAATGCAATTCATTTGGGAACGTATGCATCCTATACTACATACTTTTCCAAAATCAACTTCAATAGAAACATATGCATCTCATACTACATACTTTCCAAAGAGTTCACCTCTCATGATTGTAGGGTTCAATCCCTCATCATGCATCCTACCCTTGTACTCACCCTGTTCCCAAAAGATTTTTGTGTCTGAGGAGGTTACAGTCATTCAGTCTAGTCCCGCACTGCAGTCCCTAAAATTGGTGGTCGTGTTTCCCACTTAGTACCCACGTACGGACCTCACTCAAAAAGCCTTGAAAACTTTCCGGTACAAAACCATGTACCCAATAACCTTCCGGTACAAGCCATGCACCCAATAACCTTCCAGTACGAAATCATGTACCCAATAACCTTCCGATACAGGCCATGCACCTAATGACGTCAATGATAGAACAAACCCACGTGCATAGGAACTTGACGGCTTCGAGGGTTAAATTCCTCTATCCAACAGGAGCACCTCCCGTTCCTTACTCCGACTCTTTGGGAATTAACAGATCGAGATATGAGAACGTGAACTTAAAACCTGAGAACCAATTCCGTATCCCTACGACAGGAAAAGTACAACACCCGACTATGGTCTACTAGTACTAATGCCTAATACATCCCTCTAATCCAAGACTCACTATAACCATTCAGGTAAAAGATGATTGCTTCCAAACTCTGCCCATCGACTAGTGGCCCTGGCGACACAAGTCTCGCTCGCCACCTCCGCTAGCTTGGAGTCATCCCTTACCATGGCCCGCGTTCATCCTTAACCGGCATGAAATGCAACTTGATGGCACAACTAGGACGTCCAACACCTCAGCGGAAGTTTATATCTAGGGTCGATAGGCATAGGGTATCACCCTACCCTTGTGACTACTCGAGTCACAACAAACCTCTACAGGAGTCACACCAAAAAGACTAGCAAAAGACACTATTCATCCCCAAATAATGAGTTATCAACTCTTATGTACACGAGGGGAAAGGCTCTCTCGACATTTAGCCAAAACCATGACTAAGCAACTAATGGTGTTCTTCCTGAAACATAACAAGATCATAACTCCCACAATACAACTCAAATTTAGGTGTTCAAGCCAAATTTGGAAAGGTAAAGACCTAGGCTACAACTATCTAGTTGATCATCACCTCAGATTCAGTCATCTAAATCCTCAAATTAGCCTCACAAGCCTCAGCCTGTGTACTTCCTGTACACTGGCTGCACCTTACTGACAGCATAAAACACTACCTACTCATTGGAAAGATACTAATCTTGGTTCTGTGGAAAGGTGTGAATGTCCTCTACAACTTCCTAGTTGATCACCAATCTAAAATAGATCATTTGATCACCGTAAAACAGACATTACTCTCAGGTGTACAGAACCACACACTAAGCCTTACTCAAACAGCGCCTTCAGCTCAAAACCTAGTTTCTGTCCAATCTTGCAAAAATCATATTTAATAATCCACTCAAATGAATTTTCTCAAATAAGGCTTGTTGGAAAGCTCTAGTGGTCTACTACAATTTCCTAGTAGAACACTTTCTCGAAATCTGCTCTTACAGAGCCTCAAAAGTACCATCTTATCAAAGTGTCCATTCTGACTGTGTTATGCATAGTACATGCTAAGAAATTCATCATAAATCATATACTCATCAAATGGTCACCAAGTTTGCATTAAAGATACTAGACATCATTATGAATAACATGCAGAAAGTTTTGTATTCAAATTCCAAGTAATCAATGAGTTCTATCTGTTTTAAACATTCATATAAATCCTGTTGTTCTTCAGTTACAGTATTGACTACTGTTGATTGATTAATTTTGAACTTGCATCAAACTTCATCCAATTAATTTCATGATTTTTCTGTATAGTCTAGATACATGCAAGGAATCTTGGTAAACATTTCACCATATATCATGTGCCAATTAATTATAAGAATTCCCACAATCTCAGTTATCACAATAAACAGATCATGTTCCTGCCTTACAACTCAGTCCACAAAATAAATTTTATTAAAATATCAAACATCATCAGAAAATTCCGAAATAATTCATGCATCTACTAGACATGTATGAGATCAATCTGTAAAAGTTTCATCATCAAATACCAAGTAGTTTGTTCTCTGGAAATTCGGAACTAAGGCATACAAAACAAGTTTATGTCATCATTTCCAGATTCTAAGAATCTACTCTTAAATCAACCATTCTCAAACTTCTACTATTCATGTATGCAAGAAATTAAACAAGAATGAATAAGAACAAGTTTAGAGAACTCCCCACCCTGAGTTGGCTTTGAGAAGATGTGTTTGTCTTGAGCTTGCTCCAAAGATCCTAATCTAAGCTAGAGAACTCCTCTTCAATTTGGCTCCTTTGTTTCTCTCCTTCTCTTTTCTCTTTTTCCTTTCTTTTATTCTGAAAATTCCCGAGCTTGGGAGGGGAAAAGGATGGGTTTTAATGAGAAGGGGAGTGACGAAAGAGGGGGGAAAGAGAGGGGGGGGGGGTGTAGGCCGGCCCATGGGGTAGGGGGGTAGGGGGTAGGCTAAGTGGTTTTGCTCCAAACCATTTTCTAGCTCATGGTTTTGAGTTGGAGCTTTGGGCTGAAATTATTTGGTCTTGATCAAGCCTTAAATGAGATATAAGAGGTTAGATTTGAGTGTATGCAATGTATACCTATTGTAGCTTCATACAATTGCATATTTGCATACGTACAACACTCAAAACTAGTGCATGTACTAGTATCAGTCCGTCTCATTCTCGCACATTGTCAGAATGCAACCATCCACCCTAACCGCCCCGCAAACAATAAATGCACCCCACATCAATCATACGCATACATATATCAAACATACACTGCAATATGTACACACACACACACACACACACACACACACACATATATATATATAAAGTCATTATATTATCCGGGGTATTACAGTAGCATTACCCGTAATAAATGAGGGATGTTGGGGACTTCTTCACGACGCCTATAAGTTCCCTCATTCTTTTGTGACTGGCTCACAAGTTCCACAACTCAGTATAATGACTTCGTACTTGGTTTACCCATTGATGAGAGCTCCGAACGGCAGCCCGATGGTCGAGGGTCGTAGGGAGCAGTCTGAGAAGATGGATCTCGATCCGATCGGGATTGGTGTCCGACCGAGGGACTTTGCGCTTGTCCCCAGTTTCGAGATCTGATATTTTGCCCACAGAGCTCCGAGGAGAGTCGATGTCAGGCCGAAGCTGAGGAATGAGAGTTCCCTCCATCAGATGACTCTTCATCCCCATGCTTCACCTATGTTGATGTGGTTTCGGGGATGATGGGTTGTGCTAAGTTCGCCGACCCCGGCGTTTGTGTTAGTTCTGCTCCTTCCAGTTCCGAGGCTTCATGAGTGCCTTTCTTTTGGGTCGGGACCGAGTCTGCGATGCCGATTCTCAAGGGACTCTTGTCCTTGTCAACTTCCTTCTTGATGACGAAACCTATCTCCTGGTCAGGAGTCAGAAGTCAGAGTACGTGTGCCTCTTTTGCACGGTGAGTTAATCCCTTGTAGGGATCATTGACTTGTTCGGCCATTCCGGTAACCTTCATCATCATCACTTTTGATCTCCATGATGCCTCTTCTGCACTCGTGGTCTTAGAGATGGCGATAAGCCGAGGCAACCGTCCGTTGGCAGGCTGATGATGGCAATTCAGACTGAAGAGCGAGACGACCATGTGATGGCATGTTGATGGTGGCTACTAAGGTTGAAGAGCAAGACGTCCATGTGACGGCAGGACGATAGCGGCTGCTAAGGCTGAAGAGCGAGACAACCATAGAATTGTATCCCACTTGTACTTTGTTTTGCCAATTGCAGACTGACCACCGCTATTGTATTCGTTCTTCAAGTAATAAAGGTTATTTTCTTTGAATTCATTGATTCGTGTTGTGGAGGGATCCGAGACTTTGGTAGTAGTGAAAACCAGGAGAAGTCCAGAGTTTTGGTGCCATTTAGAAGACAACATCGTGCTCGGAGTTGGAGTGCCATTTTGAGGCACTCTGAGGCTTTTGACTTGATAGAGGAGGAGTCCGCGCCATGCTCGGAGTCGAAGCGCCATTTTGAAGCAGTCGTTCCGAGGCTTTTAATTTGTTAGCGAAGAAGTCCGCGCCATGCTCGGAGTCGGAGCACCATTTTGAAGCACTCGTTCTGAGGTTTTAAACTTGTTAGCGGAGAAGTCCGTGCTATACTCGGAGTCGGAGCGCCATTTTGAGGCACTCATTTTGAGTGTTTTAACTTATTAGCGGAGAAGTCTGTGTTCATAGTCGGAGTCGGAGCGCCATTTCCAGGCACTCGTTCCGAGGCTTTTAACTTGTCAGCAAAGAAGTCCGCGCCATGCTCGGAGTTAAAGAGCAATTTTGAGGCACTCGTTCCGAGGCTTTTAACTTTTTACCAGCCTGGTAGAACGTTGACAATTTTGAAAAGAAATTGAATGAAATTTTATTCTATGGCTGCCAATAAGCTAGCGGTTATTCGACGGCTGCTGGGAAGCGAGCGCTTATCACAGTTTGCATCATTACAAGTATATAACGCTAAGGGTCTTCATGGAACTTTATCAAGTGTTATGCACTCTAGGTCCTTTTGATCATCCTTCTCATCCCCCCCCCCTCCGAGGTCTTCAAGTCGGTATGTTCCTGGGCGAACCACTTTGGAGACCTTATACAGACCTTCCCAGTTGGGGGCCAGCTTCCCCTTACTACTCGACTGGGAGACATCGAGCCCACGCAACACCAGGTCCCCTTCCTTAATGTTGGTAGGTCGGACCCTTTTTTTGTAGAAGCACTCGGCCCGCTATGGTAGACATTTCTCCTAATGATGGATTGCTCACGGATTTCATCGAGTAGGTTCAAGTTGTCCTGAGGCCGTTTGAAATGGACTCTTCGTCGAAGCTCAAGCTCCGCGGGGAGGGCAGTTCGACCTCGAGGGAGATTACTGCATCAGTGCCGAAGGTCAGATTGAAGGGCGACTCGCCCGTTGGTAATCTTTTTTGTTGTCCGATATGATCACTATTGGTGTATGCCCTAGAGGCCAGTTGTGTATTAACATTACTAGTTTACATTGTATCATGATATTTATTTCATATATGAGGCATTTTATTTATTGTGTTGTTTATTGTGATTAAATGAACATAATAAAGTCCTTAGAATAGTAGGTTTTATACCATAGGATATCAAGTGCTTGACTTGATTGTGAGATCCTATTGGTTGTAATCAGAACATTATTCTTAAATGTCCCTAGTCAAGTATTATTTTGAATTAGGACAACAATAATACATAGAGACTAGTATGTGCGTAGACTGATGCCCATATCTCACGGGTCATGGATATGAGATATCAAGTCTTCACATGGGTACATATTAGAGTAATAATGTACTAGATTGATCCACCATGAGAATGCTGCACGGATCGTTATGTGAGTATCATAAGCGATTCTCACAGTGACCATGGTGTATGTAGTCCTTTGACTTGAAGTCACTACGGTTCCCTACTTGAGAAGTTATATGTTTTAATGTCGTCAAACGTTGCATGTAATAAGGTGATTATAAAGTTGACTATTGGATATACTACAAATCATGCGAAGGGATGTGAGTGAATTAGATATGATTTGTCCCTCTTACATAATATGAGAGATATCTATTGGATTGAGTGAGACTACAAAATGCATGGCCATGCTCAAATGAGTCAATATAAGATATTGAGCTCATTTGTTTTAGTAAGTCTACTCGGACATCAAGAAAACAAAGATTGAACTATACAAGGGTGACACGCTCTATGCCTTTTGGTCAATTAAATTATCTGGACAAAGGAAATAGACTACATGGTAATATTGGCCACAGATAGGTTATGTCTAATCAATGACGTTCCTGTTATTTGAGTAGCAGTGATGTATTGCTAGATAACGCCCACTGTTTGTAATACTAGAATATGATTTTAGTATTACCGTCAAGGTAACGGGAACCTACAGGGTCACACACTTAGAATGGATCGAAATTAGGATTGAAATTCATAAGATGAATTTAATTAAGGATCCAAGTAAAACTTAGACTCCTAACATTGGTTGGACTTAATTAGATTAAATGGGACGACTAAAGTTCAAATGCCCACACACGAATGAACCAGGTCAGATTGTGAGTCCAACAGCCTCATTACTTTCTAAGGATTGATTTTCTGCAGCTATATATATGATACGTATCAGTAGAATAGTGTCACATTAGAAAATCCTCGCCGTCACAAAAATTATGAGAGAGAGATCGTGAGGAACATCCCCTTCCCACAGCTAGCACCGTGGAGTGAGGGAGAGCTTGATTTGATCCGTTCATGTGGATACCGTAGAGGCACCGCAATATTGCAGTGATGTGATCAGCATACTGTGGAGACAGCAGATCTATTTTCAAGGTATAACTCCTAAACACGATTTATGGTTATCGCATGGTCTCTGGCTAGGTTTCGATATTTCTTTGTAATTTTTCTGCTGTGTATTTGATCTGAGACTACCATCGAAACCTAACAACCACAACACGCTCGGAAGCTCATTAGCCCATAAACCCATGGGAGATTTATCGAGTCATTTCTTAAGGCCGTCAAGGATTTGACTGTTGGCATTTTCAGTTTGATCGTTGGACTAGGGGTGTGAGATCGAGGAAAAACTTTGCTGAATTCCCAAGTCTCCGCAAAATTTACAAAAAATTTTGCCAGTGAACTGAGTTACGCTATCAGTGACGAGGATGCGAAGGATCCCGAACCAACAAACGATGTGCCTCTAGAAAAGCTGTTGAGCCTGATGCTCGGTGATAATGGCCAAATGCTCCGCTTCGACCCACTTGGTGAAGTAGTCGATAGCCACGTTCAGAAAGCACCTTTGGTCCTTTGCCTTTGGGAATGGACCGACCATATCCATCCCTCACATGACAAAGGGGGCCGAGCAATTTTGTAGCCCCCCGAATTCCCAATACCCGGAACTCGAGACACAAGCCCGAATCTTTCCTTCAAATGAGTCCAAACACAGTTTAATCGTAGGAAATTTAAAACTTTATATTGCCATCATTGTTATTACAAGTACAAATTTGTTCATCATAGAATTACATCATGAATTTAAATAAATTACATCAAATAAATTTACTGTACAAAATTTATAATCTCATATTGTACGACAATCAAAAATCTCTACAACACATTGGACAACAACTTCCATTAATTGCTCCTCGCAGCTCGAATACCCTGTTCCACGATCAACAATCCTGCAACTAATAACCTGTGAGCATGTCAGTTGAATGCAACTGGCACAATGCTGATAAAACTAGCGACTCTCCAAAACTCAACAACCAATACTTGATGCAAAAGGAAAATGTGTAGTCAAATCACAAGTGTTAGTGTATGCCATGCCATAGAGTCTAATGCACAATTCCAAATGCATGCAATGCACTTACTCTAATGCAATTCATTTGGAAACGTATGCATCCCATATTACATACTTCTCCAAATGCAACTTCAATGAAAACGTATGCATCCCATACTACATACTTCTCAAAGAGTTCATAGTCTCCAGATCATAGGATTCGATCCCTCGCTATGCATCCTACTCTTGTACTCTTTTCCATTCCTGACATTCATCTAGTGACTGGTGAGGTTTCAGTTGTTCGACTCAAATACTGCCTCTGCAGTCAGTAGTGGTGTCCCCGTTTTCCACTATGCCTGGTCTCCACAGTTCCACTGCTCCGGACCTCACCCAAAAGTTGTTACGAACATAAAGGTGGCCCCGCGGTAACCCCCGCTCACCGAGATGCTTTGATTCTTACTCCCAATTTTGAGTCTTACTCTAGCTCCCTTATCGTATTAAACAACATAGTGTTGGCACTGTTAAGAACCACCGAAGCCAACATGCAAAAGGCACCTGAGAATGCTCCCATGATGATGGTGGGCAATAAAGGTGCTAAGGGAAAGGGGAAATGGAAGGGTAAGAAAAAGATTGGATCTAATGCAGTTGCTCCTTCCAAGCCCACTTTCAAGAAGGCTCTCAAGCCTAAAGGTGGTGTTGCTAAACCTGATAAGGGTTACTTCTTCTATAATCTGACCGAGAACAAAATAGTTGTTTCTCGCACTGCTGTATTTCTTGAACGAGAGCTAGTCTCCAAAAGAAACAGTGGGAGGAAAATAGAACTTGATGTAGCTCGAGACCCACAAGATAATGTTGAACCTGAATTGGAACTTGAGCAGGATATTCAAGATAATATTCAAGATGACACTGCTCAAGAAACACAGATTGTTCGTAGATCTGGTAGGATTCGCCAAAAACCTGAGAGATATTATGGATTTCTCTTAATAGAAAATGGTGATCTGATGCTCATAGATCAAGATGAGCCCCTCACCTACCAAGATGCTATGAACAGTCTTGACTCTGAGAGATGGCTAGAAGCCATAAAATCTGAAATGGATTCCATGTATGATAACCAAGTATGGACTTTGGTTGATCCACCTGAAGGGGTAAAACCTATAGGGTGCAAATGGGTTTTCAAAAAGAAACCAGGTCATTGGAAGAGAAACTGTCCAGCTTATTTGGAAAGTCTGAAGAGCGTGAAATCTCTGAATATTTCTGATTCAGGTATTCATGTTATAGAAGTCAATTTATCTACTTCTACATCTTGGGTATTGGATACTGGATGTGGTTCTCACATTTGTATTAATGTGCAGGGACTTCAAAGGAGTAGATCTTTGGCAAAGGGAGAGATCGACCTACGCGTTGGCAATGGAGCAAAGGTTGCTGCTTTGGCCGTAGGGACTTATTATTTATCGTTGCCCTCTGGGCTTATTTTAGAACTTGAGAACTGTTATTACGTGCCTGCGATTTGCAGAAACATTATTTCTATTTCTTGTTTGGACAAGAAGGGTTTTTCGTTTATAATAAAAGACAATTGTTGCTCTTTTGGTTTAAATGATTTAACTTATGGTGTAGCGCGTTTATTTAATGGTTTATATGATCTAGATCTTGATTATACTCCCGTCTATAATATGAATAAACGTCTTAAAGCAAATGACTCAAATCAAACATATCTTTGACAAATTCGTTTTCCACAGAAAACCCTAGCCGCTCAACTGTTGAGAGGCAAGAGAGAGAGAGAGAGAGGCAAGCATCATCGGCTAGTACCGGCTCCCTTGATCGTTGGACGATCGGACGTTCGTGTGGACTGCTTTAGAGACGCAGATCTAGCTACAAGGGTTGCGTGGTGATTGTAACCTCCATCTTTCAGCCTTCGTAAAGCTCCGAAAGGTCAAATTTTGTTTCTCCATTATCAGCCATGTCTTGTACACGGATCCTAGGGTTAGGGTTTCGGATCTGTTTTCATTTCTTTTGCTGCGTTTGTGCCCCGAAACCCAACACATAGAATTTAATGGATTTTTAGGACCAATTCCTAACTTCCGACATGAAATTTATAGTACGCACTTTCCGTTCTTATCACTAGACCCCAGGAATAAACAAACGAGACTACGTCGCCCGTGCCCCTTGACAGGAGAGACAGCGCCGCACGTGTCCTCTTGACAGGCAAGTACAACCACCCGACTAGTGTCTGCCCTAACAATCAATGACATGCTCTGGTCTTAGGATACTACTACTAGTTCATCAGTCCTACACTAGTCCTGGTTAAGCAACTACTGATCTTAATTGTGCAGAGATTATTGATTACCAGCCGATTACTTGCTAGTAAATAAACCTCGTTCTTTAACCAATTCACGAAGCCCTCGGGGAAACCAACACAGCCTCCAGACCAGGCTCAAAAGTTGGCCCAACTTGGCCCAAACTTGATGTAACGCCCTGCCCCTAGCTCAGACAATTTATACAATTCATAAGATAAATTAGATACTATGTAGTACAACTGTCCACCACAGGCTGCCACTCAAAAGTTGGTTAACCGATTAGGTGACTCTTGATCATAGGCTATTATATTTATATATTATTTTATTTACTAATTGAACCGATATGGGACAAATCCCATACCCAAACTTCCCTTTTCAAATCAACAGCCAAAATCAAATAGCCATAGGAGCGGGCCCCACGCATGGCCACGTCATCAGCCATATATAACAACACCTCTTGCTGTTACTAGCTCGTGCCCCCCCCTCATATCCATAATCAATTCCATTTCCTTTTAATTATATCCATGCTACCAAGTATATAATTCACAACAGCCACCTGTTTACTTTTTTCAAACTATACTACTTTTCAAACTATACTTTTCTCTCAACACACACACACACACACACACACACACACACACATATATATTATTTTTTGAAAACTACGAGGTTTTACACACACCCCCCCTTCAGAAATCTGTGTCCTCGCTGATCACGGGCATGCACAATCTAGTGCATGATCTCCTTTCTAGCCGATGTGGAGTGGAGTACCCTGATTCTGCTAGCTGCACCGTACCCTGATTCGGCGGGTGGTCCACTATTTCAGGCCGCCACCTCGCTCCCTCTCAGACATACTCGACATACATCTGCTAGCTCCATCTCTGGCATACATCTCGCCCACTCTTACCCACACTCGGTGTCGAAAGTCGGCTCTGATACCATTTGTAACGCCCCTGCCCCTAGCTCAGACAATTTATACAATTTAGAATACAAATTAGATACCATGTAGTACAAATGCACACCACAGGCTGCCTCTCAAAATTTGGTTAACCGATTAGGTGACTCTTGATCATAGGCTACATTATTTATATATTATTTAATTCATTTAATCTCCCGATATGGGATTATTTTCAATCTCTTTTTCTCCTCTTTTACAGTGAGTACACAGCAGAGAAGCCCTTCAAAGCTTCTACCATGTCACCCATCTTGGTGACTTCATCCCATAAGGACCACACAAGCACAACGTGCTGTGTATTCCATCTCCCATGGCCCCCACCATCATTACAATCAACCATTCAAATTCCAATTAATACCATAATGTCATCATGTTATAAACAACCAACTCATTCAATATATTATATATATATATATTATATTCTTTTTTTGAAAACTACAGGGTGTTACACACACCCCCCCTTCGGAAATCAGCGTCCTCGCTGAGCACGGGCATGCACAATCTAGTGCAGGATCTTCATTCTAGCCGATGTGGAGTGGAGTACCTTGATTCTGCTAGCTGCACCGTACCCTGATTCTGCGGGTGGTCCACTATTTTAGGCCGTCACCTCGCTCCCTCTCAGGCATACCCGACGTACATCTGCTAGCTCCATCTCAGGCACATCTCGCCCACTCTTATCCACACTCGGTGTCGAAAGTCGGCTCTGATACCATTTGTAATACCCCTGCCCCTAGCTCAGACAATTTATACAATTCAT
This sequence comes from Hemerocallis citrina, assembly GCA_017893485.1. NCBI lineage: Eukaryota > Viridiplantae > Streptophyta > Magnoliopsida > Asparagales > Asphodelaceae > Hemerocallis > Hemerocallis citrina. The sequence continues at coordinate 42,272,834 of CM030359.1, forward strand.
AAGACAAATTAGATACTATGTAGTACAACTGCCCACCACAGGCTGCATCTCAAAAGTTGGTTAACCGATTAGGTGACTCTTGATCATAGGCTATTATATTTATATATTATTTTATTTACTAATTTAACCGATATGGGACAAATCCCATACCCAAACTTCCCTTTTCAAATCAACAACCGAAATCAAATAGCCATAGGAGCGGGCCCCATGCATGGCCACGTCATTAGCCATATATAACAGCACCTCTTGCTGTTACTACCTCGTGGGCCCCCCCACATATCCATAATCAATTCTATTTCCTTTTAATTATATCCATGCTACCAAGTATATAATTCACAACAGCCACCTGTTTACTTTTTTCAAACTATACTTTTCTTTCAACATATATATATATATATATATATATATATATATATATATATATATATTATTTTTTGAAAACTACGGGGTGTTACACTTGACCAAGTGACATTGGCGATTCGACCTCCGTCGATCGCCAATCACCCGCTTGCTTGGATCTCAACCCCGTCTTCGTTCCGCGATCAATCCTCCATGGGTAGCGATTTGCCGGAGCACGAAGACTATCTTCATCTATAGCATCTCATAATGTTAATAATCATCAAGGGTCAAATAGACTGGTAGTCCTAGGGTGATAACTATTACCCTGGGCAACAACAAGCTAATTTACATAGCCATTCCCATCTCAAACAGTAGACATTCACAAGTCCAATTCAAACACGTTCAATTCATGATTCATAAGCAAACTAACAACTATCTAACTCCATTTATAGCCTTAATATAACAATGACTTACATATTCCCAAAATAGTAAGCTATTCATCCAATCCTACAACTAGTGCTAGTTGCAAAAATCACAATTAATTACTTTCTTAGTGAAATTCAATTTTTTTAGATTCTACAAAAATGTATTTAAACCTACTTTATTTTCTCAGTTGGAAATTTTATCAAAATAGTTCATTTAGATGATGAAAAATACCTCACACTGATATGTATACAAATTCTCAGGATATGCAGAAACTATCAACCAGTGTATGGTTAAAACTCGGTTAAAAATAGTCATGATCTGAAAATCTCATAAAATTTGGTATGCATAATTCAGATGCATATGGACAGTACATAATAAATAATTAGCTAAAAAATCAAGTATACAGAAAGTTATGCCAATTTGAATAGGATGCAAATTACCAAACAATAACCACACTGTTTCTTAATAACAGCAATAAGTTGTATTTTAAAGAGATAACAATTCTTTTTAAAAAAATTATGAAACTTGGTTGGATTGTCCCGCACTGACTTAAGATACCACTGTACAAATTTCAAGTTCATATTCCCTTTATTCATAGGGTTATGCTTTTCAGGGTAACAAGCATTCATGATGGAAAACAGAGATGAAACAAATTTATCCCAGTATAGAAACATGATTTTTGTTAAAGATCAAATCATTTCAAAAAATTACCAAAATTGGTGGGATTGCTGTTGACACATATAAGAACCATGAATAAAAATTTCAACTTAAGAATCCTTATATTTTGGAATGAATGAATTTCCAAACTGAACACAAAATTCTTAAAATAGAGTCGAAGGATAGTTCAATGTTTTCATTACCCAGCATAGATGTAACATTTTCTAAAAATATCAAAATTCATACAAAAATTATGAAAATTTAGGGAATTGATATAGACATGTAAGTGAACCTACAGTAAAGTTTCAACTCTAAATTCGTGATAGATAAGGAGATATAGTTTTTGTAAGTCAGACATGCTAGATTCAAACAGAGCAGAAAATTTATCTCACACCAGCAGCATGTTCGAATTTATTAAAATATCAAATCATATTCAAAAATTATGAAATTTGGTGGAGTTTATAGCTACATAATCAAAATTTTAAGTCTAAATCCCATCATAGTACAATGTTATGATTTTCTACTCAAATCATGCTAATTCTTCTCAAGATCATATCTTTTCCTATCAATTAGCATTCTTAGCTCAAGAACTTAAGTTTGAACGTACAAAATTTTATTCATGCCATTTATCTAGCCTCAAATCAGCAAATTGTCATCGTACACACAAAAAAATAAATCCACAAGCATAGAGATTAGAAAGACACTCAACATGAAGTTTGTTAATGATCTCTTCTTCTCTTTCTCCTTGTTTGGCTCCTCCTCCTCCTAGCTCCTTGCTCTTTTCTTGTATGCTTGCTCTCCAACTTCCAAGCCCAGCTTGAAGAAGAAATTAAAGTTGTAGGAAATACTAGGAAATGAGAAAATGATGTTTTTGAAAGAATAATGTTTTAGGGTTAGAAAAATGAAGAAGGAGATGATAGCTGGCATCTGGGGGTTTAAATAAGGAGGGGGGTGGGGTGACCAAAACCCCAAAAACAAGCCCATAGTTTCTTGGTGGTTTAGGGTTAATTAGTAGTTTGGATTATTATGAATAATTAATTATGCATATATACATATACACATACACATATAACAATAATTGTATACATAATACTTAAATAAATAAAAATGTTTGCAGGTATATAATTAAACAGTTTATTATTATAGAAACACTATATGTTCCGTTTCGATTATTGTTGAGACAAATATACAATTTAATTGAGAAATTATTCTAACTTCGGTTCAACAATTGTACCATGGTCGGGTTCAAAATATATTAAATAATATGTCTGAATATTTGGTTAGTTAAAATTGAGAAAAATTCATTAATATGTGCGACTCTGAATTGTGCACGGACTAATGTACAAAATAGTTATATACTATTTTGCAGGATCTTACATATTTAGCGACTTGAGTTCGGCCTGGGGTACATGCTTCACCATGGAGAACCTTTAGCATGGTCCGCACTTTTTGATGAGGTCCTGGGCATCTGGGAGTAGAGTCATCCAGTAGTACCCGTGCTTGAGTAAATTTCTTGCAAGATCCTGTTGTCCATGTGGCAGCTTCCGACTCCTTCATGCATCTCTTTGAGGGCGTATCTAGCCTCCTCAGGGGTTAGGCATCGGAGATATGGACGACCATCAAACTTGGTATAAGTGTAGCGAGGGAGTAATGCAATATCCTGCAAAATAGTACATAACTATTTTGTACATTAATCAATGCACGTTTGAGAGTCGCACATATTATTTGAATTTTCTAAATTTTAATTGAGTAAGTATTGAAACATATTATTTGATATGTTGTGAACCCAACGAAGGTGTATTGGTTGAACCGGAGCTGGGGTACTTTCTCAATTAAATTATGCGTTTGTCTAAACTATAATTGAGATAGAATGTATGATATTACCGAATAATTAACAATTATTTTGTATAATAATTATATGATTGTGCATGTTAGTAAAATTGTCTTTATTGATTGTTAGTATTGCTACAAATTTTGTGTACAATATGTAAATGACATTGGTTGTGTGTGTTGTGACCCAACACATATTGTTGGTTTGGGTTCAACCTCTTGTTTTGATTTTTATGGTTGAGTTTAGAGTGGATTTGACTTAGTGTTCATGTGCATGTGTACACTAGAGTATACATGCACATTTGTACACTACAAACCACACTACACTACACAAAGCAAGCAAACACAAAACCATGGGCCAAGGGGAGAGAGTTGGCCGGCTTTCAATGGAGTGAAAGTGGATTTAGGGTTTGGTTCTCTGGGTTCCTAGGAATGCAATTGATTACATGTGAAACCCTAAGCAAGCTTGTACACTCGCACACTCAAACTCACCCTTACACTCCATGCCACCCCCACATACCGCCTCCCCCTTCATTCATGATGGATGGCCTATATATGGGCGAGAGAAAGAGAGCCTAGTTCACTTGCTTCAGTTTCTCTCATTCTCTTCACTCTTACACTCTTTTACACTCTCAAACACTCTAAATCTCTTAGATAATGATTTGGAGAAGAACAAGGAGCCAAGGAGACAAGGAGTTAGCAAGGAGGAGACGAGTAAGAAGCGAGGAAGCTATTTGGAGTTCATACCAAACTACATTTAAGGGTGGATGTCCTATAATTTTCAACTTTTGTCGTGTAGTGATGCTGATTTTGCTTTAAGTAAAACTGATCGTAAATCACTTTTTGGGATATTTACCAGTATCTTGGTACAGTAAAAAGCAAATTTCGGTATCCCTATCTACTACAGAAGCTGAATATATTGCTGCAAGTTTGGCTTGTGCCCAAATTTTGTGGATGAAACAAACTTTATTAGATTATGATATTTCATTTTCAAAACCTGTTAGAATGTGTGATAATACCAGTGCTATTAATCTATCTAAAAATCCGGTTCAACATTCATGTACGAAACATATTGATATTAGACATCATTTTCTACGTGATCATGATTTAAAGGGAGATATATCTTTGGACTTTATTTCTACTAATAAACAAATAACAGATATATTTACCAAACCACTTAAGGAAGACACTTTTATCAACTTTAGAAGAGAACTACGAATTTGATGTTTTCATGATGTTTCTTGAACATTTATCTTGTGTAAGTCGACTTAAAAATATGTTTCAGTCGACTGACAAAGTATTTTTTTTGTTGTTGTCTATCTTTAGACTGAATTTTATGTTTTGGACAGTCGACTGTGTACTGTACCACGTCGGTTGACAGAAGTATTACTTGATGTTTTCATTTGTTTTTAATTGCTCTCGACTAAGTCGACTTATCTTTAAAACCAGTCGACTGTCACGACATCAGTTTGTTTTTCTGATTCGAAATGGCACACTTTTGAGGTAATTTTTTTTTACCCGTTGGCTGATCCCCAACCCTTGGTTCACTCTAGACTTGATCTCATCCCTCCATTTCTTAGTAAAACCCTAGCTTTTACCCCTCTTCTTTCACTTTCCCCTCTTTTCACTTTCTATCTCATAAGAAGAAGACTAAATTGATGTATTTTCTATTTTCTTCTTCTTGTTTTTGTTTTCCCTTATGTTTTATGTCTTTATCTTCTATGTAAACTTTGCGATCATGTACTTCATTTCCTATGTATAAACTTGTTATGGTTATGAGATGCTTTCACATTATGTTTTGTTTCTTCCCTCCTTCTATTTTTTTTTGTTTTTTTGTTGATGACAAAGGGGGAGAAAAAAAGGTTATGTTTTGTGTTGTGCATGTTTTTATGTTATTACTTGTGTGCATGTTGTACATTAGTTAGGGGGAGCATTTCATCACATGTTTACATCTTTACATTACTTCATGATATGTAATTATTATTATTGTAAGTTATTGTGTTGTCATCATCAAAAGGGGGGAGAATGTTGATTCTTGGTTTTGATGACTACAACACAATACAAAGTTGTTCTATTACATATATCTTGCAGGGTGTATCAAAGTCAATACCATGGTGAAATACACAAAGGCAAAACAATCTAATGAAGCTTTCAAGAAGAATTGACAAAGCAAGCTTCAAGATATAAAGACAAAGGCTCAAGCTCAAGTCAAAGACTCAAGTTCAAGACAAGAGTCAAGTGTTTCAAATGTTTTGTAAAAAGTGTCTTGTAATATTGTATTTTTTTGAGTCTTAAAAACTTGTAATAGCCTTGTCACACACACACTCACACATATCTTTTAATAACTGAGTGTTTTACAAAATTAAAAGATCGAAATAAGCTTGAATAAGTTTAGCTGGTGAGTACCAGACGATCGTTCCTTGGAACCAGTCGACTTTCATAGTACGAAACTGTCTGAACTCATACAAGCTTTGGCCAGTCGACTCATTATGGCAACCCAATCGACTGTTCAAGTCGTTTCGACAGTATTCTGAATTTAAAACTTGTTTTTCAAATTCAAATCCTTTTCTATCCGTTTTAATACGATTTAGGGAACTGTTTTACAACGTCCCTCTGATCCTTAATCTATAAATAGAGTATAGGAACCACTTTACAAAAGTTCCAAGCATTTTTCTTTAAGTTTCAAGCTTTTGTTTTTGAGAAGAACAAGCATTTCAAAAGCATACAAATTCTCTAAGTCTCCGTTCTCTAATATTCAATCTAGTATAACATTGAATTCGTTTTTGACTGATTTCAGAAGTTAACCTAATAGCCACTATACAAAAGCACAAATCACAAACAAGGCTATAGGTTATTGTAAACTCTTTTTGTTGTTGTTCTTTACTCTCGGGTTGTGAGAGTGGTCCTCTCGGTTGGAGAGTACGGCTCTTGGTTGTAGAGTCGGTTTTTCACTCTTGAGTGTAGAGTGGGTTTGCTCTCTCTAGTGGTGAGAGAGGTCTATGGGTTTGACATAGTTGTTGTCAAAACGCCGTAGGGTAATCTTGTACTTTTTGAAGAATAGTGAAAAATCTCAAGTGGGTTGCTTGGGGACTGGATGTAGGTCGGGAGGACCAAACCAGGATACATCGCTGTGTACTCTGTGCTTGACTCTCTGTGGTGGTTGTATTTTCTTAACTTGCATTTCTATTTTTCTATGTTTTATTCGTACACTTGTCTGGTAAGTCAACTGAATTTCTGCTATAAGTCGACTGATCAGACTTGTATAAAATACTCTTCTTTTCTAACACTACAGTCGACTGTACTTCAATTTTCAGTTGACTGGACAGTACGAAAATTTCAAGTTCTTAATTATTTTTTATACAACACTATTCACCCCCCCCCCCCCTCTACTGTTATTTGCCTTGCCTACAGAATCCTACACTTTGTATCAGTGCCTGGTTGAGTGCAATGACATCTACTTCAAATGCAAACCAATACCATGAAGGCCAATCCATACAAAGGCCACCCCTATTCGATGGAACAAATTACAACTATTGGAAGTGTAGAATGAATATTTACCTTCAATCCATCAACTATGAGATATAGAACATGACTGAGACAGAATACACCGCTCCTACAATTCCTTATGCACAATGGAACGATGAAATGAAGGGCAACATAATGAACAATGCAAAGGCGATGAATGCTCTATTCTGTGCTCTTACCAAAGAGGAGTTCAATTGTGTGTCCAATGCAATAACGACGTATCAAATTTGGCACACACTCGAGGTAACTCATGAAGGTACTAATAAAGTTAAAGAATCTAAAATATCTGTTCTTGTTCACAGGTTCGAGATGTTCTGTATGAAGGAGAACGAGAATGTGTCAGATATGATAACATGGTTCACGGACATTACAAATTCTCTTATGGCTCTTGGAAAAATGTACACTCAAGCAGAAATGGTAAGGAAAGTACTTCGTGCCCTAACCCCGGAATGGGAGAAGAAGACCACCGCCATAGAAGAAGCCAACGATTTAACACAACTTTCTCTTGAAAATCTTGTGAGAAATCATATGGCATGTGAAGTACAACTTGAAGAACGCAAGAAGGATCTAGAACCTCAACAAGCAAAGAAGAAGACACTTGCTTTCAAGGCCATGTCGGGCTCCGAAGATGAAGAAGAAGATGAAGAAGTGATAGCCATGTTCACTAGAAAGTTCAAGAAGTTTCTTAGAAAAGGTAAATTTAATTCCAAATTTAAAGATACTAATGAACTTCCCACTTGTTTCAAGTGTAACAAAACAGGTTATATGAAGAAGGATTGCCCATTAGAAAATGCAAAATCAAAAGAAAAAGCTCCTAACTTCAAGAAGGACAAGTACACAAAGAACAAGTATATGAAGAACAAGAAGGCATATCAAGAAATTTGGGATGATAGCGACTCTTCATCGGAAGAAGAGAATGATGAGTCAAACGAAGTTGCGAATGTATGTTTCATGGCCATACAAAACGAAGTAAGTGATAAATTTGATTCAAATGACTTATTAGATTCTTTCAATGAGGTTTTTCAAGAACTCGAGAAGGAGAAAATTAGAGTTAAAAACTTAGAGAAAGTCAATCAAACACTTTCTCAAGAAAATCTTAACTTAAATGTTGAAGTCAAGTCGTTAAATTCTCGACTTTCTAATATGGATATAGATCTTGTATCTCTTAAGAAAAATTATGAAGAGATATCCAAGAATGTATCTAAGTTTAAAAAAGGAAAGAAGAATTTAAATGAAGTTCTCCAAAATCAAGTTCAATCCAATAAGAGATTTGGACTTGGTTTTCAAAAGTCTCTTAAAAAACATCATGTTTCTAAGAATACTAGTAGTAATAAGACTGATTCTATTTCTAATGTTAAGAACAAATTATATAAGTTTTTTGAGAAACCAAAAATTGTTGTTTTTCATGAAAGTAATAATTCTGTAGTTCAGACCAGTCGACTGAATCCTAATTTCAGTCATCTGTCTAGAGGTTTGGATTCTTATTCAAAGAGATGAAAACCTCTGATAAGTCGACCTATTTCACCTCCCAGTCGACTGACTTCTCATAACAGTCGACTGAAAGGTACAATAAAGTCGACTGGACTGAGTAAGAATATTTGGGTTCCAGTCAATCTGAATCTAAATGATAGAATTACTTATATAAATTCTTATGTTCTTAATATATGTAAGTCTGTTAATTATATTCCTGCTTTTGGTGGTAAATCAAACTCACTTTGAGTTTGGTTTCCCAAAAATAATCCCTTTCGGACCTAATGAAAAGGGTACCATATTCACAATGATTATTTTATAGGTACCTAAAAGAGAACGTTGGATACTTGACAACGGATGCTCCAAGCATATGACAGGTCATGCTAACCTTTTTTCTTCCATACAAGAAATAGATGGAGGAACAGTCACATTCGGTGACAACAACAAAATGAAGGTTATTGGAATAGGCATGGTCGGTAAGAACACTACCCCTACTATAGAAGAAGTTTTTCTTGTTAGTAGTCTTAAGCATAATCTGTTAAGTATTAGCCAATTGTGTGATAAGGGATATAAAATTGTTTTTGAAAAAGATGCATGTTTAATTTGTGATTCTTCCATGCAAAATGTAATTTTTTAAGGATTTAGGAAAAATAACATCTATGAATTATGTTTAAAAACAAATGAATTCTCTAATGATTTTTGTTTAGTAGCTTCTAACAATGATTCTTGGCTTTAGCATAAGAGATTTGGCCATGTGAATATGAAAAATATTGCTAAATTGTCTAAGTACAACCTAGTTAAAGGACTGCCAAGACTATCTTTTAAGAAAGATAAGTTATGTGATGCATGTCAACTAGAAAAACAAGTCAAATCTACTTTTAAGACAAAAGAAATGATTTCTACTAGTAGGCCTCTCGAATTAATCCATATGAATTTATTTGGTCCTACTAGAGTCGCTTCTTTAAATAAAAGTAGATATGTATTTGTTTTAGTAGATGATTTTTCAAGATTTACATGGGTTTTCTTTTTTAAAACATAAATATGTTGCTTTTGAAGAATTTGCAAATTTTTGTAAACGAATTCTAAATCAAAAATCTCTAACCATAGTCACTATTAGAAGTGATCATGGTGGAGAATTTGAGAATGAAACGTTTTCAGAATATTGCAACAAGAATGGTATAACACATTCGTTTGCATTCCTAGAGCTTCACCACAAAATGGAGTGGTCGAAAGAAAGAATAGGACATTGCAAGAATGTGCACGTACTATGCTTGTTGAAAGTAATTTGCCTAAGTACTTCTGGGCTGAAGCTGTTTCTACATCATGTTATGTTTTAAATAGAATATTGATTAGGCCTAAGCATAAGAAAACTTGTTATGAACTATTTTTTGAAAGAATTCCTAAAGCATCTTATTTTAAAGTATTTAGATGCAAGTGTTTCATTTTAAACACTAAAGATAATTTAGATAAATTTGATTCTAGATCTAATAAAGGTATCTTCATTGGATACTTAAATAGGAGTAAGGCATATAGAATTTTCAATAAGTCAACCTTGACTATTGAAGAATCTATGCATGTTTTATTTGATGAATCATTGCCTTCATCTACTGTTATTGAAGATGATGAAATTGATTCATCACCTTTAAATAACGTTATTAAATCACTAGAGCAAACTACCCTAGAAAGGTCGACTGATTAGAATATTAAGTCGACTGATGTTCAGTCGGCTGTTGGACTTATTAAGTCGACTGATCCTGTTGTGATGACTCAAACTTTGCCAAAATCTTTTGTTGAAGTTAGAGATCATCCTCATGACTTAATAATTGGTGACATCTCACGTGGTATTCAAACAAGATCTCATGTTAACATGATTTCTCATATGGCTTTCTTGTCTGATTTTGAACCGGAGAATATACAAGAAGCTTGTGAGAATGAATTTTGGATGAATGCCATGCAAGATGAATTAAACCAATTTATAAGAAATGATGTATGGGATTTAGTTCCACGACCTTCGGACCATACTATAATTGGTACCAAATGGGTATTCAAGAATAAGTTAGATGAATCAGGACAAGTCATTAGGAACAAGGCTAGGTTAGTTGCTCAAGGATATAATCAAGAAGAAGGAATCGATTTTGATGAAACATATGATCGTGTTGTAGATTGGAATCAATTAGGATCTTATTATCTTTTGCATGTTTTATAAATTTTACACTCTTCCAAATGGATGTCAAGAGTGTTTTTCTTAATGGTTTTATTAAGGAAGATGTTTATGTTAAGCAACCACCTGGTTTCGAACATGAACAATTCCCAAACCACATTTTTAAATTGAAAAAGGCTTTATATGGTCTTAAACAAGCACCTCGTGCTTGGTATGATCGGTTAAAGATGTTTCTCTTAGAAACTGGTTTTGAGATAGGTAAAGTAGATACTACCTTGTTTATTAGGAGAATAAAGATAGATATCCTAATCATACAAATATATGTAGATGACATAATTTTTGGCTCTACTAATAGTAATATCTGTCAAGAGTTTGCTAATACCATGAAAAATGAGTTGAGATGAGTCACATGGGTGAACTCAATTATTTCCTTGGACTACAAATAAGGCAGTCTCCAAATGGCATATTCATTAATCAAGGAAAATATGTTAAAGAATTACTCAAATGGTTTGGCATGGATAGCACTAGTAGTAAGACCACACCTATGGCTACTACTACTACACTTGACAACGATGAATTAGGTAAGAGTGTCGATCAAAAACTCTATCGAGATATGATTGGCTCACTCTTATATATAACTGCTAGTAGACCAGATATTATATTTAGTGTATGCTTGTGTGCTAGATATTAGTCGAGTCCAAAAGAGTCTCACTTAAAAGTTGTGAAACGTATTTTAAGATACATTAAAGGCACATCTGACTATGGTTTATTTTATCCACGCACCGATAATTTTTCACTTTTTTCGTATAGTGATGCTGATCTTGCTGGTAGTAAAACTGATCGTAAAAGTACTAGTGGAACTTGTCACTTTTTAGGACATTCACTAGTATCTTTGTGCAATAAAAAGCAAAATTCGGTATCCCTATCTATTACAGAAGCTGAATATATTGTTGTAAGTTTGGCTTGTGCCCAAATTTTGTGGATGAAACAAACTTTATTAGGTTATGGTATTTTATTTTCAAAACCTGCTATAATGTGTGATAATACCAGTGCTTTTAATCTATCTAAAAATCCGGTTCAACATTCACGTACGAAACATATTGATATTAGACATCATTTTTTTATGTGATCATGTTTTATAGGGAGATATATCTTTGGACTTAATTTCTACTAATAAACAAATAGCAAATATATTTACCAAACCACTTAAGGAAGACACTTTTATCAACTTTAGAAGAGAACTAGGAATTTGTTGTTTTCATGGTGTTTCTTGAACATTTATCTTGTGTAAGTCGACTTAAAAATATGTTTCAATCGACTGACAAAGTTTTTTTTTTCTTTTCTTTTTTCAATCTTTAGACTGAATTTTATGTTCTGGACAGTCGACTGTGAACTGTACCATGTCGGCTAACAGAAGTATTACTTGATGTTTTCGTTTGTTTTTAATTGCTCTCGACTAAGTCGACTTATCTTTAAAACCAGTTGACCGTCACGACATCAGTTTGTTTTTCTGATTCGAAACGGCACACTTTTTGAGGTAATTTTTTTTTTATTTTTACCCATTGGCTGATCCCCAACCCTTGGTTCACTCTAGACTTGATCTCATCCCTCCATTTCTTAGTAAAACCCTAGATTTTACCCCTCTTCTTTCACTTTCTCCTCTTTTCACTTTCTATCTCACAAGAAGACGACTAAATTGATGTATTTTCTATTTTTTTTCTTCTTGTTTTTGTTTTCCCTTATGTTTTATGTCTTTAGGCCACATTATTATTGTTTGTAAGGACATACACTAGTTGGGTGTTGTACTCACCTGTCAATGGGGCATGTGCGGCATTGTCTCACCTGTCAGGGGGACACGTACGGCAATGTCTCGACTGTTAATTTTTGGGATATAGTGGGAAGAACGAGATGCATGTGCCGCAATCTTCTGTTGGAAGTTAGGGGATAGACCTTCTGTGTTTGTCTTATCAACTCAAATGGAATGTTCTATGCTAGCAATACAATGGGGAGCAAGAGTTTGACTCTGGGTCCCTTGGCAGAGTAGGGGAGGCCCTACTGATTTGCCATATGTTCATGATAACTTTTGGTAGGGGCATGAGTGCCTCTAACCACAGATTCCGGCAGAGCCACGATAAAGCCGAATGATCACCGACCTGACCGGGAGTGGAGAGAGTGACCACAGATCCTGATGGGTGGAGAAAAACCACATATTCGAGCCAATAGAGTGATCACTATCGTTTGGAGTAGAGAGGGACCACCCGACCGTCTGTAGTAGCGGGAGTGGACCGCAGTGCAGATTCTACCGGTCACTAGATAAATGTCAGAAACAGGGAAGAGTACAAGAGTAGGTTGCATGACGAAGGATTGAACCATACAATCAGAAGAGTGTAAGCTTGATTGGGGAGTATGTAGTATGTGATGCATATGTTTCCAATCAAGTGTGGATTAGAATAAGAGCATCATATGCATTTTGAGTTTATGCATTAGATTCTAGGTCATGACATACACCGACACTCCTTTTGTTTGACTTTCACATTTTTCTGCATAAATAATGATTGTTGAGGATATTGGAGATCGCTGGTTTTATCAGCATTGCATCAGTTGCATTCAATTGACGTGCCCACAGTTGGTTAGTGTGCAGGACCTTCCTGATTATGGGAGCAGGGGACTCGAGCTGTATGGAGCATCCAAGTGAAGGATATAGATTTCTGTACAATGCAATTTATTTGATGTAATTCTTGATGTAATTTTTTGTAAACAATTGTACATTGTAATATTATTGAGGTAAAAAAAATTTTAATTTCTTGTGATTTTATTGTGTTGTGTACTCATTTGAAGCAAAAATTCTGGTTTATGTCACGAGTTTCCAGTGTGAGAAATCGGGGTGCTACAATAAGAGCGCTTGAAGAGCATTCTATCGATGAGCATGAATCTCTTTGCCCGGACTTGGACCTTTCTCGTTTTGGTGAGGTCTTGAGTCAGTTGGCCACTTTCAAGAAATTTAAAATCAGATCCATCCAAGCGGCAGTTCGTGCAGGCAGATCAAGGCAAAGGACCTCAGATTTCTCGATGTTAGGCCAGAGGACTTCTACCAGGATGGTTCAATCGAGGCCTCAAAAGAGGAGGATGCCAGCTTGGATAGGACATCGGCCTAACCATTCTGCTCCTGTGGGATTTAAACGATAGTAGTGTCTGTAAAGTCTGCCAAGAGAAGCTTGACACGTGGCAGATATAGGACCTTCCGAGTATTTCGAGCTTCGTACTCTCCGCAGACCTGGTTAATAATGAGCTGGGAGTCGCTAAAGGCTTTAACACGTTTGGCCTCGCTTTTTGGGCCAGAAGGAGCCCAACAATCGGTGCCTCGTACTCCGCTTTGTTATTGTATGCTTTGAAGCTAAAGCAAAGGGAATATTGGAGGGTGAAGTTATATGGGCCACTTAAAATGACCCCAGATCCGCTTCCTTCTTCGCAAGATGATCCATCCACACAAAGCTCCCAGATAGGCTCGCCTTCTGAGGTTTCGGGGGCCTCCGGGATGGATCATTCAATTATGAACTCGGAAAGAACCTGCCTCTTGATGGCCATCCTCGGCTTGTAGCTAATGTCATGCTAGCTTAGCTCGATGGACCACTTAATTAGATGGCCGAAGGTTTCCGTCTTGTTGAGGACCTACTTCAGAGGTTGGTCTGTTAGGACCTGGATGGAGTAAGCTTGGAAGTATGGACGGAGCTTCCGTGCAGCCGTGACCAAAGCATAGGCTCTTTTCCATTCTCGTGTAGCACAGCTCAACATTACGGAGGATCCTACTGACATAATAAATGGGCATTTGAGCCTTATCCTTTTCCTTGACTAGGACCGCGCTGAGAGCGTACTCCGATGCTGCCAAGTAGAGGTATAGAACCTCACCCGGTTCTGGCTTGCTGAGGAGAGGAAGGTTGGTGAGACATTCATTCATCTGATCGAAAACCTGATGTTGAGGCTCCCCCATTCGAAGCCTTTCGTCCCCGTGAGGACCTTGAAGAGGGGAGGGATTTCCCAGGATTCCGAGAGAAAATGACCTATGGCTGCAAGACGGCTCGTAAGCCTCTGTACTTTCTGACGCTCTTGGGAGGGGCCATGTTTAAGATGGCCTGGATCTTCTCCGGATTCACCTCTATTTCTCACTAACTGACCATGAAGAAGAGGAACTTGCCCGCCATTACACCGAAGGCACACTTAGAGGGGTTGAGCCTCATGTTATGCTCCCTTAAGATGCCAAAGGCTTCCTTAAGATCCTTTACAAGATCTATGCCCCGGAGGCTCATGACGAGCATGTCGTCAATGTAGACCTCCATGTTCCGACCAATCTGCTCTTTGAAGACTCGGTTAATGAGCCTCTGGTAAGTAGTTCCTGCATTCCCGAAGGGCATGACCCTGTAGTAGTAAAACCCCTGGTCGGTGACAAAAGCGGTCTTCGGAATGTCCGGGTGGAACATCCGAATCTGGTTGTAACCCGAGTAAGCGTCCATGAAGCTCAGTAGCTCGTGACTGAAGGTTGCATCGATCAGGGCATCGATACTCGGAAGTCAGGAAAGGATCTTTCGGGCAAGCTTTGTTAAGGTCGGTAAAGTCGATGCACATTCTCCACTTCTTATTAGACTTTTTGACCCACACGACATTAGCCAACCACTACAGGTAGTTGACTCCTTGGATGAATCGGGCCGAGAGGAGTTTATCAACCTCCTCCTTCATCGCATGTTGCCTCTCGGGGGCAAATTTTTGGTGCCTTTGTTGCACCAGTTTGGAGTCTGGATGGACACTCAGCTTATGCATGATGAGGTCTCCAGATATCTCTGGCATGTCTGAGGGCATCCAGGCGAATAGGTCTTGGTTTCGTCGGATACAGTGAATGACTTCCTCCTTGAGGCCGAGGGGGGGACTGGCTCACTTGAAAGCAATTGACTGGTCTATCCCGAAGAAAGGGACCTCCTTTAATTCATCCATGGGCTCGGAACTGATTGTGCTCCGATCGGAAGAGAGCTCGAAAACATCGAGTGGAAGAACCGAGCCGCCCAATGTGGTCATGTAGCAGGCCCAGGCTGCTTTTTGGTTGCCTTTGACCACCTCGACACCTGACTTGGTCGGGAACTTCATCCTCATGTGATATAATGAGGGGTTTCTTGAAGAGAGGCAAAGCCAGGATGTCCAAGAATAGTGTTGTAGGCGGCCTTGAAATTAACCACCATGAAATTCATTGCCTCGGTCCACAAGGTCGGCAACTTGCTGGCAGTGACGTCGAGGGTAATGATTCCCTCAATCTGGACGGGAGCACCAGAGAACCTGTGAAGGGTGTAGCCTAGCGGTTTCAATCTCTCCTGATAGAGCTTTAAACCTTTGAAGACTATTAGGAACCAGATTTACACCGAACTCCTGTTGTTGATGAGGTTACGGCAGACCTCGTGATTGGCCAAACTGAGGCTGATGACAAGGGCATCACAGTGTGGGACCTAGACACCTTTGAGGTCTTCGTTCAAGAACGAGACTGACAGTCTGTGACCCTGAGGAGGTGGACAGTTATGGACGAAATTGATCTCCAAGACGAAAGCTTTATGGGAGGAGTTTGAGTCCCCCCCCCCCCATGGGTCCACCATGGACGCAGTGGAGAATGGCAATGTTTTTGGAGTCTTGAGCCTCGGGATCCACCTCTGGATGCTTGTTCACACCTCGAGCGGGTGGAAAGTTCCTCAGAACATCCAAAGAATTTGGCCAGATACCCTATTTGGATGAGGGACTCGATCTCATTGTTTAGAGCCCGACAATTTTTGGTCTCGTGGTCGTGGTCCCGATGGAACCAATAGTAGAACCTCCGATCTCTCTTCTTGTTCCCATTGTTGGATTGAGGAGGGTGTCGGAGTATGCCTTTGCCTTCTATTTCCATGAGCATTTTGAATTTATTGAACCAGGGCACTAGGGGAGGGTGATTCTGCCCCCCGATGAGTCTGTTTTGAGTCTTTTTGGGAGCCTCGAAGTTGTCCGGCTTCCTTTTCCCCTTGGTTGGGAACTCCTTCCGGCCTTCCGGATGCAGGGCTTAATTGACCCAGATGTACTTTTCGACTCAGCATAGGATGTCTGGAAAGTCAGTGGGGTTTTTTAGCCAAGCAGGCCTTCAACGAGTTGTGCCGGACATTTTGCCAAAAGGCGGTCGCAACAACCCCAACATCGAGGGTGGAGATTGTTTGCGCCGCGGCTGTGAATTTGTGGATGAAATTTTGAAGGGATTCTCTGTCCTTATGTTTGAGTTCCAAAAGAGAGGCGCTCATTTTCTCAGCCTTGCGGCTGGTGACGAAGTGAGCGAGGAAATTCTCCTCGAGCTGGTCGAAGGAGAAGAACTAATTGGGCGGGTGAGCTTGGAGTACCATTCTCGTGTGGGTCCCTGGTGGGTGGTTGGTAAGGCACGACAGAGGAGCGGATCTGAGGCGTTGTGAATCATCATGAGGGTTTTAAAACCATCGATTTGATCAGTAGGATTTGAATCTCCGTTGTAGGTCTCAAAAGCATAAGGCTTGAAGCTCCTTGGAATGGGGGCCTCAAGGATGTGGGACGAGAAGGGAGGCTGGGGTGGTCGATATCCTCAGTCAGATTGCCCTCCATCTTTGCCAATCCGAGCGAGGTGGTCCTCCATCTTCTGCAGGCATTTGAGGACTGCATCTTCACGTCCTTCGGATTGGGTTGACCCGTAGGACTCCTGGTTCTCGGCCCCTTCCGCACGATGACTCTTAGTGTTTTCAGTTCGAGCACCGCCTCGGAGGGCCTGGAGGACATCATCTCGGAACTCTTGGAATTTAACCCTCGTCATGTGACCTCCCTCTCCGTGGTCGTTTGGGGGTCAATGATCCCGAGGGGAGCGACTGCGTCCTCTCTCCTCCCAGACCGAGGTTAGAGGGTTCCCTCTCTCATCGGGAGCAGCTTAGACGGTTTCGGAGGTCATCCTTGTTCACCCAATTATTGATGACATTTCGGAGGTCGGAAATTACCGGAACTATGGGCTCTCTCACGACCGAGCGTGAGGCGCTCGGGGCTGGCCCCCGGGGTTGTTCCACCCTCTGTTGCTGGGACCCCTGAGTAACGACTCGGCTTCGGGAAGGATGTGGAGGAGGAAGTGGGAGGTCAGGCTAACGCCCCCCGATTACAGTCTCGTGGCTTTGGGAGCCATGGAAGCAGTTGTTCATGGAGTAGGGTCTACGTTAGAGTCTCAGATCTGTGTTTCCCACAGACGGCGCCATCCTAATGCTACTGTTTTCGAGGTGTAGGAGCAACAGATAGTGAGTTCTTCAATTTGATGGGAAACAAAGATCTTAGCCGTCGATCCTAGTCCAATGTGAGGCTTGTATGTGGTAGGTGATGAGATGATAGGATGACTGCCGCTGACCTGAAAAAAAGTTTGATACACTGGGAGGTTTTTCAGGGACAGATCCTCTGATGCCCAAGTCAATAAACAACAGTCAAAAATGGAGATTAGATGGTAAATTTGTGATTACCTCTTAACTGTATATGTGGGCCTGTATTTATAGGTTAGAAGGGATCTGTTAGGGAAAGATTCTCCGTAACCAAATTAAATCCCCCTATTTCAGTTCTGAGCACCATCAAATCTCTTGGGGGGTTTGATTACCGTCCTTTGAGGGCTAAATTAGGGGGTCGTGTTAGTGGGCTTGTCACGCCCCACTTCCCAAAATACGGAAATACGGGCACGCAACTAAGACCCAACGAATGATATAAGTATACCAACTCACATCTTCCGTAAGCTGTACAATTTAATCTCAACAAGTATAAGACACATTCACGCAGACAATAAATAATCACATGAACAAGAAACATAAGAAATAATTCTCAACAACAACCAACATCCGGGAACATAAAACTTTGGGTCAAACGCCCGGAAATACAAAATACGATAATAACTGTAATACTGGAAACAAGATAACATGAACGATATAATTAAAGCAGGCTCGGCCCTATTATCTAGAAGATTTGTTCACTAAGTCCTTCGGTTGTTTCCTCTGTGATACCTGCAAGCTCAACATCTAGAGATGGGGGTGGTGCCCGTTAAAGCAAGTTACGGGCAACAAGTAGTAACAAGCAATAAGCAGGATATAGAAGAAAACAATGAAAAATACGAGTATCGAAATGACATGAACATGTACAATGCAAATAAGGATGATAAGAACGATCGAGACTGTGAAGTTTTAATCAATTTATGTGCAATAATCAATAACAATATTCGTTGACAGTATCAATTATCGATAATCAATAATATAATAGTTGGTAAACAATAATCAATATCGATAATGGAGTGTCGATGCTCGATATCAATCTTATGTCTATTAGTCTTTTATTAACATATCTAATGCACGCAATTCTGCATCCTATACCATAGGTTCGGGTGCATACAATCAAGTGAACGTTTAGACTCTATTGGTGGACTCTACATGGGTCATGTACTCGGGACTTGCAATAACAATGACCAATAACCGATGACCGATGACCAATACATGATAAATCGGGATACTGTAGTCAGTAATCCACAATCAGTCAATGACCAATAAACAATAACATGACTGATAACAATGACCAATACGGGAAACACTGGCCCCCATACGGGAAACACGAGTCCCCTTCCGAATACACTCTGCTATATTGTCCACTACTAAGTTGTAACCTTATTCCCCGGCTTGTTATTATTTTATTATAATTAAATATGAACTTGCAATCGATGGAAACGGATGTCGAGAACGATATGAAGGCGGTATCAAGAGTTATGCAATGTATTGTATATAGTTCAATTCATTAGATGCAAAATTTAACAAATTTATATTTAAAAGCACGAAATTACAATTGGGACATCAATACGATGCTGTACAAAAAACAAACTTTTCCGCTGTTACGGGAAAGCGAATCAGGCTCTGTCAGGGGTTCCAGAAACTAGACTTCTTGCCGGTTCCAACACATATTTACACGACACATTCTCATTATAAGAACTACATCTACCAACATATATGGCTTTCTATAGCGGATTTATTATAGCGTTTAAGTGTAAATGCTATTTAAAGTGATCAATAATAGCATTTCTGAATTAAATGCTATCTTTGATTAATTTTGAAATTTACTCTTAGCTACGATAGCGTTTTTAAAATGCTGTATTTTTTACAGCATTTTAGACACGCTATAATATCTGTAAATAAACTTAAGTGGTAAGGGTAAAAAAGAAAATTCTAATTAAAATATAAATCATTCTCAAACCAGTTCATTTTCTCCTCATCTTCCTCTTATTTTTCTTCAATTATCCTACGATCCCAATTAGGGTTTCCATCTCAAATTAACAGTCACCCTAAAAACCAAAAATGATTTTCCTCCTCCTCCTTCCGCCATCGACGCTACCCACGCCTTCGGCGGCGCCATCCCCGTCCCCTTCCACCGTCGTTGCTCCTTCCCCCATCGCCGCAACCCACCCCCTTCGGCTAGCCATGTATTTTCTGTTAAATTTTGATTTAAGTACAAAATATCTCCTGTACATCAGCAGATTTATTAATTTTACTTTAGATATGACAACAGCAGTTTTTCTTGATAACTTTTAGCATTGATTATGTAAGGTTGTTGGTAGGAACCCAAAGTTAGTCTCTTGAATTCTCTTAACATATCCATTGCAATTCTCTTAACATATACATTGTCAACTCATTTTTGGTTTTCCATCAGACCCTATTATTTTGGGAGATTAACCATTTCCAGTTTTTCATTTACGGATACTTATTCCTTCAATCCTGCCCTTCTTCCTTCTTATTCTCTTTGTTTAGTTTAACTAGCTTCATATTTACTTTAAGCTTTGAAAGAAAATAATGGGACATTTAGTAGCAGCAGCCCTTTTATTAGATCTCCGAATGCTTTGTGTGGTTTCTTAAAAATTAGTCGAGATATTTGTTTTGAGGGTAAGAGATGTATCGGTGTGGAGTTTTCTGCATGCTCAACAATTAACAATCTTGATTGTGAATTGTAATATAATAGCTTTCTGTAGTGTACCCTTTTGTTACAATTCCCTCCTTTCAATCTTAGATTTCTTCAATACAGAGTAGGCATCTTCCCCCTTTTCGAACATCCGTATTGTTTGTTAGTCTTTGAACAAAAACAGATGCATCCAAGGCATTGCAGTTGAACAACAATTCCCTTCATTCTAAGAGTGATTTTAATTCCCTTCATCCAAGGCATTGCTGTGTTTTTTTAAATTCACATGTTGAACAACGAATTGCGTGGACACTCATCGGAGAGTGGTCCTTATTGCATTTTCTTGTATTGAGCTATTGTTCAAGCCAATTCTCAGTTTTGTGTTTTATGAAATTGTAGGTTGAGCCATTCTAAAGGAAGAAGTCATTTGCACTCATTAGGTAATATTTTCTTCATTCTAGTTATTTAACAACCACTTTTGCTTTCTTTTCAAAAATATTAGTCTAAACATAATTCTTTTTTATGATGCTAAGACACATCATAAAATTTACCTTCTCTTATCCTTTATTTTGTATACATAATGTGTCAATTGTTTCTAGACTGGAGTGCCTTTTCGACCTTCCACACTGATCCGATGATATCTGATGTCATTGCACCCTCCCCATGGACAATATTTGGCTGCAAAAATGGTAATTTCTTCATTCTTTCCCTAAGCATTTCACACAATCTGCCATTTGTGATCACATGTCCACTTGCAATTCCAAAGCCTGATATATGAAGATACTAGATACAGATCACCCAAGACTTCACCACTAGACGACTCAAACCAAGTTCAACTTGTACCGATTTGTATGAAAGCTCCAACTTCTTCAGACGAAGTTTTATCAGATACCATTCTAGATAGCAAGAAGTTTATATCAAACATAGCCGAAGAAAAGACAAGTACAACTAAACCTGATTCTTCTCTAAAATCATCTCAATCATGCACTACAGTTAAAAAGAGCAAGTTAAGTGTGAAAATGGTGTCCCACAAACCCAAAACATTGGCTTCAGGTACTGGTAGTGGCCGCTTTGAGGGAGGTAAAGTATTTCTAACTAATTGCTGTATAGGGTATACATATCCTTCATTATCATATCTTATTTCATTACATTGTTTATGCAGTTGAATAAAAACTAAATGAGCTGTTGGATGTAGATGGGGGAATTAGCAACCGGAAAGTAAGCATCCATCCTTGCACACAGTTGCTTACTTAAGATTATAAGCTTTTCATATTGGAGCTCGAAATGCCCTTTAATGTAGTAAAGTCAAATTTAATGTTGAGGTGTTTTGATAAGCCACACATTGTTATGTTTAACCAAAAACTAATGTTTTCATATTGGAACTCTGCTATTCATCATAAAAAGAAACCCTTAGGCCTCATGCTATCAATTTATTATATTGTTTCTCTATATCTCGTCATACCTTTTGCATATCGCAGTAGTTTAATTTTTTTTTGCCACAAAACTGCTTCTGTAGTTTTATCAGTGCTTTCAGTTAGCTGGTTCCTCTGTAGTGAACTTTTTTTATTCTGTTCATTTTGTCCTTAGCTATGCTTGTGGACTTTGTGCTATGCAGGCTTAGAATCTTAGATTAGACATAAGAAAAAAATTGTATTATGTAATCCTATTCGTATATAGTGATTGGTTCTTTTATCAAACAATTAGGTCAAACATTAAAAGAACACCCTGATCTGGAGTCAGAGTACTATACGTTCATGTTATAGGTGTGAGAAGTTGCATTCCTCTTTTTGATCTTTTCCACATTAGTTGTCTTGAAAAAATTTCCCACTTGTTTCACTCTTTTCAACAGTTCGCAAATTATTATATGTTTCATTCAATTTGTTGGCATCTAACAGTTCCTAGCACTTCAGATTGTCCTGTGCCAGTACTTACTCCCCTTTTATGTTAATTCTTTCTTGGTAGATTTAAAGTTTGCACACAATTGAAATCTCATATTCTGAAGGGGAATTGTCAATTTCAATTATAATTGAACAACTTATTAATTGATAGCTTATGTGGTTGAATATTCATTTATCTGTAGGTTGATATAAGGCGGGCCAATAACACCGAAATCATGCTGACAAAAATAAAGATGCCACTGCCTGATCTGATGGTAAGTTATGCAAAAGCTTCTTCACATCTAAAAAATGATTGTTAATAACCTGCAACCTTTTCAAAGTGTTGCTCATTATGCATGTAAGCTCGACCCAGAATCAAAGCCCTGGGATTCATTTGTTCTTTTTCTTCCTGAAATATTCACGCTGTCTTTCCTGAGCTAGGGAATTTATGTGTATAGCAATTCTGCAACTTAGGCTGAATCATTAATATATATATGTTAGTAGCAGTTTAGTAACATATGTTAGTAGCATGCTCCAACATTAGACACATGAATCTTATGTTTGACATTTTTTCTTCTACATTTGTAGATTGGAGACGTCGTGGATGAAACGAAGAGTGCGAGTTGTGTTGATGTTAGGCACTCAAGAATTTTTTGTCGTCAGTTTTAAGTTTGCGAGTTGTGTTGATGTTAGGCACTCAAGAACTTTTTGTCGTCAGTTTTAAGTTTATTGGATGAACTTTTGTATCAGCTTATTGTGTAGATATTTCTATGTTGGTATGTTTTTATATATTTGTACACAAATTTGTGAAACTTTTATAGTTATAATGGTGTATTGACATTTTCGATAAATCGTTTTTTATTTGTATCCGTAGATTTTTTTTTGTATACAGTTAAAACGAAATAGCGTTCCAAAAATACTGTAAAAAACCACAAATATCAAAACGATAGCGTTTTAAAAATGTTGTATGTTTGATTCTAATACTGGATTGTCTAATGATAGCGTTGCCGAAACGCTATAAATTTTATAGCGTTTTAACAAAACGCTATAGAAACTATAGTGTTTGCCGAACGCTATAGATTCTATAGCATTTTACAAAACGCTATAGAAACTATAGCATTTTACAAACCGCTATAGAATCTATAGCGTTTCGGAAACGCTATAGAAACTATAGCGTTTGGTCAAAACGCTATAGAGTTATTATAGCGGGGCTTTTGATAGCGTTTGTAAAATGCTATCGTAGGTCTACTATAGCGTCAGTTCTTTATGAGACTGCTATTCAGCCATCAACTCAATGTCAAGTTTTTTATATATATAATAAACCGACTGAAAATACATTTAAAAAATCTTATAAAAACCATAATCTAGTTCTTAACATTGTTCAGTAACAACATGATTAATCTCATATTTTAATTCTGAATTTAATCTACTGTTTCAATTAATTAAACATGGCAACGTATTTTCAAAATAGTATTCTGGAATTCAGATGTTATGGCACGAGAATCTAAATATCTTGCAATCCGTAAGTCGGATTGTAAACTGTCAGATGGTATAGATTCCAGACACAGAGGGCTACAACTTTCATTTATAAAGTTCTAAATTTTATTATTAGTAACTTGGTTAAAATCTCACTCCAAGTTAAAGTAAACAGCAAGACCACAACACAATAATTGTAATTACGATTGTGATTTACAAACATGTAGTTTAATATATAGAATTGAACATACATTCAAATATAGTAACAAGAATGGATTCCAATTGTTAACATGATAAAATTTATTAATTCTGCGATGTTAATTTGCCGATATACCATACTATTACATACTGTAACCCCTGTTTTCCCAAATCCCTATTTTCTATGTATTTAAATTTTTTTAAATTAGTTTCCCGCTTTCAAATTATTTTGTTAAAATGTATCGTCGAATCTTCTATTAAAATCTATTTTCGATCAATTATTGTATTTTTAACTATTTTCCAATGAATTTATACTATAATACAAATCTTATTGTTGTTATTATTACTTGGGTTTCTATTATTATTACTATTATTATTTTATCATTTTTTTTTATTATTATTGTTATCAGTATTATTATTATTACTGTTATTTTTAATACTATTATTATTATTATTGTTATTGTTTTTTTTATTATTAGTAGTATTTTATAAAATCCTAAATTGTACATTTTATTGGTTATTTTAATTATCCTATTGGATTTCTATTAAACCCATTTACCCATTAGAACCCTGTATAAACCTATACCCATTAACTTAAACTAACCAAACCCAATAAGCCTTAAACCCCAAACCTGTTCACATTTATCCTACCCGAAACCAAAACCGTTTTCACCCCCTAAACCCTAAAGCCTATTCATCTTCCCCCTATATATATCTCTCTACCCCGTCTTCGTTTAACCCATGATCAGCGCCTTCCTCATCCTCCTTAAACCCATCCTCCTTCTCGTCTTTCTCTTCCCACCGCCTTCACGCCGCTTCTCCCGCTCTCCGCCCAGCCACCCTCTCGTCTCTCCCTCTCTGGCCTCCCAGGCGATGTGCACCTGCAGTGCCTCCCCCTGCATTGCCCAGACGTTGCCAGTTAGCCAGAGCGTCGCCAGCCGACCTCCCATCGCCGGACTCCTCTCGACGCCCCGCAGCAGCCAGCATCGCGACCCCGCAACCGCCTTGTTCTCATCCTCCGTCCCCTGCTCAGCCATGTGCCCTCCAGTGCGCTATCGCCAGCCGTCCTCCCTACCTTCCCCATGTCGCCTTCAGCCGATGGCAACCCCGCCACCTGCACCGTGCCGCTCTCTCCCTGAGCATTGCCGCCTGTGCACTACAGCAGACCCCTGGTGCCCTATCCTTCTCCTCTCTTCTATCGCAACTGCAACAGCCAGAGCTTTGCCAGCCCCCGTGGCCACCGTTCTGCCGGCAGCCTATCCTGCCGTCGCTGCCGTCGACGTGCTGTCACCCACCGTCTACCACCATGCCCGTGGGTGTGCTGTTTGATGAGGGTATTGATCAAGTGGGTTTTGATCATGTTGGTTGTGGGCCATCCGTTTGATTTTGATCTTGATTGATTGATTCCTAGCCGTCCGTTGATCTTGATCATCACCATCGGGGTGATCTTGGCCGTCCGTTGGATCTTGATCATCATGCTTGATTAGATGTGGGCCATCGATCTCCTCTTGATCATCCGATTAGATCTTAGCCGTCCGATCTCTTCTTGGTCATCACGATCATGATGATCATCAACTTCTTTTGATCACAGCCGTTCGATCGATCGATCTTGATCTTCATCATTATCATCATCATCAGGGAAATCTGACCGTCCGATCTAATCTGATCATCTTGATCTTGATCTTCGATCTCAGTCGTCCGATTGTGTTCGTGATCTCGATCGTCTTCATCTTGTTCGTGATCGTATGTTCGTGATCGGTTCATTGTGTTTGTGTTCGTGCCCTAGGATCTGTTCCTGTTATTCTTGTTCTTGTTTCGTTTCCATCGTCGTCTCTCAGGCAAGTAACTTGTAGTGTAGTTGGGTTCTAGAGACAACTCGTGTGTGATGTATTTTTGATGAGTATTGTCTCTATAGTGCTATTTACCATAGTTGCCTCACGACACAAATTTGACATGAAACAACTTAGGTTTTGACCGTTCTTGACGTGATTATATTTGTGAGATAATTATGAGAATTTGTGTGTTGTTTGGATCCATGTGATATACTTATTGTGGACATGCCATATACCCTATTTCATGATGTTTTGACACTTAGTGGACTCTATAACATGTTTGGTTGTGTTTGGAACGAGTTTTGTATATTGTATGTTGACTTATTGTTAAGAGGAAAATCTGTACTTTGTCGTTGATCAGTTTTGATTACTATTTTAGACCATATTAAGGTCAGTATCTTAACTTCAACATTAAAAATGATTTTCAGAGAAATCTGTCTTCTTTCCAAACTTTCTGACCTTGGTCAATTTCGTTTTCGTATGTGTGAGATATGATTGTTTTACGACAGACGTGTATTATATTTCCAGATTTCGTTTCTTGATGATTTCGATGATTAAACTATTTTGATACTAGTGATAAGCATATTATTTTGATCTAAATTTTTGGTCAGTATTTCTATATCTATTTAGGGATTACCCAGAATTTTGGTGGATTTTATTGAGGAGTTTTATATGCCGTTTCATGCTTGTTTATAAAGACTATACTGGATTTTTCTCGCTGTTTTGTAAAGATTTGTATTTTCACCCTAATTCCTTTTCCTGTATGAAAACTATTTATGAAATATGAAAGTTAGCTTATTTTTTTTATTTTCATCTCCATTTTGCGGATTTGGATTTCGTTTCACGGTTTGCGAGATATTGCAGTTTTCGTACAGCGTTGTTGGAAATTCCAGATTTGCCAAACTATCGTTTCTTGATGTTTTCTGAATTTTGTTGGCTAAGCTAATCTTGCTGGAAAATTATGAAACTTTATATTCTGATACTAGACATATAGGGGAATACCCCAGATTTTTCTTGGAATTTATTATGATGTTTTGATGCTGTTTTCTTGACTTTGAATTAGTTTTCCTGATTTCTGGCTGAACGCATTTTCTGGATTCAAATCAGTTTTGAGTTATGTTTTTGGGAAATACTATATGACTTATTTATATTCGCTGGATTCGGTTGGGAGTCTATTTTCTATACCTTTTGGCGGATTCAGATTTGCATGTTTGTAGCACCGGAAATCACTGTTTTACTATAGTATGGTCTTGCTGTCCTGAACTAGAAATTTGGTTATTTTATCCTTTTATGAGTTATCTTGCACCCATACATGTTTATCTTGCAACTTGAACTTGTTACATGATCATGCCATGTTATTCTTGATATGTTTTGCACACCTACATGCTTGTTTGACATTAATAATAAATAATCAAGCTGGGGTTTAAGGGAAAGATCTAATAGTGGATAATTCAGAAACGTGTACTCGGAAGGGGATCCACTGATCCTACGTGATGACTTGAGACATGATACTTGACACGTGATTACTTGAAATTTGCACGCAAGACACGTACTTGCCACTTGCACAACTTGACACGTGATTACATGATACATGATACATGATACTTGGAGCTTGGAGCTTGATACTTGATACTTGTCCTTGAGTACACTGCCCTCTGTGGTTCACTATGAAATCTAAAGCGAAACTGTTTGATGTAGCAACCATGTCGTATGGGATGCATGAAGTGCTACCTAAATAGTAATCACTACAAGACTTGATACATGGTACTTGAACATGATACATGCTTACTTGATACTTGACTACATGATACTGACACTTGATACATGTTACATGATACTTAATACTTGTTGCTTATTTACATGATGCTTGTTCACTTGACACTTGATACATGCTACTTGTACGTGTTCACCTTACGATGCTAGTTGTTATACATTATCATCATGCCTGTTCCATGTTATTAGTTAGTTTTTCCCATGTACTTGTATCCTGCATTACAAGCGGCCTGTAACTTGCATTGACAGGAGTTTGTTTTCTTTTTTCCTCTTTCCTGCAATTGTTAAATTGCAGATTTTGGAGAACAGGTTCCAGATGGTATTGGTGACATGAAGTATTAGTACTGGATCTTGTCATTATTATTTCTTGTAGCTTGCTTTGAATAATTGTATTTTGAAACTTGGATTTATTTTGTATTTGGGCAATGTGACCCAGGATATTTGACTTACTCAGATCATGATTATTTGAGATTAATATATTTTGGTTTCAAGTATTCTTGTTGGTATTTTGGTTCATATGTGCATGATTGGTTGATTCTTTTGCTTCCGACTCTGATTATTCTTGTGAAATGTTGTAAAGATTCTTGAACAGCTTATGGATGATGAAAATCATTCACTGAGCTTAGTCATGTATCCGTATTCCGTATTATCTTTTCGGAAGTGGGGCGTGACACATACATTAAAAGTTCACTCAAATCACTATATTTTATCTATTTACGCATGTTATATATGACTCTAATCCGTGTTCATGCAATGTATATGATGACAATGAAGTTTACGATCTTAAGGTGCTTATTGAATCAACGAAGGCAAATGGAATAATTCAAAGCAACATATAACGGTTGATTTAAACATGGAAAGATCACAAGCATGTAAAAATATAATGGTTCGACAGTTGAGATCTACAAAGAGTGTTTTCATGAATATGGATGATAACGGATTCCAAGACACGATAATCAATAGGAATACTACTTTCGAGAGGTCAAGAAAATGTTTGCACAAGAATAACTAGCTATTTGCACGCGTGCGATGCACGCCCTAATATTTAAAGGTGTGTAGGATTTTGAGGAAGGGGTTGGTCACCGAAGAGGTTGCATGCAGAGTTGACATTTTGATATTTGCACAATTTTGGTTTCTACAGGCATGCACATATTAGTTTAGACAGTAACTTTTTTGTATTGTTTACTTTTTAAATTTTGATCAACTTAGTATACATGCATCGTTCTTCCTAGACATTGAAGCCAACATGAACTATTTATGGTAACAAATGAATAGTTTCCTCCTACCAATGTAATTGCATGCAAATTTATTCATCAGCAAAGTAATTGCATAAGTAATTGCATGCAAATTTATTCATTTTGATATTTGCATGCATGTGTTTATTTTTTTCGTAATACATGCAAATTACATTTTTGACCTCCGATATTAGCCCTATATTTTTTTAGCCTTTAATGTTTATGGGAGCATGATAGTAAAAAGCCGCCAAAATGGGGCTTTGCTTAATAATAGTATAGATAAGGGTGTACAAGAGACGCTTATCTTATCACGTGACGATTATGATGGAAAAGAAGCAGTGACGGTAATAAGCAAGCGTGACGACACACCGGCAGCGAGAGGTGACGGTGAGAACGGCAGCGATCGATGGCTATAGGGGCTTCGGGTTGCTATCCAGGGGCGTCGGGGTTCGAAGCAGTAAGGTTTTGGATGCAACAGGTGGTGCGACGGGGACGTGCAGCAAGGTGGTGTAACACCCTGAATTCCAAATAAGACTGAATTCGAAGTTCTACAGGATCTTTACACTTCACTTCGTACAATTTTACAAGGAATGTAAAACTTTTATTACAACAATGATTTATATTTACATAGCGGAAGCAAATTACAACATAATACATGAATTGACCATCAACTTGAACATTTCTTTATAATCAGCAATCACTCTTTAGTCTTGTCAATCATTTTACCCTGTATAGGAACTGTGGGTACGTCAGTTGCATACAACTGGCGCTAAGATATAAAACATCAATTTATCTTACTTATAAAGTACACACCTATCACAAATAAAGCTAATGGGGACTATCTTATTGATATCGTGTGTGCATGTGCACGTAGCCCTTAATACAGTTATTATTATTTACATGACACTAATGCGCACTTGTTCGGATTTTATGCATCCCATACTATATAGGTCCGAGGGCAAGCCCTTAATCGTTCTTCATCTTGTAGGGTTCAATCCCTCGCTATGACTTAAACTACTACAGTAACTGCAGTAAGTATCCTAGATGTTCTATGAGTTACGAGCCCAAGTCCAGACAACCTGGAGGGAAATCCCACGTCCTGACATGATGCATCATGTAGACAACCTATGGACAATTCAGCCTCCGTCATGGAACAATGGCACCACCCGTAATCACCAAACATCCCACAAGCGTCGCCACGGTCCCGATAATTTCAGAGATGTGTTCACGTCATGACATGATGCGTCATGTAGACAGCCTGTGAAATACTCTCACACTGTAGACCCGAGGCCCTCATACTTATGTTTTTCTCTTACTTTCATCACATCTTCACTATTGTATTGTCCTTAGTTATTTAAATCATGAATAAAAATCAACACCCTAGAGTTAGCACTTTTTCTATACCGGTCTTAACCATCAATCAACATTATGACCCAAACTTGGTCTTTCATATCAATAGTTTATCTCCAAGGAATTTATTCAATACCGGTATAAGGACTTAATTACACTCTAGTCTTTAATCTCATTTCATGTTCATAAAAATTGAGTATTCACACTCACAAATTTTTCTCATAATTCATCATGATCTTTATTTCATTTTCATGTACAAATTTCATATATAATGCAACGAATTCATTTTTCAATCTTACCACATCCATAACTTAATTTCACACAATTTCTTTTATTTTCATAACATCATTCTTTCACTTATTAAGCCAAATCACAATATCTTTATTTAAATTTTCCATGTCACGATTCATTTAAACTCTCTATTCAAAATCTCCTTAAAAGAAAAGTATTAATCTTCTTTATTTACCCAATATTCCATTCTAATAATTTGAATCAAGTTTCTTTCCAAAATAACCTTTAATTTTCATTATAGTAGGTCAAAAAGCTATGGAAAAATTCTCATGAAGTCTAGGCATTTTTAGAATATTTCTAATATTTTTTCTCAATTTTTAAAACACTTAAAAACCCTTTAGGAAAATCAAAGTATAATAAAATTCAAAACTCAAAAAAAAAAAAAAAAAATTGGCCAGAGGCCGGTTTCGAACCACGCACAGAGGCCCCACGCGTGAACAATAACGTCACCAAACCGCACCCAATAACCCGAATGATTAAAGTGACTAACTGTCTAGTAGAGGAGTCAAAATATACTTGAGTTTTGGGTTCGGGTTTTGAATAAAAATCACATTTTGGAAAAAAGAAAGTCTCTGCCGAGACTCGAACCCATGCACACAGTGCCGCCAAGCTACTGTAATGTATTTAACGCGCACCCACTGATCAGTAGGCTTGAGTGACTAACCTGTAAGGGAAATCTAATAAAACGTTTTTGTGTCTGACTATACTGTTTCTGGCTTTTTTTTTAGGAAAACTCGATTTTTCTCATTCAAATTGTTCTTATAAAATATAGATTTTTCCTGAGTATAATTTCTTGAAAAAAACAGTAGCTTGTACTTTTATAATTCTTATAGAACTCATTTTTAACATAAAAGCCATTTCTCTCTTAGTTAATTTAAACAATGGATCAAATTAGATACATTTCGACATGGAAACATTTATTTTTATAAAAATTCTTTTATCAACAATTTCCCCTCAGTCATAATGAGTTCGATACAAGTTTTTCTCTCTTTCATTCCTTACTAAAATTTAATTCTTCAGTTTAGTCCTATTTCCCAAACCAAATATTTTAAGAGACAATATGGATAATAAATCAAGTGACTACAACACTACTTGCATACGACACATAAACACACTTATTTTGTCACAATTTAATCTATTTAATATTCCATTTATTTATATTATATACTTTATCCATAATCACATTCCCATATATTGTATCTTTCAATTCATGCATAGACAAGTTTCATAAAAATCATAATTTATCCATTTTAGCATGCGAATATACTACCAAGCCATCATAACACATACACATTTACACAATCTAATTTATTCTACTAACTTTTCATGTAGATTATTTGGTGTTCTTTTCTTCTTAATCTCTTTAAACAAATGCATGGCAATCTTTCCTATTCATTCTTAACATAATCACAATTTCAATCCCTAGCAGGGTATCTAAAGTAGAAGCTCGAGAAACCACCCACCTTTTTGAAGAAAACAAATAGAAAGTTCCTAGAAATCTCCTTGAACATACGAACGGTTCCTTCTCCTCCTAGATTGTGCCACCAAAAATGCCTTCTCCTCCTTGTACTAGATGGAACCCGATCACTTCTCCTCTCTTTGGTGAATAGCCGGCCTCCAATGGGTGCAAGAACACACAACAAAACACCACTCAATCTTTTCTCACAGTTGCTCTCAATCTTTTCTCACACTTGTTTCTTTCTTTCTTTTTCTTTTACCAATTTTTCTAGTGTATTTCATGAAGAGAATGGGGGGGGGGGGGGGGGGGGGGGGTGTATTTATACATTTTTCAAAGTAAAATGGAGGGCCAAGATTGAACTATATGGTTGTAGATTAGGGGCTAGGATGAATTAGGGAGTTAGAACAACTACCCATGAACCAAAAACCACCTCTCAACTACTCCATCACTCCCACTCTCTCTTGATACCATCTGGCCACCCCTTCCTCTTGTGCTTGGCACGTGCAAGTGCAATGCACGTGTCACACAAGGCCCCCCTAGTCACTAGTTGTACATGTTCATTTAATTAATTGGTTACAAAACTAGTCTACCTTACAAGTTGTGATAATTAAAGGAGAATTAAATTAGTGGGATCAATCTAGTGGGCTAAAAAGTCTATGGGCTTCTAATTAAAATAATTAAATTAATTAGTGTGGGCTAGGAATAAACAATTAGGCCTAGAATTTAAATAGGCTTTTTAAATTAAAAAGGAGAAGAATTAAATTACTTGTTCATGTTATGAAAATAAATAATTTTTCTAGGGTAAATGCACATAAATTTGCACGTGCAAAACACGTGAATTCCAACAAACTCTTATTTAATTATAATTGAAAATTCAGGATGTTACAACACTCCCTCCTTAGAATAATTCTATCCCCGGAACTAAGCTTAAAGAGTGAGAAAACAAAACACAACATGAAAGAAAAATAAATACAAATCAAACAAAGAGCTCAGAATGATCCTTCAACATCCACTCCTCAGATTCCCAAGTAGCCTATTCAACCAACTGGTTTCTCTAGACTACTTTGACCATCGGTATCGTCTTGTTCCTCAAGATTTTCTCCTGACGATCCACAATCTCAACCGGTAGCTCAATGTAACTCAGATCCAGCTGCAAGCCCTCCGGCACTTCGGGCAAATGGTGACTCGGATCTGGAATGTAACTTCTCGGTATAGACACATGGAAGACATTGTGCACCTGAGACAACTCTTTCGGTAACTCCAATCGGTAAGCAGTTTTTCCGATCCTTTTCAATATCTTATATGGGCCTATGAACATTGGGGCTAACTTCCCACCTCAGCCAAAGCGAATAACACCTTTACTAGGTGATACCTTCAGAAGAGACAAAGTCACCAACCTCGAACTCAAGGTCCCTCCTCCGGTTGTATGCATAGCTATTCTGCCTACTCTGAGCATCCACCAGCCTCTTCCTGATCAAGACGATCTTTTCAGAGGTCTGCTGCATGATCTCGGGCCGAAACATCTGCCGCTCCCTAACTTCAAACCAGCAGACAGGTGTTCTGCACTTCCTGCCATACAAAACCTCATACGACGCCATCCCAATACTAGTCTAAAAACTGTTGTTGTAGGCAAACTCTACAAGAGTTAGATGCCTTTTCCAACTGCCTCCAAAATCTAGAGCACAACACCGAAGCATATCCTCCATAACCCGATTGACTCTCTCAGTCTGTCCATCAGTCTGAGGATGGAAGGCAGTGCTGAAATCTGTCTTAGTACCCAAAGCTGTCTGAAGACTCCTCTAGAAATGCAAAGTAAACCGCGTATCTCGATCAGACACAATGGTCAACGGAACACCGTGAAGCCTGACGATCTCTCCAACATACATCTCGGCTAACTTGTCCATAGTCGAAGTGAGTTGCATAGCCAAGAAGTGAGCTGATTTGGTTAGTCGATCGACTATGACCCAAATCGCATCATTACCCTTCGAACTCTTGGGCAAATCCGTGATGAAATCCATGCTGATGTTATCCCACTTCTACTCCGGAATAGGTAACAATTGCAATAAACCTTCGGGCTTCTGATTCTCGGCTTTCACCTGTTGACAGATATCTCACTTCGCCACAAACCCAGCCATATCCCGCTTCAGACCTGACCACTAGAAATGTTGCTTGATGTCTTTATACATCTTGGTACTCCTAGGATGTACAGACAAAAGAGTAGCATGTGCCTTCTGAAGAATACTCTCCCTCAATTCTGCTTGATCCGGAACACACAGCCTCTCTCCAAATCACAACAATTCATCCTTGATCTAAAACTCTGACAACCTGTCAGCACCAACCTGCTCCTTCATCTTCTGAATCTTTGCATCTTCCTTCTGACTTGCTATAATTCTCTCATTCAGCGTAGGCTGAAGCCTCAGCTGAGCTAAAGATGATCCCAAGCCGTGCACAACAACTTCAATACCAGCCCGATCCAACTCCTCTACAAGATGCCTCTGATTCGTAATCAAACTAGCCAGGCTGCTTTTATGGCTAAGTGCATCAACAACAACATTAGCCTTCCTCGGATGGTACTTAATCTCAGGACGAATGTCCTCAAGTACTTTTAACCATCTTTGTTGCCTCAGATTTAGGTCCTTCTGCTAATAGATATACTTCAAGCTCTTGTGGTCCGTGTACATGTTTAATTTCTCACCGTACACGTAATGTCTTCATTGTTTCAAGGCAAAAATAATCGCAGCCAACTCCAGATCATGAGTCGAATAATTCTTCTCATGCGGTCCTAGTTTCCTAGATCCATAAGCAATCACTTTTCCTTCTTGCATCAAGACACAACCAAGCCCACGATGTGAAGCATCGCTATAAACATCATACTCAACACCTGCTCTAGGCAAAGCCAAAATAGGAGCAGTAGTCAGCTTCTCTTTCAACTCCTGAAAGCTTGCCTCGCACTACTCGGTCCACTTGAAGTTTACATTCTTCTTGGTCAGACCAGTGAGTGGCACGGCTATCTGAGCATAACCTTGGATAAACCTCCTGTAGTATCAAGTTAGCCCAAGAAAACTTCTGATTTCCTTCATTGTACTAGGCCTTGCCTAATCCTTCACCGCCTCTATCTTCTGAGGATCAGTTGCCACTCCCTCCTTAGAAAGGATGTGACCCAGGAATGCCACTTCAGATTTCCAGAAATCGCACTTGCATAACTTGGCATACAACACATGCTCTTAAAGCTCCTTCAGAACCTCAGCCAGATACTTAGTGTGCTCCTCCTCCGACTTGGAGTACACAAGAATATCATCGATAAACACCATAACGAAAGAATCAATAAACGGCCTTAGAACCCTGTTCATCATGTCCATGAAGATTGCAGGTGCATTCGTCACTCCAAATGGCATAACTAAGAATTCGTAATGCCCATGTCAAGTTCTGAATGCAGTCTTATACACATCTTCAGTGTTCACACGAACCTGATGGTATCCCGATCAAAGATCTATTTAGAGAAAATAGCTGCTCCTTGTAGACGATCGAACAGGTCATCAATTCGTGGAATAGAATATTTATTCTGAATAGTGACCTTATTCAGCTCTCGGTAATCGATGCACATCCTCATCGACCCATCCTTATTTTTTACCAACAGCACCGGTGCTTCCCAGGGTGACGCACTCGGTTGAATAAAGCCTTTCTCCAACAGTTCTTCAATTTGTCGTTTGATCTCATCTTGTTCCATAGGCGTCATCCTATACGGTGCCTTGGATATGGCTGGACTCTCTGGCTGAATAGTGATGCTGAACTCTACATCAAGATGCGGGGGTAACCTGGGCAAATCTTCTAAGAATACAATCGGGTAATCCCGAACCACTGGAATTTTCTGCACCTCCACAGGAACTTTCTTCTTGCTGATAGCTACCACCAAATCTGAACATCTCTTCTTCCGTTGGAAAGTGACTACAGGACCTCCTGGAGCCTTCAATGTTACTTTCTTGGTCTTGCATTCGATGTTCGCACTGTACACTGACATCCAATCAATGTCAATGATAGCATCGACCCCCAGGATATTCAACTCGGTCAGATCAATCCCGAAAATCCTGTCTCTAATCACGATCTCGCAGTCCGCATAATACCGATCAGTGGTTAAAGTCTCCCCTGATAGAGTAGCTACTGCTAAGACCTTGCCTGGAAAGACCTTCGGTTCGACTCCCAAGACTAGCAAATTTAGGTGATATAAAAGTATGAGAGGATCCAGTATCGAACAAAACAACATCTTTCTTTCCATTCAAATAAAGTTCTCCTATTACATAACACACTCTCGTTACATAACAGTTTTAATAAAAAAAACAGGGAAAATAAAACAACAGAAAAAAAACTCCTAAACATCCTCCCCCATACCAGTAATGACGTGATCCATTTCACCAGCGTTGGCTTCAGTCAAGGCAAATACTCGCCCGTGCTGGTACGGTTTCTTCCCACCCATCAACGGTGGTCCACTCCGGGCGACATTCAGCATCTTAGGGTAGTGAGATCTGTAGTGGCATGTCTCCCTACAATTGAAACAAGTCACCACAGGTGGTCTCACCTAACCATTTCCGGGTCTCCCATCCACATTGACAGTGTTCGCCCACGTAGGTTTGAACCTTTGAGCTGGCAGCTACCCTCTGACATTCCCAAAAATTGCGGGCCTCTTCTCCACATTCCAGTTGTTCCTCCGGTTATGAACAACATGGAACTGCTCCATATCCGCCTCAGTAGCTGCAGCTCGCTTGACTAACTTGTCAAACCTCCTAATACCAAGGGATATCATCCTTGATCTCAGACACGGCCTCAGTCCGTGCTCGAACTTTCGAGCTTTCTTCACCTCGTCCATCACATGTTCGGGTGTATATTTCAAAAGTTGAGTAAACCTTGTCTCATACTCCCTGACAAACATGCCTCCCTGCTACAGCGCCAGAAACTCCATCACTTTCTTCTCTTGGACATAAGATGGAAAGTAGTGACCTTGGAACTCCTCCAAGAATTCCTCCCAGTAAACACCATTTCCCATAGTTTGCTTCTTCGACTGCCATCACACAGCCGCATCCTTCTCAAGGTGCAAAGTAGCCAACTTCACCTTGCTACCTTCTGGAGTTTCCAAGACTTCAAAGTTAGTATCAACTTACCGAATCCAATTATCAGCTGCATCTGGGTCTGACTTCCCTTCAAATACTGGTGGCTTCATCCTCTTGAATGACTCTACGAGTTTGATCGCCTCAGAAACTGGATTCGCAGGCATCCCCCTATGGTTTTGATTCATGGCAACGGCGTTGAGGGTCTGATAGACTCTAGCAAACTCCATTTCCAAGTCGAGTCCAAAGTTGGGTTCTTCTCCATTCCTTGATCTTCTTCCAGCCATATTCTGATTCAAAAGATCCATTAAATTCGAAGTAGAAAACATGAATTTAAATCAACTTTTTTTTCTTCATAGAATTCAAACTTTGTACATTCAAATTTAAAACATCGTCTGACATCTAGCAAAAGCATTGAGAAGATACAACATTCTAATCCCTACGGTTCCTCTTGGCTTCCCTAAGCTCTTCCCGTAGTTTTGCGACTTCTTTCTTCAGTACATCGTACATGTTCTTTCTCTTTTCGAGTTCCCAAATACGATGACTAAGGATTGCAATATTCTCCTTGCACTTCACATACTGTGCCTGCAATAGCTCTGCTCTCTCCCTCTGAGTATCCACTTGACTCTGAAGGGTCTTAATGAGATCCCCTCGATCTGGCTCTTCCTCGTCGGATGAAATGTCTGATGAGTCCGGAGGTGGAGTGATCTCTCAGGACTCGGGCCATTCCCCTTCATATTCCTTAGGATCTTCCTCATAGGAATTTCCTTATCCGGGGTAGTAGTCCTCTTTGATTATGTGCCAGTCATCATCGCCCACTGGGTCGTGGTGGTTCACCATCTTGGAGACGGGAGAAGAAGAAGCATCAATCATAGAGCAACACAAATATAAGTAACTTACATTTAAATCTCTATACCCAACTCACACACTAATGTCCACTCTAGGGTGTCATTCCTTATAAATTTGTACTACTTGGAAGCGTGACTCTGATACCACTTTGTAACACCCTGAATTCCAAATAAGACTGAATTCGAAGTTCCACAGGATCTTTACACTTCACTTCGTATAATTTTACAAGGAATTAAAAACTTTTATTACAACAATGATTTACATTTACACAGCGGAAGCAAATTACAACATAATACATGAATTGAACATCAACTTGAACATTTCTTTATAAGCAGCAATCACTCTTTAGTCTTGTCAATCATTTTACCCTGCATAGGAATTGTGGGTACGTCAGTTGCATACAACTGACGCTAAGATATAAAACATCAATTTCTCTTACTTAGAAAGTACACACTTGTCACAAACAAAGTTAAGGGGGGCTATCCTATTGATGTCGTGTGTGAATGTGCACTTAGTCCTTAATGGAGTTATTATTATTTACATGACACTAATGCGCACTTGTTCGGATTCTATGCATCCCATACTACATAGGTCCGAGGGCAAGCCCTTAATCGTTCTTCATCTTGTAGGATTCAATCCCTTGCTATGACTTAAACTACTACAGTAACTACGGTAAGTATCCTAGATGTTCTATGAGTTACGAGCCCATGTCCAGACAGCCTGGAGGTAAATCCCATGTCATGACATGACGCATCATGTAGACAACCTATGGACAATTCAGCCTCTGTCAAGGGACAATGGCACCACCCGTAATCTCCAAACATCCCATAAGTGTCGCCACGGTCCTGATAATTCCAGAGATGTGTTCATGTCATGACATGACGCATCATGTAAACAGCCTGTGGAACACTCTCACACCGTAGACTCGAGGCCCTCAAACTTATGTTTTTCTCTTCTTTCATCACATCTTCACTATTGTATAGTCCTAAGCTATTTGAATCATGAATAAAAATCAACACCCTTGAGTTAGCACTTCCTCTATACCAGTCTTAACCATCAATCAACATTATGACCCAAACTTAGTTTTTCATTTCAATAGTTTATGTCCAAGGAATTTATTCAATGCCGGTATAAGGACTTAGCTACACTCTAGTCTTTAATCTCATTTCATGTTCATAAAAATTGAGTATTCATAGTCACAAATTTTTCTCATAATTCATCACGATCTTTATTTCATTTTCATGTAAAAATTTCATATATAATGCAACGAATTCATTTTTCAAACTTACCACATCCATAACTTAATTTCACACAATTTCTTTTATTTTCAAAACATCATTCTTTCACTAATTAAGCCAAATCACAATTATCTTTATTTAAATTTTCCATGTCACGATTCATTTCAATTCTCTATTCAAAATCTCCTTTAAAAGAAAAGTATTAATCTTCTTTATTTACCCAATATTCCATTCTAATAATTTGAATCAAGTTTCTTTCCAAAATAAGCTTTAATTTTCATTATAGTAGGTCAAAAATCTATACAAAAATTCTCATGAAGTCTAGGCATTTTTAGAATATTTCTAATATTTTTTCTCAATTTTTAAAAAACTCAAAAACCCTTTAGGAAAACCAAAGTATAATAAAAATCAAAACTCAAAAAAAATTTGGCCAGAGGCCGGTTTCGAACAATGCACGGAGGCCCCACGCGTGAACAGTAACGTCACCAAGATGCACCCAATAACTAGAATGACCAAAGTGACTAACTGTCTAGTAGAGGAGTTAAAATATACTTGAGTTTTGGGTTCGGGTTTTGTCACGCCCCGCTTTCCAATAAGGAATATGGAATACAGATACGTGACTCAGCCCAACGAATTATTTTCATCATCCATAGGCTGTTCAGAATCTTGACAACATCTCACAGAAATAATCAGAGTCGGAAGTAAGAAAAGTCAACCAAGCATGCATATATGGATCAAAATACCAACAGGATTTACTTGAAACCAAAATATATTAATCTCAAATAAAGCAGATCTGAACAAGTCAACATACTGGGTCACATTGCCCAAATACAAAATAAATCCAAGTATCAAATACAATATTCAAATAAGCAACAGAATAATAATAGATAAAACTCCAATACTAATATCTCATATCGCCAACTCCGTCTGGCAGCTGATCATCCTGATCTGCAATTAATAAATTGCAGGAAAAAGGAAAAGAGAAAAACAAACCCCCGTCAATGCAAGTTACGGGCCGCTTGTAGTGTAGGATACAAGTACATGGGATAAATAACAAATATAAAATAACAACAGAACTAACAGAGCATGGTATAAGCACATCAACAGGAATAAAATATCTAACATGAATCAGGAAAACAAATCAAATAGCATGGTATGCTAACAGGTATAGATAACATGTGTCAAGTGTCAAGTGTCAAGTGTCAGATGGTATGCAGATAGATATACCGATGATAGTGTCATATGATAGTTAGACAGATAACAGATAATCAGATAACAGATGTCAGATAAACAGATACAGATAACAGATAACAGATGTCATGTTATTATAAGTCTTGTGTGATTACTATCTAGGTAGCACTTCATGCATCCCGATTTTTACTATATGGTTGCTACATTCAAACAAGTTACATTTAGATTTCATAGTGGATTCCATAGGGCCATGCACTCAGGGATCAGACAGACAGATATCAGATACAGATTAGATAGACAGATAGAACATATGGGTTCTCTTCTGAGTACACCTTCCTATAGGGAAGTAATGTGGTCAGGGTTCAGATAAACAGTCTTGTAACATGTAGTTATGAACACGTAACAGGTAGGGAACACGGGTCCTCTTCTCAGTACACATTTCTATATTTTCCACTACTAGATCTTTTCCTTAAACCCCGGCATAGTTATTTTGTTATCATTATCAGACAGACATGTATGTGCAGAAAACAGAGTGAGAATAGCATGGTATCAACAAGTAACAGGTTGAGTGAAACAAACATATACAGACTAAATATAACACATGAAATAATAGTACAACAAAAATTCTAGTTCAGGACAGCAAGACAGTACTGCACTGGGATTCCTGTTGCTACAAAAATGGAAATCAGGATCTGTCAAAGAATCTGGAAAGTAGACTCCTGTCCGAATCTAGCAAATATATTTAAGTCATATAGTATTTCATAAAAACATGAGTCAAAACTGAATTGAAACCAGAAAATGTGTTCAGCCAGAAACCAGTAGTTTGTATTCAAAGTCAGGAAAATAGCATGAAAACTAATTAATTAAATCCACGAAAAATTTGGAGTATTCCCCTATATGTATAGTAACAGAAAATCAAGTTTCATAATTTTCCAACAAAAATAGAGTAGTCAAGTAAA
The DNA here is from genome assembly GCA_017893485.1 of Hemerocallis citrina. Lineage (NCBI taxonomy): Eukaryota > Viridiplantae > Streptophyta > Magnoliopsida > Asparagales > Asphodelaceae > Hemerocallis > Hemerocallis citrina. Next base: position 42,314,041 of record CM030359.1, read on the forward strand.
ATCAGAAAACAGCAAGACACGGCAGTTTTGTAAATCTGGAATCACAAACAATGTAGTACGAAAACAGCAATATCTCACAAACCATAGATCGAAATCCAAATCCGTCAAAAGGGTGATAAACTAGATACAGTAGGCTAACTTTCATATTCACAAAGATTTTAGAAACAGCAAATAGAATTAGGTCAAAAATCAGGTTCTTTACTGAACAGTATGAAAATTCTGCATGTATAGTAATTGTTTGGAAACATAGAATGGTTGATAAAACTCATCAAATAAATCCACAAAAGTTCAGGGTTAATTCCAATCAAGTCTAGATGTATTACGCAAAATATTGGATCAAAACAATACTTTTAACATCATGATGAAAATAGACTACTCTTCATAATTCATATAAAACAAAATCTTGAAATCTCTTTACACATCTGTAGTAAAATAGACATAACTCACAATCGATAAATCGAAACTGAGATCCGTCAAAAGGGTTGGAAAATAAACAGAATTCTCTACAAATCATGTTCACAAAATATTTTCATATACTGATCTTAATAGGGTCTAAAATACTGATCAAAAGCAAAGTAACAGAAAAATACAGAATTTGACCCTCATACACAAATCAACATAGATCGTACAAAATTCGTCCAAATCAACCCAAACATAAAATATAGTGTACTAGATGTCCAAACAACATGGTATAGGGTATTTTACAAGTATTCGACCAGTATATCACGAATAACACATCAAGCACAGATATCTCAAGGTAGCATGAATATATACATCAAAAGTGGTCAACCCTAGGTTGTTTCATGTCATATATGTTGTGAGACAACTACGGGCGGGTCAACACAATAGAGACAAGATCAACAAGGGTTTTCACACAAGAATTATCTCTAGAATACAACTGCACTACAGGCGGTATTTAGTACTTGTATTACACAAAGAAAAGAATACAAGTTACTTGCTTAAGAGACGATGATGGAAACGACAAAGCAAGAGCAAGAATAATGGGAACGGATTAACGAGCATGAACTCAACGAACAACGATCACGAATAAGATGAACAACCTGATCGCGAACAAGATGAAGACGATCCAGATTACAAACACAATCGGACAGCTGAGATCAAGAGATCAAGATCAAGATGATGACAAGATCAAGATCACAAGATCGAATGGCCAGATCTCCCTGATGATGAAGATGATGATGATGATCAAGATCGATCGATCGAACGGCTGCGATCAAGGAAAGTTGACGATCATCATGATCGTGATGATCAAGCAAGATTCGATGGCCCAAAACGCTTGATCAAAACAACAGCACATGAAGGCTTGGCTCTGGCTGCTCGTTGTGCTGCTGTTCGACGCTCGGGAGGAGGGCGGCTGGCTATAGCGGGGAGGAAACACCAGTGGAGGCTGCAGTCGAACAGGGAACAGGGCACAGGGCTTCTGTGGGGCAACGGCGGCCAAGGGCTGCACTGGCTATTGCTGGTCGCGTCAGGGAGGGGGAGCACCGGTGCACGGGGGTTGTGTCGTCTGGCGCTGTTGATGCGCGGCTGGCGAGGAGGTTTCTGTGGTTGCGGGGTCGCCGCTGGCCGTCGTCGAAGGAGAGGCTGAAGGGGAGGTAGGAGAGAGGGGGAGACGGGAGGTGCAGGAAGAGGGAGGACGGCGCAACCAGGGTTTTGGTATACAGGGGACGGGAGGAAGGGATGAGAGGTTGAAGATGAAATGGTTGAAGGGGGGGGGATACAGCATGGGATGAACATATAGGGTGCAAGAACACACAACAAAATACCACTCAATCTTTTCTCATAATTCCTCTCAATCTTTTCTCACACTTGTTTCTTTCTTTCTTTTTCTTTTACCAATTTTTCTGGTGTATTTCATGAAGAGAATCGGGGGGGGGGGGGGGGGGGGGGGCGGTATTTATACTTTTTTTCAAAGTAAAATGGAGGGCCAAGATTGAACTAGATGGTTGTAGATTAGGGGATAGGATGAATTAGGGAGTTAGAACACTACCCATGAACCAAAAACCACCTCTCCACTACTCCATCACTCCCACTCTCTCTTGATACCATCCGGCCACCCCTTCCTCTTGTGCTTGGCACGTGCAAGTACAATGCACGTGTCACACAAGACCCCCCTACTCACTAGTTGTACATGTTCATTTAATTAATTGGTTACAAAATTAGTCTACCTTACAAGTTGTGATAATTAAAGGAGAATTAAATTAGTGGGCTCAATCTAGTGGGCTAAAAAGTCCATGGGCTTCAAATTAAAATAATTAATTAATTAGTGTCGGCTAGGAATAAACAATTAGGCCTAGAATTTAAATAGTCTTTTTAAATTAAAAAGAAGAAGAATTAAATTACTTGTTCATGATATGAAAATAAATAATTTTTCTAGGGTAAATGCACATAAATTTGCACGTGCAAAACACGTGAAATCCAACAAACTCTTATTTAATTATAATTAAAAATTCAGGATGTTATAGGTGACGGTAGTAGTGGAAGATTGGTGGCTTGAGGGTGCAGGAGAAGAAGATGAAGGGCAACAACATTGTGGGTGAAGGTGCTTGGCAGTGGAGGAGCCTTTGCAATTGGTGGTTTGACGGTGGAGGGCAGGAATGGCGGTGTGGTTGGCGGTGCTGCAATGGAGGAGACAACGAGAGGAAGAGACAACAACGAGTGGCGATGGTGGAGAATGACAGTAATGGTGAGGCTGAGATGCGAGTGCAAGAAGATGGAGTTGAGGAGAGGGTGAAGGGTTCGGTGATGACCAGATGGAGTTGAGGAGAGGGTGAAGTGTTCGGTGACGACCAGATGGAGGAAAAAGAAGATGAGGGTGCTAGAATGTGACAATGGCAAGAGGGAGGAGGATGAGGAGTGGGTGAAGGCAGGAGGAGTGGTGAAGATGATGTTGAAGTCGGGGCGTGGCTCGGTGAGAGAGGGGGTGTCGGTGATGGGTTGAAGAAGAACAAGAAGAAGAGAGGGAAAGGAGATCGGGGTATGGGGTTTTGTAGTGTAGGGGATGAATATGTGGATTAAGAAGATGGAGATTTAAGTGGGGATTAGGTAGGGATGTAGTAGGGATAGTGGAAGTTAGGGGGAGATTAAGTGGGGGTGTTCAGTTAAGGAGCTTCGGGTAGGGTTGAGTAGTTATAGGGTTAACGAGTTTTGGTATTCAAATGTGGGCTTGGGTTTTGGGCTAGAAATTGAGTTTGGAATTGTCGGCTTTCAAAATTAATAAAGAGATAACATATAGAATGGGCTAGGATAAATAAAACTAGTTGTAATTAGAATAGAATGGGCTTACAAGCTATACAATGGATTGGGCTTTGACAAAATAATTGATTATTCAAATATATGCAGTAGGGTTTAAAAGAACAAAGAGAATTACAAAAAAATGAAATACAATAATACGAAGAAAAAGAAAATACAACTCTGTATAATCGGGAATGGGGGTTACAGGGCTAATAAGAAGATAAGAAGCACACAGATTGTTCGCTCCATCTTTCGTTCTGGGATCAAACGATGGAGATTGACCACCATTTTTACCTATATCACTTACCAATACACCTCACTCTTCATCCTAGTTAACCTCTGCTTCTTTTTCAGTGTGAGAGCAATCAAATGATGAGTTCAAAATTTGAGGGGGGTAACTTACAATCTGAACCGTCCATCAGATCTGAAGTTGGATAGCTGAAGACGTCAAACGAACCTGCATAAAGTCTAAACATGAGTTGGCCCTGGCGAAAGACCCTCTGACGCTTAAGTTAGGAACTCAGAAAGGTGAATAATTGAAAGGAAAAATATTGATTACCTCTTAATGATGAGGTGGAGAGTATTTATAGGCTAAGAGTTAGTTCCAAATGATAGACTTGAAAATGTATTTTTTGGGTTTAAACCACAGATTCCTCGGTGAATGGATGAAGTTAGTTGTTCTTCTCTTGATGAAGTGATAGAGCTATTTGTTCTTCTTGTTGAAGAGATAAAGTTGGTTGCTCTAGGGGGATTTAACTGACAACTCTGATAGGCTGGAAATTCCCTCCTGCTTAAGCTCTAAGTAAGATAAAATTGTGGAACCAGTTGAGCTAGTGGACCAAGAAATGACCCATGTTCTTCTAGCAAGCCTACTACAGAAATTAATGTTCTACCCCTAGAAGCTCTAATATGCGTGCCAAAATTGTATGACCCTAATTTGTTGCAATTTTTGTCCACATCGTAAGCCTCTCACTCCTGAAGTTTGGGGAAGCAGCCTTCGAGGTGTAATATGCCTATTTCAGATGACCTGAGAGCTTGTCTGACTTTCGGGGACGATTGGAGATGTTAGGAGCCTTGTTCGAAGCTTCTAAGGGTAGTAACTATTTTTTCTGAACCTTCTGTTGATTTTTCCAGGCTTTTAAATATTTTTAAGAATCTTTAATTAACGTTTTCGGGCACATAACTATTTTTTAGAATTTAAATTTAAATTTCAAATTTTATAACTATTTTTCAAAAATTTTGACAGTTTGTTTTAATATTTTTTGGATTTCTTAATCAAAATTTCTAAATTTATAATTATTTTATGGAAAGTTTAATTAGAAATCAAGAGGAACGCATTGTTTGGAGCAATCGGGGTGGTTAGATCGTGTGGGCTCGGATTTTGAAGTGATCGGATGGTCAAGGTATGCCTAAAGCCCACGACCTCCTCAGATGACGAATTTGGCACCAAGGAGCTGGGCACGGACTTAGAGGATATTCGACGGCGGAGACGTGGTATGATATTTGAGGCGGCCGAATGGCGGAGAACAGCTAAAAATGCTGACCACCTCAGACGACATTGGAGGCAATTTTGTAGGTTGATTGGACAGCGAGAAGAATGTCACGTCAGCACGAATGTGCGGCCATGAATGGGGCATGTGCAGGAACCATCGCCATGCCGCGTCCGGTGGGCCGGCCATGTCAGCACGATTGCGTGGCCATGAGTGGGCCCCATCACCTCGCCACGTGGGCATGCTTTTGACTGGGTCAACTTGCCATGTTAGCTGCTATATCAATGAAAGCAGTTATGCGATTCACGCGTGAAGAATGGAGGGGGGGCTGCGATTGCGCCACGTCACCTCAATGGGGTCGTTGATATTTTGCCACGTCAGCAACATAGTTATTCGGGGGTAACAGTTGCGCGGTTAAGCGATTACATGGTTAAGCACTTTATGCGTAAACGCGGTTACGCATTTTACGCTTAGACGCAGTTACACATTATGCACGTAAACACATGGTTTCCTTCCCTTATAAATTCTTCGACCCCCTGATTCAATTTTTCACCCTTGACTTCCAACTCTTCACCTCCAAATTGTTCCTCTATCTCTAGAGCTCTACTTCGGTCGTTTTCTTCGTCTAATTCTCCCTCAACGATCAAGTAATATTTACAATATTTTAAGCAAGTCATTTCTATGATGGAATTAGGTAGCTCTACTTCTTCTGGTCAGGACGAGTAGGAATTGCTATTGGCTTCTCGATCTCAAAAAGGGAAGGAAACGGTTGGCTCTTCAGTAATCATTTAAAGATGATTGATTGGACGAGAGAGGATACGGGGTGTCTTTTCGTGAAGGCTCATCATCCTCAGACCTTGCTCCTACTTCTTCAGTACCCAAAGTATTTAGAAGATTTTGTGCATTACTAGATCAAGTACGACGTCGCAGAGAACTATCCTACTTACGTAGACGACCACATTAAGACTATTCTTATGAAGGAGGATCTCATGAAGATCACTTGCAATTCTTCTTGAGTACGAGTTGCTCCTTCCCGGCCCCAGAGTCAATGCGTTCTCTAGGATGTTGAGTGAGTTTTGCAAGTTTCCCTTCGACGCCTTCTATGAAGTGTTGCGCCTGCCCATGCATCCCTTCTTGAAGACGTTGTACAACTAGTATGAGCTCAATCCCGTTCAGTTCATGCCAAAACTATGGAGACATCTTATAGGTTTCTTCTTGTAATGCCAATCTTATAGGTTTCTTCTTGTAATGCCAAAAGATTGGCATCGAGCAGCACTTGAGGATATTGAGGAGGCACTTCAGATTTCATAGGCAACGGATGGTAGATAACTGTTATTATATCTATCCTTGCCCAAGAAGAGGAGTGATCAGCAACTTTGACTCTATTAAGCACTTGAAGTGCAAATATTTCGTCATTCAAAGTTCCGAGCTATGTGGATTTTACACGATGGAAAGAGGGGGGGAGGGGGGACGGTGTGTCGAAAAGGGTGATGGCTAAATCAATGGTGACTAAAGAGGAGGAAAAAGTGAGCGACGTACTCCTCAAGTGCAGGGAGATGAAGTGTAGAGATTTGAAGGAGGAGGTCCTCTTCCTAGGGGGCTGAGCCTAATGACCCTAGTATAGCTTTAGTTTTTGCCTTTTTTAAATTTCAACACTCAACTTTCTTATTTGTTCTTTTTTTGCAGAAGTAGAAAGTATGGATTTCAGCACTCTCCTCACGGCTCGGGTCGATTTTCACAACAAGGCACCTGAGGATAAGAAGTGCAAGAAGACGATGAGCCAACCTGCAACCATCGGCAGGGGCATAGCCAAGTCCCGCTGAGGGGAGTTCATGCTTGGGCGCGATCCCGGCCCTCTAGAAAGCATCTCTAACTTCCTTGTCCCCCCCCCCCCCCCCCCCCCCCCGGGACTAGCGGACTCTAGAGAATGATTCGATGGATGGCTTGCTCCTTGAGAGGAGATATCCTGAGCCGTATTTTGGTAAGTTCTCCTTGTAAAATATTTTTTTTATTTTAAAGTTTCTAAGTCTTGATATATTTTTTTTCACAGGTCACTTGCCAGGTCTAGAACCTAACCAAGCAGATCCATGCCAAGGAGAAGCTTGGAGAGACAATGCCGCCAGGGCTGAGAGCAATAGGAAGAATATTGCCAAGGAGCTAGAGGCGATTCTCCGCCAATTTTGAGGTGGAGCGGAAGAGGTATAGGAGGAGGCTGCAAAGGAGAAGGAGGTTGCAGTGGCCGAGGTGGAAGCAAAGGTGAAGGCCCACCTCAACAACGTGATGAAGAAATCATAAGCTATGGCCATCGCAGACGCGGCAAAGCGCGTTATTGGCTTCGACGGGAAGGGATACCGTCTAGAGCTCCAACCCGGGATGAAGCTAGTGGTGGAGGAGTCTGACAAGGTGGAGGCAGACCAGGGGGAGATGCCGGAGGAGTCTTAAGGCAAAGAGGAGGGGAAAGGGGTTACTGATATTCGCCCTCCCTCGGCTCCGTCGACTGATGCAGATCATTGACTCCTATTCTTGGTTTTCTCACTTTTTATTTTTGTTGACTTTGTAATAGTCTATTTGCGGACTGACCATCGCTATATACTTCCAAGTTCTAATGAATGATTTCTTTAGCTTACAAATTTTCTTGTATGTCGAATGTAGAATGCTTTGTACTTGTTTAACTATGTTGAATGTTGAACTTTTGTACCTACTAGGGTTGGAGGGGGTAGATTTGGGTATGAGTCAGACTCCGAACTTGATGTTTGAGAGTTAACAAGTTGTGGGAGCAACTGTTGGGAAGAGTTGGACTCCGAATGTGTTGTTTAGAGTTAGCAAGTCTTGGGAGCAGCTGGACTCCGAATTTGCTGTTTAGAAATTGGAAAGTGGTACAAAAATTTACAGAATTAAAATGCTAAATTTTATTAGAAAATAAACCTAAGTGGCTGCCTTGGTGGCTTGTCTTTGTTACATGCTTTGGCCGTTATAAGGATTAGCCTTATTATAAATCTAAAAGAAAAACATCTAAGTGGAGAATGTTGAGTGCCCTTGCTGAAATTTATCAGATGTTCAGCATTCTAAGTCCTTGATATCTTCTTGCCCCCCAGGTCTTCAAGTTGATAAGATCCTGGACGAACGACTTTGGAGACCTTATATGGTCCTTCCCAGTTTTAGTGTGAGCTTTCCTTTCTTTCATGGTCACAGATTTCGAGCTCTTGTAGGATGAGGTCGCATTCTTTGAGGTTTGCCTAACGGACCTTCTTGTTGTAGAATTTCTCTTGCGTTTGCTGATATATATATATATATATATATATATATATATATATATATATATATATATATATATAGGACAGACTGCTTGCGAACTTCTTCAATGAGATCAAGGTTTTCTCACAGCCATTTGAGTTCTGTTCTTCATTGAAGGAGAGGATGCGAGGGAAAGGTAGCATGGCCTCCAGGGGAATCAATGCCTCGAAACCTGCAGGTGAGGTTGGAGGGGAACTCTCATGTTGGGGTTCTCTTCGTGGTCATGTAGGACCAGAGCAAACTCGGGGGTTCTTCGACCTATAACCCCTTGGGAGCTTCATCAAACCTCTTCTTGAGGTCATCAAGGATATGCCAGTTTGTAGCGCCCCGAATTTTCAATATGATATCTTAGAAATACGTGGCACAATTCCCAGCATCAACTTCAATTGCAATAGTAAACATACTAAAAACACAGATAATTTTTATTTCAACTTTTATTACAATAATTGTTTACAAAACACAGCAGAATACAAAACACGTTGAATTACAAACTTTTCTTTACAACACATTCTTTTACAAATTTACACAAGCTCTATTATCTTTCTAGCACAAGCATCCAAATCCCAAGCTATAAGCACTTACCTGTAAAACATGAGGCTAGAGATAACCCTAACCCCCAAAACTACAGGGGTCAGTCATAACGGTGTGAGTGACATAAGAGAAAACAACATAAATAAAATATAGAGCATAGAATCATCTACAACATGTTTTAACAGCAAAAATAAATGAAATGAGGAATAACAATAAGTAAAGCATGAAAATGTCAAGGAAAATAAGATAGTAAATTGTAACACATGAAAACATCAAGTGAATCTAGACTAAGTGTCATGTGTAGGAAAACAAAAATTATTATGCATAAAACCAAGTTAAGAAAACATCAATGCTATATGCTGACTCTCTAATGCATACTTGTCGGATTCTATGCATTCCATACTACATAGGTCCGGTGCAAGCCCTTATCGATCTTCACTTTATAGGGTTAAATCTCTCGTTATGCAACTAATCCTACTACGGTGATGGAAACAAGATCCAGAATACTCCGCGAATAGGCACCACAGCCCTCGACGCGCAAGCATCATGTAAGAATAGCTCACAAATCGGAGAATCACCTTCCAACCGTGTACCCCACGAATAGGCTTGCGAGGCCCTCGACGTGCAGATACACCAGGTACATTCCATAAATAGGCCCGCCGACCCTCGACACGCGAATGGACCCTGCATGCTCCGTGAATAGGCCTGCAGACCCTCGACACGCGAACATACAAATGTCCTCTCGAGACAGGACAACAAACAATCCTGGAACGCATCCGTTGGACTAACAAAATCAAAAGCATATACTTACGTTTCCCGAGTTCCATCACATCTCCACTAGTACATGTCCTTAAGTTGGTTATTATTAAAACACAAAATCCCCATTTCTTGAGTTAGTGTATCCTACCGGACTTAAATACTCAACAACAACCCCAAGACCCAACTGGTCTAAATCAACAAATCTCAACTGCCGGTTCATAGGACTCCCACTCAGCTCCTAGAAATATTATCAAGACTAAAACACACAAATCCATCGTCAAAACGATCATATGAAGAAACTTCTCCAGTCAACAAAACCAAAATCTTTTATAAAATTTCAGAATCCAAACCCAACAATAAAACATCTTGAAAACATATGTTCTGTAGAAAGGATAATATTTAGAATAGTAAGTTATAGATCCAAAAACTTTTAAAGAATCAATTGTTTAAAGAACATCAGGATAACTCAAGAAAACATCAGTAACAGTCGACTGTAAACCGGAGTCGGTCGACTGTCCAGAGTGAAAAACCAGCACTTCAAGAAATAAAAATCTAAGTTGTAGCAGTCGACTGTAAAAAGTCATCAGTCGACTGTCCAGAGAGAAAACCCAACAAATCAAGAAAATAATTCTAAGTAATGGCAGACGACTGTAAAAAGTCATCGGTCGACTGTCCAGAGTGAAAATCCAAACCTTCGAGAAAATAATTCTAAGTAATGGCAGTGGACTGTAAAAGTCATCGGTCGACTGTCCAGAGTGAAAATCTAAAACTTCGAGAAAATAATTCTAAGTAATGGCAGTCGACTATAAAAGTCATCGGTCGACTGTTACTCCTACAGACTGCAGTTTTAGTTTGTGTACATTTCAACCGATACGGAGTTTTACTTTATAAAAACCAAATCTGTAAAGGGTATAATTCTGATATGTTCAAATATGACTTATAGAGTATATAAGAGTCCACAAAACCAATCAAAACCACTTTGAATTGATAAAAATAGCTTTTTGATGAATTCCTTCAAATTGAAACGTGAATATGTGCATATATCAAAATAAAGTTATTTAAGAATCAATCATACATCAAAAAACCTTCGTATTATGTTCCAAACCATATTAATACCAAAATAAGTTGAGATATAGTCAAATCCTTCGAAAATACATAAAAACTCAATTTCTTCAAAAAAACAATGAAATATGATATTCATGTAAATTGATTGTGCATGTTCGTGCACCAAAGAAAACTTCACAAATCCATCGATTAGAAATAACAACATATTCTGATTTAATCTTAGTATTTGAGAAATCCAATTTCAAATAAAACATTTCACAAATCACAAAATCCCCAATTTAGTTGTATTACATCAATCCAATTCAATTTATCCCAAATCCAATTCTCAAGACATGATCTCTTAATTCATTAGTCCTCCTCAAAACTTTCTCAACTAAATTACCATTATTAACTCATGAATCATAAACAAATTTAACATTAATATGACCAAGTTGCATTCATCCAACTCACCAATAGTAAAAAATCTCATCTTTAATCTATTTATGCATAACATTCACCATATCCAATCAAATCAGCAATAATCCAAAAGAAATAGCCTACTCATGATTTATATTAGGTCATCTATCAATTTTGAATCATCCGCATGCAATTCCAAACATAAATAACTAAGTTTTCATGAAAGATCCAATTTTAACTCATCAATTCATTCAATCCATCATATAAATTCATACCCAAACCCTAGCATGCTTTCAAGTAGATGAAACACCACATACAACATTTAAAGAACAAAACACAACAATTATATTACTCACCTTGTTGAAGAAATCGAACGAATATGATAAAGCAATAGGAAAAATCCCTCATTCGCAAGAAATCCAAGATTTCCTCTTTAGAACTTCAAGAAAATAATAATAATAAAACTTTGTGTTGTGCAGCGAAAGACGGTTGCACTCCACCTTTTAAATAGGCCAAAAATCAAGAGAATTAGGGTTTTGAACACATTTGCAAAAACACTCCTTTTAAATATAACTTTACATAAATAGGTTCCCATACTAGGAAATTAGTTAAAACCAACCTAATCCAATTCAAAAATCAAAAAGACCCCCACTAGCATCAGCTGGCACTGTTTGAGAAACCTAGAAAATGATTTTGCATTTTCACCCTCTTCAAATAGCAATTTTGCAAAAAGATCCTCTTTTATCAAAACTTGTAAAATAAATCAAATTCATCAAAACAAAAGGTAAACTTTTTAACCCTGAGTTGACTAGGCATTATACCCAGCCCAAAAATCTGAAAATCTGGAGTTTTCACCCAAATTGGTAATTTTGCACAAAAGTCCTTTTCGGAATACTTGCAAATAAGTCCAATAAATATCAGAAAATCCATAAAATTCACAAATAATATCTAATAATAAATAATGATTTTCCACAAAATATGTTTTGACTTTGAACCTCCCAAGAAAATATTTGCACGTGTTTTGCACGTGTAAAAAGATAAATTTTCAGAAAAATATTTATTAAATCTCCAAAAAACATTTTAATTCATTTATAAATCTTAAAAATAATATTTAAAAATACAGGGGTACTACATAGTTGGCGTTCTCGGCTTGGCCGTTGATCAGGGGGTGAGAGATGGAAGAGAAACGTTGTTCAATCCTCAGATTGACGCAGAATTTGTAAATCCCTTGGTGGCAAATTGCATTCCATTGTCGGTGACGAGAATTCAGGGGATCCTAAACCTGCATACAATGTTCTTCCAGAAGAATTGTTGGATCTTATGATCGGTGATGGACGCTAATGGTTCTACTTTGATCCACTTTGTGAAGTAGTCGACAGCTACCACTAAGAAGTTTTTTTGTCCAATTGAGGGGGGAAACGGTCCATGCAAGTCCATTCCCCAAATGACAAAAGGGATCAGACCTGACATGGAGCTAAGGTAAGCTTGGGGCGCATGATTAATGGGAGAGAACCACTGGCAGGAAGTGCACTGGCAGATGTGTCATTGAGCATCATCGAGGAGAGAGGGTCAATAATACCCATGATTGAGAATTTTCTGAGCGAGGGAACTCATGCCCACGTGCCACCGCCGATTCCTTCATGAACTTCTCTGAGCTCATACTTGGCCTCCTCGGGGGAGAGGCATTACAAGTAAGGTCTATCATCTATGATAGTGTAGGCGCATTTATACATGACTCCTTTGACAAGTGTGTACATTTCTGCTCTTATCCAAATCTTTCTTGATTCTTTGGGATCAATTGGGAGGATTCCCTTATCGAGGAAGTCGAACAAGGATTTCATCAAATTGTCTCTGGGTGCCTGAGGAGTGATTAGCATGAGCTCCAAAGCGTCATCTTCGATGCTCGGCTTGAGCAGGACCTCAATATGCACTGGTCAAGTCCTTCGAAGGAAGAGGAGGCTTGCTCGGAGATGGTGTCTGCTTGCATGTTTTTCTTGTGGGGATTGCAAGCGACTTTTACCTATTTGAATGTTGCTTGGAGTTTCTTCACGCAGGCAATGTACTTGATCATGCGATAGTCCCGGGCTTCATAGCTAGCTGGGATTCACTGAACACCTGACTTTTTGGGCCCCCGCCTTCCGAGCAAAAAGGAGGTTGGCAATCAAAGGCTTCTTGTTGCGCTTGCCCCCATTCAAAGTTGTTTGATCCTCGAAGAGCTTTGAAGAAAATGAGGCACTTCTCCCCAGAATTGAGAAGAAGCGCCCTACGGCAGCGAGACGCCCTGTGAATTTTTGGACTTCTTTGATGCTGGAGGGGGGAGACATGTCAAGTATTGCCCAAATCTTCTCCGGGTTGGCTTCAATTCCTCTCTGGCTGACCATGTGATATGGGTAAAAGTAAAACCAATTCGAGACCGTTCAAATTGGGCACGAATCATAAAGCTTCCAGGGGTTAAATTGTAAATTTCACCAGAAACGGATCCGTAAAGGGAAGTTGGGCATCTTTTAAGCCCAACAACCCAAAATAGGCTTGTCATACTGGGTTTCCATAAGCGGACCAACATGAAGGAGTTCATAATTATCTGAGCGGTCGTCTTAAAACTTTATCTCTAAGTGAGTAACCAGTTCTATCTCTCAATCCATAATAGACGGTTTAAAAACCCTATATCTTTATCAAGAGAAGAGTCCTAACTCTATCTCTACAACTACTTGTATCTCTTCACGAAGAACAAAGTTAACTAACTTTATCTCTTTATCAATAGAAGAGTAACCAACTCAATCTCTCCATGAAGAAGAGGATAACCAACCGTATCAAAACATCGAGAAGTAGAGATAAATCAATATCTTGAAACAGGCCCCCTAAGCGACTATACCCCATGACCTCTTCAGAAACAAGCTAATTGCAAAATCCTCTATAAGAACTCTTCATATCTTCTGAGTTTTCTGACTTGGGCGTCTGTCGTCGAGGCTAACCCCGATGTCTCAGACTATTTTGCGGGTCAATTAGAGGGATCACAACCGTTCATATCAGATCTAAGCATTCACACGAGTTAGATTTCAAAATCAATATCAGTTTGCAGCAATCAATATCGACGAAAACTAAAGGTCAGATCTTTTTACTGTTTCCATAAAAAAATACACAACATTTGTTTGCTCCCACACAGAAAATAGCAGCAACACCATAAATCCAAAGAACTTCCCTGAGGAGACCCCGAAGGTGCACTTCGAGGGGTTCAGCCGCATGCTGTATTTTTTGTAGAACTTCAATAGCTTCTTGGATGTCAGCAACATGGTCCTCTTTCTTGAGTCTCTTTACGAGCATATTGTCTACATAGACTTTCATGTTTCTGCTGATCTGTTCCTTGAAGACCTTGTTTACTAGGCGCTGGTAAGTGGCTCCTAGTTCTTCATCCCGAAGGGCATGACTCGATAGCAGTAGAGGCCTTGGTCGGTGATGAAGGATGTATTCGGGATAACGGGAGGGAACATTCAAATTTGATTATATCCCGAGAAAACATCCATAAAGCTGAGGAGCACGTGTCTGGATGTGGCATCGATCACGGCATCAATGCTGGGTCCTTCAGACATGCTTTATTCAGGTCGATGAAGTCCATGCAAATTATCCACATGCCATTAACTTTCTTTACCATGACTACATTGGCTAGCCACTCAGGGTAGCTAACTTCTTGAATGAAGCGGGTGGTTAGGAGCTTGTCAATCTCTTCCATGACTATTTGTTGTCTGTGAGGGTGAACTTGCGACGCTTTTGTTGGACCAACTTGACATCTGGATTCACACTCAGGTATTGAATGATTAATCTTCAGAGATGCCATGCATGTCAGCAGCGGTCCAAGCAAATAAGTTGCAGTTCTCCCTAATGCAACTGACGAGTTGCTCTTTGACTCGATGGGGGAGAGCTTTGCTTACCCGAAAATAGCTGGTCTGATCCTCTTTGGAGAAGGGGATCTCTTCTAGTTCATCCACAGGCTCGGAATTAACCTAACTCCACTCTTGAAGGAGTTTTATGGAGTCGAGAGGGAGGACTGATCCATCCATTGTGGTCGTGTAACATGTCCGAGCCGCTTCTTGGCTTTCCTTAACTTTTCATACCACTGCCAATGTGGGGAACTTCATCTTCATGTTGAAGGCCGAAACTACGGCATGAAGAGCTGCTAGGCCGGATGACTAAGGATGGCGTTGTAGACTGCTTTTATATTAACGACCATAAAGTTCATGGCTTCGACTTGGGTAGCTAGGGCTTTTCCTGCAGTCATATCGAGGGTAACTATTCATTCAAACTGAATTGAAGCCCTGGAGAACCGGTGGATGGTGTACCCGGCGGGTTTGAGTTGGTCCGCTTGGAGAGCTTGAGGCCCTCGGAAGCTTCTATGAAAAGGATGTTCACCGAGCTACCATTGTCTACCAAGATGCGGTGCACTTTGAGGTTTGCCATGTAGAGGCTAATTACGAGTGCGTCGCAGTGAGGTGTTCGAACACCTTCTAGATCTTTGTCCGGAAAAGTTACTGGAACTCCCAAGCTTTTGGTGGGAGAGAAGTTTTGTACTGAGTTCATTTTTCAAACAAATGTCTTTCAGGAGGAATTATACTTCCCACCATATGCCCTCTGTGGATGGAGTGGAAAATGACCATGTGCTCCGAGTCTTGGGACTCGTGCTCTTTCTTTGCACGCTTGCTAGCTCCCTGGACTAAAGGAGGCTCGACCTTATTTTTCTAAGTGTACTTGGAAAGGTAGCCTCATCGAATTAGAGCTTCAATCTCATCTATGAGGGCTCGACAGTCATCGGTATTATGGCCATGGTCCCTATGAAAAATACACCATTGGCCCTAATCCCATCTTTTGCTAGACGTGTTCATCCTAGGAAGAGGGCGGAGTAGATCGTGTTCATCCTAGCATTACGAGGAGTGAACTTATCAAAGCAGGGGACTGGAGGAGGGTGACGTTGACCAGAACCATCCTTCTGGGACTTCTTGGGTCCCTCTTCGTTTGTCCTCTTCCGTTTGTTCATGGATGAGAGCTCCCTTTGTTCATATGAACATTGGGCCTCTTCAGCTCTGATGTACTTTTTACTCTACAGCAGGAGTTCAGAGAAGTCCCGAGGAGGATTCTTGGCATGAGATGCTTTCAGGTTTGCGTGATTAACGTTGTGTCTAAAAGCGACATTCGCTACTACTGAGTCAATGGCAGGGATGGACCTAGACTCGGCTGTGAAGCACCTGATGAAGTCCGTGAGCGTCTCCCCATCTCATTGCCTTAACTCGAGCAGGGAAGCGCTCGTCTTCTCGGTCTTGCAACTACTGACAAAGTGGGTGAGGAAGAGTTTTCGAGCTGATCAAAGGATAAGATACTCCGAACACAGACAAGAGTACCAATCCTATCCTGATCCCTTCAGGGATACATGGAACATTCTGGAGGAGCGAGTCGGAGGCTCGGTGAATCATCATGAGAATTTTAAAACTATCGATGTGATCTGCTAGGTCGGATTCACCATTGTATGACTCGAAGGTTGGCATCTTGATGTTCTTTGCAACGAGGGCTTCAATAATCGAACTGGAGAAGGGAGGTCGGATGGGGTGGTCCTTGGTGATCCTCCTCTTGATCGAACCGAGAAAGGTGGTCCTCCATCTTTTGGAGGCGATGAAGGACCAGATTTGCATGCCCCTCGGATCGAGTTGACCCATGAGACTCTTCTTCTTGCACAGTTCTAGGATGGTGATCACTTGTCTGACGATTCCTGCTCAGGTCAACTTTGAGGCCTTTGAGAACTTGATCTTCAAAATCGCGAAAATCAGCCCCGGTGATGGGTGCCTCCTCTTTTCTGCTGTCCTTGGGGAGCTTGTCAGTTGATTGGAGTCGGGTTCCTCTTGTTTCTTCACCTCCGTAGTGAGGGTGACCGTCGTGACTTCTCTTGATGAGGGGAAGGACTTCTCTTGTCCCCTGGTGTTCTAAGCAGGGGTTTCCATCTCATGCACGTTTTTCATCTAAGTGCGTGCAGAAGTACATCCCTTGCAATCGGGAGTTGATGATGTCGTGGAGATCTGGCTGTGCAGGATGAGCCTAACAGGGGGAGGCTGTGTGGACTGAGACCCGGTCCTCAATTGAGTGAGGGCCAAGGCGAGGTTCAGAATAATGTTCAGAGCGACGTCGTTGGGAGCCTGCCAATGCAGCCTTGTTAAGGCAATGTTGCAATGGAGCATCGGCTTGACGACTAGTAGCCGCAAATTTGTTACTGTTTTTTTTGTGTGAGAGCAATCAGATGATAAGTTCAGATTTTTAGGGGAAAACTTACATTCTGGATCGTCGATCGGATCTAAAGTGGGATGGCTGAAGACGTCTGGCGAACCTGCATAAAGTCTAAACACTGGGGTTAGCTCTGACGAAAAATCCTCCGATGCTCAAGTCAATAACTCGGAAAGGATAATATTGTTTGAGTGGAAAAGTATTGACCACCTCTTATTGATGAAGGTCGGGGGTATTTATAGGATAGAAGTTGGTTCCAAAAGATAAACTTGAAAGTGTATATTTTGGGTTTAAAGTACAGATTCCCCTGGTGAAAGGATAGAATTAGTTGTGCTCTTCCCTTGATGAATGGATAAAGTTAGTTGCTCTTCTTGTTGAAGAGATAAAGTAGGTTGACCTAGGGGGGATATGACTGACAACCCTAATAGGCTGGAAATCCCCTCTTTCTTAGGCTGTCAGCTGAAATTGTGGAACCAGTTAAGCTAGTGGGCCAGAAAATGACCCATGTTCTTCTACCAACCTGCTGCTGAAATTATCGTTCTGCCACTGAAAGCTCTGAGATATGTGCCAAAAGTGTACTGTCCTAATTTGTTGCAATTTTTACTCATATCACCTCGACGTTCCTTCTTCCAACAAACTCCTAATATTACTACACTCCGCTCACTTTACATGGACCCGAGTGCTTCCCCATTTCATCCAGATTTCGATTTGGATTCCGAATTCTAGCGATGCATTTGCAAAAAAAATTAATATTCTGTGCTTCTTTTATGTATTTGTAGTGTAATATATTTTCATCTGCAGGTGCATCATTACCAAAAGATGTATGTGTACAAGCTAAGAACTTGTTAAGATTCTTAGCCATGGGGTGGAGGATTAGACTTCCTGTCTTATTTTATTGAAATTTATCATATTTTATTTTATGTTATTTTATTTTTATTAAGGACTGATTTTGATTAAAAAGTATTTTCTATTGTAATTTTGGTAAGCCTTGGCCCTCGTATGCTAGTTACAAAACTAGAAGTGAACATAGGTATGGTATAAGTTAGTGAAAAAAAACTAGATGATGCTTAGAACCTTACATAATATCCATTAACAACTTAACAAAAAAAAATTATGCCTTAAAAAATAAACAATAAAAGAAAGAAGAATAATTTCACTAAATCCTGCCCAGTTTTCATCAATGTGTAGATAACCCTATTGATTTTTTTAATGGTCCTACTCTAGATACAAAGTTGTTGCGGATGACCATACTCCATCCAAAAGCTCTATAAATTAGTCTTTTGAGGAGTTTATTTTTAACTTAAACTATCCCTAATTGGTTAATTAGGAATTAGAGTGACTTAAATGTAAAATTTCTGAAGAGGGAGCTCAATATTTTTTAACAAGTGCACTAATTTTAAAATGCAAAATTTCAAATAAAATGGGAATATGTAATATTTTTTTGCAGAAAATTATGTTCAACTTTACAGGGGTAAAATGGTCATTTCATGTCAAAATTAATGGCATACCCAGGAGTAAGGTCATCCGCAACAAATTTGAATCTATAGTAGGGTCATCAACAAAAAAGAAAAAGAAAAAAGTAGACAGGATTATTTGTAAATTGGTGAAACCTTGGTAGGGTTTATCGCACTTTACACAAGAAAGAAAGTTGAAAAAGTAAAACTGAAAAATAAAAAATAACAATAAAAATAAAATATAGAAATTAAAAACTTTTGAGCTACTCCATTAGGGCCTTGGGCCTAAAGCTTGAAGCCTAGATTTTGAATCTCTAATTGAATATAAAGTATAAACTCCCACCCAAAACCTTCTTACAAGAATAGAGAAATGACCTACCCTCACCACTCCCTATTCAAACAAGCCATCCACCAATGCCAAAATCTTGACACCCTCTCTAAAATCCACACTCACCTAATCATCAATGGATTTATCAAACACCCTGACCTCGCCCTCCAAACATTATGGTGACTTCTCCCATCTCCTGTCCCTCTACTCCCATTTACAAAACCCCAGCTCTCGTGTTTTGGATAACTTCACATTCCCTTTAGTTACTAAGGCTTGTTCCGCCTTATCGTCGTAACTTTGTTGTAATGACTGCTCTGGTGGACATGTATGCGAAGACGGGCTCAATGGGCTATTGAGAAACGTGTTTGATGAAATGCCCGAGAGGGATTTGGTCTTGTAGTGGCCTTTCAAGCAATGCTGGTGGAGGGAAGTTTGAGGCCTAATGCAAGCACGTTTTTTAGTGTGGTTGGTTTAAAGGGTGCAAGCATTGGGAAGAAACTTCTCCATGGCTTTGCTCTGAAATTCGGGGTTGTAAATAATGCGATTGTAGTGTCTACTTTGATCAATATGTATGCAGGTTTTCATGATTTGGATAGTTCTAGAGTTGTTTAATTTGATTAGAGCGAAGGATTTGGTTTTGCGGAATACAAAGATTTCAGCCTATGCCCAGAATGGGAGGTCAGAAAAGGCATTGGAGATTTTTCGACTCATGGTCATTGAAGGAGTGAGGCCTAATTTAGTGACAATGGTTTCTGTTCTTCAATCTTGCGGTGATTTGTGTAGTATTCATCTCGGTGAGAAGGTGCACGCTGTAGGGGTTAAGTTTGGACTAGTCAATTTGGTCTCGGTGGCTAATTCTTTTGTATTGTAAGCCAAGCTTAGGGAATTGAATGCTGCTCACAGTTTGTTTGATGACTTGTCTGAGCAGAAAAATCTTCTGCTCTATAATTCAATGATCACTGCCTCTGTTCTGAACGAGCAGCCTTATGCTGGTTTGGCTACATTCCATGATATGCAACTCGAGGCTCTGATTCCTATTCAATCTGCATCATTAGCGCCATTTCTGGGTGTTCAATGTGTGAAGACTTGAACTTGGGGAATTCTGTTCATGCTTGTAGTCCTAGAAGAGGGTTCAGCTCAAACACTAATGTCATTAATGAGCACTTGTCTATGTATTGTGACAGTGATCGCTACTCTGATGCTCATAAGTTGTTTCAAATGATGGTGGAAAGAAATGTGATCTCTAGGAATGCTTTGACATCCGCACAGGTGAAGAATGGACACTCTAGCTTCGTTAGACTCCTTCTGTTGAATGCAAGAGGAAGATATCAGATTTGATTTGATCACATTTATCAGCATTATTCCAAGCTTCAATCATTCAAGCTATCTCTATTGTGGGATGTCCTTCCATTCTCTGGCTATTAAAAGTGGCTTCGATTCAGATGATTCACTCGGCAAAGCTCTTATAACAATGTATTGCAACTGCTCTACTCCTGAATCTGCTAAGACCCTCTTTGAGAGCTTACTGATCAGAAGAACAATCATCTCATGGAATGCTCAGATAACTGGACTCCGTAATCATAGCATAGCGTATTTGACCCAAGTAATGGACCTTTTCCATCGAATGAAGAAAGAAGGTCACCAACCCAGCTCGGTAACCTTACCAGGGAAAGTCTATTCATGGATATTCTCTTCAGAATTTCTTTGAACTGGAGAGTTCTCTTCTCACATCAATGGCTAGTATGTATTCTAGATTTCATGATTCAACCGCTAACCCCCTTTAGTCAACCACCTTTAGTCGATGGATAAAGCAAAACATCGTATCGTGGAACACTATGATGTCTGTTTAAACTTAGGTAAACGATTCCGTATGAGTGGAAATCACTTTCAAGGAGATGCTGGCAATGGGAGTAGAGCCTGATACAGTGACAGTGTGTCCTTAGCCTCAGCATGTTCCCAATTTCGGTTCTCTAGTTTTGGCTAAATTTGTGATTGCTGTTGTCTTTCGCAAAGGATTCCATAACAGTGTCGCAGTCATCAATGACCTCATTCATGCAAATGATCGATGTGGAGGCTTGTCACTTGCCAGAGATCTCTTCAATCACTTGGAATCAAAAGATTCAATCGCATGGAGCACGATGATTAATGCAAATGGGATGCACGTCAATGGGGTAGCTGCTATTTGATTATTCGACTCGATGCAGGAAGCTGGAGTGAGGCTTGATGACATTACTTTAGTGAGCAACCTATCAGCATGTAGCCACTCAGGATAACTGGAGCAAGGGCGAGCTGTATTTGAGTCATTGGTAAAGATTCAAAAAAAATGAGGCCAAATATGAAGCATTTTGCATGCTTAGTCTACCTTCTGTGCCGGGCAGGACTTTTTAAGAGAGGGTTATGAGGTTGTGAGGAGTTTGTTGGATGGTAACAATGATTGTGAAGAGCTTGGGGCATGCAGAAGCCACGGGGATGTTGAAAAGGGGGACGTGGTTGGGAAGTTGGTGTTGGAGTTGGGTCTTAGTGCTAGGTCCCATGTGATGCTCTCTAATATTTATGCAGAGGGTGAGAGATGGGAAGATTCAGGGAGGTTGAGGTGTCACATGGGGAAGCAAGAGGTTTGAAGAAAGACCCAGGGTACAGCATTGTGGAAGTGAGCTAACTGAATGTATACATGCATGTTTTTTTTCCAAGTGCAGATAAAGTATAATCATCTCTTCTATTCCAAATCCTTCATGTATGTAACCCCTATTTTCAATTTTACAGATTTTTTATATTTTGTAGTGTACTCTTTCTATTCTAATTTATTTTTGGTCTTGATCTGTTGTGGGCCTTATGTTGCTATTTATTATTCTTATACTATTGTTGTTATTTTTGTCCTTATTACCTTACTAGCCCAATTCTTTCAAAGTCCATTTTGAATCTTTCAAAACCCATATCTATATTGGATATTGAATCCAAAACCCAGTTTACCCAACCCAGATTCTCCTAACTAATAACCCAGATTGTTCTCCCCTCAATCCCCCGTATCCCTAACTCCCCACAATTTACTCTATTATTTTATATTAAATCCTCCCCCACTCTCCCACAAATTAGAACTACCCAAAACCAATTCTACATTTTCCAACTCCTCGTCACAACTGTGCAACCACCCCGTTCCCACTCTCTCTCTCTCCCGTTCCTTCTCCCTTCACCGTTTCCTTCTTCAACCGCCAGACCCAAAACAACCCAACACCCTCATCTGTCATCGTCTTCGCCACTCTCCATTGCCGTCGCCACCATATCCATCACCATCCCCCGACCTCGTCGAGCCATCATCGAGCCACCCTCTCCCTGTTTCATCCACACTTCGACAACTCACCATTAACCCATCCTCCACGTAACCCATTAATCCCCTCACCATTGCCGCTTGCCCGAACCCAAACCCAATCTCGTCATCTCCACCTCTTCCTCATCACCATCGCGTCTTCCACCGATCAAACCCAACTCACCATTAACCCACTTCGTCGAACCCAATTCCCCGAAGTTCGCCATTGCCATTTCTCCACTCCGTGCACCCCATCCTCGTCGACGTCCCTCACCGACCACCCTCGCACCCTCCGGAGATCCCCTCATCGTCGTCAATGTCGCCGTCCAGAGCCAGCGCCAGTCGTCGCTCCGTCTTCCTCTGTTTTCGAGCGCGAAACAGAGCCCCGCGCTTCGTCGAAGCCACCGTCGTTGCGTCGCTTCCCGACCAACGCCGCCACCAGCGCCGCCTGCCCCAGTCACCGCCAGCCACCCCGAGCACTGTCGCCTGTCGCCGCTGCAATCGCCGAACGTTCTCCAACTCTTTCTCTCTCAGTCGAAGTAAAGGAGAAGATGAAGTGTGATTGGTCGATGCGGTGTTTGGTGTTTTGCCACGCCAGATCCCCGTACGCTGTTTGCCCCGATCCGCTGTGGGGGTGATTGCTGATTGGTCTCATTTGCCGTTCTGTGTTCGGTGCACACCAAATCCCAATGATGTTCTGTGTTTGGATCCGATCCAGTGTGGGGTTCTGAGCTACTGTTACTGTTGTTGCTTGGGGTTTTCTTCGCACGGTCTTCGCATGTACTTTGGAATTGCTCCCCTGGAATTTTGATCCCGTTATTCCTTATTTATATTGAATCATCGACAAAAAAGGCAAGTCCACTTGAACTCAGTTAATTATTCTAGTTCAAAATTTTTGACCTCTTATGCAAGTAGTTCCGCTTCAATTATCATTAAATTGCCTTGTGTCCTTTCCGTTGGGAGTATCAAGGACTTACACGAGCTAACCCGACGTGCTTTTGACATTTTATTAATATCCATTGACTCAAACTCAAGCCTAAATACATACATGACATGAATAAAATAAATAGAACTTGTATATGAGGAAAAGACATCGTAATCAAATACATATGGATTAATTGAGATCTTGTGAGTTGAACTTGACATGATAAGTTTGACTTGTACACTGAAAAATTTACTCTACTTGCTGTACATTAGCCTTGATACATTTCATGATGCCATAGCATGTTAATTACCCACTTTGATGAATATATATGCGATAGCTTTTATGAATTCCTGCTGTCTGTACTGTTTTGCACAGAGGTTTCGACCCTGTTAACTTGAGAATTAACACAACTGATACAAAAGAGAGTTTTAGCATACTCAGTCTAGTTTCCAACCCAAGTGACAGATCCTGATTCCGAGTCACGAGCTGTGAGATATCACATTTTTAGTCTCTGTTGGTCTGCGATTTTCAGACTGCAGAATTAATACAACATCGACACATTTATTAGTGAAACACCATGCTAATAGTATTAGAATGCCATGAAAATCTCCAGAAACTTTATAGACATGCTTAGGGTTCATCTCTAATTTTCATAGATTTTTATAGTGTATTTATACCATATTTCCACCAATTAGATGTTGACATTTAGTTGCTGCCAGAACAGCTAAACTGCAAAGAATATGATGTTTAACCTAGCTACAGTCAAAATTAGCAGAAAGTTACTGAATATAAATTGTAGTCCTAAGTGTCTAGTTGTCCATAGCATCCTGGAACTTCGAATTCTGAATTGTAGTCCATGAGTTATCGCTGTTTTAGTGTAACTGTGTCGGCTGTTTTCAGATTTGTTACTTCATGTTATTATTGTGCAATACATCATATTGCTGTATTATTATCATCCCCTTGACATTCTTATAACCACTTGCATGTACATGAGTGACTTAATAATAAAATACTAAACAAATCGGGGTTAATAAGGGTTGACTTAGTAGTAAATAGTCTCAGAAAATATACTCGGTAAGGCCTATCGTAATATTGTATTGACATGGAAGGAGAAGTATTGATTGTGAATAATTGATTGTAAATTGTAAATAATTGTTATTGACACCAAGTACACGCTCTGTAGATCCCACCACTATGTCTAAATCGTACACTGTTTTGCGTGCACCAAACCTGTGATATGGAACGCAGTAATACGTGGACTAGATAGGAGAAACAACATGCTAATAGACATAAGTTGACACGTATATATTTGATTATGACCATTATTTATTAATACCATTATTATCTTTGCAATTTGATCTTGATCCATATCCCTTCACTCTGTTTTTCACTACTTGCTATCCATACTTGCTATAAGGACATTTCTTTTCTTCATTCTAGTTAATCCAGCTACAGGTGAGCTAGAAAATTTGCCAAAAGACATTGGCGAGCAGTATTTCTAGTTTGGAGCAGGAGATGCATTATAATAAACTATTTCTTTCCATGTTTTCTTCATCTTTTTGTAATCCATTTGATTAAACTTGTATCCCGGGCTTTTGACCCGTAACTGATATTTGTTTTCTCAGTATTGGTTATTATGTTGAATTATTGAATTCTTAAATTCAGTTATTGTTTATGTGATGATATTATCTGCGTGGTTGTGATTAATCTTTTTGTGTATTGTTGAGTTGAGACTGGTACAGCTTAGCTTATGAATAATGTTAATATCATTCGCTGGGCCTTCGTCACGGGCTCGTATTCCCGTATTTTGGAAAGCGCGGATCACGACCCTGCTTCCGACACCATTAACAGAATCAAGTCTGATGCCATCAATTCTGCCAAATCATTAAAGCCTTAAAGGCAGCTCAGAACAAAGCCGCTCAAGGTGGTTCAACCACTTTGGCCACCATTACTCTTGACGCTACTGCTGTCAAATACCCCCTCTCCTCAAACCCCTGGCCAGGGTTAGGATCATAATGCATTTTGCTTTAAAGCTAGTACTCTTACAAACATTGATGGACATATCTTTTATCAGAATTACCTTCACGAACTACCAGAGGGAAGAAATTCCCTAGGCAAAATACTATACAGAGAATTATGGTGAATGCCACGTGCCATATGCCTACTTTCTTGTCTATTGTTGACGTCGGAGGTGAAACTTTTGCGTGCAAGATTGCCAGAAGCAAAAAGCAAGCAGAAATGAATACAGCAAAGGTTTGCCTGGTGCGAAGTTCACAGGCAGACACAGTCGTGTGAACTTAAGCGGTGGTCACACTCGATCTAAGGCCATCTAGATCTCTGCCAGTTGCGGCATCTCATCAGACAGATGATGGTACGACAATAAATTGCTACTTTCACTGCATAAGCAAGATTAATTGATTATGTTGACTATAGCTATAGATACGTACGCAATAGATTTATATGGTTGAGATGCTACTCTGGCTGATAATCTTTTGGTGCAGAACATTGTTGGAATGATTATTGCCTGTATATCAAAACATATTTATAGAGCCAAATGATGAATGTAGCGGTGTAGTTCTTTGCACACTCAAGCATGACCTGATCGAAACAAAATTTGATTATTGCTATACAACAGTTTCCAAAAATTTAGAATCAAGTTATCAAAAGCTGAATTTGAGTGAATAAGAAAAAGAAAAAGAGATACAAATCTAAGCACTTCCATGGATATTATCAACCCAGAGAGTAAATTGCAAAAGATTTGCAAAAAAACTGGTGAAAAGTCAGGAAGTTATAAATGATAAATACATCTTAAAAAAGAAAGACTATTTAATTTAATTCAAGAAACAGACTAACTAGCGGAATTTTGAGTTGAATATGGAACATAAGAAAACCACTGCCCTTCTTGGTGCAAATCACAAAATAGATGAAGCTTCAAGTTTGATCGAAAGTTCATTTACTCAACAAATAAAAGAAATAGGAAGTTCATCATAAAAAAAGGAAATCAAAAGCTTGTAATAATAGATACAAACGAAGAGCAAACAAATCTAAGAGTAATAGTTCAGGAAATTTTTATTCACCGACCTGGGTTTTAAATATAACAACTACAAGAGCTTTCAATTCCTTTGTGGAACAAAAGGGGATTGTGGAATGGCATCCTACAAAAGCTTGCAAAGATTAAAGTTTCCTTCAAATAGTCGGGAACATGTATGTTACCATAAGAATGGGAGAGTGGCACTCACCAAGAGTTGGGCCAGGAGCCGAACATCTAGACCTTCAATATAAGCCCTATTGGGCAGTGGTCACTGCCACCGACTTCTGGGAGAATATAGGAGTCATAAACTTTATTTGCAATGGACTCCGACGCCAAAAAGTAATCTAATCGCCAACCTGTCATACAAAAAATTGAAATAAACATATAAGAGAGTAAAATGTAAATTACTTGTGAAGTGAAGACCATTACATTGGAAAATCGAGGTGACCATATAAAAATAAGTTCAAAGATGATGAAACATAAACTAACTACAATTTTTCCATGGGGAGCCAACAATCTTGGTCCATATAAAAATAAGTTCAAAGATGATGAAACACAAACTAATTACAATTTTTCCATGGGGAGCCAACAATCTTGGTTAGTAATACAGAATTTTCTCAATTAAAATTTTGACCAGATCAGTCTAAACATTTCCCATATTCAATAGCCACAGTTGCAATTATTTGTACAAATCTATGTATCATTTGCTCAGAAAAATTCCTCCCTTCTTAAATATTCACACAGTGGATTCCTCGTAACAGCATAAATGATCCTTTCTTCATAAATGTGCATACATACAGACAATGAAATCCAGAGTTCAGACAATCAACAGTATGGGTGTGCGCCAAGTAAATAGTGTTTTCGAGACACTATGTACTGTTGCAAGAATGTACAGAAGCAATTGACTATAAAATATAGGGGGACAGTAAGTTATTTCATAGACGTACAGGGTGATTTAGCTATCTAAAGATAGGTGAACACAAATTTTAAAAAGGGCCAGAGATTGTAGCAGAAGCAGACTAGAATGTCGTTAAGATGACAGAATAGGTAAACAATGGCCAGTGCTGTTCACTTCTCTAACTTCCGATTATTTGTTTCTCTGCCATAACCTGATAAGATAAAGACAACAATAGAAGAAGCCCAGCTCTCTCATGCAACTGTCAAAGTCAATGGTAGATGCCCCAGGAGGAAACCATAACCAAGTTACATAACACAATGGTGATAGAGAGCAATGCCTGCTCATAAAATGACGCTCCATTAAGGACAGACAATATCAACAGCAAAGCCTGTTGCTACAGCTAATACGTATACCAGCTGACTTCATGAATAAATCCCCAATACCAATACTAGCTGCATTGATGAGAACTATGAAGCTCTATGGTGGTTATCCCAAAAAAAAATTTCACAAGTTTCAGAGATATTTTAAATACAAATGGTTTTCTTAAATAATTATTAAATAATGGAGGAGGACTAACTACGAAATTTATTATATTTCATATCGAAGCAAAGACCTTTCTCAGGAAAGGTATATGTGGCAGAAATCAACTATTTTATTTGTAACCATACTAAAACTTTTAACATTACATGGATACCGGTGGTCTACGGGAAACATTTACCTTTATTTGTCTTGCGTCCTCCATGTCTATAACCCCAATAGGTATAGGCCACTACTCCAGGGTGTTGTTTTCTGAAGGTATCCACAAAACCTCTAGATAGGAAATTCTGCTCAAATGATTCCCTTTCTTCAATAGTAAATCCAGCACTTCTTTTGTTTCCCTAAAGATCATAGAAGATGATCACCATTAGATAAGCAAAGAAACAAGGGATAAACAATTCTTGAAACTATCAAAGGTAAAACAACTTTAATATGTACATGACATTAGAAGGAGCAGAAATAGCACTCAAACTACTTCATCTTACATGTCAGTTGTATATCTTATCATTTACCAGTCAGAATTGGTGGTTGAATCCTTCTAATAAAGCTCTGGGAAACTACTGCTGCAGTTTGCAATCTATGTCTAACATCTATAGGTTGATATGGGTGACAGGAAATGCAATCTTTCACAATAAAAGTAACCATTTCGAAGGCCTATTTCTTTTCAAAGAGATTAATTGCACATAGTAGTTTGAGGGAAACATAGTACTCAGCTATGAACAATAGAATAAGAGAGAACTATATGGTCATTCACACAAGTTGGTTAAGATACTGTTATAAACATGCAGGTTATTTATTATTTTCTTCAGAGCAAATAAACATGCATTTAAAGATGAGTTTTTCTGATACTATGCACCAATCAGTTTTATTGGCAGCGGTTAGTATCTTGGACAGAGGTGCAGATCACTTCATAATTGGAAAGCCAAATCTTATGAATTTATTTTAATTGAACCAATATGAAGACAATCAAATAGTTAGTTAGGGTCTGTTCTGTTTCTATCTTCAATTTGCCTTTCCATTTTTCTTCTTTTACTATGATGGAGCTGGGAGTTAATGGAAGCTTGTTTAAAGGCAATATTAGGGAATAAAAACTTTAAAAGAATAATTTTAATTATCAAAGAATATAATGGGTTGATTCTAGGGAGGTGTGAGGATACAATTTTCCTACCGGATGGTGTCAGGCTAACAAATTATTCGACCTTCTCTCCTCTGTTTCTCATACTCCATTGCTAACTCTAACAAATGAGTGGTGGTAAACTAGCAAATTATCCCACCTTCTCTATTCTGTTTCTAGTAGCCCATTGCTGAGTCAAACAAATGTGTGCTATCACATATTGAATCATATTTTCATAGCCCATACTAACCTATTAATGATGCAGAACAACCAAAAAATAGAGTGAAATGTCAGTTGTACTATATAACAACTATATAAAAGTAGATCACTTACAGCAGGATTGAAGATATCAATTTCTTGGTGAGCACAATTCAGGTCGCCGGTTAGAATCACAGGCTTTGATTTCTCCAGTTCCTGCAAACACCGTCGAAACAATCATCAACTTACCCAGAAAATAGCAGTAATGACCCATTTTCTCATATTATATGTAGTTATTAAAATGCCTTGCCTGGTATAGAAGGAAATCTATACCAGACTATGTAAAAACAATAGTATCTCAAAATTTGTTTGTCATGTCGTTTGGCATATTTATCATTTTTGTTAGTATTAGTAATAGTAACAATATTACTAACAATTTCCTAACAAGAATAAACACAACAGCACAAAACAAAGAAAAATTCAGAAATAAAAGTAGTCTGTTGATACAAATAAAAAAAGACTTGTCAGATAAATAACATCTTAGTAGCCAAAGGTAAGAGCAAACTTACTTTCATATAGTTGCTTAGAGATCGATCCCATTCATCAACCCTGTAAGTCTATTACCATGACATCATTAAATTTAGATCCTGAAAGCCTACAAGTGTTGTCAAAAATATAAATGTCTGAGGAATTACCAATCTTTTCAAGCCATCTCCAGAATTCGGCACATAGGCACATAATAAGAAAAATGAATCAAATTCCACTGTCACAAGCCGGCCTTCACTATCAAGGTCTGATATGCCAAGCCCATACTTGACTGAGATTGGCTTTATCTGCTTAAGTCTGATAAGTGTCTTACTGGAAATAAGGTACAACAGACAAAGGGATTTAAAAGAACAATAATATTAGGTCTAGGTATTCAGCAATGAATGTAAGGGTGCAGTATATTTGGATTACGCAAAATCTACAGTTTGAGGGTTTTACAATAGTGCAAAGAGAACTTTTTGGCTTCTTGTACTATTTGCATTATTGTAAACCTCCTAAGTTGTACAATTAAATCAACTGAATTTTAGACTAGAACATGTCCATAAATGAACAGATGCTACCGAAGGAAAGAATCAATATACCCGCGATATAATAGCAGTACCGGAGTAACCCAGCTTTGCAACACTGCAAGTCCAGAAGCTGTGATCATACCCATCAATAAGATGCCCCCTAATATCTTCAACATCCTTCTCCTGTTTACAAGATGAAGTCACGAATCAAGTTGTGGTCAAATAAACTGCAAATAAGTAAGCTTTTATAGTTATGTTACAACCCTGCCCCTACACAACACTCCGAAGCTGTGGTGAGGATTTAGGATTGATGGATTTAAATTTATATAAAACAGTGTTACAAAGAATAGAAAATTGTCTATGACTTCTACACACTCAAAACAGAAGAAGATATACTGAAATTGCCATGCATTAGGAACACTTCAAATGTGTTCTTGATATCCACTAACTACACTAATCTTCTTTCGATTTGTTAAAAGAATATTCTTTTGACATAGAGAAGCAAATACAAACCTGAATTTTTGTTTCTTGCAAACATAACACATCAAAATCCTCCTTTTGAGCAAGCTGAAGAGGAGAAAAACTCTCAAGTTTGAGTAATGCCCTCAAGCCATTAACATTCCAAGACATAAGCTTGACAAAACCTGCATCTCTTCGAAGGGGTGGAGGCCTCATTGTTTTAGGAATATAAGGTTTCCAGTCTTTTTGTGGCTTCTTGTGAGCAAGCAGAGTCCAAGGTTCACCAGAAACTGCAGGCAGACTGATTTCGACTGCAGCACTCTCGCTACTCTGAATACTCGAAGAAACTTTTTTGATTGATTTAGAGCTCTTCTTCTCTGCAGTCAAAATTTAACAACATTGAACCTTAAAACGTTCAGCAGCATGCATATACTCGACTATGAAGTGTTCAGAAAACGAGCATACCAATAACTTCCGACTTTGAAGAAATTTTTTTTCGTTTCACTTTCATCACAGCTATAGAATCATCTTCCACACCATCAGATTCAAATATCTCTTGTTTTATTTTACTCTTCTTTTGGTTCTCAGTGGAAACTGAAGAGTTTGCAACTCTTTTCGATGGTATGTTCTCAGGAACTGTAGTCCTAACTGGTGAAGGTGGATTGCCTATACCAATTTCATTTTCAGAGGAGAAGTCCTTCAACGCTGAAATAAGCTCCTTCTTGCTGCCAGTTGAGGAGATACCGACAGACCTTCAATGTTGGCATGCAACCACAAAAGTCAAAATTCAACCCAAAATTTGTAAAAGAGAACTTGGCTAAAGAAATAATGACAGGCTTGCTTAGCATACGCTACACAAGCTAGAGTGAATAAGTATACATTTTTTTAACTAACTAAAAAAGATAAGCACCTTGCCTTGTTGTTCTTCTTAATTCCTTCACAGTTAAGAGAATCGAGCCGAATAGGATCATTTCTAATATCCTCGATTCCAACATCGCTTTCTGCAGTTTCCTTCTGGAGGACCCCATGCCAAATCAAAAACTATTCAAAGTAAAGATAGCAGGAGTGGAGAAAGTACTGATTTGGTTACCTCAATGATGCGGTTTTCAGTTTCTCTAACGCAATCTATAGAACCCTTTACTTTTCTCTTGGAAAGATTTGTTTTTGAGGCCATTCCTTTGAGTTTTATACAAAAAATCTCTCTGATTGATTTCCTCAATGGAATTGCACTGCAATGAAATGAAAATGCGAAGAGCTCAGACTTTATGGTGCTATTATACAGCTCTTTACCCTCCTGGCTTAGAGAGAGAAATTATTAAATGAAGGCACTACAGGTCAAATACTAAACAAGATTCTTGCTAGTGAAAGCTCTCTTTTTCAAAATGGACTGATCACTTGATATATCTAGCCACAGAACTTGAAGATTTAGGAGGTTAAATTGAAAAATAGGAGAAGGGAAAAAAAACAGCAAGAATGGTAGATGAAATCAGTAAAAATTGCCATAATCTACTACTTCATCAATGCTCACCTCCTAGAGATAAGGGGCCAATCCAACAATGGAGTTGAAATCAAGGATAACAAGCACCCATTGACAATATTTTAGCTATGAAATTGATATCAAGCCAAACCTCCACAGTTTGATGCCGAATTGAAAGAGGCAATCGGGATCAAGTAAGGGCTATATGTAAACTGTCACAAGCATTATTGGTGGGATAGACATAACGTTTTCTCAGATAATGAAATTCGATCTACCTTTTTCTCAAATCATGAAATCTAAGATCACATATAGAAGGAGAAAGCCACCAAATTCCTAGAATGGGCAAATATATTATATAAAGAGAATACACTGTGCTAAACCTATGGCTCTCGTGACCAGCAGACATGAAAGAAAAATACACATCCGCCAACTCATGAATATTTAAGTTGAAATAAGAGAATATGGAACTCACAAATTTAAGGAATTAAAAAATGGCCTCTACGAATCTACAAGTCGTAGGGTGAGTGACACAAATCTGCCTTTTTCCATTAAACTCCTAATTCAACTATGCTAGGAACCATCTCCTCCAAACCTCCACCAAATAAACAACTAATAAACTATCACAACTATCACAACCAAGGTTTTAAATCTCGGGTTTCGGACTTATCTCGGTAAGGGGTGTTTTATCTCGGATCAGATACATCAGAGGAGATATCGGAAAAATGTGATCATCTCGAATTTTCATTTTGGACACTCAATAAACATATTTTTTTATCCTAAACAAAATGTTATGTATTTTACATGTCATTTTTCATATAAAATATTGTATAATGTAACTAATGATATACGTTAATCACGGTAAATATTTGCAGAATTTAACAGCAATATAAATGAGAATGTAATATAAGATATAACTAAATTGAATTTGCATTGATTAGAAAAAATGAATTAGTTAATATATACTTACCTGACTTTGCATATACACAAATAATAGAGAGAGAAAATTTTCACATTAGCTTAATGTCCTCTATTGAAAGACTTCTATGCAAAAAGTAAACAAAAAAAGTTATATATTCACAATAACATTAGTGTGTCTATTTTGACCAATATTTTGGGAATTTCGGCAATATTTCTGCCAATATTTAGGCAATTTCGGCCAAAATCTACTCCTTTCGGTCCAAAACAATATGGGGTATAAATATATGATTTCGTATTGGCCGAAATTTGGGACGAAATTTCGACCGTATCGGCCAAAATTTAAAACAGTGATCACAACTACTACAAACTTAATTTTACTTAGCTATGCCCCCTATCGACTAAACTCCATCAAATACAATCTTATCACTCGCCCTAACTATCATCAAACCATTTGACATGCTCGAATTATCTCCATCATTCCCCCAATTCCCACTCAACTGCGATAACGCTACCATTCTAAAATTAGACAACATTAGTTTGAATCCCATGCAATGCACAACATACATGAAGAATGAACAACCAATATATTAAAATAAAATCAATCAAGTGTAAGTACCCAAAATTGATCATCTTCTTATTTAGTTCATATTCCACTAACACAAAAATAAATAACTAAATGCTAACTAGGTAATATTCATAAATCTAAATAAAAAAGACAAGATGGGAAAGAAAAAGGGGAGTGAAACCCTAATCATGGATATTGAAAAAAGAGAGAGAGAAGTGGAAGGAGTACGTTAGGGTTACAATGGGCGCGCAGAGTACCAGCATCTCCAAACACATAGCCCAGGTTGAGAAAGAAGCCGAAGCGACTGTAAAGTACAAGCGGCAGAAGACAATTTTATTTCTTGAATTTTTCTTTCTTTTCTTTTAGGCTTTACAATAATGGGCCGGCTTGGCCCACATAGCCCACATAGCCCACATGGTCCACATAGACGACTCAAAAACCAAATGCCACCAAGATTAGATACAATCCCTTATTGTAGTCATCATTCGTAGAAGTAGAACTCGTTCCAGTCTCGCACAATCATTCATTAGACGAAATCCATGATGGTGCCAGGGGAACAAGTTTGATGAATGCAAACATTGCACGCAAATGGTGATCTAGTAAAGAATTCTTGGTTGAAATATATATATAGAGTCAGTCTATTATGAGAGCTGGTGGGCTGAGATTAGGGATGCTTTCGGATCGGATACGGATCGGATATTGGCTATACCAACATCCGTATCCGCAATCCAAAGACGGATTCGGATACGGATACGGATATGATTCGAAAAATAAAAATCATATCCGTATCCGCAATTTTCGGATACGGATGCGAATCGGATACGGTCTACCGGATAACGGATACGAATTCGGATAACAAATATAAAGTTTTTGCTATTTATTTTTCTTAACTAGTACTTATACATGTATATCACTCAATTGTGAATATCGATTTTCATATCTAATAACAAAATAGAAATCAACAGAACAAAAAAGGAGAATGAAAATTTATTTTAAATATATACAACTCTTATAAAAAAATGGATATAATACGCATTTGTCTATGTTGCATTGGTTTGAAACTGACTCTTTAACTTCTCTTTACCAGGATGATGTGGCGTCATTGAAAAAGATAGCACTTGGGAAGAACTGCAGTAATGGAGAAAAATTAACAATGACAATGTATAAATTATTTCTTCATTCTTAAAAAAATAGCAGAATTTGTACTTGTATATAAATTTGGCTCAATGCCTCAACTGTTACAATCATTGATTGTAACAGTTGAAACTAATAAAACCAAAAGGGGATGATAACAAAAGCACAGAAAAAGCTATTAAAATTTTATAATAGCAAACTAGTTCAAATCCCTACTATCTATTTTTCAACGGTAAAATACATGTCATGAAGATACACAATACATTATAAGGAATGCACAATGAAGATGATGGTATCCCAAGCAAAGAATCTCTAAGCCTGGGCAACGTATCAGTAATAGAGAAAATGACACGAAGAACCAAAAAAAATCAAGGAACAAGCAATGAGCTTCAATAGTTGTTAATATGGAAACTTGAAGAACCATGAAAAGATTAATTACATCTCCAAACAGTTAGGATGAAATATGATATGCATACGACGACGAGGGCATGATATATCTCGATAGAGCAGTAATGGAGGACACAAAGTCAAACACCAGTTATCTCAGGGTCCACACGATGCTTTGCATCTGCCTCATTCTGAGGTTTTTGTCTAAGAGCAGCAGTAAGCCATTGTTGTTGTTTGTGACCCCAAATACATACCTGATATCTGAAATCCGAGAAGAAGTAGTACTCTTTGTGCTAAAATGTATTATTATCAAAGAGCATACTTGTGAATATGGTAGGCTCTTTTATACACGTGAAACTATCTATCTATTTTGAGCAAATGAAATTAGAGACCAATATTATTACCTACTTCATTACGAAGACACCATAATACTCGAGCAAACTTCCCCACATGTGCATATTCAAACACATTATTCAGTCAGTCGGAACAATAATTCTACTTACAATAAAATATGCCAGATTGTTATGTACAAAAATATATCCTAAATATGATCACTAGCTCGTCAAATCTGAATAGACGACTTATTTCTTTTGCAATCATCAAAATCAATGGTAATTATGTGCGCCTTTCATTTGCAATGAAACTACACATTGATCCCAAAATAATGGTAGTCCTGCACAATACATTGCCAATAATCTAGTCTTTAAGCTTAAAATATCTCCTATGTAATAAGTTATGCACTATATTTACACCTAAATCCTTCAACCTCTTTTTATTTATCGGTTTTCGCAAATGGGACATTAAAAAAATATTACATTTTACATACTTTGAGATGCGCTCACCAGCAAAATTGCTCTCCTGTGGTCTGTGGGCTCAAGAAACTTCTCGTCAATTCCAAATTCCCACGCACATTTTGTTCAGTCCCTAATTAATGGAGTAAGTAATTCAAACCAGGGCCAATGTCCAAGCGCCTCATTCTTCCCCTCCCCTTCATCTCCTCCACCAAATCCCTCTGTCTCACAGTCACTACCACCACCACCACCACCTTCGCCATGTCCTCAACCTCCACCCAATCCCAACAACAAATCGCCATTGACTACCACAACCGCACCAAACACTCCCTCACCACGGGATACGCCCGTGGCCCCCACAACCTCGACTGGTCCAACCAACCCAACCCCTTCCTCCTCCTCCCCCCTCATCCCCAAAGATTCCCCTTACACTTAACCTCGACGGGGCTCGCGCCGGGCCGCTGGCGACGGGGCGCTGGCGACGGGGGAGAAGAGGAAGGGACGAAGTCACGAAGGTCGAAGGGTCGATTTGGGATTTGGGATCTGTCGATTTGGGATTTGGGATCTGTCGATTTGGGATTCGGGAGTGGTGAACAGTGAATACTCGATTTGGGAGTCTGACATATGATATAATATAACTGTTAAATATATTTATTAAATAAATAAATATTAAATTAAGCGGATATCCGTATCCGAATCCGCTTTTTTATGAATATCCGTATCCGTATCCGAATCCGGATTTTTTTGGATTTGGATATCCGAATCCGTATCCGTATCCGTCCGGATACGAATTTTTCATATCCGTATCCGCCAAAAAATCGGATTCGAATGCGGATCGAATCGGATATATTCTTATCCGAAAGCATCCCTAGCTGAGATCCTTATCGTGAGCTGGAGATGTTAGTCATTTGTTTTCGATCGCACGGTTCAGATTCTCTCCGCCCACTCACTAGAGATGCTAAGTTAGTGAGAGGCAAATAGGAGATTTCACAACTCCGCTCTTTCTTTCTCTCTTTCTTCTCTTCTCTTCTCTTCTCTTCTCTTTTCATTTCTTTCTTTCTCATACAGCCAAATCCACCCCCAAATCATCCCCAACTTCAAAAAACCCTAGCCAAATCCCGATCTCCAATACTCCCCCAAATCCCGACCCAAACCTCCTCTCACTCTCTCCGCCCTCTCACATCGCCCTCACACGCCTATTCTCCTCCCTCGACGTCGTTCGACACCCCCAAATCCACCCCCGACTTTCTCCCCAAACTCTAGCCACAAATCCTGACACCAAATTCGCGGGTTGCTCCACCTTCCTCCCCGTCGCTCGACTCCTGGCTTGACGCCCCCGACGCATCAAAAGATCCTCCGCGACTTCAACCCCAGACCATCCCCCGACTTCTTGCATCCCCCGATGATTAGAAGAGTGCATGGAGTTTTCACTCACAGGAAATATAGAAGAAAACTTATATGTAGATGTGTTTGTTTCTTTTAATAGTCCCTAAAGGATATGAAAAACAGGGAGGGCAGTTAGCAATTCAGCATTACCTTGCTGAATTAAGCCTGTTAGTAGAATATATCGCTTATTAGCAGAATATACCGTTCCTCCTTTCCTTTTTTTTGTCTCATTTGGGAAATATGCATCTAGTTTTGGAAATATGAGGATTAAACTTGTTGTGAACTTGTAATATGGAGTCTAGCATTTGACACATGAACACATTCCAGATCTGTACCTGCTGTATTTTCTGATGTATCTATGGAACTCGATCAAGAGAACAACCTTAAACATGATAACATATACATATGATTGATGGAAACTAATCATAAAGTAGCAGTCTTTCTTTTTAAATGAAAAAGTGAGATAAACAAGGGATGTAACATAAATCCTCATCCAAGATAGTACATTTGAATCTTCTTGCCAAAAACGACTTTTTGTCCTAACTTAGGTGCCATGCATGAAGTTGAGCCGGAAGTGAATATTGAGACTCATTGAATCAAGCTGAAACCTAAATCAGAATAATTGAACAAACATCAATCAAGCCAGGAAATCATAAATATAACAAAACACTAAACTAACAATAGTCAAGAAAGGAGAGGCTAAGTTAGTTTCAAACCCCCCCCCTCCCGATCACCCTCTTGCTATTTCCTCTGACTGCTTCTCCTGGCCAACCTCCTGTCTGCTTTGTCTACCCCCCCCCCCCCCCTTTCTTTTGCAACAGCCACTAACGAAACCCCTACTACGCAGTCAACAACCATGCTCTCGCTCATCGAGCTCAGCGGGTGTGGGCCCGATGAGGAGGTCCGCCACCCGCCTCAGAACATTCCACCGATCGCTGACACTGTTGCAGCCCCTCAACCAACCAATGCAGCTATTCCATCTCCTACAGGTTCGCTACAGGAGCCCCATCGACCTACAAATCACTGGAATCCCTCAACGGAGAGTGGAGGTGATCGACGGCTCAAACGAGCTCGCTCTCCGGCGCGTGCACACCATGGGGTGCATCAGCGCTCAGTGGAGAGGAGCTTTTATCCTCATCGCCGTCGAGAAGTACCCCGTAGGGAACTTCAGCAACGAAGCCCAGCAGGTGTGGACTGTGGGGGACGGGCCCAAAGATGGGGTCCACCCACAGGCCCTATTAGGCGTGAGCGGACAGCTCCATCTTCGGTCCAGCATCACCACCCTGTGGGGGGTCAACAGCCGAGGGGTCGCAAATTGGAGGCACATTGTCACCCTCCAAAACACAACAAGCAGTATTTCCAACCCAAAGAAAAGTTCCAGTGCCAACACAATGAAGGAGGCAACAAGGGGCAGAACCGCTCCAACAACAGAGACCCAACATGAATTCAGTCACCCTCAATAATTTATTTGCACTCCACCAGGAGCCACCTTCATCACACCCTGCCAACCACCTACGCCACGACAGCTCGCACCGCTCCAGCCCCCCTCCACGGGAGGTCCTCAGGCCTAAATCCAGCATTGAGCACGCACTCGAGGGGAGCGCACAAAATGGGATTTCGGCTGATAAGATTCCAGTCGCGGGAGAGGGGGAGGAGAGGTGGGTTGAAGTGCGAGGAAAGAACAGCAAAAGACAATGTTCCCCTCCCAAACCACATATTGACCAACTCCAACACAAGAAGAAACAGAGGAAGGGCAAAAGGAAACCTGCACCGTGTTTTAACTGTGGTGATTTGGGCCACTTCAGAAGCGAATGCACCAAAGAAATCTGTTGCCTCAAATGTATGAAGTGGGGGCATCTATCGTACGTTTGCACCAATGTGGTGGACAACGTTAGTGACGAAGAGCGGCCAGTGAGTCGGGGTAGGTCTCCCGATAACCCAATTGTAATACGGCTAGCGAGGAGCCTGGATTTGATCAAGAATGTGGAACGGTGGTTGAGGCAGTGGTGTGCAATTGCAACAGTCAGAGCGGGGAGGCCATTGGAAGTGCACATCATGCAAGCTCTCTCTCATAAGTGGTCGATGCATGCCCATCGAGACTGGGTGGCCAAAAAGATGTGCCACATGCAATTCCTCATCTCTTTCCCCACTCCGGAGAAGGTCACAGAGGTGGTTAATTCTGGGACCATCGATTTTGGGCACTTCAAGCTAGAATTCAACCCGTGGACACCCGCTTTTGGAGCCGAACGTCCCTAAGGAGATAAGTTTTGAATTTGGGTACACAATATCCCCCTACACTTTTGGAAGCGAGAGGCTCTACAAGAGATTGTTGCGGATTTTGGATCCGTTGAAGAGGTTGATGAGAAAACAGTGAGACGATCTGACATTGTTTCCACAAGAATACTCATTCGGAGCGTTGACATCTCAAGGATGCCGCGTTTTGCTAAGATCTTCTCCTTCGAAGACTCCTATCTTATCAGATTTGTTCTCGACAAGATAGTTGAGCCACCGAAGGAGCAACCGGCCATCATGTCCCCTTCCCCTGCTTCCGCCCTCAAAGATGATAGGTCATATAGCCAAGTGGTGTCACCTAGGCTGGACCTTACGATTGATGGGGCTCACGAGATTGAAAGAGCTCACCGTGTGATCATCCAAGCAGCGAGGGAGCAAGAGAGCTGCCGTGGAAAGGCGGTGGTGGGATCAGTACCAGAGAAGACTTCACCATCCAAAGAGAGGCGTCTGAGAGATGGGTCTTGCAGATCCAACGGCCCCAGCTGCGCAGGGAAGCTCATCTCGTTGGATCCCTACGGTGGATCGACCAAGAATACCTGATTTGGAAAGCCACGAGATTCAAAGGGTACCTCAGAGAAAGGAACTGCAAAACGATGCTCGAAGTACACACCAACAGGACGGAATTGGTACAGACCTAGCAGATCCCAAATACAGCCAAATCACCCCCTGTAACGACACGCAGGCATCGCGACAAGGAGTGGTGAAGGAAAGCAACAGCGTGGGAAAGAGGACAAGCGGAAGGGCGCTTTCGACCAGAGAGTGGGTAGAAAAGCGCTGGTTTGCGCCAGCTAAAGATAAAGAGGCTTCTTTGGAGCAGAGGCAGCCAGTGGCAGAGACCCATATGGGGGTAGGGCAAAGCTTGGATCTGGCCCCTAACAAGGAAAAAAGCCCAAAGGAGGGAGACAGTGAAGCTGTCGCTTTGAGGATGGGCATTTTTGGTAAAGAAGACAGCGGAGTTAGGAGATCTGACCCAACTACCGTGTGTTTGAAGAAGACGAAAGGTGCCTTGATCCTTACGCATCTCGATTTGATCCCAAAGAGCTCTGAACGAGCTGTCCATGCCGCTGTCCCTCCCAATCAGATGGTGCCATCTGTCAGGTAGGGTGAGCTTACCGCTAGTAGAGGACAAACCAGGGGGGTGAATATCGAGAATGGGGGTATAATGTCTCGCGAGGGAGCACGTAATCGTGCTCCAGCATCGCTTACTGAAAGGAGGTTGTACTGTACCTCGTAGCTTGATTTTGAGAGCGTGGATTGTGCCCCTTTTATAGATTGTGATGGGCCCAAAGAGGGGCCCAGTACAGTTGTGAATATTCACTCAGTGTCAGGCAGATAGTGGGCCCATTGAGGGGACCATGACAGATAACGCCGCCATTGTTTTGGGACCACCAGTATGTGGACTCAACGAGGATTCCAATATGAGCGTATCTAAGCCATAATAGGAGGCTCAGCAGTCAGAGAGTGGTGGGGACCATGAAGACCGTTTAAAACTAGATGAGGATTTTTCTTTCTCAGACGAGGAGTCAGAGGATCTTGAGTTCATTGCTGACACACAGAGGGAAATATCACCAGAGATGGTCTTGTCCACATTTCCAGGATCAGCACCTGAAGTCAGTGCGGGAACACTAAACTTCCAAACCACTGGATCGTCTCAAAGGACGGTTGGTTTTAGGGTGCAGCGGTTACCTAAGAGGGCTCATGCGGAGTCCTTTGATGACTTTTTGGAGAGAGCTGCGGCCGCCAAAGCGACCAAACACGTCAATGGAGGTACAAAAATGTTTCTTACTAATATTTTAAATTTTATGTCAGACTCTGAATTTTTTCTATTAGCTATGACCTGTGGTTTGGAAGTTTGTGATAAAGAACGCAATGCGTTACTTCTTAACAAAATGAGGGGTTGGGAAACTGAGAGGGCTAAATCTAGTGTTCATAAGGAACTAGGATCCAACTCTAGGGGTCTCTGTGGGCGAAACCCGCCCGAGTCCCTCACACACTGTCATCTCGGACATGGTTCCCCAATGAATATGCTATTCTGGAACGTCCGGGGTCTGGGGGATAAAGGTAAAAGAGATATGGTTAGAGACGTTATCACGAAGTCTAAGGCAGAAGTGGTTGGGCTTCAGGAGACCAAACTTATACATGGGA
Source organism: Hemerocallis citrina (assembly GCA_017893485.1). NCBI lineage: Eukaryota > Viridiplantae > Streptophyta > Magnoliopsida > Asparagales > Asphodelaceae > Hemerocallis > Hemerocallis citrina. The sequence goes on from CM030359.1 coordinate 42,355,487, forward strand.
CCAAACTCAAGAGAATAGAGGGGAACAGAATCAAGGAATGGGTTTTACTCCCATCCGCGGGAGCCTCAGGGGGTATTGCCATTGGCTTCAACTCGGACCTGCTCACTTGTTCATAGGTCTATAGTGGTACATTCTCCCTGACTACACAACTGGAACGATGATCTGATAAGTATATGCAGACTATCACAGTTGTTTATGGGCCAAACGTGGCTTCAGAGCGTGACGCCTTTTGGCAAGAACTGGTTAATATTCGTCTCCGTTGGCCGGGGGCCTGGATTGTCGGGGGGGACTTCAATATTACTCGATTTGCGTTCGAACACAAGGGTAGAGGTTCCAGCAATAGGCACAGAGCAGAGTTCAATAGGGTGATAACAGATCTTGAGTTGATAGATATCCCTATTAATGATAGACTATTTACGTGGTCTAACATGCAGTCTACTCCGATTATGGCAAAATTGGACAGGATTCTCGTATCGTTGGATTGGGAGGCTAAGTTCCCCCTTGCAACTACTAGATCGATCCCTAGACCAACGTCAGATCATACTCCAATCCTTCTTGACATTGGGCTTCAGGGAGCCAAAAGATATAGAAAATTCTGATTTGAGAAGGCCTAGCTGGAGATTCAGGGGTTTCACCACCTGGTGATGGAAAACTGGGCGCTCCCAGTGACTGGCACAGATGCTGCGGGCTGATGGTGTGAAAAAATTCGCAGATTAAGAAAGCAGCTACGTAAATGGAACCGATCTAGGTTCTCGACCATCTGGCGCGCAAAAGATTCCTTGTTGGAAGGAATTGATGAACTTGAAAGACTGGAGGAATCGAGAGACCTGTCACAGGAGGAAAGAAATAGACTTCTGGAGCTTCGTGAGAATATTGCCAATCTCTATAAGATGGAAGAAATTAAATGGCAACAAAGATCTAGAATTTCGTGGCTCAAAGAGGGAGACGCGAACACGGCCTTCTTCCACCGAATGGCAAGTGCAAGGCGCAGGTCCAATCTTATTTTATCCTTAGAAACAAGCTTGGGGACAGTACAAGATGAACAAGTGATTTCCATAGCCTTCCAAGGATACTACAAGGACCTCTTGGGGAAGAAGAATGACTTTCGGGTCCCACTCAGGAATGATTTCTGGCAGACTTACCAGATCGAGTCATCGCCTTCGCTATCCTGCCTGGAGTCTCCGTTCTCGGAGGAGGAAGTTAAAAAGGCTATCAGTCACATGGGAGTGGACAAATCACCAGGGCCAGACGGCTTCCCAATGATGTTCTTCCAAATTTTCTGGGAAGAAATTAAAGGGGACTATATGGCATTGTTGGATGACTTTTTTAACAACAAGCTCAGATTGGGTATGTTTAATTTTGCAGATGTAGTCCTGATTCCCAAACGGGAAGAGGCGTTGAAAGTGGGCGATTTTAGGCCGATCAGCCTCATAAATTGCTCGGCGAAGATTATTACAAAAATCCTAACTATCCGCCTGGGGAGTATTATGGACAGCCTTATCAACAAATCTCATTTGGGCTTCATTAAGGGCAGAAATATCCTAGATTGTGTGGCAACGGTGGAACAAGTTATCCACCGCTGCCATATGACCAACTCTAAGAGCTTTCTGCTTAAGCTGGACTTTGAGAAAGCTTATGACTTAGTCGATTGGGAGTGCTTGCTGGAAGCTCTCAGGGGTAGGGGCTTCGGGAATAAATGAATTTGCTGGATCAGGTAGTGCTTGCAGACTAGCAAAACGGCCATATCGGTGAATGGTAGGTCGGGGCAGCCGTTCCCTTGCAGGAAGGGTCTCAGACAAGGGGCCCGCTATCACCACTCTTGTTTACAATCGTAGCGGATGTGTTGAGGGTTATGCTGGAGAATTGCCAGGAAAAAGGTTGGATCCCCAGTGGCCAGTTCCGCGTCTACTAAAGGGTGTACGATCCTGCAATATGCAGATGATACCCTACTCTTTGGTAATGGGTCTAGACGAAAAACTGTCTGCTTTAAAGGGACCCTATACTATTTTGAGGCCTGGTCAGGCCTTAGGATTAATTTTCACAAGAGTACGCTGACTCCAATTTCCCTATCCGATGATAAAGCAGGAGAACATGCTACTATTTTGAACTGTACGACGAGTGGCTTCCCTATCAAATACCTAGGGTTACCACTCAGACCAGGGAAATTATCTAAAGCAGACTGGTTGCCTATCATTGACAGGGTGGAGGACAGACTGTCTGGTTAGAAAGGTAAATCATTGTCTCTCGGGGGCAGAGTGGTACTCATTAACTTAGTGTTGTCTAACCTGCCAATCTACTACATGTCATTTTTCGAGCTTCCAAGATGGGTGATCCTGAGGATTGACCGGATTTGAAAATGATTCCTTTGGAAGGGGGCATACTTGGATAAAGGAGGTTATCACCTCATCAAATGGAGTATCGCTTGCATGAAGAAGAAGCATGGGGGGCTAGGCATCATCGACCTCAGAGATATGGACCTTGCCCTGCTGGGAAAATGGTGGTGGAAGGTATTCCACAGTAGCGGGGAAGGTTGGTAGGATTTCATTCAACCTTATCTAAGGGGAAAAGGCACGAGAAACCTTAGCTTCCGAGTAGGGGTTAAAGTTTCGCGACTCTGGAAAGGAATTACCAAGGCTAGCGGCCCCTTCAATTCGGCAGTTACGTCAACTATCGGCAATGGCCGGTCCACCAGATTCTGGTGGGATAGGTGGTGTGGAGCCCATACCCTGAAGGAAACGTTCCTAGAGCTGTATGAGAGGTCGAGTAGACCGAATGTGTCCGTTACCGAAGGTTGGAAAAGGGGAGGCTGGAAACCGGCATTCCGAGGAACGCTCACCCCAAATTTATACCAGCAATTGCTTGACATGCAAGCACACATCACACGGGCAGGCACAAGGTGCACACAAGGCCCAGATCAGAAGCGATGGGGACTCGAGAGCAAGGGAGCTTTCTCGGTGGGATCTCTGTATCATCGGATCCACTTTCGAGGATGCAGACCCAGCTGGGCACAGGTGTTGTGGAAGGCGAAAACTCCCCTTAAAGTCAGAGTTTTCTTATGGCTAGTGCTCAATAATGCTATCCTCACTAGGCAAAACCTTGCCAAAAGACAACCACAGGTGGCGACCAACTGTGGTTTCTGCGACGTACATGTGGAAGATCTAAACCACCTTTTCATTCACTACCCAAGAAGTAAGGCAACTATGGTTGAGGTACTCCAAGCCTTAGGAACATGCGACTACCCCTGCGTATATGAGGATTTGTGGATTGGCCCCAAATTTGCAACGATTCGCCATGATATGAAGGATGCGTGGTACATCGCAATAGTGGCAACAACATGGGTGTTATGGCTTGATAGAAATAATTTTAATTTTCGTGCTTCATGTAATAGTATTTCTGATAACCTGACTCACATCATGCATCTTATCTCTTTTTGGGCTACAGCTGCGGCCACGGGGGCAAGAGGAAGGATAGCCAGAGTATTCCAGGTAGAGGAGTTTGACGATGAGGAGGTAGAGATCGGGCAGACGCTGGACTGAGGGACTGGCTTCACCAGTCATGACAGTGCTTATGCCAGCTTGTGTCTTTGTTTCAACCTACTGTACTCTCTGGTTGCTTGATGTTTGAGTAGTTAGACCCACCCCCAGGGTTTGTTGGGGGTATATGTTTGTTTTCTTTCATTTTCTTCCTGCAATATACTTTTGTTTTGTATTGTTGTTTTCTCCCGGTACGCCGGGGTTGTTTTATTAACTTCTTATTAATGAAACAGGGTGGCCTTATTCCACCTTTTACCTCAAAAAAAAACAAAACACTAAACTACAATCAGACAAGAACATAAAGCACCATAATTTTGACAGTAACACATAAGAACCTAGCTAAATTATCTTAATTTTGCTCTCTACTTCAATTCTTTATTCTTTCGATCAACTTAATTTACAAACACACAAGAACATAAAGCACCATAATTTAGACAGTAACCCTTCTTCCCACATAAAGTACCATAAAGGACAGTAACAAACAAGAACCTAGCTAAATTATCAAAATTTTGCACTCTTCTTCATTTCTTCCTTCTTTCTATCAACTTAATTCACAATCACGCAAGAACATAAAGCACCATAACTTCCACAGTAACCCTTCAACCCATATTAATATAAAAAAAATAAACCCGTTGGAGCGAGTTTCATACCTGTTGTCGCTAAATCTGGTGTGGGGGCAAACAGATAGAATTTGTGGATTCTTAGGGAAACTGAATAGCAAACCTGTAACCTTTCTACCGGAGTTTGACCGTTGACTTTCGTCGTTCACCTGCAAAAAGTGCGAGACACCGGGGTTGATCCCGGCGACGCACCCTCCGACGCTCAAGTCAATAACCAGAAAAGATTATTAAAGAGCGAAAACTAGTAAAAGATTGATTACCTCTTAATGGTGGTGGATGGGGAGTATTTATAGCCACCTTTGGGATCAGTTTAGGAATGAAATCCCTAATTTCCAGTGAAAGGATAGAGCGAATCAGGGCCGTTGATTAAGTATAATCAGAAACCCTAATTCTATCCTGTTAGACCGGGTTTGTTGCGGGTTGGAACCCGCACCCAGTTGAGGTGGATCCGCTCATGGGTTGTAGGGGCTTTGTAGAAAGAAGACCCTGAACACATTTCAGACCCTCTGGTAGGTGAAATTACCATTTTATCCCCAAGCTTTAAGATTCGTGCCCGATTTGGATGGTTCTGATTTAACCCTATTTTTAGCCATATCACGAGCCCCCCACTCCCGAAGGCTGATTGGGCTCAGCCTTTGAGGAGTAGTTTTAGTGTTTCAATGGCTTTCGGAGTTGTATTGGAGTCCAAACGAGGGGTATTGAATCTTTGCATGAGGTATTATGGTGATTTTCGAAGCTATTTGCACACTCAAGGTTATTCTTGAGCTCTCTTGGACTTCTGGTGATTTTTCTTAATTTTGCGAAGTGGTGATTTGTTATTCGGGGGTCTTAACTAACCATTCTAAGCAATAATTATTTACCCAGGGGCTCCAAAATATTTTCCCGAATTTATAATTATTTTTAAGAATTTTTAATTAATTTTCCAGAATTTTAAATCATTTTTTCGCAATATTTAGGTAGATGACCCGTTGTTATTTCCGTCGTTTCATGGCTTAGATGCTTCGGCTACGTCTCCGACCCCCTCCGAACACATGCTATGAAGGAGGCCGAGGTCCACAGGGGTTCGGTACCTTCTATCGAAGAGCGTAGATACCTCGGCCGGGCTGCAGGCGCGAAGAGGGCGTTCGGCGAATCTTTGCCGAAGTCCGGAGTGATTTTCTCCATGTAAGAGGGTCGGTGGCAAGAGCACTCGGCAAGGTGTGCCGAGGTCCAATTTTTTCATGTAACAGGGTCGGTGGCAAGAGCGCTTGGCAAGGCGTGCCGAGGTCCAATTTTTTCATGTAACAGGGTCGGTGGTAAGAGCGCTTGGCAAGGCGTGCCGAGGTCCAATTTTTTCATGTAACAAGGCATGTAATAGGGTCGGTGGCAAGAGCGCTTAGCAAGGTGTGCCAAGGTCCAATTTTTCCATGTAACAGGGTCGGTGACAAAAGCGCTCGGCAAGGCGTGCCGAGATCCAATTTTTCCATGTAATAGGGTTGGTGGCAAGAACGCTCGGCAAGGCGTGCCGAGGTCCAATTTTTCCATGTAATAGGGTTGGTGGCAAGAGCGCTTGGCAAGGCGTGCCGAGGTCCAATTTTTTCATGTAACAAGGTCGGTGGCAAGAGCGCTCGGCAAGGCGTGCTGAGGTCCAATTTTTCCCTGAAACAGGGTCGGTGGCAAGAGCGCTCGGCAAAGCGTGCCGAGGTCCAATTTTTTCATGTAACAGGGTCGGTGCCAAGAGCGCTCGGCGAGGCGTGCCGAGGTCCTAAAGCAAAATTTTTTGCTCGTTTGGGCGTCGGTGCCAAGATCGCTCGGCAAGGTGTGCCGATATCCCAGAGCAAGATTTTTGCTCATTTGGGCGTCGGTGCCAAGAGCGCTCGGCAAGGGATGCCGAGGTCCAGAGTTGTTATTTTTTGCTCATTTGGGCGTCGGTGCCAAGAGCGCTCGGTGAGGCGTGCCGAGGTCCAGAGCAATATTTTTGGTCGTTTGGGCATCGGTGCCAAGAGGGCTTGACGAGGCATGCCGAGGTCCAGAGCAAGATTTTTACTCGTTTGGGCGTCGGTGCCAAGAGGGCTCGGTAAGGGATGCCGAGGTCCAGAATTGTGATTTTTTGCTCGTTTGGGCGTCGGTGCCAAGAGCGCTCGGCGAGGCATGCCGAGGTCCTAGAGCAAGATTTTTGCTCGATTGGGCGTCGGTGCCAAGGGTGCTCGGCAAGGGATGCCGAGGTCCAGAGTTGTGATTTCTGGCATCTTAGGAAATGACAGGTTGAGCTGGTGACTGTTGAACTTCTGACAACTCTGATAGATGTGATAGCCATTAATGCAACAGAGTAGCTTGGCACGGTAAATAATGTGACGGTTCAGCTCCTTCTGTCGCTTTGTGTAAATGGGCCTGGTTCTTTGGGTCCATTATCCTCGCTGCATGTGCCAAGCTCTATAAATCCCCACCCCCTCTCTCATTTTTCACTTGTCCAAATTTTTACTCAGGCGGTGAATTTCTACTAGCGAGAGCTCACGGTGATCGTCGGTCGCTTTCCGGTTAAAATTCCGACCATACCTGTCACTTCAAGATAACTTATACTGAGTTTTTTTCAAGTACAAAAAATGTCTCTTTCCCCCATCTCCGAGCCCTTCCCTCCTGCTGGCGAAGCTCCATCTCCGAGTCAGAGAGATCGCCAAGATAAGGGCAAGAGAGTTTTTGGTCGAGACACGATTGTAGAGGACCCGAAGCGCATGGGGTCGTTCGGCAGGTTGCCGGGACCGCTGTCAGGGCTGCAAAGGGTTCGAGAACTTCTGGAGGAGCATGCCGAGCGCATCATTCATGGGAGGGGGCAGACCTTCGAGGAGAACGCGCAAGGGAGACCTCAGAGGCAGACGAGACGGTGTCCATCCTCAACTTGGAGGACCTGGCAGCGATCCGGGATTGTTTCCAAATCCCGGAGGAGTACGAACTGCGGCTGCCAGGTCCCGGGGTTAGGGCCAATTCACCGTTGCCAGTAACCATGTGTTTCTGGCCGGTCGATGCCTTCATCGTCGGGGCTCGGCTCCCTCTCCACCCGTTCGCGATTCAAGTACTTAGGTGGTTTGGGGTCAGCCCCATCCAACTAATGCCGAACGCATGGAGAGTCATCAACGGATTCGTGCTCCACTGCCAAAGAGCCGGAGTCAAGCCGTAGTTGAGGGTGCTCCGGACGATCTACCGGCTTCATCAGCACAACCGGTTGGAGTTCCGGTATTATTTGGCTCCGAGACATGGAGGTCGGCTCGTCGTTTGCCCCGACTCCATAAAGCACTGGCATGATAAGTATTTCATAATGCGGAGTGCGGAGGTGTGGCCCATACCCTCCGGTTGGGTGGAGGAGGTGACGAAGTGAGTGAGGGAGTTGCCAGTGCTTCACCCTCAAGAAGAAGAGGCAGTTCGGGTCCTTCTAGATCAGCTGAAGTACGATTGTCGAGATCTGACCGAGGACGTTCTCTTCAGGGGAGAGCTCTGCCGCGTAGATCCTAGTACGCGGCTTTTTCTACGTTTTTTTCTTTCTCTTCTTACTTTGCTTATTGTAACTTGTGTTTTCTAACCAACTTCTTGCTTGATGCAGAGGCAATGGACTATGAAGCAGTACTAGCGCAGAGGGCCACCATCGGAAGCAAGGCGCCGAAGAAGCGCAAGAGGGTTGCCACCAAGCTGCCGTCCGCGAAGACCCCGAGGGTCGCGAGCGCGGCTAAGGAGGTGGAGGCACCGGCGAACGTGACCCCGACCCGAGCTCCGACAGTAGCCCTGGTGTCGGCCGAGGGAGGGGAGTTCCCGATCGCCGCTGCACTCGGGATGGAGGTGCCGCCGCTGATGGTGGACGCCGAGGCGCTCCTTACGGAGGAGCACAAGAGGATGTATATTCCGGACTAGCAAGTTCGGAAGCTCGATGGGTTCCTCGGCGACTCGACGTCGAGCATGCAGGTGGTGAAGCACCTGGCGACGCCGAAAGACCAAGCCGCCATGGACGCCGGCATGGCGGGTGACGACGCCATCGAGATCGCACGCTCAGCGGTATCGGTAAGTATCGTCCTTCGTTTTGTTGGGAACTTTTATGTTTGATTTTTCTAACTCCTTGTTTTTTCATTGTTCTGCTTCAGATAACCGTCCACTTTGGTCATCTCATGGAGAAGATGACGGAGTTGGAGAAGGACCTCAAGAAGGAGGCCAACCGAGCTCAAGCCGAAAAGGCTCGAATGGGCAACGAACTCGACAAGTTGAAGGTCGAGTTCGAGGGGAAGGCGACAAGGCTCGAGTACCTCGAGGACCTTGTCACAAGGCTCGAGGGCGACCTTCTCCGGCAGAAGGAGGAGTCGGCCAAGCAGCTGGCCGAGGCGGCGGAGGCCAAGGCTGCGGCGGTGAAGGAAACCAAAGCGGCCACCATGATGAAGGTGCAAGGCTTCCTCGCCGCAAACATGGCCCAGGTGTGCGCCCAGGCCATCACTCAGGTATCAGAGCGTTACCCTAAGGTTGACTGCTCCGGGTGGTGGCTCTTCCCGGACCACGTCGACGGCTTCGACCCCGAGTCGAAGGAGGAAGGAGGAGACGATGAAGATGATGCCGAGGTCGAGGTCATCGGCGAGGTGCAGGGGTTAGTGGTAACTCCGCTTGCGATGGTTCCTCCTTCAGGGGAGTCCGACCCCGCCCAATCTCGATGCCTCGGGAAAGAGGTCGTCCCCTGACTTCTTCTTCTTTTTTTTGTGTCTTTTGAGCTGTTGATTGTATTGCCTAATTGCGAACTGGCCACCGCATTTTTGTGATGAATGAAAATGCAACTTTTGAGCTCGACCTTGTGTTTCTTTTGAGTGGTTTTAAAATTCAACTAAGTGTTTAAACACAAGATTTTAGTCTTTGCTAGGTGCATGTAGCCTTGTTCAGGAGTCGGATGTGAAGCAAATTTCGCTAACATTTACTGAGCATTCTCGTTTTCTGCTTTGTACTTTTCAGCTCGCCGAGGTGACCCAGTCTGCCGAACCCATCTGCTCCGGGGAGGAGTTACGCTCTGAGGTCGGCTTAGGGGCGACGAGGTTGTGTTTAACCAGGTGCCGAGAGCGCCTTTACGAAGTCGAGTTGGGGTTGCGCAGGGTCAAGAGCGAGCGGAACCATCTGCAGCTGATCTTAGGCCGGAGAGACATCAAGATTCGGCGGCTAGAAGGTAGGCTTGCCGAGATACCTCCCGTAGATGAGGATGATGGCTCGTCGACAGCCTTCACCAATGGGCTGAGGCTTAAGTGTCTCCAACACTCTATGTCGAAGATGACAGCGGAGAGGGACGATATGCTCACTGAGGTTCACCACCTGCAGATTGTGAAGGCAAAGCTTCTGGCGGAAGGAGAGGAGTTGACGATGGCGGTGGGCAAGCTGATGGCCGAACGCGACGAATTGACGGCAGAAGTCGACGCGTTGAAAAGGGCCACAGTGGACAGGGGCATTGAAGTCACTCAGCTCTGCCGAATCATTGCCAGTCGTCCTTGCACCCCGAGCTCGGCAGTGCCTCCTCGCTTCGAGGTGGACATAAAAGATGATTCTCTGAAACAACGGATATCCGAGCTAGAGGTGGAAGTGGCTCACCTCAAACCGCGCTCGGGACCTATCAACGTCAGGAGCACTTCGTGCACTCGTGAAGAGAGCGAACGAAGTATTTCGTTCTACGAGCTTGCGACCCGTTCGCCTGTTACTCGGCAAAGTCCGGGCGATGCCTAAAGTGGTGTTGCAATTTCATCGAGCGGAGCATCTGTTGGCACAACTGTTAGGAGCAGTGCCGAGGATACATCTCAGTTCGTCGGCTTAGGGACGAGCTCCGGGATCAAGCACCGCTGATCCCGGGTATCTTTGAAGCGGAACATCCCTGCGCCTAGGAGGCATTGAAGATCTTTTGTTCTCCAAGTTTTTTATTTTTTCTAAGTGTTACGAGTGGGCTTTGTAGTTTTGGCTTTTCAACTGGTAACTTCATTGTAAAGAAGGGCACCGTCTTGTACTGTCTTCCCACTCTTAATTGAAATGAGGTTTTTTCTTTCTTGTACTTGTGCGTTTTTGTTAGACTTGTGTTGTTGCATTACTCGTTACTATCTTTAGCGTGCCGAGGCCCCAAAGCAAGATATTTGCTCGTTTGGTCTTCGGTGCAAAGAGCACTCGGCAAGGCTTGCCGAGGTCCCAGAGCAAGATTTTTGCTCATTTGGGCGTCGGTGCCAGGAGCGCTCGGCGAGGAGTGCCGAGGTCCCAGAGCAAGATTTTTTGCTTGTTTGGACGTCGGTGCCAAGAGCGCTCGGCAAGAGGCGCCGAAGTCCCAGAGTTATGATTTTTTGCTCATTTGGACGTCGGTGCCAAGAGCACTCGGCAAGGCGTGCCGAGGTCCCAGAGCAAGGTTTTTTGCTCGTTTGGGTGTCGGTGCCAAGAGCGCTCGGCAAGGCGTGCCGAGGCCCCAGAGCAAGATTTTTTGCTCGTTCGGGCGTCGGTGCCAAAAGCGTTCGGCAAGGCGTGTCGAGCACTGCTTTGAGCCTCTTAACTCGTGAATTTGTAAGAAAAGTGAGTTTCTTGCAGTAGAGAGCAACCTTTTGGAGGATTATTCGACTTTAAACGAACCATAAGAACCAAAGGTTAGCTCCTCCAAGTACTCTTCTCCCATGTCTAGTCTAGTTGTAGGAACTTCGCGGGCAGCGGCGGAGCGCGTTCCAATGGTTGTGGGAGCAATTCCGAATGGCGAACCGCTTCTAGCTCGCTTAAGAGCGAGCCTGCGAAGCGGAGTCGAGCCAAGTGTTGGACTCCGAACTCGTCGTTTAAGTATATTTCAACGGATGTGGGACAATTTCGAATGACGAACCACTTCTAGCTCGCTTAAGAGCGAGCCTGCGAAGCGGAGTCAAGCTAAGTGTTGGACTCCGAACTCGTCGTTTAAGTATATTTCAACGGTTGTGGGAGCAATTTCGAATGGCGAACCACTTCTAGCTCGCTTAAGAGCGAGCCTGCAAAGCGGAGTCGAGCCAAGTGTTGGACTCCGAACTCGTCGTTTGAGTATATTTCAACGGTTGTGGGAGCAATTCCGAATGGCGAACCACTTCTAGCTCGCTTAAGAGCGAACCTGCCAAGCGGAGTCGAGCCAAGTGCTGGGCTCCGAACTCGTCGTTTGAGTATATTTCAACGGTTGTGGGAGCAATTTCGAATGACGAACCACTTCTAGCTCGCTTAAGAGCAAGCCTGCGAAGCGGAGTCGATCCAAGTGTTGGACTCCGAACTCATCATTTGAGTATATTTCAATGGTTGTGGGAGCAATTTCGAATGGCGAACTACTTCTAGCTCGCTTAAGAGCGAGCCTGCGAAGCGGAGTCGAGCCAAGTGTTGGACTCCGAACTCGTTGTTTGAGTATAAGAAAAAAAAACAGAGAGATGCAGGCAATCACAAAAAAAGTATGAAAGAAGCTCTTTATTGATAACTACTAGTCCGTTGCTTCTAAGTTGCAAGCCGTTATTACATCGAAGAAATAAAGAAGCAAAATACAAGTGAAAGGAAAGGAATGGTTTGACATCTGAAGGTACTTAGAGAGGCGTTCAAGCGCTCTCTTGGTATTTCAACAGATGGTCGGCATTCCAAGCTCTGGGGATCTCTGCCTTCAAGGTCTTCAAGACGGTATGTTCCGGGGCGAACTTCTTTGGTGATCTTGTAGGGCCCTTCCCAATTCGGGGCTAGCTTACTCTTCTGGCTGGGGAAGGAGATATCCAATTTTTTGAGGACCAAGTCCCCTTCTTTGAGATTGGTAGGACGGACCCTTTTGTTGTAAGCCTGCTCAATTCTTCTTCGGTAATTCTGCTGGCGAATTGAAGCTCTTTCACGAAGCTCATCAACCAAGTCCAAATTTACCCGAAGTTCTCTGGCATTCTGCTCTTCTTCATAGGCCATAAGGCGAGGAGATGGTAGGCCAACTTCCAAGGGGATCACAGCTTCGGACCCATAGGTGAGATTGAAAGGCGACTCTCCTGTGGGGGTCCGTTTCGTAGTGCGATAGTTCCACAGTATGTTAGGGAGCTGATCTGCCCATAAGCCTTTGGCAGACTTATCTAACCTCTTCTTGATGCCGGAGAGGATCTGTCGGTTGGCATTTTCCACTTGGCCATTTGATTGAAGATGGGAGACAGAGGAGAAGCGTTGCTGAATGGCGAGGTCTTCACACAGAGTTCGGAATGCAGCCCCTGTAAATTGTGTTCCGTTATCAGTTATCAGGACCCGAGGCACCCCGAACCTACAGATGACTTTCTTCTAGAAGAACTGAAACACTTTGTTCTCTGTGATTATAGCCAAAGGCTCGGCCTCTATCCACTTTGAGAAGTAGTCGATCGTCACGACTAAAAACTTGAGTTGACCCGGAGCTGGAGGAAAAGGACCTAATAAGTCCATCCCCCACATTGCGAAGGGGATCGGGCTTGAGAGAGAGGTGAGTTGTGCTTGGGGTAGGCGACGAATGTTGGAATACTGCTGACACAAGCTGCATTGCCGGACATGTCGTTCGGCGTCCTATAGGAGGATAGGCCAGAAGTACCCATAGTTCAACACTTTCCTGGTGAGGGACCTTGACCCTGAATGTGCTCCGCTTATACCTTCGTGAAGCTCTTGTAAGGCATATGTTGCTTCTTCCGGGGAGAGGCACCGCAAGTAGCGTCTGCCGTCTACTTAGGTGTAGGAACGTTTGTACAAGACCCCCTCAACAAGGGTGTACTGCTCCGCTCTGGTTTGGACTCTGCGAACTTTCTTTGGGTCTTCGGGGAGGAGTCCATCCCTTAGAAATTCTATCAGAGGTTTCATCCAGTTGTCTTGAAGTTGGACGGGCAGCGACTCCATCGAGTCGGGAGTTTCTTCTTCTATGCTCGGTCTGAGGAGCACTTCAATTAGGACGGTCTGCTCGAGACCCTGAAGGGAGGAGGAGGCTAGCTTGGAGAGGGCATTTGCTTGGGAATTTTCCTCTCTGGGGATTCGCTGAATGAGTGCCTTTTCGAATAGAGCCATGAGATTTTGGACCTTGGCTAGATACTTAGCCATTCGGTCATCTCGCGCCTCGTACTTGCCTAAGACTTGATTCACGACCAGCTGAGAGTCGCTAAATATCCGGAGGCATTGTGCCCCTGCCTTGCGAGCCATACCGAGGCCAGTTATAAGGGCTTCATACTCTGCTTCATTGTTGGAGGCTTTAAAGTTGATGCGGAGGGAGTACTGGAGAATGAAATCATCTGGGCCTACCAGAATGACCCCGGCTCCGCTCCCCTCAGTGCAAGAGGGTCCATCTACATATACCGTCCAGATAGGAGGCCCGTTTGCTGCTTGGCTGACCTCTAGGATAGTGCTCTCAACAATGAATTCAGTTAAGGCTTGAGCATTGATTGCGGTCCGAGGCTGGTACGATATGTCATGCTGGCTCAGCTCGATTGACCACTTCATCAGACGGCCTGAGGTCTCGGGCTTGTGTAGGACTTGCTTGAGCAGCTGGTCGGTAAGAACGACCACCGAGTGGGAGTGAAAATATAGGCGAAGCTTCCTAGCTGCCATGACCAAGGCGTACGCCATCTTCTCCAGCCTTGGATATTACAGCTCGGCATCCCAAAGTACCTTGCTCACGTAATAAATGGGCTTCTGAACCTTGTCTTCTTCCCTCACCAAGACAGTGCTGAGGGTTTGTTCGGAGACAGCTATGTAGATGTAGAGTGTTTCTCCGGGGATAGGCTTGCTGAGGAGAGGGGGGTTGACTAGATAGGCTTTCAGTTGATCGAATGATTCTTGTTGCTGTTGACCCCACTCGAAGCCCTTAGCTCCCCTAAGTGCTTTGAAGAAGGGAAAACACTTCTCCCCTGACTTAGATAGGAAATGCCCTTTGGTCGCGAGGCGCCCTGTGAGCTTCTGAACCTCTTTCACACTTTTGAGAGGAGCCATGTCCAGTATGGCTTTGATCTTCTCGGGGTTGGCCTCGATTCCTCTTTGGCTGACCATGAAGCCTAGAAATTTCCCCGACGAGACCCCGAATGCACACTTGTTTGGGTTGAGCCTCATATCATGCTTTCTCAATATATCGAATGCTTCCTGTAGATCGGTAATGTGGTCGGCCTCATGGACGCTCTTAACTAGCATATCATCAACATACACCTCCATGTTTTGGCCAATCTGCTCTTGGAAGACCTTGTTGACAAGGCGTTGGTAGGTCGCATCTGCATTCTCCAGCCCGAATGGCATTACCCTGTAGCAGTAGAGCCCCTGATCGGTGACAAAAGTGGTCTTCGGGATATCCGGGGGGAACATTCGGATTTGGTTATACCCGGAGAAGGCGTCCATGAAGCTGAGGAGCTCATGGCCCGAAGTAGCATCGATCAGAGTGTCGATACTGGGGAGGGGGAATGGATCTTTGGGGCATGCTTTGTTCAGGTCGATGAAGTCGATGCAAATTCTCCAACTCCCATTGGACTTCTTAACCATAACAACATTGGAGAGCCATTCGGGGTAGTTGACTTCTTGGATGAACCGGGCCTTAAGAAGCATGTCCACTTCTTCCTTGATAGCATGTTGGCGCTCAGGGGCAAATTTGCGCCTTTTTTGTTGGACCGGTTTGGACCCCAGAGCAACACTCAAGTGGTGGACGAGGAGATCTTCGGAGATTCCTGGCATGTCGGCAGCCGACCATGCGAAGAGGTCGCGGTTCTTTCTAATGCATTGGACTATGTCGGAACATAGGACAGATGAGAGGGTCTTACTGATAAGGAACTTGCGGTTCGGATCTTGCTCGGAGAAGGGAACTTCCTCCAATTCATCCACCAGTTCGGATGTTGGCCGGACATTCTCTTGGGGAATCTCAAGAGTTTCGAGGGAGAGCACTGGTCCCCCGGTGGAGGTCATGTAACATTTGCGGGCCGTCTCTTGACTACCCCTTAGTTTCCCTACTCCTGCCCTGGTGGGGAACTTCATCTTGAGGTGATAAGCCGACGGGATGGCCTCTAGAGCAGCTAGGCCTGGTTGGCCTAGAATCACATTATAAGCAGTAGGGACATCGACGACCATGAAGTCCATCGGCTCCGTTCGGGTAGTAGGAGTTTTTCCAGCGGTTACGTCGAGGGTGATTACCCCTTCGATAGTCACTGGCACTCCCGTGAACCTGTGGAGTGTGTAGCCGGAGGGCTTAAGCCTATCCCGGGATAGCTTAAGTCCTTTGAAAGCAGCGAGGAAGAGGATGTTAACGGAGCAACCATTGTCCACCAGTATCCTCTCCACTTTAAAATTCACCATATAGGGGTTGATCACTAGGGCATCGCAATGTGGGGTTCGGACACCCTCCAGGTCTTCATCTAAAAAAGTGACCGGGACCCCGAGGCCTTTGGGAGGGGGCATGCCATGTACTGAGTTGACTTCCCTTATGAAAGCCTTTCGAGAGGAGTTGGAGGTGCCTCCCATGGGGCCTCCATGGATGAGATGCAGGATGCGTTCCTCTTCGAACTCGGGAGTTTCCTCGCGCCTTTCAGGATGCTTGTTAGCCCCCCTGGGGGAGGAGGAAGGTCGATCCGGTCATTTCTCACAAACTTAGATAGCTGCCCCCTTTGGATGAGGGCCTCGATTTCATTCTTCAGGGCCCGACAATCATTGGTGTCGTGGCCGTGGTCCCGGTGATATCGGCACCACTTCTCTTTGTCCCTCTTCTTGCTAGGGGTATTCATCTTCGGGGCAAGAGGTATAACCCCTTCCTTCTCCACCTCCATGAGAATAGTGGAAATGTTGGCGTTAAGAGGAGTGAATTTCTCGAATCTGGGAGGGGGCGGCACTGGCCCCCGTTGTCCTTCTGGAGTTTCTTGACTCCCTCTTCTTCGGGAGCTTTTCGCTTGGTCCCGGAGGAAGGCCCCTCAAAGGTGGGACGGTGCTCAGCTTCCTCAGCCCGAATATACTTCTCACTCCTGAGAAGGAGGTCAGAAAAGTTTTGCGGAGGCTTCTTGGCTAAGGAGGACCGAAGGCTAGAGTTAAGGACATTTGACTGGAAAGCTGCGGCAGCGACCGACTGGTCGAGGGAAGCAATGGACCTAGCTTCCGCGGTGAACCTTTTCACATAGTCCCTGAGCTTCTCCCCCTTCTTCTGACTGAGGTAGAGTAGTGAAATGCTGGTCTTCTCTGTGCGACGGCTACTCACGAAGTGGGTGACGAAGAGGGTCTCAAATTGTTCAAAGGAGAATATAGAGAATGGGGCAAGGCGAGAGTACCATTCCCGAGCCAGACCCTTTAGAGTAGCTAGGAAGGTTTTGCACAGTAGGGCATCGGAAGCTTGGTGGATCAACATAAGGGTCTTGAAGCTTTCGATGTGGTCCATGGGGTCCGACTCCCCGGAGTAAGTCTCGAACTGTGGGGGTTTGAAACCTATTGGAACGGGCGCCTCCATGATCGTTCGGGAGAAGGGAGGTCTGCTCGGACGTAGGGTCCTTCCCCTTAGCTCCTCTTCCCTGTCCAGCTGACCGAGGCATCTCTCCATCTCGTGGAGACGACGATAGACGGCATCATCCCTACGATGGTAGCCATATGAGTCTCTGGACTCGTCTTCGTAAGAAGGGGAGTGCGGAGTTTGGCGATAGTAGCTAGGGGAATGGCGAGGACTGTGATGGCAGTTGCTCGGAGCTGAAGGGGGGGTTAGGGACCGATGGCGAGGACTTTGGACCGGAGGAGGAGTAGGGACCCTCTGAGCATTGTTGTTGTTCGGTCGGAGGTTGAGGGCTTGCAAGATGGTTGCTTGGAACTGCTGGAATTCGGCCTGGGTGATAGGTGCGGTATCATCCCTCGGGGGTTACCGACCAATGGGAGAATGAAGCTTTCTCCTATGGTGCTCGGGTCTCTACGTCCTCTGTGAGGAGGGGATCTCCTGTGGTCGCGGCGATGAGGAGATCGCTCATTTGGATGTTCTTGGCGGGAGGCTCCCTCTCGGGCCTGCCTTTCATCCAGACGGCAGCGAAGGTCCTCTTCTTTCTGCCGCTTGAGGATGGTATTGCGGAGGTCTTCGAAAGGTCGGGGTTATGAGATGCCATGTAATCGGTAGAGGGGTTATGCACGGAGACATGGTCGCATTGGAGAGGTTGTTTCTGAAGATTGGGACGAGAGCTCCCCACACCGACATTCTGAGGCCCGATTTGACCCCGAGGGGGTTGGAGGTTCTGATGAGGAGGTTGGTCCTGCTGTGGGGCCTGATCAGGTTGAGGAGGGGGTCCCGTCGACTGGACGGTTTGGAGGGGGACCTCCTGTTGTGGTTGAGGAGGAGTGGGTCCATGGTTGGATCATCTGGATCTCATTTTTCGGGGAGGCATGGCTGGAGATGATCTTGACCAAGGGAAGAGGAAGGAGTTCTATTCGTGGGTTCCCACAGACGGCGCCAATCTGTTGCCGCTAAATCTGGTGTGGGGGCAAACAGATAGAATTTGTGGATTCTTAGGGAAACTGAATAGCAAACCTGTAACCTTTCCACCGGAGTTTGACCGTTGACTCCCACCGTTCACCTGCAAAAAGTGCGAGACACCGGGGTTGATCCCGACGACGCACCCTCCGACGCTCAAGTCAATAACCAGAAAAGATTATTAAAGAGCGAAAACTGGCAAAAGATTGATTACCTCTTAATGGTGTTGGATGGGGGGTATTTATAGCTGCCTTTGGGATCAGTTTAGGAATGAAATCCCTAATTCCCAGTGAAAGGATAGAGCGAATCAGGGCCATTGATTAAGTATAATCAGAAACCCTAATTCTATCCTGTTAGCCCGGGTTTGTCGCGGGTTGGAACCCGCACCCAGTTGAGGTGGATCCGTTCATGGGTTGTGGGGGCTTTGTAGAAAGAAGACCCTAAACCCATTTCAAACCCCCTGGTAGGTGAAATTACCATTTTACCCCCAAGCTTTAAGATTCGTGCCCGATTTGGACGGATAAGCCCACCCTAATGAATTAAAGTATTTTATTAAATAGCCCATGAGCCTAAAGCCCACTATCTTTGAGGCCCACAAACTTAACTAATCTTTTAATTGTCACAACTTGTTATGTAGACACAATTAGTGGACAATTGATTAATTAAATTTGTACAACTTTATAATAAGGGGGTACTAGGGAGCACGTGCACACACTAGAGTGTGCAATGCACACCCTAGAGAGTGGTCGGTTTTGAGCAAGAAGAGAGAGAGAGTGGGTGTAGTTGAGGGGAGTGGTTATGTGATCATGGAAATCACTACAACTTCCCAATTCATCTTGGTCCTTAATTCATAACTCCTTGATTGAATCTTAGCCTTCCATTCTCAACCTAAAAATGTATAAATACCCCTTAGCTATTCTTCTCATGAAGCTACTAAACAATTTGTTAAGAGAAAAGACTAAGAGAGAAAAAGATAAGAGAGCAAAAAATTGAAGAGATTTGTGAGCAAAAGATTAGAGAGCATTTTTTTGTGTGTTCCATCCTAGTAGAGGCCGGTCCATCATCAAGGAAGCAAGGAGAAGAGCTCGGGTTACTAGCAAGCACAAGGAGGAGGAGACAGTTTGCAATCCATTCTAGGAAGAGAAGGCTACTTTCTTGCATTCTAGGAGTTTTCATTCGTTTCTTCAACTATAGGTGAGTGTTTCTCAATACTTCTAAATGTAGATGTCATGCTAGGAATGTTTGCTAAAATAGTAGAGAAGAAATGGATAAATTGTAGTCTCATGTTTGGTTGATTAGAGATAAAATAGTAGTTTAAAGAATGACTGTTAAGATGATTGCTAATGAATAAAGATGTGAAATTGAAATGCTAGAATCAATCTCATCATCATGCTTTATGTCAATAAATTATGCTATGTGAAACAAATTTGTACTTATGAGACACAAATTGACTAAATGCATCTTGTAGAATTAATTGTTTGAATTAGAACAATCCAATTGTAGAGAACAAGATTTAGTGCTTTAATCATGGTAATGGGTTGATAAAGTATTAAATAAAGACATAAAGTGAATTTTGGGAAGCTAGATTTATAAATTATGTAGAAATGTAAAGTGTTCTCAATATCGAAATTATGGACATAGAACAACAAATGAGATCAAAAATGCATGTGTTATTGGTAAATAATGAATTTAAAAATACTAGTTTACTATATTTGTATATACATTAAAATCTGGAGAGTTTTGACTCAAAAAGAGAAGAAAAAGAACTAAAAACATTTTGGGAATTTGAAAAACTTAGTAGCACAGTCGACCGACTATATTGAAACAGTCGACTGCACCAACTATTTGTTTTCGAGTTCAAATCTTTGCAGAACAGTCGACCGATTATATTGAAACAGTCGACCGTCTTGATTATTTGTTTTCGAGTTCAAATCTTTGCGGAACAATCGACCGACTATACTGTAACAGTCAACTGCCCTGACTATTTGTTTTCGAGTTGTAAATCCTTACAGAACAGTCGACTGTCCATGTTTTAACAGTTGACTGCCCTGAAGTTTCAAATAATATCTGAATTTTTGTAAGATAATTTTCTATAACCCGTGGCCTAGTATGAATAAGAATTTGAGACTATGTTTGGCAAGAAAGAACTTATTATTTTATTGGTTTAAATTGTCTTTGAATAAAGAAAAATACATGCCTTGTTTAAAAGAGTTTTGAAATGAGTTTTGGCAATGAAAGTGTGAATTTTTGATAAAATGACAGTACGGTAATTTTATGGGAAGAATGAATTATGAATGTGACAAGTTAGAAAAAACGAATTCTTTTGTTTATGCATGAGTTTGTACTTGAAAGTGAAATTGAATGTTATGATGAATTATGAAAGATTTTATGAGCATGAATACACAAATGCTATGAACATGAAAGGATAATTATTGTTAATCATGAAAAAGACTTTATGACTATAAAAACTCGATGTTGTGATTATGAGTTGAAATTGAGAACTAGAGTGTAGTTAAGCCACATACCGGCATTGGAAAGAGATATGTTGAAATAAAATTTGAGATGAAAAGACCAAGATTGGGTCATGTTGAATAGATGATTAAGACCGGTATAGTGGAAAGGCTAACTTTAGAGAATTGATTTTGTTCATGATTCAAATAACTAAGGATTAGATACATAGTTAAGAGGTGATGAAAATAAGAGAAAAACACGAGTATGAGGGCCTCGGAGTTACTGTGTGAGAGTATTCACAGGCTATCTTCACGATGCGTCATGACATGACGTGGATATATCTCCAGGAGTCCGTACTGCAGGCGACACTCGTGGGGTGTTTGGTGATTGCGGGTGGTGTCATGTCCTATGACGGAGGCTTAATTATCCATAGGCTGTCTTCACGATGCGTCGTGACATGACGTGGAATTCCCCTCCAGGCTGTCTGGACCTGAGCTCGTAACTCATAGAACATCTAGGATACTTATCATAGTTACAGTAGTAGTTAAGTCATGACGAGGGATTGAACCCTACAAGATGAAGAACGGTTAAGGGCTTTCCCTCAGACCTATATAGTATGGGATGCATAAAATCTGAACAAGTGCGCATTAGTGTCATGTAACATAACAACTGCATTAAGGATTAAGTGCACCGCACAATACGACATCAATAGGATAGTCCCTTTAGTTTTGTCTGTGAACAAGTTTGTGGTTTGTTAAGTGTTGAGAATCGTTATACTGTTTTCAGCATAGAGAGGATAGCCGTGTATAATATTTCGTCAGTTAAATGAACTGACATGCCCACAGTTTTATGCAGGGCAAAGTGATTAACAAGAATGCATGCTGATTATGATCCAAGTGTTGTACATTTCAATTCATGTAATTTGTTGTAAATTGCTTCCGCTGTAAATATGTAATGTAAGTGTAAACTCTGATGTAAAGTAAAGTTTTATTTCCTTGTAAAATTTTACGAAAGAAGTGTAAAGATCCGGTGGAACTTCGAATTCAGTTGTATTTGGAGTTTGGGGTGTTACAGTACATCTCCAACTCCTTCTCCATTAGCATCTCTCGAAGGAAAAAGTTCGCTGAATGGATAGCACCCTCTGAGGAGGGTGGTCGGGATGACCCACCAGGGAGAGTTACTTGGGCTCCAGCTAGGCCCAAGTCCCTATCGATCACTGCTTGTTTCAAACGAGTGAGTTCCAAATCCACTTGGTATGACCTTCGGATATGGTACGAGAATGCTGCCTTCCTATACTTCAATTCATTACAGTGATGAGCCAAACATGATTCCACAATATGCTATCTATTTCTAAGGTAATCAAGCTAGGCATCATGAGGGTCGATTGAAGCACATCTGACAATCTAGCAAGAAAGTGAAATTCCACATTACGTCGAGCACTGGAGACTTAGCTAATTCTAATGCTACGAAAGTCCAGGACACGAAAGTTTAAATTTTTTCCAAACTCAGCAAAACCACATACGAAATAAAATTCAAGTTGTCAAGCTCGACCCAAAATAACTTTCATTTGATTCAATCAAGTTTAATAGAAAAATTGATGGCCAGTCCGCAATTGGCAAGTACGGAAAACAAAGAGAAAGGCTAATTTCCTACTGTTTAAGAGAAGGATGCACCTCTTCGGCCTCTATGAAGGCAACCTCAGCATGGTCCTCGACCGGGTCAGCCCCTGCATCGGGAGACCGCGTATCGTCCTCCTCACCGCCTAAGGGAATCCCTGGGGGAATCAGGAGGGGCTCATTGAACTTCATAGAATAGGAGAAGCCCTTGTGGATGATGTCAGGGTACTTCCACTCGACGTGCTCGATGGCCAGCTCATACCTTGATCCTGGGCAATGATGACCCTATCGATGACTTCCTCCCGATCGGCCACCAACTCCTTCTCCCTCGCCTCCTAATCGGCTTTCTCCTTCTCCAGCTTGGCCTAGTCGGAAGCCATTGAGGCCAGCTCGGCCTTAAGCATCATCTCAATCTTCTCATCGAACCTTAGCTTTAGGTCCTTATACTCCCTCTCGACCTGCTGTGCCCTCCGGTTGACGAGCTTGAGGTTGCGGTTGTATTTCCTTCTCATCTATCCCCTGTAGAGTTGCCTACGAAACGAAGGACAAATAATTAGAAGAAAAAAATAGATTTCTATCCAAGGAAATGAATGCACTCATCAGAGGTCAGATACTTACCACCATATCAGCCTGATCCCACTTCAAGTAGCTCGAGTTGAATGTCTCGGTGGCGAGACATTCTCTACCGCGAGGTGTAGAGAGGTTGTTCACAACCTCCATAGCTAGTGGACTCTCCAGGATCGAGTTCACAACCTTCACGGTCCATTCGGGCTTCCAAGTTTCCACTTTCTCGTCCCCGAGGATGATCTTGGCCTGGGTATGAATGGAAGGAAGCCCGGGCTTTGCGAGCTCGACTACTCTGAGGGCTTTCAAGCTTGGAGTCACCTTAACCTGAATCAAGGGAGTTGGGGATTGTAAAAGCCCTTGACTTCTTGGAAATCCCCTCTGAGGACCTCTCAGAAGGAGAAGCAGAGGGCCTTCGGTTGCTCTATAGCCTTCTTCTTGGCCAGGGCGGCGCACCTATCTTTGATTTCCTTCTCGTCGAGAATTATTGTAACAAAAAGTGTGAGTTGTTAGGACGGAGGAAAAAGTTAAACGCAAAAAGGAAAAAAAAACATACAAGGATCGACAGGTCTTAGTCCACTCCTAACATGGTACCTCTCAGCCACTTTCAGCCAATTCACATTCCCCCCGACAAAAATTTTCTATTGGTTGTCCGTCTCCTTCGTAGTGAAGTCCCTAGGTCTCAGGGCTTTGTGCTTCAGGATGTTTAACAACCACCTTGTAAGGATGTCCTAAGCCTCAGGATTCTGGATAACAACATACTTCGACTTCCAGTGTTTAATTAAGTGGTTGGTGGTGTACGACATGCTTCCCGAGCTGACATGAGAAAAAAAAACATCACTCGTACATCATAGAGGAGATAAGGCCCATACACGCCGGAAAGTATTTGAGCCTTAGCTGCACACGTTTCTCATCATAGAGGATTATGAAACTTATAAATTATTTCCACGAGTTCTGTAACACCCCGCAAAATTGGAAATTACAATTTTGCCCTCGTGTGTTATGCACGTGTATTTTGTAACGTGTTTTCATCCAGTATTTTGATTATCGGCTATTTATTTATTTTCAATATTGATTTTTCCCTATTTTGAGTCAACTAAAATATAATATTTCAATCCCTGGGATTTACGTGCTTTTTAAGTGTTTTGATGCACGTGTTTCCACCACTACGTATAATATTTTCTATAGGTTTAAATTATTTATTTTTATGTATTTAAATCTATTTTATAAAACGAAAATTTATTTTCTCCTTGTTTTTGATTAAAATGCATTTTTCAATTTTTTCTGCACGTATGGTGCACGTGCAAATTTTTATTCTTATTTTGCTATTCTCATTTTACTATTTTTAGCATGCATTAGTTTTATTTAGCCTTTCTTTTGATCCATGGATCTATAAACTAAAATGTAGCCCATTAGGAGAGGAGCCCACTAGATAATTAAATAAATTAATTAGTAATGAGCCCATGTAGCAAGCCCACTAGATAATTAAATAAATTAATTAGTAATGAGCCCATGTAGCAAGCCCACTATTAAAATCACATTTTTAGTTAAACATGTGCTAATACATGACAAGTTACACATATTAGTACACATTTAGAGTTATAGAAATGTGTTCATATTTGTTTATGCATGTGTGCATGCATACACAAATGTATTTGGACCATTTTTTGGGCAAGGGGAGGAGAAGAGTTGGTAGGTTGAGTTAGTGGAGAGTGGGGAGATGAAGAGATGGAGGTTTTAGGAGTTAGGAAAGTGGAGAGTTGTAAAATAAATTTGAAGAGTTATTAGGGTGAGATTTTTGCACTTTAGACCCTAACCATGCCCTATAAATAGAGCCTCATTTCCTACATTTCTCTTGCACCAAAAATATTATAGAAAGAAAGAAAGAAAGAAAGAAAAGAAAGAGAGTAAGAAAGTTATTGTGCTTGGAGGATCTCTTGCTTGGAAAGGAGAAATTGCTAGGAGGAGAAGCCTTACTAGGAGCTAGGAATCTTTGGAGCTAGAAGTGGTGTTCTCTTTTCTTTTCAAGCTTCAATAAGGTGGGTGTCTCCTACTTTCTAAATTTTTTTGAATGTGCATGTTAATAGAGATGAATGAGTAATATAGAATTTGATTGGATAAAATAGGACAAACCTATGCATTGGATGTAATGAAATATTGCTTTATTGAGTAAACAAACCCAACTTATGTTAATTAGTAATGAGAAAGAAATGTTGATTTGTTTTGTCATGAATTAGTATGCATGAATGAAGATATAATTGATTGTATGAAAAATGTTGGGAATACATTCTTTTGCAAAAATATTTTTTGTAAAGTTGATTGAATACCATAAACTTGTTTTGATTGTTCCATGCTAGTTGAAAAGAAGAGTGCAACTAAAGGATTAATTCTATGAACCATATTAGAGTGTTTGCACATATGTGATTTGTCAAATGTGTGATATGTAGGAGAATTGTTAAAGAATTCTATATTTCGACATATGATTAGAGATATGATGAAAAAGAAAAGAGAAGGAAATAAATTCTTTTTTATGAAGTATGTTGACATATGTCAAAAATACAATTTTTGTATGAAAGGAATTTCTTCGAGACACCCATAATCGATTAAAAAATATGTTTGATTCTTAACACAAATTTTTATTTGTAAGATGTTGGGCATAAACTAGTTTTTTTAGAAAATCATGATTTTAATTTTCGAGTTTGAAAAGAAGTGTAAATTTTGTAAAGAAAGGAAAATCTTTTTTTTTAAAATGAGATATATGCTAAAAATAAGTTTGGACTTGTTGATTACTATTTAAGATTTCCTTTTAGTCCAAAGAAAAGTTTATTCCAATATCCTAAAGGATTGGATTATTGGGTAAACAAGTTTTATTAAAAAGAAACAATTTCAGAAAATTGTGAACAAAAGTATATGAATACAACTTATAAACAAAAAGCACACTAGGACTTACTGGTTAGTCAATGAGCACCTTTTATAAGAGATCTTGGGTTCAAATCTTGATAGCCATCTTTTATTTTTTTGATTTGGTTTTAATAGAATAAGATGTTTTTTTTTAGTATGAATAAATTCCTATTATGGTTATAAGATAAAATGGAAGCTATTAGAGATTGTTATGGAAATTTTATTGTCTATTTTAAGAAAGTAAAAATGAGACTTTAAAAAGGGGGCTTTTGATTAAAACTCATACTTTCTTCATATAAAATGAAGTAATAAATATTAAAGTTAATCATAACTTTATTGCAAATTTTGAGGAAAATGAAATGGGAAATATTAAGATTGTTTTCTTGTATATTTTGAGATATAAAGAGAGATGAAATTGTGAGTGTGAAACTTTGTAGTGAACAAAAACAAAGTATTATTTTTGTGAAGTGATTTTTTTAAGAGAACTATACTTTGATTTTGTTTAAGAAATATTTTAAAGGGAATTGAGATATTGTGATAGTTTGAATTGGTTATAAAATTTCATGTGATGAAATTGTGTTCTTAAAAAGGGAATCCTTTTTGCTTATAAAGACTATGAGTGAATAACTAGATTATGAATAGTGTAAAGACTAAGAAATGATTGCTTTATGGATAAGTGCTAATACAAGACATTAATCATTGTGAATAAGTAGAAGATGAAAATTATATAAGTTTAAGACATGATTAAGAAAGGGTGTGAATACCCATGTTTCTGGTACATGAAAGTTTATGATTTAGAGTTAGTACGACCTCGGTACCGGCATTATTGAAAGAAAGGATTTGAGAAATAATTTGGAAATATGGCCGTGGAGCTATCTCGTATTTGTTGATTAAGTCCGGTGGGAGGTAAGACTAATTCTTTGAATGGAAATTATTCATGTCTTGAATTTAAGAAAATTTAGGCACATAAGTGAAGATGTAGTAAACTTAGGGAAACGTAAGTGGGGTGCTCTATATAGTCGGCGGTGGACTCCAAGACTATAGACCCAGTTGGTGGACTGAGGTTGCCCTGTGGGAGACGGATTATTATATTTTCATCCGGGACTATGAGGACGGGTCGGCGGTGGACTCCAAGATCTTGAGTAGTCGGACGGATGGATTTTTGTGTTTACCATCTCCAATGTATATATATATATACTGGGCTAGAGGGTCACATACGGGACGGTTCGTACGATGTGGAATCTGTTATAACAGCTGGCGGTGGACTCCAAGGCTGGGATTCACATTCGTGGAATAGTCTGAACTTTGTTTTGCTACCGGGTAGTTTTCATGGCGAGGGATCGAGCCCTGTATTGTGAAGAACGTAGGCGCTTGCCCTCGGACCGATGTAGTATGGGATGCATAGAATCCGAACAAGTGTGCATTAGTGTCATCCTAGTTTAGAAATGTGTGCATTAGGCATTAAGGCATGACATACACTTATGTTTAGAATAATCACTTTTGACACTTTATATGTTCATTCAATCTTTTTGTGATTTGTTAAAGTATGAGATCGTTATACTATTCCCGGCATAGAGAGGATAGCCGTGTATAACATTTCGTCAGTTGTAAGTGACTGACGTGCCCACAGATTGACATGCAGGTAAAGGACCATTCATGGAGCTATAAAGTGGATATGCTGATGCTGTTTTATTTTAAAGATGTTGTAAATGTTTTATTGTAAATTTCATTCTTCCGCTGTGTAAAACCAAGTTGTAATTGAACTCTGATGTATTGTGAATGAAAAGTTTTAAATTCCTTGTAAAATTGTACGAAGTGAAGTAAAGATCCTGTGAAATCTCGAATTTATCCTTATTTGAAATTCGGGGTGTTACAAGTTCAGCCCGTACTGCATCAAACTTACCCCTGCCCAATTCAATGCCTCCTTGATGAAGCGGTGCATAGGTAGTTGGAGCCCCAAGATGAACGCATCCAAAGGGAACATACAAAACCATGGAGCCAGGGTTTCAGTTGGTCTGAGTCCAGGGTTTGGGATCATCAGTTTGAACTCTCGAGGAACGAAATGGCATGACCGAATCAGAGGGACGCCAGCTTTCACCAACGTGTTCGCCACTTTATCTGCCTCGATTTTCTGTTGGCTAGGTGAAGACAACTGCATTCCAAATTTGATCAAATCCAGGAGGTCGTCCAGATACATCCTTATAAATACGGGATCCTGATAGTATGGGGTCTCGAAGCTACCCTCTGGCGCATACTCCATCTGTTCAGGCTTCGGGCCCATCGGGTAAACGAATTTCCCTTTTCTCCTTTGTGTCCTAGGGTCGCGGGGAGGCGAAGGGGATACCATGTTATCAAGGGAACTCTCTTCACTTGAGGGAACCTCCTCTGCACCCTCTTCCACTTCCTCCTCCCTTTCCTCTTCCTCTTCAAGGGATCAAACTTCGATTGCCTCCGAGCTTTCACCCTCATCACTCTTTCTTCTCTGAAAGAAGACTCAGATGGAACATCTTCCACACTCCCTACCAGGGTAAACTAAGAGGTGGAAAAAGGGGCACGGTCATCATAGCCGGAGGTGGAGGCAGAGGTGCCAGACTGAACCCTTGACAGAATTAATAATACTTTACCTTGATTCTAGAGATAGAAACTAATCAGTAAAGTGATCGGAAAGTTCGCTGGAGGTCTGAAAGAGTTCTAAGAGAGAAGCTCCACAAACAAGAGAGAGAAAGTAAAAGGAAAAATGTGAAGGTGATGGCAGGTTTATTAGCGGGGGACCGGGACTCCTCGATATTCACACCATTGACGTGGAAGAACCATAGCCCTTCAATTTCATCCAATGGTTGAGAATGTTAAAACTCATCGTTTTCCATGACAGGGATGTAAGCCAACCCACGTGCAGCAGTTATGCGTCTACTGTTCAAAGAAAGAAAAAATCCCCAAGTCCTTCATCTTCGGCAGGCTTGTCTAACTTTGCCAGGCTTCGTCCCTCAGCCTGAATTTTGAACCACGCACAAAAAATCCTTCGACTTTACAGGGCCTCATCTCTCGACATGGACTTGGGGCCACACATAAAAAATCATTAACTTCACTAGGCCTCATTCTTTAGCATGGACTTTGTGCCACACACAAAAAATCAACTTTTCCAGACTTCTTCCTTCGGTGTGGACTTCGAGCCACGCATGAAAATTTCTCAAACTTTGCTTGGCCTTGTCCCTAAACATGGACTTCAAGCCGCACACAAAAAATTCATCAACTTCGCTAGGCTTCATCCCTTAGCATGGACTTCGAGCCACATGTGAAAAATTCATTTTGCTAGGCCTCGTCCCTCGGTATGAACTTCGAGCCACATGCAAAAAATTCATTAACTATGCTAGGCCTCGTCCCTCGGCATGGACATCGAACCACACGCGAAAAGTTCATTATCTTTGTCAGGCTTTGTCCTTAGGCATGGACTTCGAGCCACACGTGAAAAATTTATTAACTTCGCGAGGCCTCGTTCCTCGGCATGGACTTCGAGCCAATGCAAAATTTTCACCAACTTCGCTAGGCTTCGTCGCTTGGCATGGACTTCGCGCATGTTCATCAACTTCGCCAGACATCATCTCTCGGCATGGACATTATGCCATGCGCGAAAACATCTCCAACTTCGCTAGGCCTCGTCCCTCAGCATAGACTTCGATCCACACTCGAAAAATTCATCAACATCACTAGGCTTTTTCCCTCGGCATGGACTTCGAATCATGTGCAAAAAATTATCCAATTTTATTAGGTCTCTTCATTCGGCATTGATTTAAAGCCACATGCAAAAACTCTCCAATTTTGCTATGCCTCGTCCCTCAGCATGGACTTCGATCCCCCACAAGAATAATTCTCGACCTCCCTGCCTTGTCCCTCGGCACACCGAGGACCTCAGGGTCAGCGCTCGGTATGGATCTCGAGGCATGTGAGTGTGAAGCCCAGACAGGACCATCAGATCCTTCTGAAATTTGAGTCCCCGTTTGATTTTTGATTAAAAATCCAAAAAATAATTAAATAATGAAATAATTAATTAAATATTCTAAAATATAATTATTAATTCGGAAAATCAACTCTAAGATTTTGAGAAATAATTGTGAATTTAGAAATTTAATTAAAAATCCAATGAAATAATTATAAATGCGGAAAATTAATTAAAAACTCTAAAAATCTATACAGAATTCGAGAAAATTACTTTGAAGCTCCGTAAGACGATTACTGGCTTCGTTTCCTCTGAACGTCCACACAGGAAAGAACTACTCCTTGAAGATGTTACACCCAACCTCTAGGAGTGGGGGGCTTATGATAGGGGTAAAAAAACTTATTAACCAGAACCCTATGATTCTTGCATGAATCTCAAGGTTCCTAAGGGCAAGACAATAATCTTATAGCTGCTACAGGCCCATGATTAGCACACTGGCAACCCGCAGACCTATATCTTAGATCAGCCTACAAGGGGGGATGACTTGTAGCCTGATTTTGGGAGATTGATAAATCCACCATGACTGGCTATCAAATCCCCCAAAATCAGGAAGATAATAGGTGATTATCTTCCATGATTTGGGGGATCTCCTAAATCAGTTATGGAATCTTTCTAATAATTGTATTTTTTTTCTTGCTTATAAATACAACATACCTCCTCCATTATCAGGTAATGTTATGCCCACTAAAACCCAGTTTTTCACTTCTGGTTATTGACAGGATCATCTGAGGGTTTGTCGCTAGGATCCATCTTGATGTTTCAGGTTGTCCTTGCGGGTTTTCCGGCGGCAAGCAACCAGTGCAACCTCCATCAGTTCCACAGATCTAATCAAATACTAGGCTCACATCGGTACCAGCTCGACGGCTGTGATCTAAGCTTCCATTTCAATACAAGGTCTCATTATCAGTTGCTCCTTATCAGTTGCTCCCACACCAAAAAAAGCAGCATCAAACGACTTGTTTTCTTGAGAGTCTTGAGGGAGATTAAGATCGATAGTCTTGGTGAGATCCAGGAGTGTGTAAATTGTTATCTTCTTCATATATCAATAAAGTCTCCTATCCTTTTTCCAATGTATTTCGTGTGTGGTGTTTGAGTTCTTCTTGTTGCTTGTGGTTTGGTTACTATTGGAGTTGTAGGGTATCTGAGATCCCAAACTCTCAACAATGGTATCTGAGCCTTTGGGTTAGGTCAAGGGTTTGTACGACATTGAAAGGCATAAGTGACATGATTGGGATGGAGAAATTTGATGAGAAGAATGTTTCTCTTTATGGAACAGAAAAGTTAGGATTTTGTTTGCAAGGGATAATTTACTCCCGATTCTAAGGGAAAAATCTCACAAACCGGCGGATGTGTCGAAGAAAGATGGGGAATTTATGGATCTCTAGGCGGCGCACATTATCAGGTTTTATTTGGAACATCACTTTTCGTTTACTCTTCAAGATGGGTATTCGGCAACATGATTGTGGTTGAAGCTTGAGAACGAGTACACGACAAATACTCGGGTTAGAAGGAAAGAAGAAGTTAATCAAATTGAAGAGGTTCCAATAGGTGATGAGAAGCCATACGACTTGATAGTTCATGGTGGCAGGGATTAGGGGTGGCAATCGGGCCGGTCTAGCCCGAAACTTGTCTGGACTGACCCGGGTCAGAGAGCTCGAACAAAACCGAACCGCCCTTAAGAGGTTTGGGCCTGGGCCGGCCTTCATAAAATATGCGGGTTGTTTGGGTTGTAAAAAACCCAAGGAGGCCCAATTTTGAATCGAACCACTTACGGAACTGGCTTGGTCCAGTCTAGGCAAGGTTGGTGAGCTCAACGGTCTGCCCAGATGGGCTGGCCGTTGGGATTTTTTATTTTTTATTTTAAAAGTCCTAGTTACTAAAATAACCCCCCCCCCTAAATCTAAAAATGTCTAGTATTTTGAGGTAAAATAGGGAACACAAAAAAATATGAAATTCTATAAATAAAGACCTCTTACATACAATTTTTTTCACACCAAAACTTTAAAACAATTCTCTCAACTCTTTCATTTCATTTCAAGTAGTTCTCTCAAGTCTTAACTCTCTAAAGTTATTCTAAATAATTATTTCAGTCTCAACTCGCTCAATTTACTCTTTCAATTTGTGGAAGACATGAAGAAACATTCAAGAAGCATTCTCAATTTACTCTTGCAATTCTAATGCGGCATCTTTTTTATAGTTCAATATTTTTTAGTTGTTAATTTATTGCTTGTTAATTTCTTATATACTTTTTATACCAGTTTTAAAAAATTTCATGCACTAATGGCATCATCACATTCATGTAACCAAAGTGGACAAGAATTCACCAATACATCTCACACTAATTATGTTATACAATTTGATACTGATAGTATTAGAGAATTTGATAGTATTCCCGAGTTTCACGATTTTGATCTTCCACACAATGATGATGAAATTCTTGTTGAAGATACCCAAACACAAGACACCGAGAACCCATCTTCTTCTCGAAAATATAGAGAACAAACTTCTGAAGTCCACAAACATTTTGCATATTTCATCTTAGTCCAATCTAAAAGAGGGAAGTAAGGTATGTGAGAAGTGTAAACCGCTTCCAAATGGAAAGTGGGTACAAGGACAAGTACACTTAAGCGCCACTTGGCAACATCACTCCCACACATATTAGAAGATCTTCTTACCCAACAAAAAACAACCATAGGACAGGTCATGTTGATAGTTATAGTTATGTTCATGATCTCATACGTAAGAAAATTGCTAGACTCGTTATTGAGGATGAGTTATCATTTTCTTATTCTGACAGTAGGAACCTAGACATATTTAACCAAACAGTTCTAAATCACCATAACAAATGAATTACTAGAGACACCATTAAATCCGATTGTTTTAAAATCTATAAAGAGATTAGAGATTTTAATTATAGTTTTGTTTTCTTTAACTTGTAAGATTGTATGAACTAGTGATTGTTGGAAAGGTTGTAACGATGTTCGAATGATGTGCATAACTTGTCATTGGATTGATACTGATTGGGTCTTTCATAAGAGGATCATACAATCTAGATATTTGATGTATCCCATAATGGTACGGCTATCGCATCATGCTGTTCTTTTTGTCAACGCTATAACTCAGTGTTTGTCATTGTCTTATCTTCTAGTGCAAGCAGATAGGCAGCCGTCAGAGCCGCAATCAGACATCTTAGGATCAAACGAATATATTCATGATAAAAATAAAATTCTATTAGTCTTGATAATTCCGCTAATAATAAAAATGCGGTTTCCTCATTAATTCAAATGTTTAAGTCTTTACAGCCTGAAATACTTCATGTCAAATGTGCATGTCATATTCTCAACTTGTGTGTACAAGATGCATTGAAGATATCCGAACAATATATGAGTGCACTAAGAGATTGTGAGCATTTCATATATTTGAGTGGTCCTAATCTTCAAGAATTCCAACAGTAGTGTAAGCTTAAGGGAATCAAATTTTTTAAAAATTCTCTAAAGATGTTAAACATACATGAAAATCTACTTATGACCTATTTATTGTTGTTAGTAAATACAAAATGGTTCTAATTGATTGTTGCATTACAAAAAAAAACATGAAAAACTTTGGCATGAATGAGAAATCTTGGAAATTTGCCGAAAGTTTGTTAAATTTTTTACAACCTTTACCTTTTAAAAATCTTATGAGTCCATTTCTAGTTGTATTTTTTTTACAATAGTTAGTGTTGGGTTTATGTCTTGCATACTATGTTCGATGGGAAGAGAAGATGGTGATGCGAAGAGAGGCTTAAAGCGAATGTTTCAGGAAGAAGAAAAAGAAACAAGAAGCAGAACAAAGCATGACAGTTGACTACCATAAAGGCAGTTCACTGCATGATGATCTCTGACTTGGTGTTAGGAATTACAATCGATTGCCTATTGTGGCAGTCGACCGTATCGGTGCAGGCAGCAGGTGTTGGCTCGCTCTTGGGGATTAGTTTAAAGCTCGACTTCTTCTCGTAGTTAGATCGTAACGCTCTCATCACATGGTTATCTCTTTAGGATACATCAGATGATTACTGTATCAAGATATCAAACTAGAGTTTTTCTAGATCTCTATATGTTTTTGTATTGACTTTCTTTGAGAGGTAAGAGTGATAGTACTTCATTAAAGATAGTTTGAGATGTTTTCCAAATGCAAATAACAAGTATCTTCTGGTGAGGCTTGAGACATATATAGATTCTTGGTGAGGTTGCAACTCTTGTATCTTATCTAGTTGAATATCATCTTGGTTATTTCTCCCTCGGATTAGGGTTCGCCTCAACCGGGACAAAATTGTGTGCTTTGGTGTATTTGGTTTGATGTATTATTTTGCCTGGTGGTTGTTCATAGTGATTGTGTCGCATAAACTCAGCAAAAAATCCTAACAATTGGTATCAGAGCTTCCACAAAGCTTAACAGTTAGTATGATGAAAACATTTCAACAAATTTTGGATGACGCTTACATGAGCTCAATTTTTGTTCCCACTTACGATAAATTTATGAAATATTTTCATTATATTCCTATGATACATTGTGTTGCTAGTGTAATGGGTCCTCGCATCAAGTTAGATGGTACACATAATTTGAAGGTTTGTTCTATAGTATGGTTGAAGATGTGATGAATTTATAGTTATATTTGAGTCAATATTAGATAATTTAAATGATAGTTATGATAGAAAATTTTCATCTACTTCTCAAATATAAAATACAATAAGTACAACATCATCTTGTTCAAAATTTAAGGGCACTACATTTGAAGATACAACAATTGATGTATGGAATCTTAATCAATCATAAAAACATAGGACTAGTGCACATTTAATTACAAGTATTGCCTTGTATTTGTCAATTGATCCATCAGCTTTTATTTTTCTCTTGAAAATCTACTTGGATCCTAAAGGTTTACTATCTGGTGGAAGATCCACTTGTTTCCAGGTATGATTTTGCAAGATTGAATCAATTTCACTCTTAAAGGTTTCTTTCCATAGAGGGACCATCACTAGAGTTCAATGCTTCTTTGAAAATTTGAGGTTCACCGTCAAGCGTAAAAGTTAAAAAATATGGACCAAAAGATTTTTTTGTTTTTGTTTAGCGTCTAGGTTCCACCTCAACTTCTTTATCTTGGTCATGACATGATTATCTTCATTGATAGTCTCATATGTTCATTTGGAAGAACTTTATTCTTCCTGAGACTTACATGAAAATACATCTTTAAAGAAAAATGCATTTCTGGACTCTATTATCGTGTTCTTTGGTATATCAGAGATATTAGATTTGTACACCAATAACGATAAGTACTACTATTATGGGGGAACAGACCAATCAATGCCAATTAAAGCCAAAGAAACGTTTTGGCCATTACAATAACATTTATTCGGTTGTTTAAAAAAATTAAAAATGTGTGGTGGCCACTCATTCATATTCATGTCCACAGGACGTGCAGGTGCATACAAGCTGCATGTAATGCCGATCCATGAGATATGGTCGAAACTTGAATCCCTCTACACGACTAAGTCCCTCACAAACAAATTGTACATGAAGCAGAAGATCTATAAGTTTACTAAATCAAAGAATGCTGCCTTTCAACAACACATCAACGAGTTCAATAAACTTTTTTCTAAATTATTTAGTATTGACGATATCATTGATGAGGAAGATCATACACTACTACCTTTGGCCTCACTACTGTCATTCTGTGAGCATCTCGTTATGACGTTGCTACATGGCAGAGATACCATTTCCTTGGAGGAAGTCATATCCTCTCTTTTCCAATGAGTTCATGAAGAAAACAATAGCTAATGATAAATCCATAACTTATCATGGGCTTGTTGTTACTAAAGACCGACAACCGAAGAAACCTACATATTTAGATGGGTGTATATACTGCAACAAGAGTGGACATAGCTACAAGGATTGCCTAAAGCTTCTCGAGAACACATGAAGCAAGGAATTGGGGCATAGAATTAATCAGTGTAAGATGAACAAGACAACATCAGATGAAGATGAGGCCGGTTTTGTAGGAGATGTTAATATATAACAGTGATCAATCAAGAAAAAGGACGAATACTAATGATTTATTAGACAATAAATTGGACTTCTATAGGATGTAGTACATTGAATATGTTTCATTTGGTTATATGTTATACAGTTGAAATAATGTAAGCTAAGAAAAATACAATACAAACATAAGTTGTTATTATAACAGGTAAAGATGGAAAATATCGAATTTCAGTGGCGGAGCCATATTTTAAACAAGAAGGAAGGTGCCCCGCTTTGTTTGGGACAAAATCTGAGAAAGGTAAATATGAATGTGTAACCCCTATTTTCGAAAATACGTATTTTCGGAGTATTTTTCTGTGTTTTGAGATTTATAAAATTGTTACTGATAAATTTGTTTTGAGTTCTTAGTTAAAATATTTTCTAAACAATAGTTATAAATATTTCAAATAAACTTTGTTTAAAGTTCCTATTTGATCAATTATTTGCATTTTGACCCTCCAAATTATTGTTGCTATTTCTACTGTTTTAACAAAATTCCTATTTTTATATATTGACAATATCCTGAGCATTCTATTATTAATGTTATTACTTTGATCGTCATTATTATTATTTCTATTCTTATTGTCACTATGATTACTTATTATTCTTATGGATTATTAAATTCTTATTTGATAATTGTGTTTATAATTATTTCAAATAATTTACGTGGTACAAATTGTATTTCGTTATGAATCGTATTTTATCGGATATCTCATTCTTTGTATTTGGGTTTGTATTGATCTTTATATTCATATATAATGTATTTTTATTTATTGGATTTATACCCAATTGCCCAATACCTAATATACTATCTCCTTACTATAAATACTCTAATCATTTACTAAAACCCTAATCCTATTCTTAATCCTATAACCCCTGCCGCCTAACCCTAGTTACTGTGAAGCCCCAAGCCCGTTCCTGTTCACCCCTAACCCCCGATCCCTTCTCCCTCTTTCTGTTTCGCTTCAACCCAACGCCCAGTGCCACCCATCTCTGATCGCCCCTCCGATCGCCTTCCACCGTCACCATCCCCTCGCCTGCAACCCCTCATCCTTGTCGACCCTCGTCTACACCGCCATTACCCTGCACTACAAACCGCACAGGCTATAGCGGCGCTTTTACAAGGCTGTAGCGGCATTTTTTGGCATCGTTATAGCTCATAACGGCACTTCTGAAATCGCCGCTAAAAGCACCGTTAGAACGTGCTTCTTTATAGCCATATAGGCTATCGCGGTGTTTACGGATGCCGCCGCTATAGGGTGTCCACCTATAACGGCGTTGCCAAACCGCCGTTACAGGAACGTTTTATTTTGAAAAAAATAGAGCTATAGCGACGCTTTTTGCAAGCACCGGGACTGCACCACGATTAAAAGCTACCATTGGTACCCTGCTGCGGCGCTTGTCCAGCGTCGCGATAGAGGGTACTCAAAAGCTGTAGTACCTATTGCGGCATTTCTTGGGAAACGCCGCGATAGTTTTTTTTTTTTTTGACATTTTATTATAAAATTTTCAATTGAAAAAAACTAGTAGTTAATCACATATTACAAATACATGTAATCATATTAAATTTAAATGCAAATCAGGTAAATCAATAATAACATCATAATCAAGAACCAAAAGTCACACATCACAAAAACAACTCAATAGAAAACAAAATATGGAACACATAAACTGTCATACAATGAGTATCAAATGTATATGTTGTACAACACTTAATTATTACAAAACATAGATATAATTCCTACAAAATATTTTAAACAAAGTTCAAATTCGACAAACTACAGCAGGGGAGTCTCCTCGTGTGGCCCGCTGTTGCTTCCAATTCCATTGTTATTTTGCCATAGTGTATATGCGTGACTAGAAATCGATGGAATACGCTGGCAATGTAGAAAAAACATAAATATTTGATCATCAATTTATCAAAGAAAAGAAGAAAAAGAGCACAAATTGAAGCATAACTGAGTTGACTACGAGGAAACATGCTGCAGTCATACTTATTTATCACAAAACTGAGCATAACTGAATTCTAACTAATTTAAATTAATCGGGAAACAGATCGAAATTATTTGTCAGTTCATGTGGATACTCACATATGCTATGCTTGTTTTGCGAAATAGGTTTAAGCCTTCACTCTTTGGATTGAATTGGTGTTTAAATGATGTGAATCTGATTGACAATTTCTTTGTTGTCTTGTTATTAATTAATGCATGCACACAAGATGGTATTTAGTTTAATTTATGTCTCAAAATATCTAATGATAAATTGAGATGATCTAACTCAAATTCTATGGCATTT
Organism: Hemerocallis citrina; assembly: GCA_017893485.1. Lineage (NCBI taxonomy): Eukaryota > Viridiplantae > Streptophyta > Magnoliopsida > Asparagales > Asphodelaceae > Hemerocallis > Hemerocallis citrina. The sequence continues at coordinate 42,392,911 of CM030359.1, forward strand.
ATCAGAAAAAGGATAAGAAAGAACCCCACCTAATCCTACTTCTTTATCAAAGGGGCCGGAGATAAACAAATGCTACAACTAAACATATGATATTATTCACTTCCATTTGCAAATGTACTTGTTTAAATTCAATGATTTAGATGAAAAAGTAGAAAATTAAACTTGAAGCAGAACAATATCAGAACATACCGAGCCATGATTGGCCCAAACAGTCTGTAGTAATCAGGAAATCCTTGCAATCTTGCATTTTCTCGAATAGTGAGCACTCGATCTTGTTCGGGATGGACTATGGACTATGATCTGAAATTAAATTTATAAATAGCAGAAAATCAAAGATATCTCACACTCCATTCTTTTAAAAAATAATTATTAGAGAACACGATAATGAAGAAACTTTTTTAAAGAAAAGAACCTGATTATGTGGTTCCGCTCTTGTGACAACCGTCGGAACAGTCTCATCCCACCACAAGCGACCAAATGGCCTATAATAAACATAAAATCATTGACTGAGATAACAAAATGCCAAAAAAACCAAAGGAATTGGATAAACTTACTTTAACGATTTTCCCTTAATAAACTCATTGCATAATCTGGAACCTAATACAGGGAGAGAGAAAAATACACATTAAAATTTTTAAGAAAAGGAAAGGCTAGTGCTTAAATTTCTAACAAGTTAGTAAGAAAAATACCAGTGGTTTTCCAGAAGGTAAAAGAACACTCGGAACACTTTTGTCCCACTCTACTATATTATTGGCACCAACACACACCTGGTAAATCTCTAAAGTTTGCTCCCTGTTCCAAATTAAAATGATAGGTAACAATGCTATAATTGAAAACTGTAATGAAATAAAGAAAGAATTTTTCCGAATTGTTACTAAAATGGCTTATGTACCTTATGCTTAGGAATTTCACAAACCCGCTGATAATCATCTTCATTTAAACGGAGAGGGCGATGGTCAAAAAGTTTTAGATTCTGATTAGGCTCATCTCCATCATTGCTGCAAATATACAAAAACTTTTTTGGGTAGGCATATAAAAAAAAGTAATAACATACCACAAACTTAGGTTGCAAATAACTAGCCAAAGAGAGTAAATACAGTAATAATAATAAAAATAACAAAACTGCATACAACATACCACAAACTTAGTTTCATATTTAAGAAAAACAAAAACTAATCTCAGATTCTACCTTCGTGTGGAAGTCGAATATAGCTCTGAAAAGCTGTTTTTGGAATATCACCATAAGGCATCACATCTCTTGATTCTTTTGCAACCTAAACAAAATACAATGCATTTAACTATAAGAACAAAATATGAATTTGACATGTCAAGAGATTTAAAAAGCAAGGAATATACATATACTAAGCTAATTCCATCTCTTGATCCCATACAAAGATTTAAATTGACAAACACAAATAATGTAAGCTACTTCAACCAATGTACTTATTTAGCAAGTGGATAAAACAATGTAAGTTACTTCAACCAAGCATAAACATCTCTTTGAACTAATTACCAAACTTGTATGTCTGTGTATAAAAAACTAAAAGTATCACAAAAAGTACATACTAGCAAATGCTAGAAAATGATGCGACGATTCAATCCCATGAGGTGTCTGTGAACAAGATGATAAAGACACTAGATCAACACGAGTCAAGGGCCAGTTCCATAACATATTCACTCTATTCTTGCTAAAACATTATCATCATCGAAAAATGTGCAAAATAAGTAGGTTGCAGATCAAGAGTGTTCATAATGAAAGATCCAACACGTCCATTTGCGTTAAGACTTTAGCTCTATGAAAAAACAATTGGCATCAAGTCAAAGTAGTTGCTCAGTACACGATCCAACACGTCTGATATGGCTAAAAATGGGGTTAAATCGGAGCCGTCCAGATTGGACACGAATCTTGATGCTCGGGGGAAAAATGGTAACTTCACACTCAAGCAAATCCAAGACGGGTACCGGATCTCCTTTTCACAGATCCTATAACCCGCAAACAGACCCACTCCAACTGGGTACGGGTCCCGACCCAAGGCAAACCCAAACCAACAAGGGGCAAATCAGGATCCCTGATTTTGCCAAATCAGCACCCCTGATTTGCTCCCACCGGGAATCAAGGGCTAATCTCCCAAAACAGAATAGGAGGATTTCCCTCCTTGCTGTTAGGCAGGAAATCATGCCCCTAACCGCCCCAAAGGCGACTATAAATATGACCCCTCTACCACCATGACCAGGTTAATCAATCATTCACCACTTTTAAGCTCTTTGTTAATCTTTTCTGATTACTGACAAGAGCGTCGGAGGGTGCGTCGCCGGTATCAACCCCGGTGTTTCGCACTTCCTCGCAGGTCGCGGCAGGAGCGAGAAGGCCGAGTCAACTGTTCAGGTTGTTCCCGTACTCACAAGTTCTATCTATTTACTCCCACACCGAAATCAGCGGTAACAGATTGGCGCCGTCTGTGGGAAACCACCACACGAACAGCCTCAGCTATTCCTCGTCGTCCGCTGCAGCCATGCCTCCGAAGAAGGTCAAATCTAGAGGGTCCAACCGGGTGGCCAATCCCGCCGACCCTACGGAGGAAGCCCCGGTCAACCCTATTCCACAATCCAATCTCCCTCCGTCGGCACAGCAGGTCCCTCCTCCTCATCCCAATCAGCAACCCAACAACGGTCCGTCTGGTCACAATGGTCGGAAGGGAAAGCAGCCCCTCAATCCAGGACATGTCTCTGTCCATAATGGGTCCTCGGACTCGATGGCTTCCCATCATCCCGACCTCTGCATCACACTTCTGAACCGCCAGAAGGACGACGACCTCCGCACCCATCTTGACGAGAGTCGGGCCCGAGAGGGAGCCTCCCGCCAGCGTCAAGGTGAGCGGTCCCCACGCCGCCGAGACGGCAGAAGGTCCCCGGACCGCAGAGGCCGAGCGGCGTCCCCCGAGCGCCGAAGGAGGAGGTCCCGGTCCCCCAGGGATCGGCGTCATCCGAGGGACCGAGAAGTGCCTATCAGTCGGGCCGAATTCCTCCAATTTCAGGAGACCGTTATGCAGGCTCTTAACCTCCGGCAGAATGTCCAGAATGCACAGAGGGCTCCGACGCCCCCGAGGGATCCCAGTCCTCGCCGCCGAACCCGGAGCCCTTCCCCGGCTCCCAGCCGCCAACAGCGACAACCGAGCCCTCACCGGTCCCAGGATTATCGGCGCCGCAGTCCGCGCTCCCCTTCCTATGAAGAGGAGTCCGGGGGGTCATACGATTACCAGCGGAGGGACGACGCCCTTATCCGCCGTCTCCATGAGGTGGAGAGGCGTATCGGCCGCATTGACAAGGAGGAAGAGTCCCGAGCAGGAACATTCCGTCCGAGCTGACCCCCCTTCTCACGGTCTATCATGGAGGCCCATATACCGAGGAGTTTCAAACCGCCACAGTTTGAAACATACTCAGGGGAATCCGACCCGGTCGACCACGTCGAAAGCTTCAAAACCCTGATGCTCATCCATCAAGCTTCGGATGCTGTACTCTGCAGGACCTTCCCTGCCACCCTCAGGGGGTCGGCTCGGGAATGGTATTCCAGGCTCGCCCCCTCCTCCATCTTCTCGTTCGAGCAGTTTGAGACACTGTTCATTACTCACTTCGTGAGTAGCAGGCGAGCCGAGAAGACAAGTCTCTCCCTGCTGAACCTGCGGCAGGCAAAGGAAGAGAAGCTGCGGGACTACGTGAAGAGATTCACCGCGGAGGTCAGGTCTATCGCCTCCTTAGACCAGTCCGTGGCGACCGTGGCGTTCCAGTCGAACGTCCTCAACGCGAACCTCCGCTCGTCCCTAGCAAAGAAGCCCCCGCATGACTTCGCCGACCTCCTCCTGAGGTGCGAGAAGTACATCCGGGCAGAGGAGGCCGAAGCCCTTCCGAGCTTCGGAGGGCCCTCCGCAGGGTCGAAAAGGAAGGCGACAGGGGAAGAGGGGTCCAAGAAAGCCCAGAAGGACAGTGGCGGTCACCGTCGCGCTCCCCCTAGATTCGAGAAGTTCACTCCCCTCACCACCAACGTCTCCACTATCCTGATGGAGGTCGAGAAGGAGGGGGTCATCCCTCCGGCGCCGAGGATGCACACCCCGGCAAAGAGGAGGAACAAAGATAAGTGGTGTCGTTACCACCGAGACCACGGCCACGACACGAACGACTGTCGGGCCTTGAAGGAAGAGATCGAAGCCCTCATCCGGAGGGGGCAATTGGCAAAGTTCGTGAAGACGAACGACCGGGCGGATCGCAATTCTCCTCCGGCTCGGGGGGCTAACAAGCGCCCCGAGCGGCGCGAAGAAACACCCGAGTTCGAGGAGGAAAGGATTCTGCACATGATCCACGGAGGCCCCATGGGCGGCTCCTCTAATACGTCCCGAAAAGCCTTCGTCCGAGAGGTGAACTCGGTTCATAGTGCTCCTCCTCCCAAAGGTCTCGGCGTCCCTGTGTCCTTCTCGGATGCCGACCTCGAAGGAGTCCGAACCCCACACTGTGATGCCCTCGTCATCGACCTCCGCATGGCCAACTTCAAGGTGCAGAGGATTTTGGTGGACAATGGGAGTTCGGTCAATATCCTTTTCCTCTCGGCCTTCCGAGGCCTGCAGCTGTCCCGAGACCGTCTCAAGCCGGCCGGATACACACTCCATGGGTTCACGGGGGTCCCGGTAACCGTCGAAGGGGTGATAACCCTAGACGTTACTGCGGGAAGCACCCCTACTACCCGGACCGAGCCGATGGACTTCATGGTCGTCGACGTCCCGACAGCGTATAACGTCATCCTAGGCCGACCCGGGCTTGCCGCCCTGGAGGCTGTCCCCTCGGCGTATCATTTGAAGACGAAGTTCCCCACTCGCTCTGGAGTAGGGGAAGTAAGGGGAAGCCAAGAAACAGCCCGGAAGTGCTACATGACTTCCACCGGTGGGCCAGTGCTCTCGCTCGAGACACTGGAGATCCCCGAGCCAAAGGCTCGCCCAACGTCTGAGCCGGCGGACGAGTTAGAAGAAGTGCTCTTCTCAGACGAGGAGCCGAGCCGGAAGTTCCTCGTCAGCAAGTCCTTGCCGACCGTGCTGTATTCTGACTTGGTGAGGTGCATCCGGGATAACCGCGACCTGTTTGCTTGGTCGGCCGCGGACATGCCCGGCATTTCCGAGGAACTGCTCGTCCATCGCCTGAGCGTCGAACCGGGGTGCAAACCGGTTCAGCAGAAGAGGCGGAAGTTCGCTCCCGAGCGACAGCAGGCCATCAAGGAAGAGGTTGATAAACTTCTAAAGGCCAAGTTCATACAGGAGGTAAATTACCCCGAGTGGCTGTCGAATGTTGTGATGGTCAAGAAGTCCAATGGCTCGTGGAGGATATGCATTGACTTCACCGACCTGAACAAGGCGTGTCCGAAGGATCCCTTCCCGCTCCCGAACATCGACACCCTTAAAGACGCCACCTCGGGCCATGAGCTCCTCAGCTTCATGGATGCTTTCTCGGGATACAATCAGATCCGAATGTTCCCTCCGGACATTCCGAAGACCTCCTTCGTCACCGACCAAGGCCTCTACTGCTACCGAGTAATGCCGTTCGGCTTGAAGAACGCAGGTGCCACCTACCAGCGCCTCGTCAACAAGGTCTTCCAGAACCAGATCGGCCGAAACATGGAGGTGTACGTTGATGACATGCTCGTCAAGAGCATTCGCGGCACCGATCATGTAGCCGACCTCCAAGAGGCATTTGGCGTGTTGAGGAAGCACAACATGCGACTGAACCCGAACAAGTGTGCATTCGGGGTCTCCTCGGGAAAATTCCTCGGCTTCATGGTAAGCCAACGAGGGATCGAAGCTAATCCCGAGAAGATTAAGGCCATATTAGACATGGCCCCGCCTCGGAACATCAAAGAGGTGCAGAAGCTCACTGGTCGGCTCGCTGCTATCGGTCGGTTCCTCTCTAAGTCGGGGGAGAAGTGCCTCCTCTTCTTCAAGGCACTCAGGGGGACTAAGGGCTTTGAATGGGGCCAACCGCAACAGGAATCATTCGAACAGCTGAAGGCCTACTTGGTAAACCCCCCTCTGCTCAGCAAACCAGTCCCGGGCGAGACTCTCTTTGTCTACTTGGCTGCTTCCGAGCAGACCCTGAGCGCGGTCTTAGTAAGGGAGGAGGACCGAACACAGAGGCCAATCTACTACGTGAGCAAGGTGCTCCGGGACGCCGAGCTCCGCTATCCGAGGATAGAGAAGATAGCCTATGCTCTGGTCATGGCAGCGAGGAAGCTTCGGCCGTACTTCCAATCTCACTCGGTCGTTGTCCTGACCGACCAACCCTTAAAGCAGATCCTCTATAAGCCAGAGACCTCGGGCCGGCTGATGAAATGGTCCATAGAGCTGAGCCACCACGACATCTCTTACCAACCTCGGACAGCAATTAAGGCGCAAGCTCTCGCCGACTTCATTGTAGAGTCCACTATCCCTGAGGTCGGCCACGTCCCGAAGGGACCTCCCATCTGGACAGTCTTCGTGGACGGATCCTCGTGTAATGAAGGAAGCAGCGCTGGCATCATTCTGAACGGCCCTGACAACTTCGTGCTCCAGTACGCGATCCGCATGAGCTTCAAAGCCTCGAACAACGAGGCGGAGTACGAGGCACTCATTGCTGGGCTCGGACTCGCCCGAAGCGCTGGAGCTCGGTGCCTCCGGATTCACAGTGATTCCCAACTAGTTGTGAACCAGGTCTTGGGTGAATATGAAGCCCGAGACGAGCGAATGGCGAAGTACCTCGCCAAGGTCCAGGACCTCATGGGCCGGTTCGAAGAGGCGCTCATTCAACGGGTCCCCCGGGAGGAGAATTCACAGGCCGACGCCCTCTCCAAGTTGGCCTCGTCCTCCTTACAAGGTCTCGAGCAGACCGTACTGATTGAAGTCCTCTCTAAGCCAAGCATCGAAGACGAGGCATCTGGCTCGGCGGAGTCCTTGCCAGTCATGCTGCAGGACAATTGGATGAAGCCACTGATGGAATTCCTAAGGGACGGGGTTCTACCCTCAGATCCCAAGGAAGCACGCCGAGTCAGAACCCGGGCCGAACGCTATGTCTTGATCGAGGGGGTCCTATACAAACGCTCTTTCTCTCAAGTAGACGGCCGACCGTACCTAAGGTGCCTCTCTCCGGATCAGGCCGAATACGCCCTACAAGAGCTTCATGAAGGCATCGGAGGGGCACACTCTGGGTTTAGGTCCTTGGCTCGGAAAGCTTTGAATTATGGGTACTTCTGGCCGACCCTTCTTCAAGACGCCGAGCGACACGTTCGGCAGTGCAGCTCCTGTCAAAGACACGCCAGCATCCGTTGCCTCCCTCAGGCCAACCTCGCCTCCCTATCAAGTCCGATCCCTTTTGCAATGTGGGGCATGGACTTACTAGGGCCCTTCCCTCCGGCTCCGGGTCAGTTCAGGTTCTTGGTTGTAGCCATTGACTACTTCTCAAAGTGGGTCGAGGCCGAGCCCCTCACCACGATAACCGAGAACAAAGTAGTACAGTTCTACTGGAAGAGCATTATATGTAGGTTCGGCGTCCCCCGAGTCCTTGTGACGGACAACGGGACTCAGTTCACCGGCTCGGCATTCCGAGCTCTGTGCGATGACCTCGTCATTCAGCAGCGCTTCTCGTCTGTCTCACACCCTCAGTCGAACGGACAGGCCGAGAATGCCAATAAGCAGATCCTCGCAGGCATCAAGAAAAGGTTGGACAGGTGTTCGAAGGGCTTGTGGGTGGAGCAACTCCCTAATGTGTTGTGGAACTACCGCACAAGCAAGCGGACGCCCACCGGAGAGTCCCCTTTCAATCTTACCTACGGGGCCGAGGCCGTGATACCCCTCGAGGTCGGAATACCTTCCCCTCGGCTCATAGCCTATGACGAAACACAGAACGCCAGGGACCTCCGAGGAAACTTGGACCTGATAAATGAGCTAAGAGAAAGGGCATCGATTCGGCAGCAGAATTATCGAAGAAGGGTCGAGCTAGCGTACAACAAAAAGGTCCGACCCGCCGACCTTAAGCAAGGAGATTTGGTCTTGAGAAAGCTAGCCATATCCCTCCCCAGTCAGAAGAGCAAGCTGGCTCCGAACTGGGAAGGTCCGTACCGGATCACAAAAGTTGTTCGGCCTGGGGCATACCGTCTCGAAGACATGGAGGGAAGAGAGCTTCCGAGAACCTGGAATGCCGACCACCTCCTAAAATACCAAGAGAGCGTTCCGGCGCCACTCTAAGTAACAGGGAGTGTCGAGCCATTCCTATCCTCCGACTTGTAACCCATTTTTCATAAATTGTACTATGTAAAACGGTTCGCCGTCCATTATCAATAAAGAAAACCCCCTTCATGCTTATGAATTTATATACTTCTCTCTGCTCTTGTCTTGTGATTTCTAAGCTGTGGTTTGAACCAATGGTTCGGAGTCCACGTTCGGCTCGACCTCACCTTCTCGGCTCGTCCCCGGACGAGCCGGGGGTAGACCATCGTTCGGAACTGCTCCCACAACTGTTGAACTAACACCGATAGTTCGGAGTCCAACACTCGGTTCGACTCTACCACCTCGGCTCGTCCCCGGACGAGCCAGGGGTAGATCACTGTTCGGAATTGCTCCCACAACTGCTGAACTAACACCAATGGTTCGGAGTCCAACACTCGGTTCGACTCTACCACCTCGGCTCGTCCCCGGACGAGCCAGGGGTAGATCACCGTTCGGAATTGCTCCCACAACTGTTGAACTAACACCAATGGTTCGGAGTCCAACACTCGGTTCGACTCTACCACCTCGGCTCGTCCCCGGACGAGCCAGGGGTAGATCACCGTTCGGAATTGCTCCCACAACTGTTGAACTAACACCGATAGTTCAGAGTCCAACACTCGGTTCGACTCTACCACCTCGGCTCGTCCCCGGACGAGCCAGGGGTAGATCACCGTTCGAAATTGCTCCCACAACTGTTGAACTAACACCAATGGTTCGGAGTCCAACACTCGGTTCGACTCTACCACCTCGGCTCGTCCCCGGACGAGCCAGGGGTAGATCACCGTTCTGAATTGCTCCCACAACTGTTGAACTAACACCAATGGTTCAGAGTCCAACACTCGGTTCGACTCTACCGCCTCGGCTCGTCCCCGGACGAGCCAGGGGTAGATCACCGTTCGGAATTGCTCCCACAACTGTTGAACTAACACCGATAGTTCGGAGTCCAACACTCGGTTCGACTCTACCACCTCGGCTCGTCCCCGGACGAGCCAGGGGTAGATCACCGTTCGGAATTGCTCCCACAACTGTTGAACTAACACCGATGGTTCGGAGTTCAACACTCGGTTCGACTTTACCTCCGCGGCTCGTCCCCGGACGAGCCAGGGGTAAATCACCGTTCAGAATTGCTCCCACAGCCGTCGAACTCTGCGACAACCCCGAAGGCAAACACTTGGTCAAAACCCTGCCCTAAAGATTGCTTTCCGGAAATCCTCTACGTTGTGGCGAGCGCTCGGCTTACATTCAGTCCAAGCCTCGTCACGGAAACGGGAGAAGATAAGAAGGGTGGGCCTATTTGTTTTGAGTTCTTAGTTAAAATATTTTCTAAACAATAGTTATAAATATTTCAAATAAACTTTGTTTAAAGTTCCTATTTGATCAATTATTTGCATTTTGACCCTCCAAATTATTGTTGCTATTTCTACTGTTTTAACAAAATTCCTATTTTTATATATTGACAATATCCTGAGCATTCTATTATTAATGTTATTACTTTGATCGTCATTATTATTATTTCTATTCTTATTGTCACTATGATTACTTATTATTCTTATGGATTATTAAATTCTTATTTGATAATTGTGTTTATAATTATTTCAAATAATTTACGTGGTACAAATTGTATTTCGTTATGAATCGTATTTTATCGGATATCTCATTCTTTGTATTTGGGTTTGTATTGATCTTTATATTCATATATAATGTATTTTTATTTATTGGATTTATACCCAATTGCCCAATACCCAATATACTATCTCCTTACTATAAATACTCTAATCATTTACTAAAACCCTAATCCTATTCTTAATCCTATAACCCCTGCCGCCTAACCCTAGTTACTGTGAAGCCCCAAGCCCGTTCCTGTTCACCCCTAACCCCCGATCCCTTCTCCCTCTCTCTGTTTTGCTTCAACCCAACGCCCAGTGCCACCCATCTCTGATCGCCCCTCCGATCGCCTTCCACCGTCACCATCCCCTCGCCTGCAACCCCTCATCCTTGTCGACCCTCGTCTACACCGCCATTACCCCGCACTACAAACTGCACAGGCTATAGCGGCGCTTTTACAAGGCTGTAGCGGCATTTTTTGGCATCGTTATAGCTCATAATGGCACTTCTGAAATCGCCGCTAAAAGCACCGTTAGAACGTGCTTCTTTATAGCCATATAGGCTATCGCGGTGTTTACGGACGCCGCCGCTATAGGGTGTCCACCTATAACGGCGTTGCCAAACCGCCGTTACAGGAACGTTTCATTTTGAAAAAAATAGAGCTATAGCGGCGCTTTTTGCAAGCACCGGGACTGCACCACGATTAAAAGCTACCATTGGTACCCTGCTGCGGCGCTTGTCCAGCGTCGCGATAGAGGGTACTCAAAAGCTGTAGTACCTATTGCGGCATTTCTTGGGAAACGCCGCGATAGTTTTTTTTTTTTTTTTGACATTTTATTATAAAATTTTCAATTGAAAAAACCAGTAGTTAATCACATATTACAAATACATGTAATCATATTAAATTTAAATGCAAATCAGGTAAATCAATAATAACATCATAATCAAGAACCAAAAGTCACACATCACACCAAAAGTCACACATCACAAAAACAACTCAATAGAAAACAAAATATGGAACACATAAACTGTCATACAATGAGTATCAAATGTATATGTTGTACAACACTTAATTATTACAAAACATAGATATAATTCCTACAAAATATTTTAAACAAAGTTCAAATTCGACAAACTACAGCAGGGGAGTCTCCTCGTGTGGCCCGCTGTTGCTTCCAATTCCATTGTTATTTTGCCATAGTGTATATGCGTGACTAGAAATCGATGGAATACGCTGGCAATGTAGAAAAAACATAAATATTTGATCATCAATTTATCAAAGAAAAGAAGAAAAAGAGCACAAATTGAAGCATAACTGAGTTGACTACGAGGAAACATGCTGCAGTCATACTTATTTATCACAAAACTGAGCATAACTGAATTCTAACTAATTTAAATTAATCGGGAAACAGATCGAAATTATTTGTCAGTTCATGTGGATACTCACATATGCTATGCTTGTTTAGCGAAATAGGTTTAAGCCTTCACTCTTTGGATTGAATTGGTGTTTAAATGATGTGAATCTGATTGACAATTTCTTTGTTGTCTTGTTATTAATTAATGCATGCACACAAGATGGTATTTAGTTTAATTTATGTCTCAAAATATCTAATGATAAATTGAGATGATCTAACTCAAATTCTATGGCATTTATCAGAAAAAGGATAAGAAAGAACCCCACCTAATCCTACTTCTTTATCAAAGGGGCCGGAGATAAACAAATGCTACAACTAAACATATGATATTATTCACTTCCATTTGCAAATGTACTTGTTTAAATTCAATGATTTAGATGAAAAAGTAGAAAATTAAACTTGAAGCAGAACAATATCAGAACATACCGAGCCATGATTGGCCCAAACAGTCTGTAGTAATCAGGAAATCCTTGCAATCTTGCATTTTCTCGAATAGTGAGCACTCGATCTTGTTCGGGATGGACTATGGACTATGATCTGAAATTAAATTTATAAATAGCAGAAAATCAAAGATATCTCACACTCCATTCTTTTAAAAAATAATTATTAGAGAACACGATAATGAAGAAACTTTTTTAAAGAAAAGAACCTGATTATGTGGTTCCGCTCTTGTGACAACCGTCGGAACAGTCTCATCCCACCACAAGCGACCAAATGGCCTATAATAAACATAAAATCATTGACTGAGATAACAAAATGCCAAAAAAACCAAAGGAATTGGATAAACTTACTTTAACGATTTTCCCTTAATAAACTCATTGCATAATCTGGAACCTAATACAGGGAGAGAGAAAAATACACATTAAAATTTTTAAGAAAAGGAAAGGCTAGTGCTTAAATTTCTAACAAGTTAGTAAGAAAAATACCAGTGGTTTTCCAGAAGGTAAAAGAACACTCGGAACACTTTTGTCCCACTCTACTATATTATTGGCACCAACACACACCTGGTAAATCTCTAAAGTTTGCTCCCTGTTCCAAATTAAAATGATAGGTAACAATGCTATAATTGAAAACTGTAATGAAATAAAGAAAGAATTTTTCCGAATTGTTACTAAAATGGCTTATGTACCTTATGCTTAGGAATTTCACAAACCCGCTGATAATCATCTTCATTTAAACGGAGAGGGCGATGGTCAAAAAGTTTTAGATTCTGATTAGGCTCATCTCCATCATTGCTGCAAATATACAAAAACTTTTTTGGGTAGGCATATAAAAAAAAGTAATAACATACCACAAACTTAGGTTGCAAATAACTAGCCAAAGAGAGTAAATACAGTAATAATAATAAAAATAACAAAACTGCATACAACATACCACAAACTTAGTTTCATATTTAAGAAAAACAAAAACTAATCTCAGATTCTACCTTCGAGTGGACGTCGAATATAGCTCTGAAAAGCTGTTTTTGGAATATCACCATAAGGCATCACATCTCTTGATTCTTTTGCAACCTAAACAAAATACAATGCATTTAACTATAAGAACAAAATATGAATTTGACATGTCAAGAGATTTAAAAAGCAAGGAATATACATATACTAAGCTAATTCCATCTCTTGATCCCATACAAAGATTTAAATTGACAAACACAAATAATGTAAGCTACTTCAACCAATGTACTTATTTAGCAAGTGGATAAAACAATGTAAGTTACTTCAACCAAGCATAAACATCTCTTTGAACTAATTACCAAACTTGTATGTCTGTGTATAAAAAACTAAAAGTATCACAAAAAGTACATACTAGCAAATGCTAGAAAATGATGCGACGATTCAATCCCATGAGGTGTCTGTGAACAAGATGATAAAGACACCAGATCAACACGAGTCAAGGGCCAGTTCCATAACATATTCACTCTATTCTTGCTAAAACATTATCATCATCGAAAAATGTGCAAAATAAGTAGGTTGCAGATCAAGAGTGTTCATAATGAAAGATCCAACACGTCCATTTGCGTTAAGACTTTAGCTCTATGAAAAAACAATTGGCATCAAGTCAAAGTAGTTGCTCAGTACACGATCCAACACGTCTGATATGGCTAAAAATGGGGTTAAATCGGAGCCGTCCAGATTGGACACGAATCTTGATGCTCGGGGGAAAAATGGTAACTTCACAATCAAGCAAATCCAAGACGGGTACCGAATCTCCTTTTCACAGATCCTATAACCCGCAAACAGACCCACTCCAACTGGGTACGGGTCCCGACCCAAGGCAAACCCAAACCAACAAGGGGCAAATCAGGATCCCTAATTTTGCCAAATCAGCACCCTTGATTTGCTCCCACCGGGAATCAAGGGCTAATCTCCCAAAACAGAATAGGAGGATTTCCCTCCTTGCTGTTAGGCAGGAAATCATGCCCCTAACCGCTCCAAAGGCGACTATAAATATGACCCCTCTACCACCATGACCAGGTTAATCAATCATTCACCACTTTTAAGCTCTTTGTTAATCTTTTCTTATTACTGACAAGAGCGTCGGAGGGTACGTCGCCGGAATCAACCCCGGTGTTTCGCACTTCCTCGCAGGTCGCGGCAGGAGCGAGAAGGCCGAGTCAACTGTTCAGGTTGTTCCCGTACTCACAAGTTCTATCTGTTTACTCCCACACCGAAATCAGCGGTGACAGATTGGTGCCGTCTGTGGGAAACCACCACACGAACAGCCTCAGCTATTCCTCGTCGTCCGCTGCAGCCATGCCTCCGAAGAAGGTCAAATCTAGAGGGTCCAACCGGGTGGCCAATCCCGCCGACCCTACGGAGGAAGCCCCGGTCAACCCTATTCCACAATCCAATCTCCCTCCGTCGGCACAGCAGGTCCCTCCTCCTCATCCCAATCAGCAACCCAACAACGGTCCGTCCGGTCACAATGGTCGGAAGGGAAAGCAGCCCCTCAATCCAGGACATGTCTCTGTCCATAATGGGTCCTCGGACTCGATGGCTTCCCATCATCCCGACCTCTGCATCACACTTCTGAACCGCCAGAAGGACGACGACCTCCGCACCCATCTTGACGAGAGTCGGGCCCGAGAGGGAGCCTCCCGCCAGCGTCAAGGTGAGCGGTCCCCACGCCGCCGAGACGGCAGAAGGTCCCCGGACCGCAGAGGCCGAGCGGCGTCCCCCGAGCGCCGAAGGAGGAGGTCCCGGTCCCCCAGGGATCGGCGTCATCCGAGGGACCGAGAAGTGCCTATCAGTCGGGCCGAATTCCTCCAATTTCAGGAGACCGTTATGCAGGCTCTTAACCTCCGGCAGAATGTCCAGAATGCACGGAGGGCTCCGACGCCCCCGAGGGATCCCAGTCCTCGCCGCCGAACCCGGAGCCCTTCCCCGGCTCCCAGCCGCCAACAGCGACAACCGAGCCCTCACCGGTCCCAGGATTATCGGCGCCACAGTCCGCGCTCCCCTTCCTATGAAGAGGAGTCCGGGGGGTCATACGATTACCAGGGGAGGGACGATGCCCTTATCCGCCGTCTCCATGAGGTGGAGAGGCGTATCGGCCGCATTGACAAGGAGGAAGAGTCCCGAGCAGGAACATTCCGTTCGAGCCGACCCCCCTTCTCACGGTCTATCATGGAGGCCCATATACCGAGGAGTTTCAAACCGCCACAGTTTGAAACATACTCAGGGGAATCCGACCCGGTCGACCACGTCGAAAGCTTCAAAACCCTGATGCTCATCCATCAAGCTTCGGACGCTGTACTCTGCAGGACCTTCCCTGCCACCCTCAGGGGGGCGGCTCGGGAATGGTATTCCAGGCTCGCCCCCTCCTCCATCTTCTCGTTCGAGCAGTTTGAGACACTGTTCATTACTCACTTCGTGAGGAGCAGGCGAGCCGAGAAGACAAGTCTCTCCCTGCTGAACCTGCGGCAGGCAAGGGAAGAGAAGCTGCGGGACTACGTGAAGAGATTCACCGCGGAGGTCAGGTCTATCGCCTCCTTAGACCAGTCCGTGGCGACCGTGGCGTTCCAGTCGAACGTCCTCAACGCGAACCTCCGCTCGTCCCTAGCAAAGAAGCCCCCGCATGACTTCGCCGACCCTCCTCCTGAGGTGCGAGAAGTACATCCGGGCAGAGGAGGCCGAAGCCCTTCCGAGCTTCGGAGGGCCCTCCGCAGGGTCGAAAAGGAAGGCGACAGGGGAAGAGGGGTCCAAGAAAGCCCAGAAGGACAGTGGCGGTCACCGTCGCGCTCCCCCCAGATTCGAGAAGTTCACTCCCCTCACCACCAACGTCTCCACTATCCTGATGGAGGTCAAGAAGGAGGGGGTCATCCCTCCGGCGCCGAGGATGCACACCCCGGCAAAGAGGAGGAACAAAGATAAGTGGTGTCGTTACCACCGAGACCACGGCCACGACACGAACGACTGTCGGGCCTTGAAGGACGAGATCGAAGCCCTCATCCGGAGGGGGCAATTGGCAAAGTTCGTGAAGACGAACGACCGGGCGGATCGCAATTCTCCTCCGGCTCGGGGGGCTAACAAGCGCCCCGAGCGGCGCGAAGAAACACCCAAGTTCGAGGAGGAAAGGATTCTGCACATGATCCACGGAGGCCCCATGGGTGGCTCCTCTAATACGTCCCGGAAAGCCTTCGTCCGAGAGGTGAACTCGGTTCACAGTGCTCCTCCTCCCAAAGGTCTCGGCGTCCCTGTGTCCTTCTCGGACGCCGACCTCGAAGGAGTCCGAACCCCACACTGTGACGCCCTCGTCATCGACCTCCGCATGGCCAACTTCAAGGTGCAGAGGATTTTGGTGGACAATGGGAGTTCGGTCAATATCCTTTTCCTCTCGGCCTTCCGAGGCCTGCAGCTGTCCCGAGACCGTCTCAAGCCGGCCGGATACACACTCCATGGGTTCACGGGGGTCCCGGTAACCGTCGAAGGGGTGATAACCCTAGACGTTACTGCGGGAAGCACCCCTACTACCCGGACCGAGCCGATGGACTTCATGGTCGTCGACGTCCCGGCAGCGTATAACGTCATCCTAGGCCGACCCGGGCTTGCCGCCCTGGAGGCTGTCCCCTCGGCGTATCATTTGAAGATGAAGTTCCCCACTCGCTCTGGAGTAGGGGAAGTAAGGGGAAGCCAAGAAACAGCCCGGAAGTGCTACATGACTTCCACCGGTGGGCCAGTGCTCTCGCTCGAGACACTGGAGATCCCCGAGCCGAAGGCTCGCCCAACGTCCGAGCCGGCGGACGAGTTAGAAGAAGTGCTCTTCTCAGACGAGGAGCCGAGCCGGAAGTTCCTCGTCAGCAAGTCCTTGCCGACCGTGCTGTATTCTGACTTGGTGAGGTGCATCCGGGATAACCGCGACCTGTTTGCTTGGTCGGCCGCGGACATGCCCGGCATTTCCGAGGAACTGCTCGTCCATCGCCTGAGCGTCGAACCGGGGTGCAAACCGGTTCAGCAGAAGAGGCAGAAGTTCGCTCCCGAGCGACAGCAGGCCATCAAGGAAGAGGTTGATAAACTTCTAAAGGCCAAGTTCATACAGGAGGTAAATTACCCCGAGTGGCTGTCGAATGTTGTGATGGTCAAGAAGTCCAATGGCTCGTGGAGGATATGCATTGACTTCACCGACCTGAACAAGGCGTGTCCGAAGGATCCCTTCCCGCTCCCGAACATCGACACCCTTAAAGACGCCACCTCGGGCCATGAGCTCCTCAGCTTCATGGATGCTTTCTCGGGATACAATCAGATCCGAATGTTCCCTCCGGACATTCCGAAGACCTCCTTCGTCACCGACCAAGGCCTCTACTGCTACCGAGTAATGCCGTTCGGCTTGAAGAACGCAGGTGCCACCTACCAGCGCCTCGTCAACAAGGTCTTCCAGAACTAGATCGGCCGAAACATGGAGGTGTACGTTGATGACATGCTCGTCAAGAGCATTCGCGGCACCGATCATGTAGCCGACCTCCAAGAGGCATTTGGCGTGTTGAGGAAGCACAACATGCGACTGAACCCGAACAAGTGTGCATTCGGGGTCTCCTCGGGAAAATTCCTCGGCTTCATGGTAAGCCAACGAGGGATCGAAGCTAATCCCGAGAAGATTAAGGCCATATTAGACATGGCCCCGCCTCGGAACATCAAAGAGGTGCAGAAGCTCACTGGTCGGCTCGCTGCTATCGGTCGGTTCCTCTCTAAGTCGGGGGAGAAGTGCCTCCTCTTCTTCAAGGCACTCAGGGGGACTAAGGGCTTTGAATGGGGCCAACCGCAACAGGAATCATTCGAACAGCTGAAGGCCTACTTGGTAAACCCCCCTCTGCTCAGCAAACCAGTCCCGGGCGAGACTCTCTTTGTCTACTTGGCTGCTTCCGAGCAGACCCTGAGCGCGGTCTTAGTAAGGGAGGAGGACCGAACACAGAGGCCAATCTACTACGTGAGCAAGGTGCTCCGGGACGCCGAGCTCCGCTATCCGAGGATAGAGAAGATAGCCTATGCTCTGGTCATGGCAGCGAGGAAGCTTCGGCCGTACTTCCAATCTCACTCGGTCGTTGTCCTGACCGACCAACCCTTAAAGCAGATCCTCTATAAGCCAGAGACCTCGGGCCGGCTGATGAAATGGTCCATAGAGCTGAGCCACCACGACATCTCTTACCAACCTCGGACAGCAATTAAGGCGCAAGCTCTCGCCGACTTCATTGTAGAGTCCACTATCCCTGAGGTCGGCCACGTCCCGAAGGGACCTCCCATCTGGACAGTCTTCGTGGACGGATCCTCGTGTAATGAAGGAAGCAGCGCTGGCATCATTCTGAACGGCCCTGACAACTTCGTGCTCCAGTACGCGATCCGCATGAGCTTCAAAGCCTCGAACAACGAGGCGGAGTACGAGGCACTCATTGCTGGGCTCGGACTCGCCCGAAGCGCTGGAGCTCGGTGCCTCCGGATTCACAGTGATTCCCAACTAGTTGTGAACCAGGTCTTGGGTGAATATGAAGCCCGAGACGAGCGAATGGCGAAGTACCTCGCCAAGGTCCAGGACCTCATGGGCCGGTTCGAAGAGGCGCTCATTCAACGGGTCCCCCGGGAGGAGAATTCACAGGCCGACGCCCTCTCCAAGTTGGCCTCGTCCTCCTTACAAGGTCTCGAGCAGACCGTACTGATTGAAGTCCTCTCTAAGCCAAGCATCGAAGACGAGGCATCTGGCTCGGCGGAGTCCTTGCCAGTCATGCTGCAGGACAATTGGATGAAGCCACTGATGGAATTCCTAAGGGACGGGGTTCTACCCTCAGATCCCAAGGAAGCACGCCGAGTCAGAACCCGGGCCGAACGCTATGTCTTGATCGAGGGGGTCCTATACAAACGCTCTTTCTCTCAAGTAGACGGCCGACCGTACCTAAGGTGCCTCTCTCCGGATCAGGCCGAATACGCCCTACAAGAGCTTCATGAAGGCATCGGAGGGGCACACTCTGGGTTTAGGTCCTTGGCTCGGAAAGCTTTGAATTATGGGTACTTCTGGCCGACCCTTCTTCAAGACGCCGAGCGACACGTTCGGCAGTGCAGCTCCTGTCAAAGACACGCAGCATCCGTTGCCTCCCTCAGGCCAACCTCGCCTCCCTATCAAGTCCGATCCCTTTTGCAATGTGGGGCATGGACTTACTAGGGCCCTTCCCTCCGGCTCCGGGTCAGTTCAGGTTCTTGGTTGTAGCCATTGACTACTTCTCAAAGTGGGTCGAGGCCGAGCCCCTCACCACGATAACCGAGAACAAAGTAGTACAGTTCTACTGGAAGAGCATTATATGTAGGTTCGGCGTCCCCCGAGTCCTTGTGACGGACAACGGGACTCAGTTCACCGGCTCGGCATTCCGAGCTCTGTGCGATGACCTCGTCATTCAGCAGCGCTTCTCGTCTGTCTCACACCCTCAGTCGAACGGACAGGTCGAGAATGCCAATTAGCAGATCCTCGCAGGCATCAAGAAAAGGTTGGACAGGTGTTCGAAGGGCTTGTGGGTGGAGCAACTCCCTAATGTGTTGTGGAACTACCGCACAAGCAAGCGGACGCCCACCGGAGAGTCCCCTTTCAATCTTACCTACGGGGCCGAGGCCGTGATACCCCTCGAGGTCGGAATACCTTCCCCTCGGCTCATAGCCTATGACGAAACACAGAACGCCAGGGACCTCCGAGGAAACTTGGACCTGATAAATGAGCTAAGAGAAAGGGCATCGATTCGGCAGCAGAATTATCGAAGAAGGGTCGAGCTAGCGTACAACAAAAAGGTCCGACCCGCCGACCTTAAGCAAGGAGATTTGGTCTTGAGAAAGCTAGCCATATCCCTCCCCAGTCAGAAGAGCAAGCTGGCTCCGAACTGGGAAGGTCCGTACCGGATCACAAAAGTTGTTCGGCCTGGGGCATACCGTCTCGAAGACATGGAGGGAAGAGAGCTTCCGAGAACCTGGAATGCCGACCACCTCCTAAAATACCAAGAGAGCGTTCCGGCGCCACTCTAAGTAACAGGGAGTGTCGAGCCATTCCTATCCTCCGACTTGTAACCCATTTTTCATAAATTGTACTATGTAAAACGGTTCGCCGTCCATTATCAATAAAGAAAACCCCCTTCATGCTTATGAATTTATATACTTCTCTCTGCTCTTGTCTTGTGATTTCTAAGCTGTGGTTTGAACCAATGGTTCGGAGTCCACGTTCGGCTTGACCTCACCTTCTCGGCTCGTCCCCGGACGAGCCGGGGGTAGACCATCGTTCGGAACTGCTCCCACAACTGTTGAACTAACACCGATAGTTCGGAGTCCAACACTCGGTTCGACTCTACCACCTCGGCTCGTCCCCGGACGAGCCAGGGGTAGATCACCGTTCGGAATTGCTCCCACAACTGCTGAACTAACACCAATGGTTCGGAGTCCAACACTCGGTTCGACTCTACCACCTCGGCTCGTCCCCGGACGAGCCAGGGGTAGATCACCGTTCGGAATTGCTCCCACAACTGTTGAACTAACACCAATGGTTCGGAGTCCAACACTCGGTTCGACTCTACCACCTCGGCTCGTCCCCGGACGAGCCAGGGGTAGATCACCGTTCGGAATTGCTCCCACAACTGTTGAACTAACACCGATAGTTCAGAGTCCAACACTCGGTTCGACTCTACCACCTCGGCTCGTCCCCGGACGAGCCAGGGGTAGATCACCGTTCGGAATTGCTCCCACAACTGTTGAACTAACACCAATGGTTCGGAGTCCAACACTCGGTTCGACTCTACCACCTCGGCTCGTCCCCGGACGAGCCAGGGGTAGATCACCGTTCGGAATTGCTCCCACAACTGTTGAACTAACACCAATGGTTCAGAGTCCAACACTCGGTTCGACTCTACCGCCTCGGCTCGTCCCCGGACGAGCCAGGGGTAGATCACCGTTCGGAATTGCTCCCACAACTGTTGAACTAACACCGATAGTTCGGAGTCCAACACTCGGTTCGACTCTACCACCTCGGCTCGTCCCCGGACGAGCCAGGGGTAGATCACCGTTCGGAATTGCTCCCACAACTGTTGAACTAACACCGATGGTTCGGAGTTCAACACTCGGTTCGACTTTACCTCCGCGGCTCGTCCCCGGACGAGCCAGGGGTAAATCACCGTTCAGAATTGCTCCCACAGCCGTCGAACTCTGCGACAACCCCGAAGGCAAACACTTGGTCAAAACCCTGCCCTAAAGATTGCTTTCCGGAAATCCTCTACGTTGTGGCGAGCGCTCGGCTTACATTCAGTCCAAGCCTCGTCACGGAAACGGGAGAAGATAAGAAGGGTGGGCCTATTTGTTTTGAGTTCTTAGTTAAAATATTTTCTAAACAATAGTTATAAATATTTCAAATAAACTTTGTTTAAAGTTCCTATTTGATCAATTATTTGCATTTTGACCCTCCAAATTATTGTTGCTATTTCTACTGTTTTAACAAAATTCCTATTTTTATATATTGACAATATCCTGAGCATTCTATTATTAATGTTATTACTTTGATCGTCATTATTATTATTTCTATTCTTATTGTCACTATGATTACTTATTATTCTTATGGATTATTAAATTCTTATTTGATAATTGTGTTTATAATTATTTCAAATAATTTACGTGGTACAAATTGTATTTCGTTATGAATCGTATTTTATCGGATATCTCATTCTTTGTATTTGGGTTTGTATTGATCTTTATATTCATATATAATGTATTTTTATTTATTGGATTTATACCCAATTGCCCAATACCCAATATACTATCTCCTTACTATAAATACTCTAATCATTTACTAAAACCCTAATCCTATTCTTAATCCTATAACCCCTGCCGCCTAACCCTAGTTACTGTGAAGCCCCAAGCCCGTTCCTGTTCACCCCTAACCCCCGATCCCTTCTCCCTCTCTCTGTTTTGCTTCAACCCAACGCCCAGTGCCACCCATCTCTGATCGCCCCTCCGATCGCCTTCCACCGTCACCATCCCCTCGCCTGCAACCCCTCATCCTTGTCGACCCTCGTCTACACCGCCATTACCCCGCACTACAAACTGCACAGGCTATAGCGGCGCTTTTACAAGGCTGTAGCGGCATTTTTTGGCATCGTTATAGCTCATAATGGCACTTCTGAAATCGCCGCTAAAAGCACCGTTAGAACGTGCTTCTTTATAGCCATATAGGCTATCGCGGTGTTTACGGACGCCGCCGCTATAGGGTGTCCACCTATAACGGCGTTGCCAAACCGCCGTTACAGGAACGTTTCATTTTGAAAAAAATAGAGCTATAGCGGCGCTTTTTGCAAGCACCGGGACTGCACCACGATTAAAAGCTACCATTGGTACCCTGCTGCGGCGCTTGTCCAGCGTCGCGATAGAGGGTACTCAAAAGCTGTAGTACCTATTGCGGCATTTCTTGGGAAACGCCGCGATAGTTTTTTTTTTTTTTTTGACATTTTATTATAAAATTTTCAATTGAAAAAACCAGTAGTTAATCACATATTACAAATACATGTAATCATATTAAATTTAAATGCAAATCAGGTAAATCAATAATAACATCATAATCAAGAACCAAAAGTCACACATCACACCAAAAGTCACACATCACAAAAACAACTCAATAGAAAACAAAATATGGAACACATAAACTGTCATACAATGAGTATCAAATGTATATGTTGTACAACACTTAATTATTACAAAACATAGATATAATTCCTACAAAATATTTTAAACAAAGTTCAAATTCGACAAACTACAGCAGGGGAGTCTCCTCGTGTGGCCCGCTGTTGCTTCCAATTCCATTGTTATTTTGCCATAGTGTATATGCGTGACTAGAAATCGATGGAATACGCTGGCAATGTAGAAAAAACATAAATATTTGATCATCAATTTATCAAAGAAAAGAAGAAAAAGAGCACAAATTGAAGCATAACTGAGTTGACTACGAGGAAACATGCTGCAGTCATACTTATTTATCACAAAACTGAGCATAACTGAATTCTAACTAATTTAAATTAATCGGGAAACAGATCGAAATTATTTGTCAGTTCATGTGGATACTCACATATGCTATGCTTGTTTAGCGAAATAGGTTTAAGCCTTCACTCTTTGGATTGAATTGGTGTTTAAATGATGTGAATCTGATTGACAATTTCTTTGTTGTCTTGTTATTAATTAATGCATGCACACAAGATGGTATTTAGTTTAATTTATGTCTCAAAATATCTAATGATAAATTGAGATGATCTAACTCAAATTCTATGGCATTTATCAGAAAAAGGATAAGAAAGAACCCCACCTAATCCTACTTCTTTATCAAAGGGGCCGGAGATAAACAAATGCTACAACTAAACATATGATATTATTCACTTCCATTTGCAAATGTACTTGTTTAAATTCAATGATTTAGATGAAAAAGTAGAAAATTAAACTTGAAGCAGAACAATATCAGAACATACCGAGCCATGATTGGCCCAAACAGTCTGTAGTAATCAGGAAATCCTTGCAATCTTGCATTTTCTCGAATAGTGAGCACTCGATCTTGTTCGGGATGGACTATGGACTATGATCTGAAATTAAATTTATAAATAGCAGAAAATCAAAGATATCTCACACTCCATTCTTTTAAAAAATAATTATTAGAGAACACGATAATGAAGAAACTTTTTTAAAGAAAAGAACCTGATTATGTGGTTCCGCTCTTGTGACAACCGTCGGAACAGTCTCATCCCACCACAAGCGACCAAATGGCCTATAATAAACATAAAATCATTGACTGAGATAACAAAATGCCAAAAAAACCAAAGGAATTGGATAAACTTACTGTAACGATTTTCCCTTAATAAACTCATTGCATAATCTGGAACCTAATACAGGGAGAGAGAAAAATACACATTAAAATTTTTAAGAAAAGGAAAGGCTAGTGCTTAAATTTCTAACAAGTTAGTAAGAAAAATACCAGTGGTTTTCCAGAAGGTAAAAGAACACTCGGAACACTTTTGTCCCACTCTACTATATTATTGGCACCAACACACACCTGGTAAATCTCTAAAGTTTGCTCCCTGTTCCAAATTAAAATGATAGGTAACAATGCTATAATTGAAAACTGTAATGAAATAAAGAAAGAATTTTTCCGAATTGTTACTAAAATGGCTTATGTACCTTATGCTTAGGAATTTCACAAACCCGCTGATAATCATCTTCATTTAAACGGAGAGGGCGATGGTCAAAAAGTTTTAGATTCTGATTAGGCTCATCTCCATCATTGCTGCAAATATACAAAAACTTTTTTGGGTAGGCATATAAAAAAAAGTAATAACATACCACAAACTTAGGTTGCAAATAACTAGCCAAAGAGAGTAAATACAGTAATAATAATAAAAATAACAAAACTGCATACAACATACCACAAACTTAGTTTCATATTTAAGAAAAACAAAAACTAATCTCAGATTCTACCTTCGTGTGGAAGTCGAATATAGCTCTGAAAAGCTGTTTTTGGAATATCACCATAAGGCATCACATCTCTTGATTCTTTTGCAACCTAAACAAAATACAATGCATTTAACTATAAGAACAAAATATGAATTTGACATGTCAAGAGATTTAAAAAGCAAGGAATATACATATACTAAGCTAATTCCATCTCTTGATCCCATACAAAGATTTAAATTGACAAACACAAATAATGTAAGCTACTTCAACCAATGTACTTATTTAGCAAGTGGATAAAACAATGTAAGTTACTTCAACCAAGCATAAACATCTCTTTGAACTAATTACCAAACTTGTATGTCTGTGTATAAAAAACTAAAAGTATCACAAAAAGTACATACTAGCAAATGCTAGAAAATGATGCGACGATTCAATCCCATGAGGTGTCTGTGAACAAGATGATAAAGACACCAGATCAACACGAGTCAAGGGCCAGTTCCATAACATATTCACTCTATTCTTGCTAAAACATTATCATCATCGAAAAATGTGCAAAATAAGTAGGTTGCAGATCAAGAGTGTTCATAATGAAAGATCCAACACGTCCATTTGCGTTAAGACTTTAGCTCTATGAAAAAACAATTGGCATCAAGTCAAAGTAGTTGCTCAGTACACGATCCAACACGTCTGATATGGCTAAAAATGGGGTTAAATCGGAGCCGTCCAGATTGGACACGAATCTTGATGCTCGGGGGAAAAATGGTAACTTCACAATCAAGCAAATCCAAGACGGGTACCGAATCTCCTTTTCACAGATCCTATAACCCGCAAACAGACCCACTCCAACTGGGTACGGGTCCCGACCCAAGGCAAACCCAAACCAACAAGGGGCAAATCAGGATCCCTGATTTTGCCAAATCAGCACCCCTGATTTGCTCCCACCGGGAATCAAGGGCTAATCTCCCAAAACAGAATAGGAGGATTTCCCTCCTTGCTGTTAGGCAGGAAATCATGCCCCTAACCGCTCCAAAGGCGACTATAAATATGACCCCTCTACCACCATGACCAGGTTAATCAATCATTCACCACTTTTAAGCTCTTTGTTAATCTTTTCTGATTACTGACAAGAGCGTCGGAGGGTACGTCGCCGGAATCAACCCCGGTGTTTCGCACTTCCTCGCAGGTCGCGGCAGGAGCGAGAAGGCCGAGTCAACTGTTCAGGTTGTTCCCGTACTCACAAGTTCTATCTGTTTACTCCCACACCGAAATCAGCGGTGACAGATTGGTGCCGTCTGTGGGAAACCACCACACGAACAGCCTCAGCTATTCCTCGTCGTCCGCTGCAGCCATGCCTCCGAAGAAGGTCAAATCTAGAGGGTCCAACCGGGTGGCCAATCCCGCCGACCCTACGGAGGAAGCCCCGGTCAACCCTATTCCACAATCCAATCTCCCTCCGTCGGCACAGCAGGTCCCTCCTCCTCATCCCAATCAGCAACCCAACAACGGTCCGTCCGGTCACAATGGTCGGAAGGGAAAGCAGCCCCTCAATCCAGGACATGTCTCTGTCCATAATGGGTCCTCGGACTCGATGGCTTCCCATCATCCCGACCTCTGCATCACACTTCTGAACCGCCAGAAGGACGACGACCTCCGCACCCATCTTGACGAGAGTCGGGCCCGAGAGGGAGCCTCCCGCCAGCGTCAAGGTGAGCGGTCCCCACGCCGCCGAGACGGCAGAAGGTCCCCGGACCGCAGAGGCCGAGCGGCGTCCCCCGAGCGCCGAAGGAGGAGGTCCCGGTCCCCCAGGGATCGGCGTCATCCGAGGGACCGAGAAGTGCCTATCAGTCGGGCCGAATTCCTCCAATTTCAGGAGACCGTTATGCAGGCTCTTAACCTCCGGCAGAATGTCCAGAATGCACGGAGGGCTCCGACGCCCCCGAGGGATCCCAGTCCTCGCCGCCGAACCCGGAGCCCTTCCCCGGCTCCCAGCCGCCAACAGCGACAACCGAGCCCTCACCGGTCCCAGGATTATCGGCGCCGCAGTCCGCGCTCCCCTTCCTATGAAGAGGAGTCCGGGGGGTCATACGATTACCAGTGGAGGGACGATGCCCTTATCCGCCGTCTCCATGAGGTGGAGAGGCGTATCGGCCGCATTGACAAGGAGGAAGAGTCCCGAGCAGGAACATTCCGTTCGAGCCGACCCCCCTTCTCACGGTCTATCATGGAGGCCCATATACCGAGGAGTTTCAAACCGCCACAGTTTGAAACATACTCAGGGGAATCCGACCTGGTCGACCACGTCGAAAGCTTCAAAACCCTGATGCTCATCCATCAAGCTTCGGACGCTGTACTCTGCAGGACCTTCCCTGCCACCCTCAGGGGGGCGGCTCGGGAATGGTATTCCAGGCTCGCCCCCTCCTCCATCTTCTCGTTCGAGCAGTTTGAGACACTGTTCATTACTCACTTCGTGAGTAGCAGGCGAGCCGAGAAGACAAGTCTCTCCCTGCTGAACCTGCGGCAGGCAAGGGAAGAGAAGCTGCGGGACTACGTGAAGAGATTCACCGCGGAGGTCAGGTCTATCGCCTCCTTAGACCAGTCCGTGGCGACCGTGGCGTTCCAGTCGAACGTCCTCAACGCGAACCTCCACTCGTCCCTAGCAAAGAAGCCCCCGCATGACTTCGCCGACCCTCCTCCTGAGGTGCGAGAAGTACATCCGGGCAGAGGAGGCCGAAGCCCTTCCGAGCTTCGGAGGGCCCTCCGCAGGGTCGAAAAGGAAGGCGACAGGGGAAGAGGGGTCCAAGAAAGCCCAGAAGGACAGTGGCGGTCACCGTCGCGCTCCCCCCAGATTCGAGAAGTTCACTCCCCTCACCACCAACGTCTCCACTATCCTGATGGAGGTCGAGAAGGAGGGGGTCATCCCTCCGGCGCCGAGGATGCACACCCCGGCAAAGAGGAGGAACAAAGATAAGTGGTGTCGTTACCACCGAGACCACGGCCACGACACGAACGACTGTCGGGCCTTGAAGGACGAGATCGAAGCCCTCATCCGGAGGGGGCAATTGGCAAAGTTAGTGAAGACGAACGACCGGGCGGATCGCAATTCTCCTCCGGCTAGGGGGGCTAACAAGCGCCCTGAGCGGCGCGAAGAAACACCCAAGTTCGAGGAGGAAAGGATTCTGCACATGATCCACGGAGGCCCCATGGGTGGCTCCTCTAATACGTCCCGGAAAGCCTTCGTCCGAGAGGTGAACTCGGTTCACAGTGCTCCTCCTCCCAAAGGTCTCGGCGTCCCTGTGTCCTTCTCGGACGCCGACCTCGAAGGAGTCCGAACCCCACACTGTGATGCCCTCGTCATCGACCTCCGCATGGCCAACTTCAAGGTGCAGAGGATTTTGGTGGACAATGGGAGTTCGGTCAATATCCTTTTCCTCTCGGCCTTCCGAGGCCTGCAGCTGTCCCGAGACCGTCTCAAGCCGGCCGGATACACACTCCATGGGTTCACGGGGGTCCCGGTAACCGTCGAAGGGGTGATAACCTTAGACGTTACTGCGGGAAGCACCCCTACTACCCGGACCGAGCCGATGGACTTCATGGTCGTCGACGTCCCGGCAGCGTATAACGTCATCCTAGGCCGACCCGGGCTTGCCGCCCTGGAGGCTGTCCCCTCGGCGTATCATTTGAAGATGAAGTTCCCCACTCGCTCTGGAGTAGGGGAAGTAAGGGGAAGCCAAGAAACAGCCCGGAAGTGCTACATGACTTCCACCGGTGGGCCAGTGCTCTCGCTCGAGACACTGGAGATCCCCGAGCCGAAGGCTCGCCCAACGTCCGAGCCGGCGGACGAGTTAGAAGAAGTGCTCTTCTCAGACGAGGAGCCGAGCCGGAAGTTCCTCATCAGCAAGTCCTTGCCGACCGTGCTGTATTCTGACTTGGTGAGGTGCATCCGGGATAACCGCGACCTGTTTGCTTGGTCGGCCGCGGACATGCCCGGCATTTCCGAGGAACTGCTCGTCCATCGCCTGAGCGTCGAACCGGGGTGCAAACCGGTTCAGCAGAAGAGGCGGAAGTTCGCTCCCGAGCAACAGCAGGCCATCAAGGAAGAGGTTGATAAACTTCTAAAGGCCAAGTTCATACAGGAGGTAAATTACCCCGAGTGGCTGTCGAATGTTGTGATGGTCAAGAAGTCCAATGGCTCGTGGAGGATATGCATTGACTTCACCGACCTGAACAAGGCGTGTCCGAAGGATCCCTTCCCGCTCCCGAACATCGACACCCTTATAGACGCCACCTCGGGCCATGAGCTCCTCAGCTTCATGGATGCTTTCTCGGGATACAATCAGATCCGAATGTTCCCTCCGGACATTCCGAAGACCTCCTTCGTCACCGACCAAGGCCTCTACTGCTACCGAGTAATGCCGTTCGGCTTGAAGAACGCAGGCGCCACCTACCAGCGCCTCGTCAACAAGGTCTTCCAGAACCAGATTGGCCGAAACATGGAGGTGTACGTTGATGACATGCTCGTCAAGAGCATTCGCGGCACCAATCATGTAGCCGACCTCCAAGAGGCATTTGGCGTGTTGAGGAAGCACAACATGCGACTGAACCCGAACAAATGTGCATTCGGGGTCTCCTCGGGAAAATTCCTCGGCTTCATGGTAAGCCAACGAGGGATCGAAGCTAATCCCGAGAAGATTAAGGCCATATTAGACATGGCCCCGCCTCGGAACATCAAAGAGGTGCAGAAGCTCACTGGTCGGCTCGCTGCTATCGGTCGGTTCCTCTCTAAGTCGGGGGAGAAGTGCCTCCCCTTCTTCAAGGCACTCAGGGGGACTAAGGGCTTTGAATGGGGCCAACCGCAACAGGAATCATTCGAACAGCTGAAGGCCTACTTGGTAAACCCCCCTCTGCTCAGCAAACCAGTCCCGAGCGAGACTCTCTTTGTCTACTTGGCTGCTTCCGAGCAGACCCTGAGCGCGGTCTTAGTAAGGGAGGAGGACCGAACACAGAGGCCAATCTACTACGTGAGCAAGGTGCTCCGGGACGCCGAGCTCCGCTATCCGAGGATAGAGAAGATAGCCTACGCTCTGGTCATGGCAGCGAGGAAGCTTCGGCCGTACTTCCAATCTCACTCGGTCGTTGTCCTGACCGACCAACCCTTAAAGCAGATCCTCTATAAGCCAGAGACCTCGGGCCGGCTGATGAAATGGTCCATAGAGCTGAGCCACCACGACATCTCTTACCAACCTCGGACAGCAATTAAGGCGCAAGCTCTCGCCGACTTCATTGTAGAGTCCACTATCCCTGAGGTCGGCCACGTCCCGAAGGGACCTCCCATCTGGACAGTCTTCGTGGACGGATCCTCGTGTAATGAAGGAAGCAGCGCTGGCATCATTCTGAACGGCCCTGACAACTTCGTGCTCCAGTACGCGATCCGCATGAGCTTCAAAGCCTCGAACAACGAGGCGGAGTACGAGGCACTCATTGCTGGGCTCGGACTCGCCCGAAGCGCTGGAGCTCGGTGCCTCCGGATTCACAGTGATTCCCAACTAGTTGTGAACCAGGTCTTGGGTGAATATGAAGCCCGAGACGAGCGAATGGCGAAGTACCTCGCCAAGGTCCAGGACCTCATGGGCCGGTTCGAAGAGGCGCTCATTCAACGGGTCCCCCGGGAGGAGAATTCACAGGCCGACGCCCTCTCCAAGTTGGCCTCGTCCTCCTTACAAGGTCTCGAGCAGACCGTACTGATTGAAGTCCTCTCTAAGCCAAGCATCGAAGACGAGGCATCTGGCTCGGCGGAGTCCTTGCCAGTCATGCTGCAGGACAATTGGATGAAGCCACTGATGGAATTCCTAAGGGACGGGGTTCTACCCTCAGATCCCAAGGAAGCACGCCGAGTCAGAACCCGGGCCGAACGCTATGTCTTGATCGAGGGGGTCCTATACAAACGCTCTTTCTCTCAAGTAGACGGCCGACCGTACCTAAGGTGCCTCTCTCCGGATCAGGCCGAATACGCCCTACAAGAGCTTCATGAAGGCATCGGAGGGGCACACTCTGGGTTTAGGTCCTTGGCTCGGAAAGCTTTGAATTATGGGTACTTCTGGCCGACCCTTCTTCAAGACGCCGAGCGACACGTTCGGCAGTGCAGCTCCTGTCAAAGACACGCCAGCATCCGTTGCCTCCCTCAGGCCAACCTCGCCTCCCTATCAAGTCCGATCCCTTTTGCAATGTGGGGCATGGACTTACTAGGGCCCTTCCCTCCGGCTCCGGGTCAGTTCAGGTTCTTGGTTGTAGCCATTGACTACTTCTCAAAGTGGGTCGAGGCCGAGCCCCTCACCACGATAACCGAGAACAAAGTAGTACAGTTCTTCTGGAAGAGCATTATATGTAGGTTCGGCGTCCCCCGAGTCCTTGTGACGGACAACGGGACTCAGTTCACCGGCTCGGCATTCCGAGCTCTGTGCGATGACCTCGTCATTCAGCAGCGCTTCTCGTCTGTCTCACACCCTCAGTCGAACGGACAGGCCGAGAATGCCAATAAGCAGATCCTCGCAGGCATCAAGAAAAGGTTGAACAGGTGTTTGAAGGGCTTGTGGGTGGAGCAACTCCCTAATGTGTTATGGAACTACCGCACAAGCAAGCGGACGCCCACCGGAGAGTCCCCTTTCAATCTTACCTACGGGGCCGAGGCCGTGATACCCCTCGAGGTCGGAATACCTTCCCCTCGGCTCATAGCCTATGACGAAACACAGAACGCCAGGGACCTCCGAGGAAACTTGGACCTGATAGATGAGCTAAGAGAAAGGGCATCGATTCGGCAGCAGAATTATCGAAGAAGGGTCGAGCTAGCGTACAACAAAAAGGTCCGACCCGCCGACCTTAAGCAAGGAGATTTGGTCTTGAGAAAGCTAGCCATATCCCTCCCCAGTCAGAAGAGCAAGCTGGCTCCGAACTGGGAAGGTCCGTACCGGATCACAAAAGTTGTTCGGCCTGGGGCATACCGTCTCGAAGACATGGAGGGAAGAGAGCTTCCGAGAACCTGGAATGCCGACCACCTCCTAAAATACCAAGAGAGCGTTCCGGCGCCACTCTAAGTAACAGGGAGTGTCGAGCCATTCCTATCCTCCGACTTGTAACCCATTTTTCATAAATTGTACTATGTAAAACGGTTCGCCGTCCATTATCAATAAAGAAAACCCCCTTCATGCTTATGAATTTATATACTTCTCTCTGCTCTTGTCTTGTGATTTCTAAGCTGTGGTTTGAACCAATGGTTCAGAGTCCACGTTCGGCTCGACCTCACCTTCTCGGCTCGTCCCCGGACGAGCCGGGGGTAGACCGTCGTTCGGAACTGCTCCCACAACTGTTGAACTAACACCGATAGTTCGGAGTCCAACACTCGGTTCGACTCTACCACCTCGGCTCGTCCCCGGACGAGCCAGGGGTAGATCACCGTTCGGAATTGCTCCCACAACTGTTGAACTAACACCAATGGTTCGGAGTCCAACACTCGGTTCGACTCTACCACCTCGGCTCGTCCCCGGACGAGCCAGGGGTAGATCACCGTTCGGAATTGCTCCCACAACTGTTGAACTAACACCAATGGTTCGGAGTCCAACACTCGGTTCGACTCTACCGCCTCGGCTCGTCCCCGGACGAGCCAGGGGTAGATCACTGTTCGGAATTGCTCCCACAACTGTTGAACTAACACCGATAGTTCAGAGTCCAACACTCGGTTCGACTCTACCACCTCGGCTCTCCCCGGACGAGCCAGGGGTAGATCACCGTTCGGAATTGCTCCCACAACTGTTGAACTAACACCAATGGTTCGGAGTCCAACACTCGGTTCGACTCTACCACCTCGGCTCGTCCCCGGACGAGCCAGGGGTAGATCACCGTTCGGAATTGCTCCCACAACTGTTGAACTAACACCAATGGTTCAGAGTCCAACACTCGGTTCGACTCTACCGCCTCGGCTCGTCCCCGGACGAGCCAGGGGTAGATCACCGTTCGGAATTGCTCCCACAACTGTTGAACTAACACCGATAGTTCGGAGTCCAACACTCGGTTCGACTCTACCACCTCGGCTCGTCCCCGGACGAGCTAGGGGTAGATCACCGTTCGGAATTGCTCCCACAACTGTTGAACTAACACCGATGGTTCGGAGTCCAACACTCGGTTCGACTTTACCTCCGCGGCTCGTCCCCGGACGAGCCAGGGGTAAATCGCCGTTCGGAATTGCTCCCACAGCCGTCGAACTCTGCGACAACCCCGAAGGCAAACACTTGGTCAAAACCCTGCCCTAAAGATTGCTTTCCGGAAATCCTCTACGTTGTGGCGAGCACTCGGCTTACATTCAGTCCAAGCCTCGTCACGGAAACGGGAGAAGATAAGAAGGGTGGGCCTACTCCTCGGTCGGAATCCGAGCAAGTGCCATTCCGAGCCCGCAAACGGAGAAAATGCACTTTCTCCTCAACTTTCGCGCCTGATCTCGATCAGACGGCGCAGATCTCACCAACGACACTAAACGACAAGATAGTGTTTCCTAGGGAAATGTACCCGTCTCGAGATGCGCGTCGACATCCGATGTCTCAGATTCTGCCACGTCGCTCGGTACGCAGAGACTCCCTGTCTCCGGTCGGCAGCCGAGCAAGTGCCATTCCGAGCCCGCAAACGGAGAAAATGCACTTTCTCCTCAACTTTCGCGCCTGATCCCGATCAGACGGCGCAGATCTCACCAACGACACTAAACGACAAGATAGTGTTTCCTAGGGAAATGTGCCCGTCTCGAGATGCGCGTCGACATCCGATGTCTCAGATTATGCCACGTCGCTCGGTACGCAGAGACTCCCTGTCTTCGGTCGGCAGCCGAGCAAGTGCCATTCCGAGCTCGCAAACGGGGAAAACTCATTTTCTCCTCCAGCTTCGTGCGTGATCTCGATCAAACGGCCCAGATCTCGCCACCTGCGCTAAACGACGAGATAGCATTTTCTTGGGAACTGCGCCACCTCGAGATCCGTGCTTACAGTCAACGCTAAACGACAAAACAAGGCACGCGCAGGAGCCCGTTCGGTTCAACGCTCTCGCCGACAAAACTACAACGTCCGGCCCAAGTTCCTCGGCACGGCCAACCCAATTACAAGCAAGACAAATATGCAAAGCAATGAAAGGGAATTTTATTAATTGTCGGCGCATAATACAAAGCATTCCATTACAAGGTGTTGGCAAACAAAACCTACAATGCCCGACCTACTACACTCGTCTCTCATATAGAAACATCCTCGCTAGACTGTTCATCCTCCTCGGCTGGCAGCTCCTCTGCCTCCCCCCGGAGCTTCGCCATCACAGCCCGCAAGTGCCGCATCTTCGAGAGCAAGTCATCCCGCTCGGCGATAATCTTCGACTGAATGTGCCGAATGCATTTGACCCGCAGAGAGTTGCTGAATGCGGTCTGCGAGTCTTCATCCTCTCCTGCGGGGCTCAGCTCGACGATCCTATTCTCCAAGCGTTGGATCTCGGCTTCCCGGAGACTGAGGACCAACGAAAGATGGGCCCACTCACTCTCGGCTCGGCGTAACTTCAGATCGGCGCTCCCGGGGCTCAGAACCACCGTTCCAGAAGTGGCCTCGGATTCGGAGTCTTCGTTCGAATGCTCGGAGTCCGAGCCATGGATCGTCACCACGAGCTGAAAAGAAGGGAAAAAGAATAACACAATTTCAATACACCGCCGAAGTCCAACACTTGGAAAAATTTTCTAAGGAAACTTTCAAGATTCACATTCCGATGTAATGGTGTTACAGATGGCCGAACCGACCCTACAATCAAGCTTTACAACAACCAACGAAAGTGAAAAACAACAAGGTCAAGGTCTCCTCGGAAGGGGAATGCTTCGGTTTAGGGATACGCGAGAACGACGAGGTCTGCCCTCCGAACTCGATCCTAAACCAACGAAGCGCGACCCCCCTTCGCTGCTAGCTCTAACCACGGCGCCTGCCGAGGCCCCGCTCGACGAGACAGCCGCGCTGCTCTGCGCGTCAGCCGGACTCCGCCTGGTCATAGGCGAGCGTGTCGCAAGCTCATAAAACGTAATCCCCCTCTCACTTTCTTCGCGGGTGCACGAAGTACTGCGAACGTTAGCCCCCTCTCCGGTGCAGGCTTGAGCGACGCGATCTCCTCCTCCAGTTCGATAATCCTGTCTCTAAGAACGTCGTCCTTCGCCAACTTCTTCGGACGAGAGGGTCTTGACGAGCCGGAGGCATTAGTACCATCGGCAGCGAGCCGGCGGAAGTGGGTGACCTCGATTCCCCTATCTATCGTGATCCTTCTGAGCCTGTCGACGTCGGCCACTAATCTCTTGCGCTCGGCCGATGCCTTCTCCAGCTCGGATGCCAGCTTCTCTGCCACCGCCGAGCGTTCCCTCTCCGCCAATTCCAGGTGTTGGACCTCTGCCAAAAGATCGTCATTCCTCTGCTCGGCGGCGGTTAGCTCCCCGCGGAGCCGCTCGACTTCCCCTTCGGGGCAAAGGGCTTGGTAGTGCTTCCGCAGTTGATACAGCTCGCGGCACTGCCTCCGTAGAACTGCCCTCACCTCCTCCGCCTGGCCGAGCAGAAGAAACCGCCTCTGTCGGCTGTCCTTGAGCTCACGCTTCATTTTGGCCAACTCCTTCCGAAGGTAGACGAGCTCCGTGACCGGACCGAACTTCACCTGAAAAGCAGAGATAAATCCGATACCCAACACTCGGAAACATCTACGGCTAGTCACACACAAATCCAAAGTTCAACACTTGGGCAAATTTTGGCCAAACAAAATATTTTCATTTCAAAATCAAGGTGAAAGTTTTACACTAGCGGTGGCCAGTCCACAGTTAGGCTTACAAAAGAAAAAAGACAAAAAAAAGACAACCGAGTCAGGGGTCGACCTTTTTGACGCTCGGGTCCGTCGACCCCCCGGTCTTGTCACCGCCATCGCCCTCGCCTCCGCCTTCGCTCCAGCTCTCCTCCTCGGATTCATCCTCCTCCTCGCCCTCGGCTTCGGTTTCCCCGGGGCCCTCGACGGCTTCCGTCTCTCCCAAAGGCCCGAGCATCCCCTCGGGCACACCCTCCTCCCCTTCCACGGGGTCGTAAAAGTGGTAGGAAGAGGTGTCGAAGCCCGGGTTCCTTCCGGCTATGTGAGTCAGCGCTCGACCATAGGCTTCCTCCATGTTCTGGAGCATATGCTGAGCAGCCTCCTCCTGCACGGCCTTCTTCACCTTCTTCACCTTCTTCAGGTGCTTGGCCTTGGTCATCTCGGCCCTCTTCTGAGCCTTCTCCGCCTCCGACCGAGCGTTGGCCAGGGCCTCCTTCAGCTCGGCGACCTCCTTCTCCGAGGCCTCAAGTTTAGCCGCCGTGTCCTTCGACAGCTGAATGGACTTGGCCAGCTGCTCCTCCAACCCCTTCACCTCGTCAGCCCTCCTCGTCGAGAGGAGTTGCTCGGCATCAAGCCGCTGCGTGGCCTTGACGCGCTCCGCCCTCTCCCGTTCCTTCTCCTGCTCCTTGTTCGCCATCTCCTCGACCAGGAAGTTGAAGTGGCAGAGGGTCTGGAAAAGAGCGGCGGATTAAAATCCGAACCCAAATACTTAGAAAAAACTCAAGGGAAGAAAAGCCAAAGAGAAAGAGCCCGGCCAACTTACCGACATAGTATTCCGAGCAATCTGCATCACGGCGTCCCCTGCTTGCCCGGCCTTCAGGGTCGCTCGGTCCTTCGGGGTCGGCAGGTGCTTCACGGCCTCCATGCAGATGTTGCCATCGCCCAAGAAGCCATCGACCTGCATGACCTGCCAGTCGGGGACGAAGATCTGTTTGTGACGCTCGGTCAGGATCTTCTCCGCCTCGGCAGTAAGGGGCGGAACTTGGAGGGACAACACCTCCGTCACGCCGAACGTGCCACTCGACGAACCAGGAGCGTCCCCCTTTGGGGTCGGTGTCGGCGCATCCGGGGCGGGCGGGTCGAGGACCTGGACCTCCCCATGGTCAAGGACCATGACCTTCGGCTGCTCGGCAGCCTTCGCAACCGAAGGCTTCTTCGCAGGCCGGCTCTCCTGAATCTCCGCCGCCGACCTCTTCTTCTTCTCCTGCTCCGAACGACCCTTCGCCATCAGAGCCTTGTAATCCATTTTCATCGTCTCTGCAAAAGCCGAGTAAAAAAACTTAGAAAAATTTTCATGAGCTTTGAACAAAGAATATAAATACCAGAAGCGTACGAGGGTCGATCGGACTGAGACCCCCACGGAACAGATCCTCCTCTGTAATATCTTTCCAACTCATGGTTGGCAGAGCGAGGAGCTTCCTCCGGACCTCGGCCTCTCCCTCATTCAGCGGCACCTCCCTCTTGGTCTGTTTGGGCAGACCCTCCGTCGCCCAAACCGCCGGTATCACCCACGGCATCAGGGATCGGACGAGGAAGTACTTTTCCTTCCAATGTTTGATCGAGTCCGAATTCTCGATCAGCTTCACGCCCGGCCGGGGCGACAGATAAAACCTCTGTTCATCTTTCCTTGGCTGGCAAGGTCGATAGAGATTTCGAAAGAGGAACATACTCGGTTTAGCGCCGACCTCTTGGCATCGAAGGACGAAGGCTGTAACGTGCCTCCATGTGTTCGGCATCAGCTGAGCAGGGCTCAAACCGTAAAAGACCAGGACCTCAACCACGAACGGATGGAGGGGAAAGCGGAGTCCGGCAATAAGGGAATCGACCGGGAAGACGCACACGTCCGGCGAGCAGCTCGTGTTGGCTCGAAAACCCAGCCCGGGGAGAAGCAGGACATACTCAAGCGGGATCCGGAATCCCTCTCGGATAAGCCGAAGGTCATCCTCGGTGAGCGACGAGATAGCATGGTCCACCTCGGAAACCTCCCTTGGCTCATTCTCCTCCACCAGTGGGGCCGTACCTTGAGTCACTTTCCCCAAGACGTCCTCGGCGTAGTCCCGAACACTGCCTACACTCGACAAGATAATGGGCTGCCGACCGAACGCCCCCGCCGTCTTCGGCGTCTCCACGATGGTGACCACTCCCTTGCCCTTCCGGGACACCGCCTCAACCTCCCTAGGCTGCTCGGCCACATCGCCCTCTCTGTCCGGACGAACGACCTCCTGCTCGCTCGGCTCCGCTACTCCCTTCTCTTTATCCCCTCGGCCAATGGCTTGTCCCGAGGCGGGGGTCTCATCCGTGATATTAACCATTTCTAAGAGAGAAGAGAGAGAGAGAGACTGACCTTGAAGTGACGTGTACGGTCGGAAAGTTTGCCGGAACTAAGAACGCTACCGCGACAGCTAGCAACGCCACCAGGGAGCTAAAAACTTCGAAGCAAAGTAAAAACGGAAGAGAGAGAGTAAAAGTGAAAAGTGAAGACTTGGTCTTAGGGGGGGTGAAGATTTATAGTAAAATTGGGACGTCCCTTGGACTTCCAACGAAAATTCGCGACTTTTGGGCTGCTCTCGAAACGTCGCGAAGGCCCATCACCACTACCTCCCTCACCAAGTCAGCTGGCTCGGCTCCTGCAGATCCGAATCCGAGCTACAAGCAATCCGAACATGCCGGCAATAGGGCCCGGTCGGAATCCGAGCAAGCGCCTTCCCGAGCGTGTAAACGGGGAAAACTCACTTTCCCCTCAACTTTCGCGCCCGATCACGATCAGACGGCCCAGATCTCGCCATGAACACTAAACGACAAGATAGTGTTTTCTTGGGAGCTGCGCCCGTCTCGAGATGCGCGCCATCATCCAACAGCTCAGGATAC
Organism: Hemerocallis citrina; assembly: GCA_017893485.1. Taxonomy (NCBI): domain Eukaryota; kingdom Viridiplantae; phylum Streptophyta; class Magnoliopsida; order Asparagales; family Asphodelaceae; genus Hemerocallis; species Hemerocallis citrina. Next base: position 42,430,903 of record CM030359.1, read on the forward strand.
GCCACGTCACTCGGACGATTGAGCCTTCGGACGCCCCACCTATACCTAGAAGGAACCGAAAAAATTTTGATTCAGTTTTGAGGCGCCGCCTTCGGCGAGCGCCCCCCAGGTCCCGTGTCTCGACTGGTATTCCACCGACCCACGGGCCCCGGTCAGAAACAGATCGGCGCTCCCCCCATCTCTAACTCCTCCGGGCTGACATCCATCAGAAGCCATCAGCCCGGAAGGAAGACAGAGATGGGAGGGGACCCATCAACACTCAGAGATCGGAAGAAACGCACCGTTCCGAGCTAGTTGTTTCCAACTGGAAGGCGCGGCTTGTCAGAGGGCTCTGACCGCAGCGCCTTCACAGTTGCAAACAACAGACTCGGACGGTCCAGAAGCCCGAGCTGCAACTCATGATGAAGCGCACCATTCTAAGCTAGTTGGTTGCAACTGGAAGGCCCAGTTTGTCAGAGGACTCTGACAGCGGTGCCTTCACAGTTGCAACAAACGGACTCGGATGGCCCGGAGATCGGCATCGGACATGGATCATCACTCTCCCACCAAGACCTCCGCTCACTTCGACACTCACTTTGGAGCAACCAAAGAAAGCAGAAGATCTTGGTGAGAGAACGACCACCCATCCTCCCGAAGAGGCCCACACCCCCGGTCCGGACTATGGTCGTCGCCACTACTGCCTTATCCCCTCCCGCTCCTGACATCCCCTTCGGAGCAGTGAGGAACGGGAGAAGAATAAGACAACAGAGCGACCACCCGTCCCTCTGAAGTAACTCATCCCTCGGATCCGGACTACGGTCGTCACCACTACTACCTCGTCCCCCCTCGCTCCTAACATCCACTTTGGGGCCGTCAGGAACAAAGGGAAAACCAGGCAGAAGAGCGACCACCTCTCCGGACCTCAAGAGAGAAGCTACCCAAGGCAGATGCCTCCGAGGTCTGAAACTCAATGTTGATTGCGACTGAAATGACAAAGGGAGTGGGGTACTTATAGCCTGCCTCCAAGAACCAGCCATTATGACCCTCGGAAGTTGAAACGCCGCGCATTAATTGAAGGAATTATCATTAATGACATCGGGAAGGCGGAACGCCGCACAAGTCCCGAAGCACCATTAATGCCATGGGGAACAGAGCCATCTCGGATTGCCAAAACCCCCTGTCTTCGGTCGGCTGCCGAGCAAGTGCCTTCCCGAGCGTGTAAACAGGGAAAACTCACTTTCCCCTCAACTTTCGCGCCTGATCACGATCAGACGACCCAAATCTCGCCGAGAGCACTAAACGACAAGATAGTGTTTTCTTGGGAGCAGCGCCCGTCTCGAGATGCGCACCATCATCCAACGACTCAGATAGCGCCACGTCACTCGGACGACCGAAGCCACGCCCCCTCGGTCGGCATCCGAGCAAGTGCCTTCCCGAGCTGGTAAATGGAAAAAAAAGACACCGAGCAACTTAAACCGTTGGATCTCTCAGAAGTTCGCGCTCCCAACGATGAACAGCCCAGATTGCGCCACGTGCGCTAAAAGACAAGATAGCATTTTCTTGGAAAACGCGCCACCATCCGATGGCTCAGATTGCGCCACGTCGCTCGGAACGCCGAACCCCCTAGTCTCCGGTCGGCAGCCGAGCAAGCGCCTTTCCGAGCTCGAAAATGGAGAAAAACGCTGCCGAGCTATAACAGCCGTCAGATCCTTCCGAAATTTGTGCTCGTCCATGATCAACGGCTCAGATCAAGCCACGCCATTAATCGGTATTTAAATCGTTTTTTATTTATTTTAATCGTTTTATTTGTTTAAAAATTGCGAAAAAATTACTAAAAATTCGGGAAAATTAGCTAAAAATTCTGGAAAATAATTGAAAATTCGGGGGCACGCTTCCGAACCCCGGAGCGAACAATTATTACCCCGAATGCACCGCTAAGGCCCCCGAACGATTAGCAAACACATCGCAGAATTAAACAAATACTTCGAAAAAAGTAGATAAAAGACTGTCAGATACCCGACGCGGCTCAAGAACAGCACACGATGTCAAAAATTACCTCAATACCCCCTTTCTTAGATCCAAGATCCTCCATTCGGACACCGATACAACTCCACCTGCCACTAAAACAGTTAATCTACTCCTCAAAGTCTGACCACACTCAGTCTTTAGGAGTGGGGGGCTCGTGATATGGCTAAAAATGGGGTTAAATCGGAGCCGTCCAGATTGGACACGAATCTTGATGCTCAGGGGCAAAATGGTAACTTCACACTCAAGCAAATCCAAGACGGGTACCGGATCTCCTTTTCACAGATCCTATAACCCGCAAACAGACCCACTCCAACTGGGTACGGATCCCGACCCAAGGCAAACCCAAACCAACAAGGGGCAAATCAGGATCCCTGATTTTGCCAAATCAGCACCCCTGATTTGCTCCCACCGGGAATCAAGGGCTAATCTCCCAAAACAGAATAGGAGGATTTCCCTCCTTGCTGTTAGGCAGGAAATCATGCCCCTAACCGCTCCAAAGGCGACTATAAATATGATCCCTCTACCACCATGACCAGGTTAATCAATCATTCACCACTTTTAAGCTCTTTGTTAATCTTTTCTGATTACTGACAAGAGCGTCGGAGGGTGCGTCGCCGGAATCAACCCCGGTGTTTCGCACTTCCTCGCAGGTCGCGGCAGGAGCGAGAAGGCCGAGTCAACTGTTCAGGTTGTTCCCGTACTCACAAGTTCTATCTGTTTACCCCCACACCGAAATCAGCGGTAACAACGTCCATTTGCGTTAAGACTTTAGCTCTATGACAAAACAATTGGCATCAAGTCAAAGTAGTTGATCATATACTGCCACATATGGGGTTATATGATTGCTATTTAACACACTAAAGAAGGGAAATCAACATGAGAAGTTACATTCCTAGATATACATATGCTACTTGCACAAAAAAAAAATAGCAAACGCACAAAATGCCAACAAACAATTAGCATAAATGATTTAGCATTAGGTAAGAATTCATTTTTAGAGGTATAACATACTTTTTTCCGACTACTGATTATTCCTTTATCCAACACTTCAAAATTTTCGTAGGAATTGTGTTTACAGTTAACATTTATGTGTCTAGAATGTTTGTAGGAACTGAAGGATGGCTCTAGAACATTACAGTGAACTTTTTGTGGGAAAAACCAACCTATTAAGTCGAATAATAGTTATTCCAATTTGCAAACAATATTTGCATAGATAGCATCATATCAATTCTGTGCATTGCACAGATTCGTCGCTAGGATATATAGTTTAAGAAAAGCAGGTTACATGTGTGTGTGCATACATATTATAAGGATAACATACAATATGCTCTCCCTTTACCATATACCATCCCTTCAAACAAACACATATAACAATCTCTAATAACATTTTCTTCATATTCCTCCTAATTTTTTTCTATTACTGTTTTATATTTCCAACAAAAAAAACCCATGATTCCAAAACCATAATAGCCTTCAAGACTTTTTCATGTTTAAACACATTATTATTCAGATTTAATTATATTAAAAAAAGAACTTTAATGATTAACCATTCCATAATGATAAAAACATAAATTAAACAAACAATTCTACATCAAATGAACAAGAAAATGAATGATTGAACAACAAAAATTGAGTACTTCTATCAGAAATACCGACCTCATTGTTCCCCAAATTCGCTTTCTTTTGTGATTCTTCACTCCTTCCTACAAATCAACAACAAGCGCACGAAATTTAAAGACTGGAATGGATCTAAACAATGAAAGATATGAGGAATTGATGAAGAAAGTTTTTTAGGGTTTGAAATTTTACCAGAGATAATTGAAGGCGGGGCGGCAAGAGATTGAAACCCTAGCTCGAGTCTCGGCATTAAATAGAGGTGGAGAATTTTCAGATTAGTCGTTTCAAATTGTACAAAACATAAACTAAATATTGAGGGATCTGGATTAGAGAGAACTTCTGAACCTGAGAGATTGATTAGAGAGATTAAGGGATCTGGATGCCCTAGCTACTTTCAGAGCTCTAGGGTGGAGGAAGGTGGAGATGGAATTCGATGGCTTGGGAATGGAAAGGAAAGGAGAGGAGAAGAGACATGGTGTTGGCATTGGGCTGAAGACGGCGACGGTGACAACAACGTCGACAGCAACATCGAAAACGACATCGACAGCAACGTCGACAGCAACAGCGATGGCGGCAGCAACAACAATGGCGGCAACGACAACGACGACAACGGTGACCAGTTTTGATTTGGGTTTGGAGAGATTTGGGGGTTTAGAGATTTGTGGGGATTTTGAGAGATTTGGGGGATTTTGAGAGGTCTGAGGGGATTCTAAGAAGTTTCGAGACTCTATCCCGACGTGTTTCTGTACCAAATGCAGGGATAGATAATATCTATTGCGGCGCCTTCCATTAATGCCGTTAAATAATGACGTGATAGACCTCTTAGATTTTTGCAGGGCGTTTTATTAAAATGCTGGCACAAAAATATCAGGATAGACCATTTATTTTGTAGTACCGTTGTCAACTCCAAACCCATCACTCGTCGCCCCTCAACCAACCCATCTTCATCCATCGCCATTACCCATCACCGCCTCGTCCCTCGTCCTCGCCGTGCACCCCCGCAACCTCCGAAGATCCCCATCGATCTAGTCGTTGCCGTCCAAGCCCAGTTCGTCGCCCTCTATTTCGGTGGGGAGACAGAGTCGCTCGTCGCTGTTCTCCTCGCCGCTGTCGTCGCTTCCCGACCGTGGCGTGCCTCCGTTGTCGCTAATAGCCATCGCATCGCTCTGCCTCGTCCCGAGCTCGCCACAGTCGTCACCAGAGGTCCCCTGCACGCTCTCTTTCTCTCTTTCTGTCGAAACGACGAAGAAGATGGATCACGATTGGTTAGTCTCACTGTTTCGTGTTCGGGCCCCTAATTCGCTCTTTGCTGTCTCCTGTTCGGAGTGGATCCGCTGTGTGGGAGGTTTCCTATTGGCCGATCTTGCTGTTTCATGTTCTGCCACACCCGATCCCGCTTTGCTGTCCCCTGTTTTGGGTCGGATCCGGTGTGAGGCAGAGGATCCTATTGGCTGGTTTGGTGTTTCCGTGTTTTGTGTGTGCCAGATCCAGTTCCGGTGTTCTGCATTCTGTTCTGATCTGGTGTGAGGAAATTGCTCTAGGATCTTGCTGTTGTTGTTGATTCTTCGTGCATTTATTTTGGGAGATTTTGCAGGGATTCTGATCCCGTTATTCTATTTAATTATATCTGCAAATACAGGCAAGTCTCTTCTTGAACCCTTCTTTTTATTTGTGTTCAAGATTTCTTTGATCTCCTGCAAGTAGATCCTATCCTTTTATTATCAAAAACTGCTTTGACAATTCTGTTAAGATTATCGATGGTTTACACGAGCTAACCCGACATACTCTTAACATCGTGCTTCTCTTCGATCTAAACCTAGTCTCCAATGTTTCATGCATTTGCACATTAAACAACTAGATTCATGCATAGGACTGTTTGATAGATTGGACATTGAAATTGATCATGCTAGAATTGAATTTAATTGATGAATTGACACCATGACCATGATAAATGTATCTTAACCCTTAGAAATTGCATGTTGACACCTAGGATTGCTTTGATTGCCAATTTACATGCTATATGTGACCGTGTGAATTATTTGTTATCTTTTTATATTAATTTGATTTCTGAATTGCTGTAAGTTTCACTTTAAATCAGATTTTTAGCTCTGTTAATGACATAATTTGGAAGAACTTACTAAACATAAAATGTAGCCCTTGATGTTTAGATAATTTTTTTTTACTCTGGATTTAAATTCCAATTTTCCATCTGTTAGATATTATCACTTTACTGCAACTGTGTTAGTAATTTTCAGACTCATAATTTCATGCGTACCCTGCTGTTGTTTATTTTATTTGACCCTGTTATCAGCAGAGGAAAAATCTAAAATAATTCATGCTGGATCTAGACATGTATAACTACTTCTCTGAATTTTGGTAGATTTTAATAATGAGTTTTCTGACCCGAATTATTTATTGGAACATAACTTACTGCATGCTGACTGAACATAAAACCTGATTTGATTAGAACTTTCACCCTAGTTCTCATGACTTTCATATACCTTAATTATACTCGCTGGAACCGTATGGAAGTCTACTTTGCAGATCTTCCGGCGGATTCAGTTTTGCTAATTTGTAGTGACCGCAATCCATATTTTAGTACAGCAAGGTCATGCTGTCCTGATCATGTGATGTGTGTTGATTTGACCTGTTTGCCTCATGATTTGTCTGTAACGTATAGAATTAGACACATATAGTAATATATAATATTGACACCCTCTTGCATGCTCACATAGGATGAAAATGATTTAATAACAAGCCGAGGTATTATGGGTAGACTTGGTAGTGAACGATCGGAAAATGTACTCGGTAAGGCCTTCTCGCTCGCATGAATACTTGACATGGAAGGAAGAGATTGTCTTGGAAGAAGATTACCTTGTTATCTCGTTATCTCGATATCTCTTTATCGTGTTTATCACGTTATCTAGTTACGCCGAGTACACGAACCGTGAATTCACCATTGGTCTAAAACGATCACTGTGCTTGCACGGAACCTGTAGTATGGGATGCAGTAGTACGTGCACTAGATAGGTTAATAAAATACTTGACAGCCTGCATACTAGATCTTGTATTGATATTGACTTGACATCACGCATTTCATGTGTGATTATTGTAACTCTTTTGATATTACTGCCTGCTTTTTGTTTTGTTCTTCGTCTTTGACCATGTTGCTTTTCTTTGATTTACATGCTTTCTTTTATCCTCTGTTTTTTCTACTTGCTGCCCATGACTTGCTCTAAGGGCACTCTTTTCTTTCTTTTTAGATCCAGTATTAACAGGTACCGAAGGAGCAGTACAAGAACAGATTGATGAGCAAACTCTCTGAAGATTGGAGCTGGACTTTAGACTACTTAGTTATTTTTCATTACGTGCTTATTGTATTTTTTTTCATCATACTTTGTATTCTTGGGCTTTATGATCCAAAGTTTTGTTTTATCCCTGATGTTGGATTATTATTAGTAAATTTATTTCATGATTATCTTTGAGTTTATACATTGTTTATGTGATTATATTCTTTGCCTGCGTGGTTGTTTCTTTTGTATATTGTTGAGTTGGACTGGTACAGCTTATGGATGATATATAATCATTCGCTGGACCTAAGTTACGTGCTCGTATTCCCGTATTTTGGGAAGCGGGGCATGACAGAATGTTTGCTTTAACAGCCAAGTGTATAGTTATGCCCCTCTTAATAGCTAGGTTATGCTCCTCTTAGAGCATCCACAGTCGTGGTTTGCTAAAGAATGAGTAAATGCATATTATACATATAGCAAAGTAAGTTTGTTGTAGTCGTAAATTGCTATAATATAGCAAAAACAAATTTAAGATTGGACGGATCTTCGAGATCCGTCCCACGAATTTTAAATATATTTTTTGATTTTTTTAATATTAAAAAACAATTTTTTAGTGAAAAAAATTGGTGGGCCCCTCCACGGACGGATCTTCAACAACCGTCCAAGCAGAGTTTGCCTTATTTGTGTGTTTTTTTTTTTTAGAAAACGTCGGACCGACTTTCAAGATCCAGAATTAAAAAATAATTTTTCGGCGATCCGTCCTGTATAACTGTATAATATGCATAATTCCTATATCCGCTCTCATATATAGCAATCTACTGTCGCAAAATCGTCAAAATATGCATAAAGAGCAAACGACTGCAGCACTTTTTAAGCTAAAATATGCATAATATGCATAAATAGCAAACGACTATGGAAGCTCTTAGACTTTAGTATGATTGAGCTTCAAGCCTCCCTCGACCTCGGCTCTCACACATCATTTTTACTTTTAACCGTAAAAGACCCTATTAAGTTGTGGTAAGAGTAAGTGTTTAATATTTAAATTCTAATATTAACATTCAAGGCTTAACTCTCTCAATTAATTCATACATTTTAATAAAATTTGGAGGGAACTAATTAATATAGTCTTTTGCCTGGCTTACATGCTTCCCATTACCACTTAATTACTTAACATATGACATAATAGTATTTAAAGAACCACAATTCACTCTGCTCTCGATATGTCACTTTGAAAGATCTTACTTGTTTGCGTACTCGGGACGTTATTTATTTGCACACTACCTTTGGTTGTTTGTCTAACCTTCTAATTTTCTTCTTTCACACACTTGTTCTAATTCTTTATGAAGTTTTTTCGTTATTGAACTTTGTCACTAATTTCTATCTCCACTACTTTAACTCAAGAGTTGGAGTTGTACAATTTGTGGACAAACTATGTGGATAAAAATAAAACAAAATTAAGACCATTCAAATCAGACACAGATCTTAAAGTTCTCAAAGGTAAAATGACAATTTTTAGGATAAACATGTCCGACAATTTTCAGGATAACAATGATATAATATTTGTGTATGTGTCCCTCTTATGTAAAAACCTTGGCTCTTATGTAAAAAAAATGGAAAATACCTCTATGCTAATAGAAAAATATGAGTAAAATATGTTATTGGTACGTACGTGAGTATAACTTAGGGATGCATATACAACAGCAAATTGTGAGAGAAAGATACACATTTGTGTTTTTTATAAAAGAATTCATGATAGACAAAAGCATGACCAATTTAAATTCATTTGCTCACACCTCCTATGCATGTTTAAGGATTGCAGAACCGTTACGTGAACACCAAACATGCAATCCTTATGCACCAGAACCCGTCCTTTGTGTCTATAAATATACACAAAATATATATTAGTAGGATCCATATATACCTAAAATTATTAAGAACGAAATAAAAGAAAAATGAGAAAGATGATGGTGGTGGTGGTGGTCATGTTTCTCATGGGCTCGTACGACTTTCCTGTTATGGGACAAATGTTACCCTTGGCTGAATGCAAAGGCGATGTGAAAGATATAATTAAGCAGTGTCAGGCTTATGTGAAAACCAGTGGGTCGTTCGTCCCCCCATCCGAGGCTTGCTGCCATGCGATACAAGGTGCAGATGTTCCATGCATGTGCAAGAAGTACGTCAGCAAGGCGCTGGAGAAGCTCATCGACATGAAGAAGGCCGTCTACGTTGCTGACAAGTGCCAACGCCCTTTCTCTCACAAGGCCAAGTGTGGAGGTATACAATATCGATTATCCAGTATTGCTCTTGTGGTAACAATTCTACGTGGTGCATTTAATAAGAAGCGTTGCATGAGTTTGAAACTTCCTCAAACTAGACTGTTTGTTTTTTTCTTTTTTTGGTTTCCCACTTTTATAAGTGTTTAATTTTGAAATTTTACTTGCCTAAACCTAAACTGCACTTGTCTAAACCCGTCATTAATTACTACATTGACAACATATTTTAGATTATTCGTACTTAGCATGCAATTTCATTATATGGCTTTGCTCAATTAAATTTGAAGCATTTTACTTTTGATTCTAAATCATATATAACTTAGTTGATGCCTTTTAATTAATTTATAAATAAGCTTGTGTGTCTTTGTCCTTTTGGGAAAAATTATCATGTACGTTACTAATCTGTGAATTTGGATTCAGATTACACTGTTCCAGCAGCAGTCTAAACTTCAGGTGGAGGCAAAGAAGAATTTGATCAAGGAAAAGGAGGAATACCTATGATTTATTAGACAATAAATTGGACTTCTAGAGGAATCCATTGAATATGGTTTTCTTAGGTGTTATTTGATTAAATGTTATACAGTCAAATAATGTAAGCTAAGAAAAAATACAATACAAATCATATGTTGTTTTTATATAAAATAATTTTAGATAACAAAGTTGTTATTGTTGTTATTTCTTTTTTTGTTCTTTCCAAAAGCTGAAAGGTAAGTTGTAGTTGTTGTTATGTCATTGTTATAGCGTGGTTAACTTCGATCATAAACGTGAGATCGATGCATATTTTGGCTATTATATATAGCTCCAGTGTGAACAGTAGTTGTAAATCATATTCAATTTCGATGTTTATCTGGAAATTAGCATATCATAGCCATTCATTTAAATTTCTTAATTCTTTCGAATTCTCTATTAACGACATTTTAACGCCCAATCATCAGATCGAAGTAATGCCTCGTACAACCTTTCTAGCTTCCAAAAAATGGATGATCTATCATCATCTACAATACTATGATAATTTTTGACACATGAGTAAAGTGTGTCATGAGTTTAGGATCAATGAGGATTTTCACTACAACAAACTATAAGTCTTTCACGACGTTTTTACCTCGACGCTTTCAAAAAATGCCGGGATACAATGTAATTTTTTCAAAATAAATACAAAGACTTATCTACCCCGGTGTTTCGTATAAAACTTCGGGTATAATTATGTACCCCGGCATTTTTTAAGAAACGCCGGGATATAGACTAAAATACCCCCAAATTTTGACTGTAATTTCTTTTTTCATTTTCCCTCATTCCCCCCATCTCCCCCCGCCTCACAGCGTCATGCCCCCGACCGCCACATCCTAGCCCACACAAACCTTTCTCCCACAAATCCTAGCCGTTGCAATACCCATTGCCATTGCCGTTCCCAAGTCATCACTCTGATCACCATCTTCTTCCTCCCTTTCTCAAACCCTATGTATGAATATGAGAATTTGAGAATTCGTTAATTTGTAAATTTGATAATTTAAAATTGGGAGAAGCATAATTAGGATTTGGGGGTGTGGAATAATTAAGGTTTGTGGTATTTGTTAATTTATGTATTTGATAATTTGAAATTGTGAAAAGAAAAATTAAAATTTGGAATTGTAATTATTGTTCAATCTTAGAGTTGCCATCGTTTTTTTTTTCTTTCGATTTTCACATGTGGCTGAATAATGATCTAGATCAATAAACAACAAAGGGGGGACATATCATATGCCCATGGGATGTGTCATTTTCTTTCCGCGTTCCCTGTATAACTCAAAAAAATCATCCCTATATAACTCAAAAAAAAATCAAAACCTAACCAACTCAAACTCAAAATCGAAAGCTCCAAATCCCAAATCAAGCATAGGATTTTAAGGATCCATCTTCTGGCTTGAGAATGGGAACTGAAATCGAAGACACTTGCACGAATCTTACAGTTGAGATGAATTTGCAACAAGGTGTTTGTTGAAACGGCTTAAGTTAAGGTTCTGTGCGATTTTTTTTCTTTTTTTTTGGAGTTCAGTTCTTCAAATCGAGTAGAATTTCAATTATAATTAATGCTATATTTTTTTTCCTTTTCGAGGAATTTGTATGGTTTTTTAGCTTTGACCTGGTACATTTTTGTAATGGGTTGTAATAGAGATAGGAACTTGGGAAGAAGCTAGAGTTTGATAAGTTGAGATGAAGAGTGAGACGGGAGATGGGTCACTTAAATTTATTTTGATACTTGGTAGTTTTCCTGTTGTTGTTTAGTTTTAAAATTTATTTTGATACTATGCACATTCGAATTTTGATAAATACAAACTTGGATCGTGCATTGATTCGATATCTCAACGTTGTTTTAGTAGATTCTGCAATCCAGCATAAAGTTGTAGATAAACCTTTTTCTTTTCTCTTTCTTTTTTTTTTGGTTATGTAGTTGTAGGTGATGGCAAGCTAGTCATATTTCCTCATTATGTGTATAGTTCATGCACTTAAGAAAATAAGATCGAGTTTGGGAGTAGCATGGGACTTCAACATTGATCCATACAGTGGTGATGGAGGGTGGGTATTTCCCTTGCCCCGCCCTTTGAGCAAAAACCTTACATGTGACTGCACTGCCTCCTCCAACATCTGTCATGCGACAAGCATATGCCTCGACTCTATAGTTTTCAAATCAGTTTCAGAATTTCAGTAGGGTAAAAAAATATGTAGTATCCAAGCATATGATTTACCTCATCTTTTGCATTTACATATTTAAATATTCAGTTTGTTTTTGGTGATTTTTCATCATGTGTTAAACCATAGATCTTCCAAGGCCAGCAAGTTCAAAGAATAATTAAAAAGATCACTTCTGAATTCGATCTATTAATTGTATGCTCTATTTTATATGAATCATTTTTATATCTTCTTGCTTTTATCGAGATCTGCATAGTTCTGATCATTTTTTTTTTGTTTGAGACGACAGCATGCTCAAGGCTCTAAATCTAACAGGTACCCTCCCATACGAGTTTGCCAATCTTACCTCTCTAAAAGTAAAGTGGTTATGGTGCGTACGTTGTGGATACCAATAGGCAAAATGTTTAACATTTTTTAACTTACTACAAAAGATACTCGATTTACCGGCGAATATTTCCCGGCGTTTTACTAGTAGCGCCGGGGTAGGTAGCGAATAGGAATGGGGCGCTGTTGTAATTTTATAAACACTTAAGAACATGCATAAAATACTAATAACAATTGAAAACATGTTTCCATGAATCTAAATCTTAATCATGCTACAAAAGTACTTTAATATAAAATCCTAAATATATAGATCTTTGCTAAATTAAAAGAAGAAGAACATTAAAAGCGGAAGCACTAACCTGAAGCCATTGATGGAGATTGTGCAGAAGGTTTGGATCTTCCTATATGATACGCACTTCTATGAGAGGCCGTCTCTCTATTCTTCTGTTGATGGGATGACAGATGGAATAAGAAGATGCGTATATATAGGGGACCATAACCCTAATTGATAATTATTGATTTCCAATTTTGCCCATCACAAAATAAGAAATTTACTTTACGGTCTCTACACGTGTTATATCACACTTAACATTATATGCTTTTAACCCATTACTTAATCTTGATTAGATCACTTTAATTTGGGTTAGACTTTAGGATATCAATCATACATTTAGTCACATATGTGAGCCCACATAGATTATTTTCCAACAATCTCCCACTTGGGCCACATATGTTACTCCTTATAAATGTACATACTTTATGAGCTCAAAATTTTGCTATCATAACCAAAAGCATGGCCAAACAATCTCGTCCATTAATTATGTAAATATAGGATCAAAGTAATTTTCGTTACATTTATCGTAACTAAATTCATCAATGGTCACATATATCAACATAATCAAATGACATAGATCAAGTGTGAATGTGTAGCATGGAAATTTCATGTAATGTGATCTATACACATGCCTATTTCCAACTGGTCCTCTTTAAAACCTAAGTGAGGTCAGAACCAAAACATGTCAAAAGAGTGAGAAAACTGAATTCTTTATTTCTGATCAGAAAATAACCAAATATATAAATGTCTCACACAAACATAATGCAAATAAAATACAAACTCTCACTGAATCATGATATCCTCAAATAATACAACACCCATATGAGCAGTATGCTCATAAAAGACCTTGGGTGGTAATCCCTTTGGGAGCGGATCCGCTATCATGGAGTTTGTCCCAATGTGCTCTATGGACATCTGTCCACTTTGCACCCTTTCTTTCACAACTAGGAACTTTATGTCAATATGTTTCGACTTTGTCGAACTCCTGTTGTTGTTGGAATACATCACTGCTGACTTATTGTCACAAAATAACTTGAGTGGTCTTTCTATATTTTCCAAAATGTGCAGCCCAGTGACAAAATTCCGCAGCCATATTTCATGATTCGATGCCTCATAGCATGCTACATACTCTGTTGCCATAGTGGAAGAAGCTATAAGTGTCTGTTTGACACTTTTCCAGGATATAGTTCCTCCAGTTAACAGGTAAATATAGCCTGATGTAGACTTTTTGCTATCTTGGCACCCTAGCGAAATCAGAATCAGAATACCTTATGACCTCCAAATGATTTGATTTCCTATATGTGAGCATGTAGTCTTCTGTTCTCTGAAGATGCCTCATGACCCTCTTGGCTGCTATCCAATGGTCCATACCAGATTTTCTTAAATACCTGCCTAACATCCCAACAATGTATGCAATATCCGGACGCATACATACTTGAGCATACATTAGACTCCCAATAACTAATGTATAGGGGATCTTTTGTATTTCCTGAATTTAAAGGTTACTTTTAGGACACTGATTGAGACTAAATTTGTCTCCTTTAGCAATAGGGGTATCCCCTGATCTACAATCTTGCATGCCAAACCATTTGAGTACTTTATCGATGTATCCCTTTTGTGATAATCCTAGAATACCTAGAGAACGATCTCGGTGTATCTGAATTCCTAATACAAAAGAGGCATCCCCAAGATCCTTCATCTCAAAATGCTTGGACAGAAATCTTTCACTTTCATGCAATAAATCTATATCATTAGTGGTAAGCAATATGTCATCGACATATTGAACTAGGAATATATGCTTACTCCCACTGAACTTGTGATACACACAATCATCAACTACATTCATCTCAAAACCAAATGAGATAATTACTTGATGAAACTTGTGGTACCATTGACGAAAAGCTTGCTTGAGTCCATAGATGGATTTTGTCAATTTGCAAACCATATTCTTTGGATTTTCCGATACAAAATTTTCTGGTTGCACCATATAAATTGTCTCGTCAATGTCGCCATTGAGAAACGCTGTCTTGACATCCATCTGATGTAGCTCAAGATCAAGATGAGCAACAATTGTCATAATTATCCTAAACGAGTCTTTCGATGAAACTGGAGAGAAAGTCTCTGTAAAATCAATGCCTTCTTTCTGAGTATAGCCTTTAGCTACAAGACGTGCCTTATACCTCTCCACATTACCATTTGCATCCCTCTTGGTCTTAAATATCCATTTACAACCAATTGGTTTTGCACCTTCTGGTAATGGGACAAGTTTCCAAACTTTATTATCTTGCATAGACTTATACTCCTCATTCATGACATTAATCCACTTTTGAGAGTTACAACCTTTCATGGTCTGATGAAATGTGATTGGATCATCTTCCATCATTCCATTGTCATCCTCATGTTCTTGGAGAAATGCAATATAATCATCCGGAATAGCATTCCTCCTTTCTCTCGTGGATCTCCTTAATGGCACTGGTTCTTGAGGTTGTTGAGTTTGTTCTTCTGGAACAATACCTCATCTTGAATGGGGGGTTGTTCAACATTGTCTTGTTGGGGTTCCAGATTCACTTCTTGATCAATAATAGGTGTAGGAACCTGTATATTGTCAAAAGTGATAGTAGGAATTGGGTTTGTAATTGAATCCAATTCCTCCTCAAAAGCAATGGTCCTGACTTTATTTCTCCCCCAAACTCAACTTCCTCAAAAAATATTGCAGTTCCCATCTCAAAAATATTCCTAAGCGCGGGATCATAAAACTTATAGTCCCTAGATCGTCCAGAATAACCAATAAAGTAGCTGCTCACTGTTTTGGAGTTCAATTTCTTTTCATATGGCCTGTAAGGCCTTGCCTCAGCTGGACATCCCAAAATTTGAAAGTACTTTAGACTAGGCTTTTGACCTGTCCAAAGCTCATAAGGTATTTTTGCAGCTGCTTTAGGTGGTACTTTATTGAGAATGTAAGCTGTTGTCTTTAATGCTTCTCCCCAGAGGGACTCAGGTAATTATACTCCTTACCATATCCTTAAGAGTCCTTCTCTAATCCTTGAAATTTCTCTCATTAATCATGGGAACAAAATTGATGTTAGCAGTTATTGAGGTAGCAGATGATAAACTAGCTGAATATAGAACAAAAAACAAACAAAATAAGCTCACATGAAAATCCATATAAAACAATAAATTCAAATAATGGTTAATCCCATCTCAAGATACCAAGCACAACGTTAATATCAAGTCTTTGGACAGTAACATTAACTGTAAGCGGTACTCTTGTTGTAGTAATCAAATATTGACAATAAATCCTATCAAATAACAAGTCATTCTTTGGACTGACTTATTGTTTACATGGAATACCTTATAATTGTCACATATTTATTACCACAGATGTGTATGAAATTCGGCCAAATATCAACTTACCTTTGGGTCAGTTAATAAATGCATGAATTACAAACACACAATCATCTTGATATTTTAAATAAATTAATCTACACAAAAGAGATCACTTTGGCGGCATTTTGTTTTAATTAAACTATTCAAAATATTAGACATTCATAAGAAAAACCAAAACCAAAATTCGAATTTAATTGTTTCCCAAAATTTTATCTTTTCCCTTAATATCATAATTTTACTTTATTTGTAGATGGATAATTTCAAGATAATATCTACGATAACAAAACCATAATTGAACCATATCTATCTACTGATTTGATAATATCAAATTAATTAAAACCATAACAGATAATTGAACATCATAATCCTAACCAAAAATTCAAGCACAACTATCCCACACAAATTTCTATGGGCAACGTCTATCAATTCATAACCATATAATTCACAAAAAAATCAATCAATATTCAAAACCAAATAATTGTACATCACATCTCAAGATATCAAGTGCAACATTAATATCAAATCTTTGGACAGTAATATTAACTGCTAGTGATACTCTTGATGTAATGATCAAACATTGATAATAATGCATGTGCAATAACAAAACTCTCTTTGGATCGATTTATTATTCACAAGTGCAACCTTATAATTATCACATGTTTACCATCACAAGTGCAGATGTAATCCGACCAAGTATAGACCTGCCTTTGGGTCGATCAATACTCGCATGGACATACACTTGCACAATATTTTTCATGAATAATCTTCACAAGAGAGGACACTTTGGTGTCATCATGCTTCAATTAATTCACTTAAAATATTAAACATGTACAATTTGTAAACAAAACATGAATATTGATTGAAATTAAAATTCTTAAATCTCACATTTCCTTAATTCTGTGAGCACAGAAACCCAAACCCGGACCCATGCCTACGTCAGCAATAGCGGTAGCATTTGCTGCCTTCACAAACCCGTGGGCCCTTTTACCGAAACCATTATAAACAGCAGATCTTTAACAGAAGTTTTCATTCTCAAACCATTGATAATTAATAGAGTTTGTTAGTTGTGCACAACAAAATTCAATATCAAAACCATATAAATTCCATATATTACTCTTATAGAAGTCTCTATAGGACAAAGCCATTAATTATCTTTAATAGAATCTGAACTCTAATTGAATCCAATTCCCGTGGGCCCCATCCAACATATTAGAAGCAGAATCTTTATATCTTGAACTAATGATTCTTCAACTTCCTATAGGAAACATATTAATTTATGTTTCAGAACCGTAAGCATCAAAACTTCCTAGGCCATCTTTATATCAGGGGATTAATTAAAATCCAAAACCACATTCAGGAAATTGACTCTTCTCCTATCCAGCATTGATTATCAATTCACATTCAGGAAATTGATTAATCATTCCCTATTCAGCATTGATTCTTCTCCTATCCCATCTAATCACCCCAAAAAAAAAAATTTCTTATTCTTAACTTTACATTGGTTGAGGGCGTCAAGGGCCGAGGCGAATGGGCGGAAAGCTTCGAATCTGACGACCTTGCCGAAGCGGTTGAGGTCGAGAATAGAGGACTTGATAGCGTCGGTGTTCTGGCCGATCTCATCGATGGCGTCGGCGTGGAAGAGGGATTAGCCGGATGCTGACTCGTAGAGGAGGTACAGCGCCATGGATGGGCGGCGCTAGGGTTTTGGGGTTTTGAAGGATTTTGAAGTCGGGGAGGAAGAATGGGGAAGTTGACATGACAGTACTTATTTGGGTTTTTTTTTTTTTTTTATAAGAAAGATCTGAAGCCATTGATTATCAAAACTGATTATCAATCCATTAATTAGCCCCTTAATGATTCATATCTTATTGATTCATATTTTAAAAAAAACAGAAAACACTTTATCAAAACCCAAAACCAGATCGAATCATAACTTACTGTTTATATATATATATATATATATTAATCCAGATCTGGATTAAAATTGATATATATATATATATATATATATATATATATATATATATATATATCTATATATAGAAATCTTCGGTTGCACACTACTTTGGTGAGCACTCCGTGAGCACTCACAAAATAGAGCACCTATGAAAAATCTGAACCGCTCATATTGTTCTATATACCTAAGATAGCCTAACAATAAAAAATCAATTAATTTGAAATTCATTTGTCCATGATTTACATCATCACAAAATTGTATGGTTGAAAATTCTAACAGCATAATGGATGGGCAAATGAACTTCAAATTACTTGATTTTTTATTGTTAGGCTATCTTAAGCATATAGAACAATATGAGCGGTTCGGATTTTTCATAGGGTCTTTATTTCATAAGTGCTCACGGAGTGCTCACCAAAAGTAGTGTGCAACCGAAGGGGACTCTATATATATATATATATATATATATATATATATATATATATATATCAATTTTAATCCAGATCTGAATTGGTCCAACTGAATTGATCCAATTACTTCAACAATTAAAATCATTATTTGAATTTCTTAAACAGGAAGATCAAATACCAAGAAAAATTAAGATCAAAAGAAAAATTTCTTTAAACAAGAAACCCTAAATTTCTTCAATTAATTCAGCAAAGATAGCTCTGATACCACTTGTTGTAATTTTATAAACACTTAAGAACATGCATAAAATACTAATAACAATTGAAAACATGTTTCCATGAATCTAAATCTTAATCATGCTACAAAAGTGCTTTAATATAAAATCCTAAATCATGAAACTATAGATCTTTGCTAAATTAAAAGAAGAAGAACATTAAAAGCGGAAGCACTAACCTGAAGCCATTGATGGAGATTGTGCAGAAGGTTTGGATCTTCCTATATGATACGCACTTCTATGAGAGGCCATCTCTCTATTCTTCTGTTGATGGGATGACAGATGGAATAAGAAGATGCGTATATATAGGGGACCATAACCCTAATTGATAATTATTGATTTCCAATTTTGCCCATCACAAAATAAGAAATCTACTTTACGGTCTCTACACGTGTTATATCACACTTAACATTATATGCTTTTAACCCATTACTTAATCTTGATTAGATCACTTTAATTTGGGTTAGACTTTAGGATAGCAATCTTACATTTAATCACATATGTGAGCCCACATAGATTATTTTCCAACAGGCGCCAGATGGGATGGTTATACACTGGCAGTCGAATTAAAACGCCTGTGAATCCGCGTATTCACCGACGTTTTATTTAAAAACGCCGGTGAAGTGTATTATTCACCGGCGTGTCTAATTAAAACGCCGGTGAAAAGCTGCGATAAATCCCATCTACCCTAACCTTTCGCTCGCCATTTTTCCAAACCCCAAAAAAATTAAAAAAAAGGGGGGCGCTTCGTTTTCCCTCCTTCCTCGCTCTACTTCCCGCGCGTTTGCCTCCGCCGCTTCGTCCTCTTCGACAGCCTTCGACCTTTCGTCATCGTCCCTTCTTCCCTCGCCATTTTCGATTTCCCTCCTCCCTATCCCGATTTGGAGGTGAATCGGCGATCGGAAACGACCGTGTTGCCCCGCTCTCTCTCTATCTCCTCCCCCCCCCCGCGCTCGTCGCCCCGCTCTCTCTCTCTCTTCGGTATCATCTCTTGATTTTCCTTATTTTTGAAACTTAGCATGTTTTTTTCTGATAAATGCATCTTGATTTCCTTAACATGAATGGTTTAGTTGGGATGAAGAATTAATAGAAAAATATATGCTTAGGTATTGGAAATTTTCACGTTCTTTTACTGTTAATGAAGCTGATTTCATGCATCTGATTGTCTTCTTGGCATGTTTTTTTGATATAAAATGGGTTCACTGTGAACTGAGGATGCTATAGCTACGTATGCCAAAATGGTCTGAATATGCACAACAATTGGGTTTTAGATTTAGTTGGGCTAAAGAATTAGTAGAGCAACATATATGCTCAGATAATGGAAATTTTCATTTCAAGATACTGTTAAAGTAACCTGTTTGCCATCTTTGGCATGATTTTTTAACAAAAAATGGGTTCACTTCCAAACTAAGTATGTTGCTAGAATTTTCATCTTCTTTTATTGTTAATGAAGCTTATTTCATGCATCTGATTGCCTTCTTGGCATGTTTTTTTGACCAAAATGGGTTCACTGTGAACTGAGGATGCTATAGCTATGTATGCCAAAATGGTCCGAATATGCACAATAATTGGGTTTTAGATTTAGTTGGGCTCAAGAATTAGTAGAGCCACATATAAGCTCAGATAATGGAAATTTTCATTTTAAGGTAATGTTAAACCTGTTTGCCCTCTTTAGCATGATTTTTTAACCAAAAATGGGTTCACTTCCAAACTAAGTATGCTGCTAGAATTTTCATCTTCTTTTACTGTTAAAGAAGCTTATTCCATGCATCTGATTGTCATCTTGGCATGTTTTTTTAACCAAAATGGGTTCACTGTGAACTGAGGATGCTATAGATACGTATGCCAAAATCCTCCGGATATGCTGAACAATTGGGTTTTAGATTTAGTTGGGCTAAAGAATTAGTAGAGCAACATATATGCTCAGATAATGGAAATTTTCATTTCAAGATACTGTTAAAGTAACCTGTTTGCCATCTTTGGCATGATTTTTTAACAAAAAACGGGTTCACTTCCAAACTAAGTATGCTGCTAGAATTTTCATCTTCTTTTACTGTTAATGAAGCTTATTTCATGCATCTGATTGCCTTCTTGGCATGTTTTTTTGATATTAAATGGGTTCACTGTGAACTGAGGATGCTATAGCTGTATGCCAAAATCCTCCGGATATGCACAACAATTGGGTTTTAGATTTAGTTGGGCTCAAGAATTAGTAGAGCAACATATAAGCTCAGATAATGGAAATTTTCATTTTAAGATACTGTTAAAGTAACCTGATTGCCCTCTTTGGCATGATTTTTTAATAAAAAATGGGTTCTCTTCCAAACTAAGTATGCTGCTAGCATAGGCCTCATCTTCTTTCACTGTTAATGAAGCTGATTTCATGCATCTGATTGTCTTCTTGGCATGTGTTTTTGATATTAAATGGGTTCACTGTGAACTGAGGATGCTATAGGTACGTATGCCAAAATCCTCCGGATATGCACAACAATTGGGTTTTAGATTTAGTTGGGCACAAGAATTAGTGGTGCAACATATAAGCTCAGATAATGGAAATTTTCATTTTAAGGTACTGTTAAAGTAACCTGTAGATTGCCATCTTTGGCATGATTTTTTAACCAAAAATGGGTTCACTTCCAAACTGAGTATGCTGCTAGAATATTCATGTTCTTTTACTGTTAATGAAGCTTATTTCATGCATCTGATTGTCATCTTGGCATGTTTTTTTAACCAAAATGGGTTCACTGTGAACTGAGGATGCTATAGCTACGTATGCCAAAATCCTCCAGATATGCACAACAATTTAATACACCAGTTTAATTATCTTCCTATTTTCTACTGGTTGGTGATATTTACATTAAACTATGCTTAGTGTTATTTGAACCAAACTATCATTGTAATTTAATTTGTTACAAATCTCATTTTTAAAATTTTTTTATGATTATGTTGGTTTGTTAATCCTACTAAAGTACAAATTTTATGATAGTTATTATAAACATGTTATTAATTAAATTTGCATCTCTAAAGAAGTTATTGAATCCTTGACAGGTACAACCTGCCGAGGCGTGGAAAGAGGATAAATATAAATGATGGCAACGAGAGCCATGGGGATGAGCAGCCACTACATAATAGTGGCAGTCAAACAGATGAGGGTGAGGGTAGCACGCCGCCCACTGTCAAAAAACATCGTGGGCGGACTAAGATGACGAATATTTGGAGGCTTCAGAATGACGAAAGGATCGAGGTGGAGGTGAACGGTGTCGGGCAACCGGTTGGCGATAATGCCAGCAAATTTTCTTCCTTCATTGGGGTTATAGCAAGGAACCCCCGGATACTTCCTTTGTCATACGAGAGTGGGCCGAAGGTGCCAACCACGACAAAGGCCACTGCTATTACGACAATCAAGGTATTTCTCATCTAAAATACATAATTGGTCGGCGTAAATATATTATTGAAATATGTATCTTTAGTGATGGGTAATAAATTTTGCAGCAATTCTTCTCGTTCGCCGACTCCCTTACGCCTTGGGTTGAAAAGTCACTCTCCAAGAAGTGGAGGGACTACAAGAGTGACTTGAAGGCGAAGTTTTATGACAAAGACCTTTCAGAGGAGGAGAATGCAATGAATGTGCCAGAAAATGTGGAGCCTTCAGATTGGCAATTTCTTGTGCACTACTGGAGTTCGGCGATCGGTCAGGTATTTACATTAAACGCACAAAAATCTAATGAGTATGTGGTTGTATGGCTACTGTAATGAATTTTTCTGCTAAGTTCATTGTGGCATGTACAGAAAAGGGCGGAGGTGGGAGTTGCCAGTCGGTCAAAGCAGCTAGTGTTGCACACCGCTGGTACACAGAGCTTCGCTCTGGTTCGGGAAGAATTGGTAGGCGCAATAGTATTGAATATTTTTTACTTACAATTATTTGTTTATAACCATTTCATCTTACTAATATATAGGCAGAAGATTTGGGGGGTCCTACGGAGTTTGGCGACATTGACTTTTTCGATGCCACCCACAAATCGAAGGATGGGACGTATGCGAGCCCTGAGGCAGCACGGATTCTGGTAATTTGTGAACTAATATCTAATGAGTAGTCGAAATCTCATCTGCTTTTAACTCTGATTGTTATGTCCTTTTACAGACTAACGCTCGGAAAAGGTATGATGAAATATCCTCTGCTTCAGATTCTGATCCTACGGCGGCACGCCAAGATTGGCGTACCCAGCAGAGAGTTGCCTTGACCGATGTTAGGGGAAAGGAGAGGCATGGACGTGTCCGTAGTATGGGCCTAGGACCAACCCCCTCGCGGCTGTTCGGACGGAGTGAATCTAGTTCAAGTGCCAATCGGGACGAGGAGATGATTTCCTTAAAGGCACAAGTTGCACTCCTCCAAGAACAAATGGCCAATTTAATAGGGCAGCAATCCCAAGTCCCACCCTCGGTAAGTATTTAAATTGGTATTTTTAAAGAGATTATGGTCTTGAATGCATGAAAGACACGTACTAGTGTTTGTGAGTCTGCATTGTGGCTGTCGTCTATAAGTATTTCGTCTATGTTTCTTAACTGGGCTGTGATTAGAAAGAAAGGGCTGGAGTGGAGATCTGGAAACCCAAATAGAGACATCTCGTTTATTATAATCTATACTTATTGTTGGACCAATCCCCTCTTGCTGTTGTTGCTGATGTCTCTATGTGTCCGTGTGTTGAAGGGAAAGAAGGGATGAGAGAGAGATGAGGAAAATGCCGCTATGTTAGCCTGGTGTATCCTCATTCTCTACCATCCCTCTTTCTGGCTCCATATATGGCTTATATATTAAATTGGTTTCCTTCCACGATGACAGTCCGTAATACTATACTTGATATGAGCCCTGTTCATAGCTGCACCCTATTGCATACTCACAAACAACTAATACGTGTCGTTCATGCATTGTATGACCAACCCCACTTTGGCACATAACATGCTTAGATGACATTGTATGGTCTGCTAATAAGGTTTGTTCAGCCGTGTTGTTGTAATGATTTGGAGGATTTTGGTATGCTAGCAGCATACTTAGTTTCACAGTGAACCCATTTTTTGTTACAAAATCATGCCAAAGATGGCAATCTGCAGGTTACTTTAACAGTACCTGAGCTTATATGTTGCTCTACTAATTCTTGAGCCCAACTAAATCTAAAACCCAATTGTTGTGTATATCCGGAGGATTTTGGCATACGTACCTATAGCATCCTCAGTTCACAGTGAACCCATTTCGGTAAAAAAAACATGCCAAGATGACAATCAGATGCATGAGATAAGCTTCATTAACAGTAAAAGAAAATGAGGATGGCAATCATGCCAAAGATGGCAATCAGGTTACTTTAAAAGTATCTTAAAATGAAAATTTCCATTATCTGAATATATATGTTTCTTTAACAGTGACTGTGACCAATTGTTCTTAATTGGGCTGTGATTAGAAAGAGACGAGTTGGAGTGGAGATCTGGAAACCCATATAGAGACATCTTGTTCATAATAATTTATTATTATTGTTGTTCTTGTCGATCTTGCTGTTGTTGCTGATGTCTCTATGTGCCCGTGTGTTGAAGGGAAAGAAGGGATGAGAGAGAGATGAGGAAAATGCCGCTATGTTAGCCTGGTGTATCCTCATTCTCTACCATTCCTCTTTCTGGCTTCTATATTTGGTTTCCTTCCATGATGACAATTCCATAAAACTA
This sequence comes from Hemerocallis citrina, assembly GCA_017893485.1. Classification (NCBI taxonomy): domain Eukaryota; kingdom Viridiplantae; phylum Streptophyta; class Magnoliopsida; order Asparagales; family Asphodelaceae; genus Hemerocallis; species Hemerocallis citrina. The sequence continues at coordinate 42,455,150 of CM030359.1, forward strand.
CACTTGATATGAGCCCTATTCGTCATTTTCGATTTCCCTCCTCCGCTCTCTCTCTCGCTCTCTTCGGTATCATCTCTTGATTTCCCTTATTTTTCAAACTTAGCATGTTTTTTCAGATGGATGCATCTTGATTTCCTTAACATGAATGGTTTAGTTGGGATGAAGAATTAATAGAAAAATATATGCTTAGATACTGGAAATTTTCATGTTCTTTTACTGTTAATGAAGCTGATTTCATGCATCTGATTGTCTTCTTGGCATGCTTTTTTGACCAAAATGGGTTCACTGTGAACTGAGGATGCTATAGCTACGTATGCCAAAATCCTCCGGATATGCACAACAATTGGGTTGTAGATTTAGTTGGGCTAAAGAATTGGCTCAGATAACGGAAATGTTCATTTTAAGATACTGTTAAAGTAACTTGCAGATTGCCATCTTTGGCATGATTTTTTAACCAAAAAATGGGTTCACTTCCAAACTAAGTATGCTGCTAGCATAGGCCTCATCTTCTTTCACTGTTAATGAAGCTGATTTCATGCATCTGATTGTCTTCTTGGCATGTTTTTTTGATATTAAATGGGTTCACTGTGAACTGAGGATGCTATAGCTGTATGCCAAAATCCTCCGGATATGCACAACAATTGGGTTTTAGATTTAGTTGGGCTAAAGAATTGATAGAGCAACATATAAGCTAAGATAATGGAAATTTTCATTTTAAGGTACTGTTAAAGTAACCTGCAGATTACCATCTTTGGCATGATTTTTTAACCAAAAATGGGATCACTTCCAAACTGAGTATGCTGCTAGCATCCCCATCTTCTTTCACTGTTAATGAAGCTGATTTCATGCATCTGATTGTCTTCTTGGCATATTTTTTTGATATTAAATGGGTTCACTGTGAACTGAGGATGCTATAGCTGTATGCCAAAATCCTCCGGATATGCACAACAATTGGGTTTTAGATTTAGTTGGGCTAAAGAATTGATAGAGCAACATATCAGCTAAGATAATGGAAATTTTCATTTTAAGGTACTGTTAAAGTAACCTGCAGATTGCCATCTTGGGCATGATTTTTTAACCAAAAATGGGATCACTTCCAAACTGAGTATGCTGCTAGCATCCCCATCTTCTTTCACTGTTAATGAAGCTGATTTCATGCATCTGATTGTCTTCTTGGCATGTTTTTTTGATATAAAATGGGTTCACTGTGAACTGAGGATGCTATAGCTACGTATGCCAAAATGGTCCGGATATGCACAACAATTGGGTTTTAGATTTAGTTGGGCTGAAGAATTAGTAGAGCAACATATATGCTCAGATAATGGAAATTTTCATTTCAAGATACTGTTAAAGTAACCTGCAGATTGCCCTTTTTGGCATGATTTTTTAACAAAAAATGGGTTCACTTCCAAACTAAGTATGCTGCTAGAATTTTCATCTTCTTTTACTGTTAAAGAAGCTTATTCCATGCATCTGATTGTCATCTTGGCATGTTTTTTTAACCAAAATGGGTTCACTGTGAACTGAGGATGCTATAGCTACGTATGCCAAAATCCTCCAGATATGCTGAACAATTGGGTTTTAGATTTAGTTGGGCTGAAGAATTAGTAGAGCAACATATATGCTCAGATAATGGAAATTTTCATTTCAAGATACTGTTAAAGTAACCTGCAGATTGCCCTCTTTGGCATGATTTTTTAACCAAAACTTGGTTCACTTCCAAACTAAGTATGCTGCTAGAATTTTCATCTTCTTTTACTGTTAAAGAAGCTTATTCCATGCATCTGATTGTCATCTTTGGCATGATTTTTTTACCAAAAATGGGTTCACTTCCAAACTAAGTATGCTGCTAGAATTTTCATCTTCTTTTACTGTTAATGAAGCTTATTTCATGCATCTGATTGTCTTCTTGGCATGTTTTTTTGATATTAAATGGGTTCACTGTGAACGGAGGATGCTATAGCTGTATGCCAAAATCCTGCGGAATTGCACAACAATTGGGTTTTAGATTTAGTTGGGCTAAAGAATTGATAGAGCAACATATATGCTCAGATAATGGAAATTTTCATTTTAAGGTACTGTTAAAGTAACCTGATTGCCATCTTTGGCATGATCTTTTAACCAGAAATGGGATCACTTCCAAACTGAGTATGCTGCTAGCATAGGCCTCATCTTCTTTCACTGTTAATGAAGCTGATTTCATGCATCTGATTGTCTTCTTGGCATGTTTTTTTGATATTAAATGGGTTTATTGTGAACTGAGGCTGCTATAGCTACGTATGCCAAAATCCTCCGGATATGCACAACAATTGGGTTTTAGATTTAGTTGGGCTAAAGAATTGATAGAGCAACATATATGCTCTGATAATGGAAATTTTCATTTTAAGGTACTGTTAAAGTAACCTGCAGATTGCTCTCTTTGGCATGATTTTTTAACCAAAAATGGGTTCACTTCCAAACTGAGTATGCTGCTAGCATAGGCCTCTTCTTCTTTCACTGTTAATGAAGCTGATTTCATGCATCTGATTGTCTTCTTGGCATGTTTTTTTGATATTAAATGGGTTCACCGTGAACTGAGGATGGTATAGCTGTATGCCAAAATCCTCCGAATATGCACAACAATTGGGTTTTAGATTTAGTTGGGCTAAAGAATTGGTAGAGCAACATATAAGCTCAGATAATGGAAATTTTCATTTTAAGGTACTGTTAAAGTAACCTGTTTGCTAAATAATTTGCATGATTTTTTAACCAAAAATGGGTTCACTTCCAAACTGAGTATGCTGCTAGCATAGGCCTCATCTTCTTTCACTGTTAATGAAGTTGATTTCATGCTTCTGATTGTCTTCTTGGCATGTGTTTTTGATATTAAATGGGTTCACTGTGAACTGAGGATGCTATAGGTACGTATGCCAAAATCCTCCGGATATGCACAACAATTGGGTTTTAGATTTAGTTGGGCACAAGAATTAGTGGAGCAACATATAAGCTCAGATAATGGAAATTTTCATTTCAAGGTACTGTTAAAGTAACCTGTTTGCCATCTTTGGCATGATTTTTTAACCAAAAATGGGTTCACTTCCAAACTGAGTATGCTGCTAGCATCCCCATCTTCTTTTACTGCTAATGAAGCTTATTTCATTAAGATCCAGGATGGTAAATTTTGATTGGGCTGTGATTGGATTGTTCAGTGGCTGTTGTCTATGTTCTTAGTTGGGCTGTGATTAGAACGAGAGGGCTCGAGTGGAGATCTGGAAACCCATATAGAGACATCTTGTTCATAATAATTTATTATTATTGTTGTTCTTGTCGCTCTTGCTGTTGTTGCTGATGTCTCTTTGTGTTCGTGTGCTGAAGGGAAACAAGGGATGAGAGAGATGAGGAAAATGCCGCTATGTTAGCCTGGTGTATCCAAAGTCTCTACCATTCTTCTTTCTGTTTCCATTTCTGGCTTCTATATTTGGTTTCTTTCCACGATGACAGTTCCCTAAAAATACACTTGATACGAGCCCTATTTTATTTTTCTTATTTTTCTTATATTTGGTTTCCGTCCACGATGACAGTTTCATGGATTGTCTGAACAATCCATGAAAGACATGCTTAGATACTGAATTTTCATTTGTTTTACTGTTTTAGGTAGTGGATATTCCCAATCAAAGGAGAATATAGAGTTTTCAAGTTAGATACTGAATTTTTATTTGTTTTGTTATTTTAGATATATTTAAAAAACAAAATTAAGTACCGGATTTTTAGCATTGCAATGTAATTATTATACCTCTGTATATATCATCAACAATTCCATTTGCAATTGGCACTTTGATCTTATAATTTAAGATACAGTTAGATTTTTTTGCAAGTTCAAAAAATATGTATATTCTGTATTGTGGTCTACTATTGAATTAAACTATTGTTTTTTTTTTCACAGAGCGGTCGCCCAGATGAAGAAAATTCTGATGATCAGAACTGAAGCTCCTCGAGGGGTATGAATCCGTGGTCCTCCTTGATGTTCCTGTGTCCTTGCTATATGATTGTTCTTATGTCCTCCTTGCTGTTATGTCAGACTGTTTTTTTTGGATGAGAGTTATGTCAGACTGTTAATTTGGGATATTTGTCAGACCTGAGATATTTGGGATGTTCGTCGGTATATTAATTCGTTAATTATGACTGTTAATTTTGCGGTGAATTTGGTTGTGATTATGACACTGTTAATTAGTTTGTTGAGATATTTGGGATATGACACGTATTAAACTTTATTATTCTTGTGTTTGGTTGTGATTTGCGCATTAATATGCAACGAAATTGGTTGAATCAGTTCTGAATTAGTTTACAGGTTTTGTAAAAGAAACTGTGAATTGAAATCGAACGGAAAACCAGAGAAAGGAATACAAACGGGCATAGCTAGACCGGCGTTTTATAAAACAACGGTCTATCTATTGAATTAGTTGTAGTGTGCGATATACCGGCGTTCACACAAACGCCGATGTATGCAGTCAGCTGTAACGGTATTAGGAAACACCGGCGTTTTATAAAACGCCGGTGTAGTTTGGTTCACCGGCATTTTTGATTACGCCGGTGCTTGTAAGTAGGGAAAACCGGACACTCATAAACGCACATACACCGGCGGTCACGGACCGCCGGTATACGTTCGCTCTACACCGGCGTTTCTATAAATGCCGGTGAATTGATGAACACCGGCGGTTTATAGTCGCCGGTGAATGTATATTGGGGGTAAAAGAACGGCACTCAGAGGCCCCCATACACCGGCGTTTTCTGGCCGCCGGTGTATGTATCACATTTACCTGCGTCCACTAAAACCGCCGGTGTAGATCCCTTCCTTTCCGCGACGCTCGCTTCGGCGGCATTTGGATCGGTGCTATTATAAACGCCGGTGAAAGTTTCACTGGCGTTAAAAAACGTCGGTAAAGACGTAAAAAAATGCCGGAAAATCGAGTTTCTTTTGTAGTGACTGTAAACTATCTCAATGGACATTACATAGATCTAACAAGGAACTCTCTCTATGGATCGATCCCTGTACTATGGGCTTCACTTCCTCTCACCAACTTGTAAATTTAATACTTCTTACCTCAGCGAGAAACATCATTCTCATAAGAAGACAAATATATTAGACGGGCAGTTTTCACATGACTAATAGGTTAATAACCAAATCCCGCATGAGCCTTCTTGGGAATCGCATCTCTGGAAGGATCCCAAGGAGCTGGGTAACTCTTACAACCCTGTGTGTATGTCCCCCCCCCCCCCCCCCCCCCCCCCCCGCGTTGCCGTTAATCAATCTAGACCAATTGGCTGAGATGCAATTTTTGTTTCCCCGTAAAGCTATTTCAAATAGGTCGTTAAGCTCATTACTGTGATATCTTGTATATAGGGATTTGTATGTCTTTCGTTCCTGTGTTCACTGTGCATTGTATAAACACCAATGCTTATTTAAGTTGTTCTTTTCATCGATTGCAGGCAAACAGATGTAAAGCTTTGGCAGGTTTGCGTCTTAGTATTTCTACTTAAATTCTATACCATGGTGCTTCCAAGTTTTTTTAAAGTTCTGTAACTTATAATTACAGGTGCATACTTTTTTTTAAAGGGTTAGAGAAAATTGCTGTTAGTGCAGATATACCAATGTTGGTATGTGGCGATTTTAATTATGTTCCTGGAAGGTTTGCAATTTATTTATGATGGCATCATCTAGCTATATAACACACGCATATATTTGTATGTTTACATCGCATAATCATAATGAATTTATAAAATGAGAATTTGGTGGTATGCAGTGCAGCTCATACACTTCTTGCAGTGGGCAAGGTTGATCCGATGCATCCAGATCTAGCAGTAGATCCTCTTAGTATTCTATGTCATATATCCAAGTTAAACCACCTCTTAGTATTCTACGTCATATATCCAAGTTAAACCACCAGCTACCTCTGGTAAATGTCTTTTTCTTTTTGAAATTACTCCGCCACACTTTCTGGTTTTCCCTAAATTATATTATGTAGCGTCTCAAATGCCCAATAAATAAATTCATAAATATGTGGCACAATTCCCATCATCTACCTCATAGTAATAGTAAACATAGCAAAATACAGAAAGTTTTTCAACTTATATTATATAAATTCTTTACATAGCACAACGGAAAATTAACACATTGAATTACATTTTCTTTCTTTTACAACGCATTTTTTTTACAATTTATATAAGCTATATTATCATTCTACCACATGCATCCAACCCCAAGCTAACGGTACCAACCTGTAAAACATGAGGCTAGAGATAACCCTAACCCCCAAAACTACGGGGTCAGCCATAACGGTATGAGAGACATCAAAATAAATACAATTTAAATGAAACACAAAGAATAAACTCATAATCAGCACATTCCCACAGAATTAACAAAACAGAATATGGAATAATGATAAATAAAGCATGAAAACATCAAGTGGAACTAAGCTAAGTGTCAAGTGTAGGAAAACAGGAAAACATGAAAACATCATGCATAATACAAGTCAAGAAAATACAAATGCAGTATGATGACTCTCTAATGCATACTTGTCGGATTCTATGCATTCATACTACATAGATCCGGTGCAAGCCCTTATCGTACTCCACTTTATTGGGTTAAATCCCTCGTTATGCAACTAATCCTACTACGATGATAAAAACAAGATCTAGAATACTCCGCAAATAGGCCTAATAACCCTCGACGCGTAAGCATCATGTAAGCATAGCTCTAACTCCGGAGAATCACCTCCCTGTCGTGTACCCCACGAATAGGCCTGCCGACTCTCGCCGTGCAGATACACAGTGTAGATTCTTGATTTTGATGACTACAACACAATACACATTTGTTCTATCATACATATCTCATGCAGTGTGTACTCAACACTTTCAAGGCTACAATACAAGGAAGCTTTCAAAGCTCAAGATCAAGCCACAAAGACAAGAGAGATTTCAAGACTCAATATCAAGATACAAGATAAAGTTTTTTTTAAAGCTTCAAAGATTCTCAAGTGATCAGCTAAAGAACAAGTGATCAGAACAAGTGTCTTGTAATTTTTTATAATATTTGATTTGTCTTAAAAACTTTGTAAAAGCCTTGATACACACACTCACACATCCCCTATGAATTAAAATAAAGTTTATTAAAATAAAAATGTCAAAATCAAGCTTGTATAAGTTCAGCTGTCAAAGTACCAGTCGACTTACTTCGTTAAGCAGTCGACTGTTCTAGTACGAAACAGAATGAACTTACTCAAGCTCTGACCAGTCGAATCCTTTGGCAACCCAGTCGACTGTTCGAGAAGTTTTGATAGTTTTCTGAAGTTTAAAATTTAATTTTCAAACTCAAAACTTTCCTGCCGTTTATTGGCAGTTGATAAACCGTTTTCCAATGTTCTTGGAGTTCTCACTCTATAAACAAAGTTCAAGATGAGATTGGAAAAGGTTAAACCATTTTTTTAACAAGTCCTTGTTTATTTTGTGAAAAAGAACTCATCCTTTCAAGTACTCTCATTCTCTAGATTTGGTTCTCTAATTTCAGTCTTGCATAACTAAGATTAAGTTCAAGACTGCGATTAGAAGTTGACCTATTTACTCTATAGTTGTTGCCAAAGGTCATAGAGTATTCTTGTACTTTTTCAAGAATAGTGGAAAGTTTCAAGTGGGTTGCTTGGGGACTGGATATAGGTCGGGAGGACCGAACTAGGATATATCGCCGTGTTTGCATTGTTGATTCTCTGTGGTTTGAATTCTCTAACTTGCAATTTTAATTTCGCTGCACATTACTGAAAATTGTGTCTGATCAGTCGATTGGTTTCTCCTTTAAGTCGACTTAACAAACTCACTGTTCCTCAGTTGATTATCTTTCTTTTATCTGAAGTTTCAGTCGACTGGTGTTTCTTTTCAGTCGACTTAACAGTTGCGTCAAGTTTAAATTATTATTTACCTTGCATACAGGATCCAACACACAGTACATCCCGCGAATACGCCTGCCGATTCCCGACACGTGAATGTACCGTATGTTCCGTGAATAGGCCTGCCGACCCTCGACACGCGAACATACAAACTGTCCTCTAGACATTCAGTGAATAGGCCTACCGACCCTCGACACGCGAATATACTAGGGACACAACAACACACAGTTCTGGAATACACACGTTGGACTAACAATAGAGCCCATACTTACGTTTCCCATTTTCTATTACATCTCCACTAGTGTCTATCCTTATGTTGATTATTATTAATTAAAACACAATTTTTCCCTCCCTAGAGTTTGTGTACCCTGCCAAAATTAATTTCACCAAAACAACACCAAGGCCCCAACTGGCCAAGATCCACAAAATCTCATCTGCCGGTTTACAGGGATCCCACTCAACCTCTAGAGACTCACAACTCAAAATCAACACAATTCTTTCATCAAAACTCTTGATTCCATTATCAATTCGTTCATATTAAGAAACTTCTTTAAATCAAACAAATAAAAATTCATCTGAATACTCACAACATTTCCTGAAATAAAATCTGAGAATAAATTGCTTAAACAACTGAGTTTCACATTTTGAAGTCATAGAAAATCACAAAACATCAATCTCTCGAAATCCATATATAATCTGCTTTCTAAAGCCATAGAAATATAAGTTAAACTCTATTATAATCAAAATATAACTCTCTGTAAATTACTGTAATCTGTAGAAAAAACTCCATCTAAATAGTAGATCAATAATCCATTAGTTCGAAGAAATAATCGTTCAAGAAATCAGCAAGAAAACTCAACAAAATAACTCAGACAGTAGGTGTCGGTCGACCGACATCCTAGTTCAAAAGGTGGCGTTCGACTGACACGCTGAAAATCCAAAACCAAACAATTGACAGTCGACCGTCAATTCAAGTGTTGTTCTTGGGCAGTCGACCGTCATGCCAAACAGCCTCTTTAAATTTCGTGCACATTTCAACTGATACATGGTTTATAATCTTTAAAAGCATGAATTTGTAAATTTAGAATCCTGAGATAATAAAAAACAACTTGTCTAATATACTGGAGTTCATAAATCAAATCAAATTGCCACACCCCGCTTCCCAAAAAGAATACGGAATATGGTACGTGAATAAGCCCAGCGGATAGTTTTCATCATCCATAAGTTGTACGGATTTGTTTGGCTCATCATAACAGTAAATAAGGCAACATACTCAACCATGCATGCATAAACATTCATAACTCAACAATATTTATTGCATCAATAATAAATATCCCAATAAATACTAGATCCGAAACAAAACAATAATCCTGTGACAATAAGCCCGAAGTCTCAATACAGTTCACAAATATAAATAGTTCATCAAAATATTTTAAGCAAATTAATCATTCCAATTGCACAGCTCAAAATTTTTGCTCACCAACTCCAGTAGGCAATTGATCAGCAAAACCTGCTCTTATGGCAATTACGAGGAAGATAGGGAAAACATGAAAATATAGTGCCCGTTAAATGCAAGTTCCGGGACGCAAGCAATACAAGTAGGAAAATGAAGAGAAACCTAACTAAATAAAAAATTTAATACTAATATGGAGAAGACATCAATTATAAAAGTCTACGAATGGCAGTAACAGTATAGTGATAATAGTAAGGGTGTAACAGTAACAGTGTGTCAACAATAATAGTAAACCAACAGTAACAGTAACAGGATGAGACTATGAAAATAGTTATTCTTATGTCTAATGTTCATTACTATCTAGGTAGCACTTCATGCGTCCCAAATTATACCACATGGTTGCTACATCAAACAGTTTCGCTTTAAGATTTTGTAGTGGAACTTCTATAGGGCAGTATATTCAGATAAATAGTAACAGTAACATCAAAATTAACATCAAACAGTGTCATGGATCATGCCCTCTTGCATCCAGAGATAAAAAGTGGGAAAAACGAGTTCCCTTTCGAATATGCATTTCTATATTGTCCACTACTCGATCTTTTCCCTTAAAAACCCCGATTTGATTTCTTTTCATTATTAACAACATGTGTGAACGAATTACAATAGGCTAAAGACATGACATCAATAAAGGATAAGTCTAAGATGAAATAGGAACGCAAACGGTCGATAAAATAACTCATAATAGTCAAAACAACAAAACATTTAGTTCTGGACAACAAGACACTACTGTACCAAATCTGAGATTCCCGTTGATATAGAATAGCAAATCCAGGTCCGTTAGAAAATTTAGTAACTAGACTCTTTGCCGATTCCAACACATATATATAAGTCACATATCAGCCACAGAAACAGCATTGAAAACAACATTTAATACAGAAATCGTGTTCAGTCAAAAAATGCAAAATCTTGTTTATATGCATGAAAAGAGTTTAAAATAATCATAATAAAATCTGAGAAAAATCTGGAAGATTCCCTAACATATCTATTATCAAAATATAAGATATTATGAATTTATATTATAGATAGTATAGTCAACAAAATTGGAAAAACAGAGTAATGTAATAAAATCTCAATTATGAAAGTTAGACATAGCTGTACCAAATCAGATATAATTCTTCTATAATATTATAATGGGAGAAGGCCTTAGTGTCATTTGTCATTTTTTCATTCTACCAACATGTGCAACGCAAGTACATAACTAATATAAAGTAGGTTTCCGGTTCAAATCCTCCGTAGGTTAGAGTTTTTATTTTTATTTTTGAAATTATTAAAACGTCCATCGCACGTGTAAATTACTAAATATAATATAATAATAATAATAATAATAATAATAATAATAATAATAATAATAATAATAATAATAATAATAATAATAATAATAATAATAATAATAATAATAATAATAATAATAATAATAATAATAATAATAATAATAATAATAATAATAATAATAATAATAATAATAATAATAATAATAATAATAATAATAATAATAATAATAATAATAATAATAATAATAATAATAATAATAATAATAATAATAATAATAATAATAATAATAATAATAATAATAATAATAATAATAATAATAATAATAATAATAATAATAATAATAATAATAATAATAATAATAATAATAATAATAATAATAATAATAATAATAATGGAATAAGGCCTTAGTGTCATTTGTCAATCTACCAACGCGTGCATTGCACGTGTTTAACAAATATGAAGGAGGTTTCAGGTTCGAATCCTCTTTACGTCAAAAATTTTATTTTTAATTCTTTTTATATTAAATGTGCTTTGCAAGTGTAAATTACTAGTAAAATATAATTCGAAATCTAGATCCGTCAAAAGGATGATAAAATAGACAAATAATGTAACAGTTCATATTTACAAAGTTTTCATAAAAAACGAATAGAATCAGGTTGAAAATATAGTTCTATACTGAACAACATGCAGTTTGAAAATATATTGACTAGTTTCATATGCATGAATTGAGATACAAAGTCATTAATTAATTCTACAAAAATTAGGGATGGATGCCTGTCATATCTAAACATATTCAACAAAATATAGAGTTCAAATTCTACTTTTAGTATCAGTTTTAAAATAAAACATCTTATAGAATACATATAGTTCAGAATCTTGAATATACGATATGACTGTAGTAAAACATCAATAACTTATGCATCAAAAATCAGAATTCAGATCCGTCAAAAGTTCTGGAAAAAGAGAAAACAAAGGCTACAAATCATGTTCACAAACTTATTTATTTTACTGATGTTAACATGGTCGAAATTACTGTACAAAAATAGGACAGCAGCAAAACAAAAGTTCTTTTATGCATTTTATCAAACAACTTAATTGCAAACGGTCCAATCTAAGATGTCATACACAACATGGAATATGTGGGTTACTCAAATCAGCATGACATGTGAATCAAATAGTCCATAATAAGATAATATATCCAACAAACATCTATGCAACAGTTATCTACAACATATGGTGTGTCACAAATAACATACAGTCAAGATGTCCACTAATCTAATTGTTTTCATGCAACGCGTGTCAACTATTGTAACTACTCATGATCAAGGGATGATGTCAACGGTTAAACTAACAAAATAGGATCATCATGAGAGTACAAATATTTTCATACTAGATTACTTACAGTATTTAACTTGTATGACAAAAAGAACACATACAAGCTACTTGCCTGATATGAACACGACGGAAACGAAGAACAGAATAACAGAAAAGGATACCGAACAACGAACACAACGAACGCACGAACAAGAAGCGAGATCAACACCAACCGAAACAGGTACACGAGACGTATGTACCCACACACAAAACCCGACAGCAGCAACAGTAAGTGTGTCGACAGCAACAAGAGCGGCGTCTCAACATAGCGATGAGGCTGCTGGGCTTCAATGGCGGCACAACAAGGAGAGAAGACGACGACAGGGGGAAATAGAAGCAGCGTAGGGCGGCGCTGCTCAACTGGAAGACGATGACAGCAAGGTGCTGCCACCTGGGGGGGTTTGCTGTGGCTCAAACGGGGATAGGGGCAGCACGGGGTGTTCGCCGGCGTCGGGGGGTAGATGACGATAGCAAGGAGAGATCGGGGGGGGGGGAAGGGGATCAGGAGTTGGTCGGGGGTAGGAGAGAGGGCGACAGATAGAGAGAGAGAATAGTATTAGAGTTTGGTGATTAAGGTTAAGGTTCAATTAGGATGTTTATATAGAGACAATATGGGTTTGGGCGAATTAGGTAGTATCCAGTAGGAAGAAAAGAATCCAATAAGAGACAAATAGGCCATGAAATAGGTTTAAACAATAAACGAGATCAAAGACAAATTGTAGATCAAATAAATGAGAATATTAGGCTGAATCAAACAGAGAAAGAATCATAAAGAGAACAACACACAATACAAAAGAAAGGGAAATAATACAACAAAAAATAAAACAAAATAAATCCAGGATTTTATTATATAAATTAAAAATACAATAATAAGCAATATGGGTTACAAATCATACCCACCTAACAAGAAGAATTTCGTCATCGAAATTCAACTAGAAGTACATAAGGTAACCCCAAAAAGAGAAGAAAATTCAATAGCAAAAACAAAAACAGCAAAACAAAAGCTACACAAACAAATGAGGAAACCTCCGCTGGATATCCTCCTCCAGCTCCCATGTCGACTCACCCGGTGAGTGAGGATTCCAAGAAACACGAAAAAGCTTGATCACCTTGTTCTTAAAAACCTTATCCCGTCGATCCACAATAACAACTGGCAGAATTTCACAAGAAAAATTCAGCCTCACAGATAACACCGAGTAGTCAATCACGTGGCTCTCATCACGGATATACTTTCTCAGTTGTGAGACATGGAATATGTCGTGCACTTCTGATAAAGCCGGGGGCAATGCAAGACGATATGCCACCTTGCCTACTCGTTCCACGATGTCAAATGGTCAGATGAACCTAGGGCTCAACTTACCTCCGCCACCAAAACGATTGACACATCGACACGGCGATACCTTAAGGAAAACATGGTCTCCCACCTCAAACTCCAAGGCTCTACGATGAACATCAATCCATCGCTTCTGTCTATCTTGCGTGGCTTGAAGATGCTTCCTGATCAAACTCACAGCATCCACCGTCTTGGTGATCAACTCCGGGCCCAACAATTTTCTCTTTCCAATGTCATCCCAGCACACTGGCGACTGACACTTATGACCATAGAGTGCCTTGAAAGGAGCAGCGTTAACACTGGCCTGAAAGCTATCATTGTACAAGAACTCTACAAGATGCAAGTGGTCCTCTCAAGAACCTCCAAATTGCAGCACACAGGACCTCAATATGTCCTCCAGAGTCTGGATGGTCCTCTTTGACTGTCTATCTATCTGAGGGTGAAAATCTGTAATGTACTTCAACTTATTCCCCAGACTACTCGAAGACTCTCCCAAAACTGTGACCTGAATCTCGTATCCCTGTCGGGTACAATACTGACTGGAACCCTATGAAGTCTGACAATCTCTTGCATGTACTTCTCAGCTAGGCTCTCAGCAGACTGTCCAACTCTGAAGGGAACGAAGTGAGCACTCTTCGTCAACATGTCCACAATCACCCAAATGGCGTTGTGACCCTTAGGACTCTTCAGCAAAGTGGTCACAAAATCCATGGTGATATGCTCTCACTTCCACTCCAGAATGGGAAGAGGCTGAAGAAGTCCGGCGGTCCTCTGATGCTATGCCTTCACCTGCTGGCAGATCAAGCACTGCGACACAAATCTCGTCACGACCCTCTTCATACAATACCACCAAAAATGAAGCTTCAAGTCCCGGTACATCTTCGTACCACCAGGATGAATAGAGTATGACGATTGGTGGGCTTCCTTAAGCAACTTCTGACGAACCTCACCCTTCAGAACACACAACCTGGACCCAAAACAAAGAGATCCATCTAAGTGAACAACCATATCTGTCCTCGTACCTGCTTCAACTTCGACTCTGAACCCTTGCAATTGCTTATCACCTGCCTGAGCCTCCTTAATCTGCTCGACAAGAGATGAATGCAACTGAAGCATCATGCAACTCTGAACAGAAGCTGGCAAGATCACATCCAAATCCAACCTCCTCATCTGCTCAACAAGCTCTCTCTGCTGAGTCAGGAACATGGCAGCTGTTCTCCTACTCAATGTATCTGGCACCAATTTCACTATACCAGGATGGTATTGCAAATTGATGTCATGGTCAACCATCAACTCCAACCAGCTCCTCTGCCTCATGTTCAACTTTTTCTGAGTGAAGACATACTTGAGACTTTTGTGGTCAGTGAAGATCTCCACTCTGTCAACAAGCAGATAATGCCTCAACAACTTCAAAGCAAAGATCACCGTAGCCAACTCCAAATCATGGGTAGGATAGTTCTTATCGTGCGACCTCAACTGTATGGATGCATGAGCAACAACTCGACCCTTCTGCATCAACACTGAACCTAGGCCCTTGCCAGAAGCATCACAGTGAACCACAAAACCACCCGTACCATCTGATATAGTCAACACAGGTGCTGACATCAACCGGTGCTTCAACATAGTAAAAGCTCCACCACATGATCCATCCCAAACAAACTTCTGATCTTTCCCAGTCAGCTTAGTCAACTGATCAGCTATCTTCGAAAAGTCTTGGACGAACTTTTGATAATACCCGGCCAAACCAAGGAAACTTCTCACTTCCGGAACTGACTTAGGAACAAGCCAATCCTTGACCGCAAAAAATCTTGGTCGGATCGATAGAGATACCATCGCCTGAGATAATGTGCCCCAAAAAGGTAACTCGGTCAAGCTAAAACTCACACTTGCTGAGTTTCCCATAGAGCTGATTCCCTCAAGGTCTACAAAACCAACCTCAAATGATCAGCATGATCCTTCCGATTCAGAGAATACAGGAGAATGTCGTCTATGAAGACTACCACGGATCTGTCCAGAAATGGAGGAAAACTCTGTTTATCAGACTCATGAAAACTATTGGCGCATTCGTGACTCCGAAAGGCATCACAAGGAACTCATAGTG
Organism: Hemerocallis citrina; assembly: GCA_017893485.1. NCBI lineage: Eukaryota > Viridiplantae > Streptophyta > Magnoliopsida > Asparagales > Asphodelaceae > Hemerocallis > Hemerocallis citrina. The sequence goes on from CM030359.1 coordinate 42,470,659, forward strand.
CCCGTATCTGGTCCTGAACGCAGTCTTCTGCACATCATCTGCCTTCACCTTCACTTGATGATAACTAGGGCGAAGATCCAACTTGGAGAAAACACCAACTCCACCCAACCGATCAAACAAATCATCGATCCTGGGTAGCGGATACCGGTTCCTCATTGTAACATTGTTCAGCTCACGGTAATCCATGCACAGACGATGACTCCCGTCCTTCTTGCTGACAAACAAGACAGGAGCGCCCCACAGGGACACACTGGGCCTGATGAAATCCAATTCCAACAAACATTAGACCTGCACCTTTAGCTCTGCTAGCTCAGCTGGTGCCATCTGGTAAGGACTCTTCGATATTGGTGCAGTACCTAGCTGAACCTCAATACCGAATTCCACATCCCTATCCAGGGGTAGTCTAGGAAACTCCTCGGGAAACACATCCAGAAAATCCTGCACAACAAGAGATGCAACCTTACAGCCAGAATGCAACTCCATTGCACACCTAGCATCGACAACAACTTCCTGACCATGCCCAAGGGGTAACTACCCAGCATGGAATTCAAACTCCTTACGGCCTGGCATCCTGAAAACAACCTTCTTCGCTCGACAGTCAATGATCGTGTGGGTCTCACCCAGCCAATTCATGCCGAGAATCACATCAAACCCTGAACTGCCAATCACAATCAGATCTGCTCTGAAATAAGCGCTCCCAATAACCACGGGACTTTGCTTGCACTCCCGGGAATAAACGAAAACACCGCCACCTGTAGTGATATGCCAAGCAATCGGCAACTCACTGCACACCAACTAAAGCTGATCCACGAAGCGGGAGGAGATGAAGGAATGGGTTGACCCGGAATAAAAAAGAACACGAGCAGGAACAGAATGAACAAGAATAACACATAAGATAGAGCCAAAATAAGGAAAAGACGAACAGATGAAAGATAACCAAAATAATGAATTAGGAAAGACAAAATGAAAAAAAATGCAAGTGAAATAAATGAAATAAGGAACATAGAGCAGAACAATAAAAGAAACACAAAAGAAATACCTGCAACGACTTCTTCCGCGGTCTAAGCTTCCTCTGTGGTCAAGTTGAAAGTCTGACCTCTCCCTGGAGCAGTGGTCCTCTGACCGATGATCTGGCACTGCGGGGAAAGTGGCGGTCTAACTTGACTACGGATTGTCGCGACTGCAGCCTGGTCGTGCCTCCTCCGAGGACAATCTTGAACCAAGTGGTTGGTAGCACCATAACCATGACAACGGTGGTTGGACTTCCAGCAATCCTAGCGCAAATGCCTAGGGGTCTGGCAAAAGTCGCAAACAACATCCCTCCGTGGAGGAGCAGGACGGTAGGGAGCTGTCTTGACGGCAATGACCGGAGCTGGCCTCCTGATTGGGCCTCCAGTATGCCTGGCAGCAATAGCAGTGGGGTACTGCACAATCCGCTGAGAAGGGGTCTCACGAGCACAAGTCTGCTCTGTCGATCGAGCTGCCTCCAAGGCATCCACATAGGTACGGAGACGATGGGCGGCCAAGTGAACCTGAATACCCTGATCAAGCCCCAAAAGGAACCTCTGAGCACGATCCTCCTCATTCACCACCAAGGTGGTAGCGAAGTGGCTAAGCCTGGTGAACTCCGTGGCGTACTCGTCCACGGATCTAGAGCCATGTTCCAAGAAAACTTGGTGTTACAACATTGTATATACAATATGTAACTAAATCTTAAAATATGGCACTAATAAATCAACCAGACAACCAACCAACCTGCTTCAGGGCAAGAAACTGATGCTCCATCTCTACCTGGGTGATTTGCGGGAAGAATTTCTCTAGGAAGCTTTGAGCAAAAGTGGCCCAAGTAATAGGCCGCTCTAGCCTCTCAGATTATGCCCTCCACCAGATGTGGGCCAAATCCACCAACTGGATGCATCCCACATCCACACGGTCAGCATCGGTGACCCTAGCTGCCTGTAGCAGACTCTCCGTCCGTATCAGCCACTGCTCAGCCTCAAGTGGCATCTCAGTATCAGCGAACTTATCCGGGTGCAACCTCATGAAATCCGCAATAGTACCCGGACGAGGGGGCAAAGCTACAGGGACATGCACAACGGGGGTCGAAACAGCATTCCGGTTAGCAGCTTCCAAAGCGGCCTTAACCACTTCGCTGTGCTCTTGCTGCATCTAAGCAATCTGCTGGAGCACCTGAGTTACAGCTGCCAACTCAGGATGGCCTTCTTAAGAAGAAGAACCATTCCCATGAGCCATAGTCTGCACAAAACCCAAAATAGTTAGCATTCAGATCCAGTTGATTAATAATTATTTGTGCAATGCATGGACTATCGGGAGTCAAGTAAATCCTGATCGAGTCAATCCTGCCTAATGTATTAGCCAAACTAACACATTATCCAAACCTGGCTCTAATACCACTCAAAACCTTGTCACGCGCCACTTCCAAAAAAGAATACGGAATACCGTACGTGACTAAGCCCAGCGGATAATTTTCACCATCCATAAGCTGTATGGATCTTCTTGGCTCATCATAACAGTAAATAAGGCAACATACTTAACCAGGCATGCAAAAACAATCATAACTCAACAGTATTTATTGCATCAATAATAAATATCCCAGTAAATACTAGATCCGAAACAAAATAATAATCCTGGGACAATAAGCCCAAATACAAGTCTCAATACAGTTCACAAATATAAATAGTTCATCAAAATATTTTAAGCAAATCATTCCAATTGTGCAGCTCAAACCTTTTGCTCACCAACTCCAGTAGGCAATTGATTAGCAAAACCTGCTCTTATGGCAATTACGAGGAAGATAGGGAAAACATGAAAATATAATGCCCGTTAAATGCAAGTTCCGGGACGCAAGAAATACAAGTAGGAAAATGAAGAGAAACCTAACTAAATAAAAAAGTTAATACTAATATGGAGAAGATAGCAATTATAAGAGTCTACGAATGGCAGTAACAGTATAGTGATAACAGTAAGGGTGTAACAGTAACAATGTGTCTACAGTAACAGTGTGTCAACAATAATAATAAACCAACAGTAACAGTAACAAGACAGTGAAAACAGTTATTCTTATGTCTAATGTTCATTACTATCTAGGTAGCACTTTATGCGTCCCAAATTATACCACATGATTGCTACATCAAACAGTTTCGCTTTAAGATTTTGTAGTGGAACTTCTATAGGGCTGTATATTCAGATAAACAGTAACATCAAAATCAACATCAAACAGTGTCATGGATCACGCCCTCATGCATCCAGAGATAAACAGTGGGGAAAACGAGTTCCCTTCCGAATATGCTTTTCTATATTGTCCACTACTCGATCTTTTTCCTTAAAAACCCCGACTTGATTTCTTTTCATTATTAACAACAGGTGTGAACGAATTACAACAGGCTAAGGACATGGCATGAATAAAGGATAAGTCTAAGATGAAAAAGGAATGCATACTGTTGATAAAATAACTCATAATAGTCAAAACAAGAAAACTTTCAGTTCTGGACAGCAAGACACTACTGTACCAAGTCTGAGATTTCTGTTGCTATAGAATATAAAATCCAAGTCTATCAAAAAATCTAGAAACTAGACTCTCTTCCAATTCCCGCACATAAATATATAAGTCACATATCAGCCACAGAAACAGGGTTGAAAACAGCATTTAATACAGAAATCGTGTTCCGCCAGAAAATGCAAAAACATGTTCATAGGCATGAAAAGAGTTTAAAATCATCATAATAAAATCTGAGAAAAATCTAGAAGATTCTCTAACATATCTATTCTGATAATTTAAGATATCATGAATTTATATTACAGATAGTATAGTCAACAAAATTGGGAAAACAGAGTAATGCAACAAAATATCAATTCTGAAATTTCAGACATAGCAGTACCAAAACAGAGATAATTCGTAAAATATAATTTGAAATACAGATCCGTCAAAAGGATGATAAAATAAAAAAATAAGGCTACAGTTCCTATTTACAAAGTTTTCATAAAAAACGAATAGAATCAGGTTGAAAATATAGTTCTTTATGAATAGCATGCACCTTGAAAATATATTGATTAGTTTCGTAAGCATGAATTGAGATACAGAAGTCATTAATTAATTCTACAAAAATTAGGGATGGATCCCAGTCATATATAAACATACTCAGCAAAATATAGAATTCAAATTCTAATTTTAGTATCAGTTTTAAAATAAAACATCTTATAGAATACATATAGTTCAGAATCTGGAATATACGATATGATTGTAGTAAAACAACAATAACTCATGCATAAAAATTGGAATCAGATCCGTTGAAATTTCTGGAAACTAGAAAACAAAGGATACAAATCATACTTACAAACTTATTTATTTTACTGATGTTAACCGGGTCGAATTTACTTTACAAAAATAGGACATCCGCAAAACAAAAGTTCTTCTATGCATTTTATCAAACTTAATTACAAACGGTCCAATCTAAGATGTCATATAACACATGGAATATGTGGGTTACTCAAATTCGCATGGCATGCGAATCAAATAGTCCATAATGAGATAATACATCCAACAAATATCTATGCAACTGTCATCTACAACATACGGTGTGTCACAAACAACATACAGTCAAGATGTCTACTAATCTAATTATTTTCATGCAACAGGTGTCAACTATTGTAACTACTTATGCTCAAAGGATGATGTCAACGGTTAAACTAACAAGATATGATCATCATGAGAGTACAAACATTTTCACACTAGATTACTTATGATATTTAACTTGTATGACAAAAAGAACACATACAAGTTGCTTTCTGATATGAAGACGATGGAAACGAAGAACAGAATAACGAGAAAAGATACCAAAAAATGAACACAACGAACGCACGAACAAGGAGAAAGATCAACACCAACTGAAACACATGCATGAGACATATGTGCCCACACACAAAACCCGACAACAGCAACAACAAGTGCGTCGACAGCAACAAGAGCGGTGACTCAACATAGCGACGGGCTGCTGGGCTTCGACGGAGGCACAGCAAGGTGGGAAAAAGACGACTGGGGGGAAATCGGAGCAGTGCTAGGCGGCGCTGCTTGACTGGAAGATGACTGCAGCAAGGCGCTGCGGCTTAGGGTGTTTGCTATGGCTCGAACGGGGATAGGGGTAGCACGGGGTGTTCGCCAGCATCGGGGGTTAGACGACGATAGCAAGGAGAGATCAGGGGGGGGATCGGGAGTTGGTCAGGGGTAGGAGAGAGAGTGATGGCTAGAGAGAGAGAGAATAATATTAGGGTTAGGGTTCAATTAATGTGTTTATAAAGAGACAATATGGGTTCGGGCAAACTAGGTAGTATCCAATAGGAAGAAAAGATTCCAATAAGAGACAAATAGGCCATGAAACAGGTTTAAAAAAAAGATGAGATAAAAGAAAAATTGTAGATCAAATAAATGAGAATATTAGGCTAATCAAACAGAGAAAGAATCACAAAGAGAACAACACACAACACAAAAAGAAAGGAAAATAATACAACCAAAAATAAAATAAAATAGGATTTTATTAAATAAATTAAAAATACAATAATGGGCAATAGGGGTTACACAAACTCTCAGCAAATTCACAAAAGAGCAATTTTTCATCAAAATCTTCAAATCAGGAATGTATATATATCTGTTTGTGTACATATGTGTATATATATCATTAAGATCTTTAAGAAATCATTGTATATGAGTAGTGTATTGTTCAGTTCAATCTCAGTATCAATATAAATCTAAGATCCACTTGAAAACATCACAAAACTCAAAAATTCAAGTTTCAGCTGTGTATAATTAGACCCGAAAATTCAAAACACTATTCAACCTTGAAAACTTGATCTTTTGATTAAAAAATCCTTCTTGCAACTTGTTAAACACATATAAAAACTAGTTATATCAATATAAATTCGAAATCTATTGAAAACTTTACAAACCTAAAAAAATCTCTACTTCGGCATGCACATGAGATCCGAAACCAAAACCCAATCTTTCAACACATAAAGACTTAATATTTTGATCCCAAAACCTCTCTTGCAATTTTTAAACACATATACAACTAATTGAATTCAATTTGCCCTTGATTATATGCCTCCACAACAATTGTTTAGTCAAGTTTCATTCAACAAAACATCAAAACAGAATCATATATCCTTCAACAGTAAAGAATCCAATTCTAATCATCTATATGCATTATACATCTCACAACTCATTATATACATTCAGATCAACAAGAATATGAAAGAAAGACAACATATCCATGATTCCTACTAGGTTCTTAACATTCTTAAGTTATCTATATAGTAAATTTATTCACCATTGCATATTATTCATAAAAGATCTATTTTTAATTATTCATTCACCAGTACTTCATCATACAATCATCTACCATGTATTCTACTAAACAAATCGTCATATTTAACATGCATAGAGCAACAAGAAATCAAACATATGTCACTCACCTTATTGAAGATTCAATGAAAGTAATAAAGAATAAGAAAAGCTCATAATTTTGCAAAAATTCAAGGTCCTCGGTTCAAAACTCCAAGAAATCAATAATAAGAATATACGTTTTGTTTTGTGCAAAGGAGAGACAGCTACTACTGCTGCCTATATAGGCCGAAATCCAGTTCTTAGGGTTTTGAGAAGATTTTACAAATTATTCCTTTTGAATATATCTGTACATATATGGATCCTTTATACTAGTTAACTAGATTAACCAATTTAATTGAGATCAAATAAAAAATATCCTTCCCAGATCTGGCCGACACCAGTTTCAAACCCAGAACATCGATTTTGTAATTTTTGCCCCAAAGTTGCAATTTTGCAAAAAAAAAAAAACAATTCTTTAATAAATTAGCAAAATAATCCAAATCTATTAGAAAAAAATTAAACTCTTTACCTCTGAGTTGGCCAGCCATGATGCTTAGCCCAGAGAACTGAAAATCTAGAGTTTTTACCCCCAAGTGATAATTTTGCACAAAAGCCCCTCTTTTTTGTAATATTTGCAAACATGCCAAATAAATATAAAAAAATCCAGAAAATTCATAAATAATACCTACTAATAAATATTAGGTTTCCCCAAAATATTTTCTTGAGAAACCATATTTTCTGACTTTGAGTTTCTCAAGAAAATATTTGCACGTGTTTTGCACACGCAAAAAGATAAATTTCAGAAAAATATTTATTAAATCTCCAAAAATCACTTTAATTCATTTATTAATATAAAAAAAATATTTAAAATTCTAGGGTGTTAAATCACTCCCTCAGAATATTTCTGTCCTCAGAACTACTGCTAATAGGGACCAAACGATATAAGCAAAAGATGCATTCACATAAATGGAAATATAGTTTAAAGAATACAGTCATACAAGGGAAATACAATTTAACCAAAAGAATACAATCATACAAAGAGCTCAGGAAAATCCTTCAGCATGCGATCCTCCGGCTCCCAAGTACCTTCCTCGAACAGCTGGTTCCTCCACAATACCTTGACCATATGTATCACCTTATTCCTCAATACCTTCTCCCGACGGTCAACAATCTTTACAGGTTTCTCCTTGTAACTCAAGTTCAGCTGTAGTCCTTCGGACACTTTCACCAGCTGATGACTCTGATCTGGCACATACTTCCTCAACATCGATGCATGGAACACATCATGCACTTGCGCCAATTCCTCCGGTAGTTCCAACTTATATGCTGTCTTACCAATCCTCTTCAAAATCCTATATGACCCAATGTACCTTGGTGCCAACTTGCCTCCCTTTTCAAACCTGATCACTCCTTTAGTCGGAGATACCTTGAGAAAAACTGCATCCCCAACAGCAAACTTCAAGTCCCTTCATCGAGTATCTGCATAACTCTTCTGCCAACTCTGAGCCTCGACCAACCTCTTACGAATCAGCTCGATCTTCTCCTATGTCTGCTGCACAATCTCCAGCCAAAACATCTGCATCTCACCAACTTTGTACCAACAGACGGGTGTTCTGCACTTCCTTCCGTACAAAGCTTCATGCGGAACCATCCCGATACTTGCTTGGTAACTGTTGTTATAAGCAAACTCAACCAATGCCAACTCCTAAATGTCACCAAAATTCATAACACAAGCCCTCATCATATCCTCCTACCCGATTCACCCTTTCAGTCTGACCATCGGTCTGCAGATGAAAAGCAGTACTGAAATCGGTTCTGGTACCCAAAGTTGCTTGCAAATCCTTCCAAAACCTCGATGTGAACCTCGCATTCCTGTCGGAAACAATCAACACAGGAACCCCATGAAGTCTCACAATCTCATCAGTGTACAGCTCTGCCAGTTTCTCCAACGACCAAGTAATCTTCATAGACAGAAAGTAAGCTAACTTGGTCAAACGATCCACGATGACCCAAATCGAGTCGTTGCCCTTCGGACTCCTTGGAAACCCAGTGATGAAATCCATGCTGATATTCTCCCACTTCCACTCCAGAATAGGCAATGGCTATAACAAGCCTCCAGGCCTCTGATTCTCTACTTTGATCTGCTGGCAAGTCAGACATCTCGCTACAAAGTCTGCCACATCTCTCTTCATACCGTACCACCAAAAGTTCTGCTTGATGTCCTTGTACATCTTCGTGCCTTCAGGATGTACTGAAAAAAGGTACTGTGTGCTTCCTGTAAGATACTCTCCTTTAAATCTGCATTGTTTGGTACACACAACCTCTCGCCCATCCATAGAACTCCATCTTGGACACGGAACTCTGATAACTTGCCTTCGAAAACCTGCTGCAACATCCTCTGAATCACCGCATCTGATTTCTGACCCTCCATAATCTGCTCCCTCAAAGAAGGCTGCAACCTCAACTGAGACAGGGATGCCTCAAACCCTGTAGTACAACCTCAATACCTGCCTGATCTAATTCTGTTGCCAACTCTCTCTGAGTAGTGATCAAACTCGACAATATGCTCTTCCGACTAAGCCCATTGGCCACCACATTTGCCTTGCCAGGATGATCCTTTATCTCAGGACGAATGTCTTCCAACACTTAAAAACACCTCCTCTGTCGAAGATTTAGATCTCTCTGCTGATAAATATACTTCAGGCTCTTATGGTCAGTATACATGTTGACCTTCTCTCCATATACATAATGCCTCCACTTCTTCAAGGCAAAGATAATAGCAGCCAATTCCAGATCGTGCGTCGGATAGTTCTTCTCATATGGACACAACTGCCTCGAACCATATGCAATAACCTTACCTTCCTGCATGAAGACACACCACAAACCCCTGAGTGACACATTACTGAAGATATCATAGTCCTTCCCAGCTTGCGGCAATGCTAAGATAGGCACAGTTGTCAAACTCTCCTTTAGCTCTAGGAAACTTGCCTCACACTTATCAGTCCAAGTAAATGCAACATTCTTCCGAGTCAATCCTTTCAAAGGAACTGTGATCTGTGCATAACACTGAATGAATCTCCTGTAGTGTCTAGCCAATCCCAAGAAACTCTTAACTTTCTTCACTGTCGTCGGTCTGGGCCAATTCTTCACTACTTCAACCTTCTGAGGATCGGTGGCCACTCCCTCCTTAGAAAGGATATGACCAAGGAAAGCTACCTCGAACTTTCAAAACTCACACTTCGACAACTTGGCATACAAGTTATGCTCCTGTAACTTCTTCAATAGCTCTGCCAAGTGTTTAGAGTGCTCTTCCTTCGACTTCAAATATAACAGAATATCATCAATGAATACCACCACGAAGGAATCAATAAACAACCGCAAGATTCGGTTCATCATGTCCATGAATACTGCCGGCGCATTCGTCACCCCGAATGGCATCACCAAAAACTCATAAAGCCCATGATGAGTTCTAAAAGCTGTCTTGCTCACATCTTCTTCCTTAACTTGGACCTGATGATTCACTGACCGCAGATCAATCTTCGAAAATACAATTGCCCCGAAGCCTATCAAACAGATCATCAATCCGTGGAAGCGGATACTTAATCTGAATGGTCACCCTGTTCAACTCTCGATAGTCAATGCACATCCTCATTGACCCATCCTTCTTCTTCACCAACAAAGCTGGCTCACCCCATGTGAAGTACTAGGCCTGATGAATCCCTTACTCAGTAATTCCTTAATCTGCTACTTAACTTCATCCTGTTTTACAGGTGCCATCCTGTACAGAGCCTTAGAAATCGGTAAACTTCCCGGCTGAATATTGATGCAGAACTCAACATCTCGCTGCAGCGGTAACCCCGGTATATCTTCCAAGAATACCGTAGGAAAATTCCTGACAATTGGAATTCTTCTGATTTCATCTGGAATCATCAACTTAGATACCATTGCAGCCACTTTCGAGTTCTTCTTCTTCCCCTGAAAAGTCACTACGGGACCTCCTGGTGCCTTCACTAACACCTCTTTGTTCTTGCATTCAACTGTGGCATCATTTATTGCCATCCAATCAATGTCCACGATCACATCCATACCCAAGACTTGCAGTTCAATGAGATCAATGCCGAATAATCATCCACCAATCTCGATATCACAGCCCTCGTAATACTGATCAGCAATCAATTCTTTTCCTGATGGTGTTGCCACTGAGAAGACTACCTGAAAATATCTTAGGTTCCATACCTAAAACTTTAGCAAAACTGGGTGACACAAATATATGCAAAGAACCAGTATCAAATAAAATTTTTGCTTTTATTCCATTAACCAAGACAAATACTGTTACCTGAAGAATAATACTCAAATCTCCAATTTATTCTTAAACAAATTTTTACTTAATATATCAAATAAATGAATTAAAAATTCTTGCATACCCTGGATCACATTTTCTGAGTTACTTGCATCCTCCTCAGTTAATGCGAACACTCGCCCCTGCCTCTGGAATTTGCCTCCGCTCGCACCTTCCTTCTTCAACTGCGGATAGTTTAGTCTGATATGGCCTTCAAGACCACACTTATAACAAGACCACACCTTAGGTGGTTTGGTGTATGCTGACTGATAGTGGCCTGCCTCTCCACAGTTGAAACAAGTCACGCCTTGAATTGTGGGTACCTTCTACTCTGGCCTACTGAACTTGCCATGCTTCGATGGAAAGTTCTTCCCACTCTGATTTGCTGCTAGCCTCTTATTCCTGTTTTAGGTCTTATGCTTCTTCTGGAACTGATCAATATCTTCCTCTGTCATTGTTGCTCTCCTGACCAGCTTATCAAATCTTTTGATGCCCAACGGTATCATCCGAGACCTCAAATTCGGCCTCAAGCCCTGCTCGAATTTCTTGGTCTTCTTTGCTTCATCAACAATCAGCTCTGGTGCATACCTTGATAGCTGGGCAAACGTAGTCTTATATTCGCGCACTGACATGCTGCCTTACTGTAGGTTTAAGAATTCCATTGCATTCTTCTCCTGAACATCCAAAGGGAAGAAACGATCCCTGAAATCCTCCAGAAAATCCTTCCAAGTCACCTTTTCATCCCCAAAAGTGCTCTTCACTGACTGCCACCAGATGCCAGCATCATTCACTAACTGCATTGTAGCCAATTTCACCTTGTTGGCTGCTGGGGTTTCCAAAACCTCGAAGACTACCTCCATCTGTCTAATCCAATCATCAGCCTCATTTGGATCAGACTGCCCTTCAAAAATAGGTGGCTTCATCTGCTTGAAGGATTCTACTTGCTTAATTGGATCAGCATTAACAAAAACTGGTCCAACCCCTTGATTCTGATTCCGAGTCATGTTGGTTGCCATGAATGTGTTCAAGGTCTGATACACCCTAGCAATTTCTGTCTCTAGATCATGTCTGGTCCCCTGGGAACCCTCAGCCCCATCACCATTTCCACCATTCCTAGTCCTGGGTCCTGCCATTATACTGAATACTGCAAAATGAGGGGAAAATTAGAGCGTCACAACCCAATTCATATTCACATCAATATCTTATGGCAAAATCTCAATCATGCCCCAAACCATTTCATCTTATTTTAATTCCATGTGATACTCACACTTTAATGTCCACACCTAGGTACTCACGCTCTAATGTCCACCTAGGTTTATTCTTATACCATGTTTATCATTACTATTGAAGCATTTTCTGATACCAAACTCTATAACGCCCCGAATTCTCAATAAATAAATTCAGAAATACGTGGCACAATTCACAGCATCTACCTGAATGTAATAGTAAACATAGCAAAACACAAAAAAAATTCAACTTATATAACATAATTTTTTTGCATAGCACAGCGGAAAATTAATACCTTGAATTACATTTTCTTTCTTTTACAACACATTCTTTTACAATTTACATAAGCCATATTAGTATTCTACCACATGCATTCCAAGCTAATGGTACCTACCTATAAAATATGAGGTTAGAGATAACCCTAACCCCCAAAACTATGGAATCAGCCATAATGGTGTGAATGACATCAAAAGAAATACAATTTAAATGAAACATAAAGAATAAACTCATAATCAGTACATTCCCACAGTAGTAACAAAACAGAATATGGAATAACGATAAATAAAGAATGAAAACATCAAGTAAAACTAAGCTAAGTGTCAAGTGCGGGAAAACAGGAAAACATCATGCATAATACAAGTCAAGAAAATACAAATACAGTATGATGACTCTCTAATAAATACTTGTCGGATTCTATGCATTCCATACTACATAGGTCTAGTGCAAGCCCTTATCGTACTCCACTTTCTAGGATTAAATCTCTCGTTATGCAACTAATCATACTATGGTGATAGAAACAAGATCTAGAATACTCCGCGAATAGGCCTAACAACCCTCGACGCGCAAGCATCATGTAAGCATAGCTCTAACTCCGGAGAATCATCACTCTACCGTGTACCCCACGAATAGGCCTGCCGACCCTCAGCGTGCAGATACACAGTACATCCCGCGAATAGGCCTGCCGACCCTTGACGCGCGAATGCACCGTATGTTCCGTGAATAGGCCTGCCGACCCTCGGCACATGAACATACAAACTTTCCTCTAGACATTCCGTGAATAGGCCTGTCGACCCTCGAAACGCGAATATACTAAGGACACAACAACACACAATCCTGGAATACATCCGTTGATGTAATCCCTGTTTTTCACTTTATGTATTTTTGGGTGTATTTTTCTTTCTGTATATTTATTCTCTTTGTATCTCTTTTTGGACCGTATATTGGAAATTTTTTTTGTTCAATATATTCATATATTTGATTTGTCGTCTTCTTACTTGAGTTTCTTGATTCTATCGTCCCATATTATTTCATCTCTATTTGACCGGGCCATTACTTTGATCCCCATTATTTTAATTGTTCATATCCTATTTTTTTTTAATTCTTTTTGATACTGTCTCTATTATTGGATCTTTAATACCCTAATCTTACCCAATTAAAACCTATTGATAATCCTACCCAAATTCCCTATTGGATCCATTTTAAAACCAAAAATCCAATACCCGTTTAACCACACCCATTTCAACACCTAAACCCTAATACTCTACCCTATATTTATACCCATGCATATATCCCTGTTCATCCCAAAATCCCCCCAGCCGTTTTTGTCTTCTCCATCCCTTGCTCCCAAAACCCTAGCCAACTTCTAACCCACTCCAGATCCCCTGTGCTCCTCCCTATCACCTCCACAGTTTCCCTCCGGCCTAAACCCTACCCCTAGTGCTCCCTCCTTCCTGTCGCGACTCCACGTCGACAGCCACCCCCTGCCTAGCCCTGCCTCCTCCCGAACGTTGCCAGTAGCCAGCGCACCTCCCTGTGCACTGTGCTCCTGTAACTCCTATTTCCCCGTATTTATATTTTGTACTGTTTTGTGCCTCATTGTACTCTCTCGTCTACTTGAGATCATGTAATTTGTTCTGATTGAATGAAATCGTTATTTTCGTCTCAACTCAAATTTTGGGCCTTTCTATTTAATTCATTTGTGTGCCATTCGTATCACTCTTCACGAAATTGATCAATTCTTCTTCTTGATATCTTTAATCTCCATTTTAGTGCATTTTAATCAATTCTCTTGTTGGGTTCTTTTTGAAATGGATACCAAACCCGCGAACCCGCATGCCCACGCTATTTAAACCCCTAAACCCTACCCTAACCCTAATAAAAACCCTATCACTGTTCAACCCTATCCAAACCCAGCCGCCTCTATTCTTCTTCTTCCTCCGATTTCTTCTCAAACAACCCCCCATCGAATCCGTTCCCGATCGCCTCTCCATTCACCCCCGACCACCACCTACTCGCCCATCACCTTCGCCTCCCTCACCATCGCATTCACCCTCGCCGACCACCACACCACCGCAACAAGCACCGTCGTCGCCATTCGCCATTTCCCAAACTCCATCATCGTCATCCTCTCCAACCTCCGACCATATCCTAATCGCCTCGCCTCCCTCTCGTCTACACAACCACCACCAGACCACCGTCATCGTCAGGGCCGGCCTTGGCCAGGGTCTTGCTGGGCGACCGCCCAGGGCCCACCTTTAGGGAGGGGCCCAAAATTTTGTTAAGTATAAATGTTATTAAGGGATTAGTAATTAATATAATAATTAATCAGTTTGTAATTAATATTAGGGGAGGCCAATGCAGATGGCATATTGGCATGCAGCATGCCAGCATGCAGATCTGTTTGTCTCTCTCTCTACTTCCTACGCCTCTTCATCTTCCAAAAAAAAAAAAATTAAACATCTTGTATCTTCCAAGCACTCAATCAGTCAGTCTCACTTGGCTTGGCTTCTTCAAGACTTCAATCTTGCACTGGAGTCAGCCTACCATGTGATCGCCACTGCAAGCAACATAATCAGTAAGTTTATATACATTTGTTTTATCAGTTATATTTAGTTTTTATTAATTAGATATACAAGAAAAACTCTCCTGGCTCCATCCAGAAGCATAGGTGCATCTGATATTTGTAGCTCACTCGAGTTCAGTGTTTCTAGATGATTTAATGACTGCAGATACTTGTAAAATTATAATAAGTAAATAAGATAGTTATAGGTTATGTTGGCTGAACAGTTCAGTAGTTGAATATTGTTCAAAATGGGGATGAATGGGTGATTAGCTTTAGTAAAGACTAAAGATAAAATGAGGGAGAGCATGGCTGAGATAGTTTGGGCATAAGCAATGATATCTATGACTGGAGATATACTCAATGATGAGAAGGGGGGGGGGGGGGAGGGGATGGATGAAAATGTTCTTCGTTCCTTGACTGAAAACAAGAGAAATGCGGGCTTTACCCACTCTATTTCTAATACATAACTACATCTCTAATAGTAAGGACTTAGAAAACTTAATAAGTTAGTAATTTGTGGACCAATGGGAACTAGAATTGACTAGGATTAAGGGATTTTGTAAGGATAAATTACTTTTCATTTCACAAAAGATGACCCTGACCATCTTTCTCTTCCTCGCTGACAATGAAAGCCCGACTGTTTTTTGGCATGATTTGAAATCAAAACTGAAATGAAAAAACTCCACAAAAAAAGAAGACTAGTGAAATAATAGAATCAACTAAGACTCCTACAATCTGGTCTAGCTAGTAGTTTATTTTTTATTCAGGTTTTGTTCTTCAACTAAGACTCCTACAACTAAGACTGAAGATATGCTTCTTGATGTTGCAATTAAAAGCTTGGAAGGATTGGTTTCATTTTTTGAAAAATATAGAGAAAATGGATTTAATTCTGCTATGATTGAAGCTAAGGAAATTGCATCTGAAATGGAAATTGAGTCATTATTTTCTGTAAAACGTAGAATTTTTAGAAAGAGACATTTTGATGAAATTCCTGATACGGATAGAGAACAACAATCTGCTCAAGAAAATTTTAGAACTGATTATTTTCTTGTTTTAGTTGATATGGCTCTTTCTCAATTGAATAGCATATTTGAACAAATGCAAATGTTTGAATCTATATTTGGCTTCTTATTTGATGCATCACGGTTAGTTTCATTGGATGATGACGAAATGAAAAATTGCTGCCTGCAACTTGAAATTGCTTTGAAACATGGTGATGTGTCTGATATTGATGCAAATTATTTACTTTCAGAATTACAAATATTACAAGAAATGCTACCAAGTGAAGCATATGAAATAGATAAACCATGGTATTCAATTAAAATTATGGAGTTTGCAAAAAAAATGGATATGTTTCTAAATATTTTGGTTGCTTATAGGATTTTGTTGACTGTACCTGTGACCGTGGCATCTGCAGAGAGAAACTTTTCAAAATTAAAATTATTAAAATCTTATTTACGAACAACTATGACACAAGATCGGTTAAATGGATTAGTAATTTTGAGTATTGAAAAAAATATGTTGAAAAATATTGAGGTTGAACATATAATTGATGATTTTGCTTCTAAAAATGCAAGAAGAAAACATTTTAGATGAGATGCGATTGATTTTTTTTATTTTTTTTGTTGCAGGTGCAAGAGTCGTTGTCACTATGTTTAATAAAAATTATGGAGTGTTTGATGTCATAGAGTAAAACAAAGGTAATCTTTATTTTTCTCAGTATTATTTTTATGTTCCCCGCCATTACATTATATTTTACTAATATATATGAAAAATACTTGCATGTCTATAAAGGGTCCCAATTTTATTTTTTGCCCAGGGCCAAAAATACCTCAGGACCGGCCCTGGTCATCGTCCCCACTCCCCTCGTCAATCCCATCGCCGTCACTCCGTCATCTTCCTCGCCATTTCCCAACCTCCGTAACCCATCAGCTCCCCACCATCGTCTCGCCCTCCGACCACCCTAGCCACTCCTATCGTCGTTCCCATCCTACGACCTCCGCCATCAGCAACCACCATCACCTCGAACCACCACAGACCGGTCCCCACTCTCCTCCCCTGTTTTCAAACCGGAGCAGAGTCCATCGCCAGCATCACCGCCGCCGCCTCCGTCACACTCGCGCGCCACCAGTGTCGCAGTCACCCCGCCTCACCGTCGAAGCCATCGCCAGCGTCGCCGCGCCTCCTCTCTCTCGCGCTCTGTCCGTCGAAGAAGAAACGAAGAAGAAGAAGATCAGTGATTGGGCGGGATTCGATCAAGACCATCCGATCGCGTCAAGATTCGTGCGTCGTGATCGCTGTCCCGTGTTGTGCCCACACCAGATCCGGATTCCGTGCACGCTGTCTGGCCTGGATCCGCTGTTTTGCTCAACCCGATTGGCTGATTCGGTGTTTTGGTGTTTTGGCGCGCCAGATCCATCTTCGCTGTTTGCTGTTTGGGCTGGGATCCGGTGCGGGGAAAACTCGATCTTTGGCTATTTTTCGGACGCGCTTTTTGAGGACTTCTACCGGGATTTTTCAACCAAATTTTCTACAACAAGTGGATCGTGCGTCGTCAAACTAAGGCAAGTACCCTTGTACAATTTATTGTTCTAGTACAAGTTTCCTTGAAATACTACAAATAGTTAGATTGTGACCCCTCTTTGAAATATCGTTGTAGATCAATATTGAACCTCCAAGTTGACAATTCTAAGAGTCACAAAATTTCATCGTATTTAAATAATAATCAATTGGACTCTTTTACCCCTTGAACTTGTGAATCACATAGACATATGAATTAAGGACCCCTAGAAATTGTAGACGCATATAAATTTAGTGTTTTGGCAAATTGTGATTATTATGACTTGAAAAATACTATTATTCGCTGTTTGATTCCCATTACCATGTATTTGTGCCACATAATGATTTTAGACACCAAATTACATAATTCTATGAAATCTACATTAGTGAATTATTTTCCTATGTTGCTGTCTGGATTTTCTTTTGCGGTTTCGACCCTCTTATCTTTGGAATTTGGACCCGAGCCCTGAATATGAAACATAGATCAGGATGTGTAGATGTCTATCGACTCCAGAATGATCAAATTTGGAGTTACGGTCTAGGAGTTATGGCAGTTATACTGCAACTATGTCAGTAGACGCAGTTTTGCAAAACTGCTGTATATATTTACTTTGCGAATTATTTTAGCTGTGTAAACAGCGAGCGCTTGACCCCAAATTTTATATGTAGTTGCTGGACACCCTATAGGACATCCCCAATTTTTCTTAGAATTAATCTACATTATTTCAGCACTATTTCATATGCATAAATACAAATACACAAATTCTGCCTGAACAAATATAACAAGCCGGGGTTATGGGAAAGACTATAGAGTGGACAATATAGGTAAGTGTACTCAGAAGGGGGCCCGTGTTTCCCAGTACTCGGTTCATGAACCTGTTGCATGTGATGTATTCATGGAGTCAGTTACTTGGCTCATGAACCTGTTACACGTGATGTATTCATGGAGTCAGTTACTTAGCTCATGAACCTGTTACACGTGATGTATTCATGGAGTCAGTTACTTGGCTCATGAACCTGTTGCACGTGATGTATTCATGGAGTCAGTTACTTGACTCATGAACCTGTTGTATTCATGGAACCACTGTGTGGTCCATGAACCTGTTAGTATTCACGAACTCGTTTCGTGAACCTGTTATTTAATTTCGTATTCATGAACCGTGCCTGCCTGATACCTGATACCTGATACCTGAAACCTGAGTACACCGCCCTATAGACTCCATTACTAGGTCTAAATGAAATTGATTTGACTGTAGCAACCATGTAGTAAAACTATGGATGCATGTCGTGCTACCTAGATAGTAATCACACAAGACGTGAACTTAATACCTGATACATGATTATCCTGTTACCTGATTATCCTGTTACCTGATTATCCTGATACTTGATTACCTGGTTACCTGATACCTGATACATGAAACTTGAACATGACACATGCACTTGACACTTGATGATACGATACATGAAACTTGGTACGTGAAACCTGACACATGAAACATGATACTTGATGTTAGTTACCCCTACAGGTTCACCTGACACATGTTTTACCATTAGCAGTTGTTAACTAGCCTGTTTACTAAGAAGTCTTCCCTTGCTAGCTAATTCCTGGTTGTTCCCACTACTTATTATAATTATGTTACATTCTTGATTCCAGTTCCTGTTCCCTATACTTGTACTTGCTTTCACTATTTGTGGCCCTAGCTTGCACTAAGGGCATTTTCTCTTGTTTCCCCTTCGTTTTCCTGTTTATATTTATTAAGCAGACTTGGGAGACAAGCTATCTGCTGGAATTGGCGAGCAGACATTTCAGGTTTTGCTTGGAGCAAGGATCTGTTTAAATAGTTGCTTTCCTTAAGGTATTTATTTCTTCTGTTGTTTAAGACTTGTTTCCGAGTTTACACTTGATCCAGATATGGGAACTATTTGAATATTATTACTTGTTTAAACTGTTTTCTGTTGCTTTATAAATTATTCATACATGCTTGGTTATATATATTTCTCTTGTATATTCTTGTTATGATGCTGGGTCGATCCTACAGCTTATGGATGATGTAAAAATCATTCGCTGGGCTTCGTCACGTGCTCGTATTCCATATTTTTGGGAAGCGGGGCGTGACAAGGTTTTTAGTGGTATCAGAGCTCAGGTTTGGCTAATGTGTTGGTCCGACTAATACATTGGACAGGCTTGACTCAGTCAGGATTAACTCAACATTAAACAGGCCATGCAATCACATGAATAATTTGATAGTCAACTCGATCTGGATACAAGTCTTATCTCATCCATTTTGATCCCTTCATATTCAATCCTTTGATTCATTGCTTCTTTCCATCTCTTGCATCCGTCCTGATTTGTTGATTCCTTATTGGGTACAATTTATTCTTTCGTATCCATATTTTTTTGATTCCGGTGCAAGCGATCTCTTATTTTCTGGTTGCTCCGTTAATTCCTTCTTATTTCAACTCGTGCGTCGTTCATTGCTTTCCCTGCCTTGCATTCACTTTTATTTGTTGATTCATATTGAGTATCATGTTGGTTATTTCTTTCCCGCTATATTCTCTTCAATTCCGATTTTGCCCCTCGTCCCTCTTCCTTCGTATTCAATTCCTTAATTTTCTTTCGTCCCTTCTAGTCATCATTCTCTTTAACTCCTTAATGGGTGTAGCTTCATTTTTCTCCTACTTATTTTTCTCTTTATAATTATTTTTCCGAATACTTTCTATGTTTCGATTATTAATTGTTATATTTATTTTCGATCTTCTCTAAAAATGTTTCTCAACAAGATTTTATTATTTCGAACAATGTTGTATTTTAACTTCACTTTTTATTTATGATCGACTATATATTTCTACTGGATTATTTAGATAAGACAAATTCTTATTTCGTTGTATAACGCTATTTTTACTACCATTAGTATTATTGCTATTATTTTCACTATCATTACTAGTATTACTATTATTGTTACTACTATTGATATTCTTATCGTTCTTTATTATTATTTTATTAATATTGTTGATATTAAGTTGCTTCCACAAAAATGTTGGGCACAAACTATATCTTGTCTTGCATTATTATTTTTACTAGTGTTGTTGATATTTAATATTATTGCTATTATTATTATTATTATCATTCTTTCAACGATTTCTGTTAATATTACTGTTATGATCATTGTTATTATCATCGTTATTCTTATTGTTATTAGTATCGATATTTTAGTTGTACTATTATTACTATTATTATTATTAATTTTTTTTGAGCCTGAGCATGCTCAATTGTATATACATTTCACCACTTCGGTGCAACCTAATGTCGAGATGGCAAATGTGCAACTCGATGTCAATGGAGGCAAATTGCAACTGGATATCGGCGAGGCAAAATGTGCAGCCGAATATTCGGATGGCAACTTGAAACCTGATGTCGTGAAGGCAAATATGCAACTTGATGTTAAGGAGGCAAGATTTTCTACCTATTTGCAAATTGATATTTCAAGACAATTCTTACTTATATAATGAAACTAAAGGTGAATAAATATTTCCTTTATGACACTTTGTTTATACAGTTACATTTTATGTTTCCATACGATTTGAACTCGTATAGTTGATTTTACTCAATTTTGTATATAAGATTATTATTGCTAATATTTTTAATATTATTGTTGTTATTTTTAATGCTATTATTATTATTATTGCATTATTTTCGTGAATGTGTTGAAATCTATTTTGTCATGTATGTATTATCGTTATTATTAGTATTGTTGATATTTTTATTTCATCATAATATTATTACCTGTATGATTATGATGATTTTGAATTCTGTTATTATTATTGTTATTATTATTCTGTTACTATTGATATTATTATTATTGATATTTGTTGTGTTATTATTTCTGTTAAAAGCCATTAGTTTTGATATGTATTCTATCTTTTAACTATGAAGATTGAAGTCCAAGCCTTATATCCATTTTGCATTTTTACCTATCTCTATTTGGAGCCCATACTCTTTTTGATCTTGGTGTCTCACTCCTTTCTTCTTGCTCGGATTGTCGCTTGGTGCCACGTGGTCTACAACGACATGTCTGGAGCTTGGAGTGTCACCATCAAAGTAGCGCAGCGGAAGCGTGGTGGGCCCATGACCCACAGGACCCAGGATCATGTTGTTGCTTCTCCTTCCTTGTATTTTGTTTTGTTCCATTCCTTGCTCCATTTGCTGTCCCCTATCTCTTGCTTTTGTTCTCATCCATTGACTCATTGCGTGGTGCATCTTTCCCTTGTCGCTCCTTTCTTCGATTCCAACTCTTTCTATTCGTTCACCTCCTTGCCTTGTTATCTTGCAAGTCTTGTGGTGTCCAGTGTTCTTTTTCGTTTTGATATCGGTTATTTTCTTCTTGCATTCCATCCTGCCATCATGTAAACATTCATTATTGGATTCAATTCATCCTGTCTTCCATCTCCTTGGTTTCAGTTCTGCCTACTCCTTCATCGTATTTATTATCTTGTGTTATTTGGATCCTTTAGATACCGTTATTCTCTTTCATGCCTTCCATTTGAACTCGTCGTTATCCACTCCCTTCTTATTTTGGTGTTACCACCAAATTGACTTTTCTTTCGGGATCCCTTTTTGTTACCCTCCCAATTGCTTTTACCCTGTCCTATGTACCGCCTAAGCAAATTTCGAGGACGAAATTTTTGTGTAAGGTGGGTAGGATTGTAACTCCTATTTCCCCGTATTTATATTTTGTACTGTTTTGTGCCTCATTGTACTCTCTCGTCTACTTGAGATCATGTAATTTGTTCTGATTGAATGAAATCGTTATTTTCGTCTCAACTCAAATTTTGGGCCTTTCTATTTAATTCATTTGTGTGCCATTCGTATCACTCTTCACGAAATTGATCAATTCTTCTTCTTGATATCTTTAATCTCCATTTTAGTGCATTTTAATCAATTCTCTTGTTGGGTTCTTTTTGAAATGGATACCAAACCCGCGAACCCGCATACCCACGCTATTTAAACCCCTAAACCCTACCCTAAACCCTACCCTAACCCTAATAAAAACCCTATCACTGTTCAACCCTATCCAAACCCAGCCGCCTCTATTCTTCTTCTTCCTCCGATTTCTTCTCAAACAACCCCCCATCGAATCCGTTCCCGATCGCCTCTCCATTCACCCCCGACCACCACCTACTCGCCCATCACCTCCGCCTCCCTCACCATCGCATTCACCCTCGCCGACCACCACACCACCGCAACAAGCACCGTCGTCGCCATTCGCCATTTCCCAAACTCCATCATCGTCATCCTCTCCAACCTCCGACCATATCCTAATCGCCTCGCCTCCCTCTCGTCTACACAACCACCACCAGACCACCGTCATCGTCCCCACTCCCCTCGTCAATCCCATCGCCGTCACTCCGTCATCTTCCTCGCCATTTCCCAACCTCCGTAACCCATCAGCTCCCCACCATCGTCTCGCCCTCCGACCACCCTAGCCACTCCTATCGTCGTTCCCATCCTACGACCTCCGCCATCAGCAACCACCATCACCTCGAACCACCACAGACCGGTCCCCACTCTCCTCCCCTGTTTTCAAACCGGAGCAGAGTCCATCGCCAGCATCACCGCCGCCGCCTCCGTCACACTCGCGCGCCACCAGTGTCGCAGTCACCCCGCCTCACCGTCGAAGCCATCGCCAGCGTCGCCGCGCCTCCTCTCTCTCGCGCTCTGTCCGTCGAAGAAGAAACGAAGAAGAAGAAGATCAGTGATTGGGCGGGATTCGATCAAGACCATCCGATCGCGTCAAGATTCGTGCGTCGTGATCGCTGTCCCGTGTTGTGCCCACACCAGATCCGGATTCCGTGCACGCTGTCTGGCCTGGATCCGCTGTTTTGCTCAACCCGATTGGCTGATTCGGTGTTTTGGTGTTTTGGCGCGCCAGATCCATCTTCGCTGTTTGCTGTTTGGGCTGGGATCCGGTGCGGGGAAAACTCGATCTTTGGCTATTTTTCGGACGCGCTTTTTGAGGACTTCTACCGGGATTTTTCAACCAAATTTTCTACAACAAGTGGATCGTGCGTCGTCAAACTAAGGCAAGTACCCTTGTACAATTTATTGTTCTAGTACAAGTTTCCTTGAAATACTACAAATAGTTAGATTGTGACTCCTCTTTGAAATATCGTTGTAGATCAATATTGAACCTCCAAGTTGACAATTCTAAGAGTCACAAAATTTCATCGTATTTAAATAATAATCAATTGGACTCTTTTACCCCTTGAACTTGTGAATCACATAGACATATGAATTAAGGACCCCTAGAAATTGTAGACGCATATAAATTTAGTGTTTTGGCAAATTGTGATTATTATGACTTGAAAAATACTATTATTCGCTGTTTGATTCCCATTACCATGTATTTGTGCCACATAATGATTTTAGACACCAAATTACATAATTCTATGAAATCTACATTAGTGAATTATTTTCCTATGTTGCTGTCTGGATTTTCTTTTGCGGTTTCGACCCTCTTATCTTTGGAATTTGGACCCGAGCCCTGAATATGAAACGTAGATCAGGATGTGTAGATGTCGATCGACTCCAGAATGATCAAATTTGGAGTTACGGTCTAGGAGTTATGGCAGTTATACTGCAACTATGTCAGTAGACGCAGTTTTGCAAAACTGCTGTATATATTTACTTTGCGAATTATTTTAGTTGTGTAAACAGCGAGCGCTTGACCCCAAATTTTATATGTAGTTGCTGGACACCCTATAGGACATCCCCAATTTTTCTTAGAATTAATCTACATTATTTCAGCACTATTTCATATGCATAAATACAAATACACAAATTCTGCCTAAACAAATATAACAAGCCGGGGTTATGGGAAAGACTATAGAGTGGACAATATAGGTAAGTGTACTCAGAAGGGGGCCCGTGTTTCCCAGTACTCGGTTCATGAACCTGTTGCATGTGATGTATTCATGGAGTCAGTTACTTGGCTCATGAACCTGTTACACGTGATGTATTCATGGAGTCAGTTACTTGGCTCATGAACCTGTTACACGTGATGTATTCATGGAGTCAGTTACTTGGCTCATGAACCTGTTGCACGTGATGTATTCATGGAGTCAGTTACTTGACTCATGAACCTGTTGTATTCATGGAACCACTGTGTGGTCCATGAACCTGTTAGTATTCACGAACTCGTTTCGTGAACCTGTTATTTAATTTCGTATTCATGAACCGTGCCTGCCTGATACCTGATACCTGATACCTGAAACCTGAGTACACCGCCCTATAGACTCCATTACTAGGTCTAAATGAAATTGATTTGACTGTAGCAACCATGTAGTAAAACTATGGATGCATGTCGTGCTACCTAGATAGTAATCACACAAGACTTGAACTTAATACCTGATACATGATTATCCTGTTACCTGATTATCCTGTTACCTGATTATCCTGTTACCTGATTATCCTGATACTTGATTACCTGGTTACCTGATACCTGATACATGAAACTTGAACATGACACATGCACTTGACACTTGATGATACGATACATGAAACTTGGTACGTGAAACCTGACACATGAAACATGATACTTGATGTTAGTTACCCCTACAGGTTCACCTGACACATGTTTTACCATTAGCAGTTGTTAACTAGCCTGTTTACTAAGAAGTCTTCCCTTGCTAGCTAATTCCTGGTTGTTCCCACTACTTATTATAATTATGTTACATTCTTGATTCCAGTTCCTGTTCCCTATACTTGTACTTGCTTTCACTATTTGTGGCCCTAGCTTGCACTAAGGGCATTTTCTCTTGTTTCCCCTTCGTTTTCCTGTTTATATTTATTAAGCAGACTTGGGAGACAAGCTATCTGCTGGAATTGGTGAGCAGACATTTCAGGTTTTGCTTGGAGCAAGGATCTGTTTAAATAGTTGCTTTCCTTAAGGTATTTATTTCTTCTGTTGTTTAAGACTTGTTTCCGAGTTTACACTTGATCCAGATATGGGAACTATTTGAATATTATTACTTGTTTAAACTGTTTTCTGTTGCTTTATAAATTATTCATGCATGCTTGGTTATATATATTTCTCTTGTATATTCTTGTTATGATGCTGGGTCGATCCTACAGCTTATGGATGATGTAAAAATCATTCGCTGGGCTTCGTCACGTGCTCGTATTCCATATTTTTGGGAAGCGGGGCGTGACAGCTCCTTCTCCCGACGCCGTGCAGCCATGTGCAGCGCCGTCTCTCTCTGTCTTGCTCTCTTGTATGCGTATGATTGCGTGTTTGTTGTTCGTGAGTCGAGCGTTCATTTGTTCGTTCGTTCGTTGATTTGAGTTCGTGCCCGGGAATTCGTTCCCGTTATTCTTGCTCATTGCATCGTTTTCTTCATCGTTTCTAAGGCAAGTAACTTGTATTCTTTTTGTTGTGTAATACAAGTACTAAATACTGCATGTAGTGTAGGTTTGTTCTAGAGAAAATTCTTGTGCAAAACACATGTTATATCTTGTCTCTATGTGTTGATCCGTCCGTAGTTGTCTCATTACACACACGACATGAATTTAGACTTAGAGATAATCAATTCTTGTATACATGCATGTGTTCGTGAATTATGAGGTATTGCATGATCTTGTATGTTTGATGGGTTCGTTGTAGTATAACTTTTTGTAGACGTGTTAAATACCCTATACCATGTTGTTTGGACATCTAGTATATCCTATTTCATGTTTGGTTATAATTTAGATGTGTTTCATATGATCTAGTTGATTTTATGTATGAGAAATAATTCTGTCCTTGTTGTTACCTCGTTTTTGTTCAATATTTTAGACCCTATTAAGTTCAATATATAAAAATTATTTGTGAATATGAGTTATAGAGAATTCTTTCTACATTTCAGATTTTCTAACAGATCTCAGTTTCGATTTATGAGTTGCAAGTTATTGCTGTTTCACTACAGATGTGTTTAAAATTCCAGATTAAGTTTTATATGAATTCTGAATGATAATTTATTTTCTACTAATGTTAAAGATAATATTTTGATCCAAAATTTTGCTGAGTACAACTAGACCTGATTGGGATTAACCCCTAATTTTTGTGGATTTAATTAATAACTTTTATACTCTATTCTATGCTTGCAAACAACTACTGTACTTGCAGAATTTTCATGCTGTTCAGTAAAGAACCTTAATTTCAATTTGATTCTATTTGCTTTTTATAAGAACTTTGTGAATATGAATTATAGCCTAATGTATCTATTTTATCACCCTTTTAATAGATCTGGATTTCGATTTATATTTTGTAATCTATTGCTGTTTTATTACTGATGTGTTTATGATTCCAAATTTACAAAACTGCTGTATCTTGCTGTTTATTGATTTTAATTGACTATTCTATCTATATTGGAAAATTATGAAACTTTATTTTCTATTACTAAACATACTAGGAAATACCCCAGATTTTTCTTGGATTTAATCAGTAAGTTTCTATACTGTTTTCCTGTTTATAAATACAAACTTCTAATTTCTGATTGAACACATTTTCTGGAAACAATTCTGTTTTGAATCCTGCTGTTGTGAAATACCATATTCTTATATATATTTGCTGGATTCAGCCTAGAGTCTAATTTCCAGATTCTTTGAGGATCTAGGTTTGCACATTTGTAGCAACGGAAGTTCCAGATTTAGTGCAGTACTGTCTTGCTGTCCCGAACTAAAATATTTGTTGTTTTATCCTTTTAAGTGTTGTCTATCACTTGTACATGTTTAACTTTCAATCTGAATCTGTTACCTGTTTATTCCATATTATTCTTGATCTGTTTTGTGACACATACATGCCTGTCTGATAATAATAAAAATAATCAAGTCGGGGTTAAGGGAAAGATCTAGTAGTGGATAATATAGAAATGTGTACTTAGAAGGGGGCCTGTATTTTCCACATGATTATCTGTTATCTTTTAGGTGTTCATGACTACATGATACACGATTCTGTTATCTGATTACCTGACTGCATACTTTCCTATAGGAAGGTGTACTCAGAAGAGAACCCGTAGGTTCTATCTGTCTGTCTGTATCTGCTATCTGTCTATCTGATATCTGAGTATACAACCCTATACAGGCCATTACGAAATCTAAACGTAATTTGTTAGAATATAGCAACCATGTGGTAAAACCTGGGATGCATGAAGTGCTACCTAGATAGAACTAAAACACAAGACCTATTATCTGACATCTGTTATCTGTTATTTGACATCTGTTACATGTATATCTGTCTGCATACCATCTGACACTTGATATCTGTTTCATATCACCTGTACCTGTTAGCACACCATGTTACTTGATTCTGATTCATGTTAGACATTTTGTTTTTCTTCGTCATATCTGTTCTATTCTATGTTTGTTTCCGTTGTTACTCTATATCTGTTTATTTTCCTGTACTTGTGCCTGCTCTACAAGCGGCCCGTAACTTGCATTGACGGAAGTTTTGTTTTCTTTTTCATCTTTCTGCAATTTATTAAATTACAGATTATGGTGATCAGCTGCCCGATGGAGTTGGTGATCTGAGATTTTAGTTGCTGGAGTTCTGGCTATTATTATTATTATTTCCTGTTGCTTATTTGAATAAATGTATCTGTTACTTGGATTATTGTGTATTAGGTAATATGACCCAGAATTATTGACTTATTTAGATCTGGTTTATTTGAGATTTATTAAGTTTTATTTCAAGTAAATTCTGTTGGTATATTGATTTATTTGTACATGCGTGGTTGACTTCTCTAGCTTCCTATTCTGATTATTCCTGTGAAATGTTGTAAAGATCCTGACAGCTTATGGATGATAAAAATCATTCGCTGGACTTAGTCACATATCCGTATTCCGTATTTCCTTTTTGGGAAGCGAGGCGTGACAGTTGGACTAACAACAGAGACCACACTTAAGTTTCTCATGTTCTATCACATCTCCACTAGTGCTTGTCCTTAGTTTGATCATTATTAATTAAAACACAATTTCCCCCTCCCTAGAGTTGGTGTCCCCTGTCAGACTTAATTTCACCAAAAAAACACCAAGCCCCCAACTGGCCAATATCCACAAAATCTTATCTGCTGGTTTACAGGAATCCCAACCGACCCACAACACAAAATCAATACAAATCTTTCATCAAAACTCTTGATTCCATCATCAATTCGTTCATATTAAGAAACTTCTTTAAATCGCACAAATCCAAATTCATCTGAATACTCAAAAAAATTCCTAAAATAAAATCTAAGAATAAATCACTTAAACAATTGAGTTTCACATTTTGAAGTCATAGAAAATCACAAAACATTAATATCTCGAAATCCATATATAATCTGCTTTCTAAAGCCATAGAAATATGAGTTAAACACTATTATAATGAAAATATAACTCTCTGTAAAATACAGTAATCTGTAGCAAAACTTTATCTAAAACAGTAGATCAATAATCCATAAATTCGAAGAAATAATTATCCAAGAAATCAGCAAGATAACTCAACAAAACAACACAGACAGCAGGTGTCGATGACCGACATCCTAGTTCAAAAGGTGGCGGTCGACTAACAAGCTGAAAATCCAAAACCAAACAATTGACAGTCGATCGTCAATTCAAGTGTTGTTCTTGGGCGGTCGACCGTCATGCCAAACAGCCTCTTTAAATTTAGTGCACCTTCCAACTGATACATGGTTTGTAATCTTTAAAAGCATGAATTTGTAAAATTAAAATCATGAGATGATCAAATACAACTTGTCTACTATACTGGAGTTCATAAATCAAATCAAACTCTCAGCAAATTCACAAAAGAGCAATTTTTCATCAAAATCTTCAAATTAGGAAAGTATATATATCTGTATGTGTTTATATGTGTATATATATATCAGTAAGATCTTTAAGAAATCATTTTATATGAATAGTGTATTGTTCAATTCAATCTCAGTATCAATATAAATCAAAGATCCACTTGAAAATATCACAAAACTCAAAAATTCAAGTTTCGGCTGTGTATAATTAGACCCGAATAATCAAAACTTTATTCAACCTTCAAAACATGATCTTTTGAGTAAAAAAAATCATTCGTGCAACTTGTTAAACACATATACAAACTATTTATATCAATATAAATTCGAAATCCATTGAAAACTTTACAAAACTCAAAAAATCTCTACTTCGGCTTGAACATCATATCCGAAACCAAAACCCAATCTTTCAACACATAAAGACTTAATATTTTGATCCCAAAACCTCTCTTGCAATTTTTAAACACATATACAACTAATTGAATTCAATTTTCCCTTGATTATATGCCTCCACAACAATTGTTTAGTCAAGTTTCTTTCAACAAAACAATCAAAACAGAATCATATATCCTTCAACAGAAAAGAATCTAATTCTAATCATCTATATGCATCATACATCTTAAAACTCATTATATACATTTAGATTAGCAAGAATATGAAAGAAAGACAACATATCCATGATTCCTATTAGGTTCTTAACATTCTTAAGTCATCTATATAGTAAATTTATTCATCCATTGCATATTATTCATAAAAGCTCTATTTTTAATTATTCATTCACTATTACTTCATCATACAATCATCTACCATGTATTCTACTAAACAAATTATCATATTTAACATGCATAGAACAACAAGAAATCAAACATATGTCATTCACCTTATTGAAGAATTAACGAAAGTAATAAAGAATAAGAAAAGCTCATACTTTCACAAAAATACAAGGTTCTCGCTTTGAAACTCCAAGAAATCAATAATAAGAATATACTTTTTGTTTTGTGCAGAGGAGAGACGGCTACTACTACTGCCTATATAGGCCGAAATCCAGTTTTTAGGGGTTTGAGAAGATTTTACAAATTATTCCTTTTGAATATATCTGCACATATATGGATCCTTTATACCAGGTAACTAGATTAACCAATTTAATTAAGATTAAATCAAAAATATCCTTCCCAGATCTGGCCGACACCAGTTTCAAACCCAGAAAATCGATTTTGTAATTTTTGCCTCCAAGGGGCAATTTTGCAAAAAAAACAATTCTTTAATAAATTAGCAAAATAATCCAAATCTATTAGAACAAAAATTTAAATCTTTACCTCTGAGTTGCCCATCCATCATGCTTAGTCCAGAGAACCGAAAATCTGGAGTTTTTATCCCCCAAGTGGTAATTTTGCACAAAAGGCCATCTTTTTTTGTAATATTTGCAAACATGCCAAATAAAAGTAAAAAAATCCAGAAAATTCATAAATAATACCTACTAATAAATATTAGGTTTTCCCAAAATATTTTCTGACTTTGAGTTTGTCAAGAAAATATTTGCACGTGCAAAATGATAAATTTCAGCAAAATATTTATTAAATCACCAAAAATCACTTTAATTCATTTATTAATCTCAAAAATATTATTTAAAATTCTAGGGTGTTACATATTATATGCACTTTCTTCATGTTTGTGTGCACTCATCTTTTGCGAGTGCTGGTCTAGGGATATAACAGCAACAAAGAAGAAGATTGGATCCCACTACAAATGAACCTTTGTGTACAAATTGTACTAGAGATTTCATTAACTATGTATTTTATGATCAGCAATGTAATCTTGAACTAGCAGAACTAATGTATGTGAAACTTCATTAAAATAAATTTCAAAATCATTTTTATTTTTATTTTTTTAAAACAAATTAAAATTTCTTTTTAAAATTTATTATTTTAAAAAAAATAAATGCATACCTACCATGTCATTTTTGAAAACATCGGGGTAGCTTTTTACCCCCAAAAGAATAATAAATAAAAATATATAACACCGGAGTTTTTAAAAGCACTGGTATAGGTTTCCAAACAATCCCCGGCACGCGCTACACCGATGCTTACTGTGGCATTTTTCCAAATGCCGGTAGGTTATTATTTCCCGGTGTTTATAAGCGCCGGAGAATCCAAAAAAAAATATCAGGGATGACCTTTTCATTTGTAGTGTTCCCACAAACCTGATGATAAGGGTAAAAGTAGAACCAAATTGGGACCGTTCAAATCCGGCACGAATCTTAAAGCTCTCAAGGGTAAAACCGTAATTTTACTAAAATGAGTCTGTTTAACTGGGTTGTCTTACTAGCCCAATAAGAATGGGTCCATGTTGTTTAAATGCGATTTCAACCAATGATTATCCATAAGAGGTGATTCAAAAATCATCTCTCTTATCTTGAAGGAAGTTTAAACTCTCATCGACCACTCTTATCTCTTCATGAAGGAGAGATAAATGATTTAATTCAAAAACATTGGAAAGTAGAGATAAATTATTATCTTGAAACTGACCAAAGCGACTATAAATACTCATCTACCTCCACTAGAAACAGGTAATCAATATTTTCTCCACAGAAACTCTTGAAAAGTCTTCTTGATTTCCGAGTTGAGTGTCGAAGGGTCTGTTGCTGGGATCAATCCCGGTGTCTTAGGCTTTTTGCAGGTCAGCGGAGATGATCGTCACCACACGAACCGAATCCTACAATGCAAAAGAGTCAGATCGTCAAGTCAATCACAGTCAACACCGTTGAAAGTCAAAAGGTCAAGTTCTTGATTGTTCCTCCAAAGAATCCACATCATCTTATTGCTCCCATATACAGAAAAAGGTAGCAAAAGATTGACAGTCTGTGGAAATAGAAAAGAAAATTCGACCAAACTTCACCGGTAAAAACAAGTTTCTAACATTTCTCCTAAGGGGAAAGGGAAGGCGGCGGCCTCAAGCCGACGAGCCAACCCTCTTCCTCCACCTCCTCCTTTTGAGGACCTTCCTCTCGCTTTCAAACAAATGCATCCTCAGCAAGAGGAGCCCCTCTTCCAATAGGTCCAACCTCCACTTGGAGAAGCTGTGCTGGGAGGCATCGAAGTTGTCCCGAACCATTCGCAAGGCCCTTTGTTGAAAAAAGATGATCAATCTACACCTCTGCCCCTTCCTCACTTCCTCAACCTCAACTCGACCTTCGTCAGTTTATCTTTATTCACTAGCAAGGGTCTGACCTTCGAACCTATCTCAATGAGAGGAGAGCTCGTGAAGAAGCCTCCCATCTGGAGCAGCGAGGGAGCAGGAGAAGCCCTTCTCCTCGGAGACCAAGATCTAGGAGAGCTCCCTCTCCAAGAGAGCGCGAAAGAACTCTCTCTCCCAGAAGACGAAGGAGACCTCCCTCTCCTATGGGTGAAGGGATCGCTGTTCCCTAAGGAACCGCAGAAGAACCCCCCCTCAAGAGATGAGACGTCAAACTCCAACCAGCAGGAGCCTCTAGGATGGTACGGGATGAGAAAGTGCCCGTAACTAGAGCCGAGCTCTGAGAGTTCAAAGATGAAATCCTTCAGTCCATTAGTATAATTCCTCTCAAGACCCTGTAACCCAGTCGTCACCGCTCTACTCCTCCGCGACGCGAAGAGTCCCACGGGTCCACCAGATCTGATCAGTAGGAGGACGCCGTCAGAAACAAAACAGCATCATAGAAGCATACTGTCCGTCTCCGAAAGATGGAATACCACCTAGCATCATAGAAGAAGGAAGAAACAAAAACAAGAGGGAAGATACCGTCCCGTCAGACCTTCCTTCTCCAAGAATATTATTGTTGCTTTTGTCCTTATTATCTTCAAGGTCCCTACATTCGAGACGTACAACGGGGAGATCGACGCAGTAGACCACATCGAGAGTTTTAAAACTCTCATGATGATCCACCAAGCATCTGACTCCCTCATATTCAAAACTTTCCCAACAACCTTGAAGGACTCTGCATGAGAATGGTTATCTCACCTTTCTCTGGGCTCCATATTTTCCTTCGACCAGCTTGAGGAACTGTTCTTCACACACTTCATCACCAGCCGCAAGTTGGAGAAGACCAGTGCTTCTTTGTTAGATCCCAAGCAAAGGGACGGGGAGTCCCTCAAGAGCTATGTCCAATGCTTCACAGTTGAGTCCAGATCCACCCCCTCACTCGATTCTGTGGTGGCAACGACCGCGTTCAGATATAATGTCAAACATGATGACCTAAAAGCTTCACTCGTCAAAAGACCTCCTCGAAAATTCTCTGACCTACTTCAAAGAGTAGAGAAGTATATCCAAGTCGGAGAGGCAATCTACCCTAAGAGCAAAAGATGCCTTCATCCGGGAACAAACGGAAAGACACTAACGAAGATGAATCCTGAAAATCCTAGAAGGATGCCACGGGATAGCGCCGCCCACCTCCCGTGCCTCGTTTTGAGAAGTACACCCCACAAATGCAAGCATATCTGCCATCCTTATGGAGGTTGATAAGGATGGGATCCTTCAACCTCCTCCAAGATGAATGCCCCGATCAAGGACGAGATAAAACCAAGTGATGTGCCTTCCACAAAGATCACGGTCACCTTACAGATGATTGCCAAGCCCTTAAGGATGAGGTAGAGGTATGCTTCGACGAGGATACCTCACCAAATTTTCCTAAGTAAATGACACCAAACCTCCTCCTCCGAGGGAAGCCAACAAGCGAGTGGAGAAGCCAACTGAGTCCCAGGGATCAGGGTGGATGGAGATATTGCATGCAATCAATGGAGGACCTATTGTAACATCCTGAATTTTCATATAATTA
Organism: Hemerocallis citrina; assembly: GCA_017893485.1. Lineage (NCBI taxonomy): Eukaryota > Viridiplantae > Streptophyta > Magnoliopsida > Asparagales > Asphodelaceae > Hemerocallis > Hemerocallis citrina. Next base: position 42,504,647 of record CM030359.1, read on the forward strand.
AATATAATATTTTTCATTTGATTTCACGTGTTTTGCATGTGCAAATTGATGTGTACATTTGGCATTAAAATTATTTTTAATGTCATGAATAAACATTTTCATTTCTCTTTTAAAAGCCTCTTATTATTTATTATAGAGTCCTAGGTCTAATAACTTAATTCTAGCCCACCCAAAATAAATTAAATAAATTAATTAAAAAGCCCATAGAATTAGCCCACCTAGCTAGCCCACTAATTAATTCATTTGTTAATTAAAACAACTTCTATAGTAGACATGTCATGTAACAAATTAATGTAAAAAACTAATGAACAAATAATTATAGGTGTGCATGTGGAGGCACGTGCATTGCACATGCACGTGCAATGGAGAAAGAGGAGAGGCCGGCCAATACTTGGAGGTGGGAAGAGTGGGAGAGTGGAAAGGTGGTTATGTGCTAATGGGTGGTTTTTCTAACTCCTAAATGTATCTTAGCCATTCATCCAAACACATTTCAACCCTTCATTTGACCATGAATTGTGTATAAATAGCCCCTTTTGTCATTCCTCATCCTTTGCACTTAGAATTTTTAAAGAGAAAAAGAAGAGATTGTGTGAGAAAAAGATTGAGTGTATGTGTGTTCTTGTTTTGGAGGCCGGCTAGTTCAAGAGGAGGAGAGAGGCTTGGTTTTGTACAAGCAAGGAGGAGAGGTATCCGGTTTTGCACAAGCTTGGATGAGAAGGCTCGCGGCTAGGATCAAAGAGAAGGGAAGGCAATCATGCTTTCAAGGAGTTTTCTTTAAGAATTCTTAAATCGTTCTTCAAGAGGTGGGCAATTTCTCTACTTCTAATCTAGATATCATGTTAGTAGGCTAAGTTTATGAATATGCTAGAATAAATAGTAAAATTTGCCATGTGATTGCTTAAAGAGACTAGTAGGAAAAAAAAGAAAACCTTGATGGTTAATTCGTAGAGATTAGTGAATTAAAAATTATCATTTGTGCCATATCAATATTTCATGATAGAATATTTATCTTAATGAACCATGCTAATTTGATAATTTTGCTTAGTGAATGGCTTAGTTGTTGATTGAGATAAATGAATATTGATGTGTTAGTTGCTAAATGGCTTAGTTGTTATTTCAATTATTATGCAGTGATGATGTGATAAGAGAAGAAATAGTCTCACCAGTATATGTTTTATGAGTAAAAGGAATTTTATAAAGAAGCTTTGATGAGAGACAACTTTTTATTTGAAAAATTGATAATATAATTTCTTTAAATACAAATTGGAAAGAAAACATATTATAATGTCACAAAATAAGAGTTTTATAAAGTTGTTGCGATACTGTATTTTAATGAAAATATTCTGGAAGAAGTTTTGATTTAAAAGATACAAACTAATTGAGAAATCGAGATTTTGTAAAGGAAATTTACAAACAGATAGAAAGTATAATGTCTTTTCAATTCCTCTTCGAAACAGAAAATGGGTTTGGGAGTATTGGTTTTTGGTGTGAAGTTAGAGCGCTATGAACAGTGTTTAGTTTCACGGGTTCGAGTCTTGAAGAGGCTCTATTTTTATTAAACTTGATTTTTACCAAATCACTGAAGAACCCGTACATAAGACTTTGAGTTCACCTTTAATCACTAGCCGCTGTTGGGCTTTCTGGTCTTCGGGTGCGCTCTGAGTTGGTCACTATAGCAGGGGCGGGGGTTGTGGGTTCGAGCTTGGTGCCTGAATTTTTTAATATATTTCGATTTTTGGGCATATTCTTGAGTTTTAAGAACAATAAAAATTAGGAAAAAATTCCATTATTCCTCTAAAATTATTTAGACTTTATAAAAAATATTTCCACAATATTTTGACATATTTTGTGAGATTTGGAAGTGATTTTTATATTAAAAACAATGGGATGAAGAACTTGATAAATCTTCTTAAAATGTGACTTTTGTATAATTAAAGAAAAAGGCAATTTTGAATGTAAAGAATTTTGTGTAGAGATCAAATATTGAGATTTTCGACATGGAAGATTTGAGTAAGTTAATAAATGAAATTTTGTGTTTTAATATATGCAAGTGTGCTTGGAAAATAAAATAAAAATATCATGATGGATTATAGAATTTGTGAGTATAAACACTCAATTTTTGGTGAACATGAAAAGAGATTAAAATCTAGAGTATAGCTAAGTCTTTACACCGGTGTGAATGAATTCTTTGAAGATAAATGTTGTAGAAAAAGACCAAGAATGGGTCATTGTTATCAATTGATGTTTCAGACTGGCGTAGAAGAAATGCTAACTCTAGGATGTTAATTTACTCATGATTCAAATATCTAAGGACAACACTATAATGAAGATGTGATGAAAGTAAGAGAAAAATACAAGTATTAGGGCTTCGAATTAACGGTGTGAGAATTTTCACAGGCTGTCTACATGATGCATCATGTCATGACGTGAATTCATCTCTGGAATTATCGGGATCGTGGCGACGCTTGTGGGGGGTTTGGTAACTACGTAGTGTCATTGTCCCATGACGGAGGCGAATTGTCCATAGGTTGTCTACATGATGCGTCATGTCATGACGTGGGGTTCCCCTCCAAGCTGTCTGGACATGGGCTCGTAACTCATAAAACATCTAGGAACTTACCGTAGTTACCGTAGTAGTTAAACTCATAACGAGGGATCCAATCCTACAAGATGAAGTACTGTTAAGGGCTTGCCCTCGGATCTATGTAGAATGGGATGCATAGGTTTGAACAAGTGTGCATTAGTGTCATGAAATATAAATAACTGCAATAAGGCTAACTGCAGTTGCACACACGACATCAATAGGATAGTTCCCCCTTAGCTTTGTTTGTGATAAAGTTTGTGTTTTCCAAGTAAGAGAAATTGATGTATTATATCCTAGCGTCAGTTGTATGCAACTGACGTGCCCATAGTTCCTATGTAGGATGAAATGAATAAAAGGAGTAAAGAAGGAATGCTGCTTAAAGAAATGTTTCAATTGTTATTTTATTCGTGTATTATGTTGTAATTTACTTCCGTTGCGTTGATGTAAACATTGTTGTATAAAAATTTTAAATTCCTTGTAAGATTTGTACGAAGTGAAGTGTAAAGATCCTGTGGAACTTCGAATTCATACTTATTTAGAATTCGGGGTGTTACACCTATGGGGGGAGCCTCCATCTCGTCAAGAAAAGCTTTTGTTCGAAAGGTAAATTCAGTACACAACATCCTACCTCCGAAAAGCCCAGGAGATAGCATCACTGTAACACCCCAATTTTTTTTTTTTTTGAAAACTAAGTCTCCAAATTCAATTCCTTCAATTTCTATATCACTTTAATCATAAACTAAGAAAGTTGTATTTCAGGAAAAATTTTGACAGAGTCTCCCCTGTAAATTTTGCCCCAAAACACAAAAAGCTTACGGAATTCTGCTCAAAATTCCGTAGCTCACAATCCACATAATATTTTCATGGGCTCCCCAGGCCAAAATGAGCAGATACTCACAGGCAATATAATATAATGCTCTGGGGGCCAAACTCATAACGGATTATCAAATATCAATTAAAAACTATAAATTTCTTTGAAAAACGAGGTAAAATTTTAGAAAAATCCTTGTAAAACTTACCACAGAGCCCGGTACTCCACAATGAGGTGGTACGGGTCACAAACATACCACATCACCTCACACTATACTCATCTTCGTCATATACATACTTATACACCCATAATACAATTTAAATCATAAATTTCACTATTCCTATAACTAAATAATACAAATTTTTAAAATAAAAAGTTATACTACCACTCCACGCCTCACCTCTGCACAGATGAGAACCTGCAACAGTGGGGGACTTAGGGTAGTCCTCAGACTCCCCTAATCCCCAAAACATTAAGGGGTTAGCCATTTCTGGTGTGAGTATAGTTATTAATCAAATAACAAATTAAAATAGTATAAAGAAAATAAATTAAACTTACGAATGCCGAATTAAAATAAGGCAACCTGAATCTTGAATACAACAACATCGTCACTACAATGACATATCAAATACTCTGCCAAACCTGCATTCAACTGTTTAATTATCCATAACTTGCCACATTTTATAATACACTTCACATCAACCTCGTATATATATATATACTTATCTTACATTCGCATAATAAGAATATTCATCTTTCCACACTTATCGTCATATCAGTATCTTACTATTTATATTACTATAACTACATGATGTTATTACAGCATTTCTCTAACTCTATTTAGCCATGCGTTTCATTTACTTATATTATGTCATCAACACACACATTCATCCTGGAAGTTGTGCCGAGGCAGGTAGTTCCCACCATTTCCACGGAAATAGCAGGCGAGTAGTTTCCCGACACACTTCCAAGGAACACAAACTCATACGCAACATACTTTCTTTAATAACCATTTTCATACCCAATCTCATAATACAAGTATTTATTTTATTATGTTATAAAAAGTATCGCATCATAAACATATGCATCTATTCTCATAATACCACCTTCCTTCATATCTTAGGACATAATTACCACATCTCATTGCCCATGCGATTTACTCACATTTCATCACATCATCAACACCTCATTAATTAGAGTACTTATACTCATTGCATCAAAACCACGTTTTATAGCTCATTCACATCTTATTATATCACTTTAGTAATTTCTCATTCTTATAAACAATAAATCTTATTATCATTTCCACTTAATCCCCAAACACAATCTGGGGCCACAACATATCACACCCCATAGCCGATAGCTTGGGTAATAATCACCGCACCCCAAACACACAGTTTGGGTAATATCACATCACATCTCAAGCCGATAGCTTGGTTATTAATCACTTCAATCACTTATCATCTTTACTTTACTTTATTTCTCATTTTCATCAATCATTACCACTATTATATCCACTCACCCTGCGAATTATGCCAAGGCAGGTAGTTCCCACAATTTCCACAGAAATTGCGGGCAGGTAGTTCCTTGACACAATTCCAAGGTACAACTTATATCAATTATTTACTTTAATGATCCCATACGTAATACAATTACTTTATATTGCTCATAATAACACATGCCTCTTTTACTTTCATTTTAAATTAACCACATACTGAAATTATCATTTCTTTTCGTACTCAACTCATAACTTGTATCTCTTCATATTCATTTCATTCACAACCACTTTCTTTCACAATTCACTTTCTTTACTCTTACATTTATTTACACTTAGTTATTTTTATTAGTTTGTCGACCAGTAAGCCACAGTATCCCAATATACTGAAAGCCGATAGCCCAGTAAAACACGCGGACCGATGCTCACACAGAGTCTTACTCGTCCGAGGCTACGTCTTCCTCCCAGCCTATGCCAGCGAGGGAACTCCGCACCCCAGATAAACTAGGTACTTTCTCCCAGCCGAAGCCAGCAAGGGGAAACAAAAAGAGAAAAACTCCGCACCCCAGGTAAACTGGGTACTTCCTCCCAGCCGACAACTAGGAGGGAAAACAAAAAAAGAAAAACTCCGCACCCCAGGTAAACTGGGTACTTCCTCGCGACAGCTGTCATCGAGGGAAAACCGGGCCTCAAGCCGATAGCTTGGGCGATAAAACTCCGCACCCCAAACATAGTTTGGGTAATAAACTCCGCACCCCAAGCCGGTCCTTGGGTATTAGGAGGTCTAGCCCAAACCCCCAGGATTGCTGTAGGTACTGGTCAACAAAATCATCTGTTATTAGCATTAATCATCTCATCCGTTCAACTTACTTTATCAACACATGCATTTCACTAATGAATTCAATAATTGCCACAACCCTGACTTTAATCTCGTGAATTAATAACACATTTTATAAACACGTACCATCTTATTCTTTATCTTCATATCATTATACCACATTATGCTTACACCCTGTTATTCGACACATAAACTCATCATATCATATTAATGCATAATATTAATGCACCAAGATATTTATTTTGTTATATCATCCCATATTAAGAACACCATATTATTCATTACCTCATTATATTATATGTAGGCATACGTCAAGTTATAACATTAATAAAAGAACTACATTAGGTTATTCCATATCGTAAGAGTATCAAAATGTTTACTTCATCACATTATAATATCATACTATTGCTCATTAATTCACTTCGAACATAATTATAATGTAAACATATACCCACTTACTAATTTCATGAATTATCACATCACGAGTCAATATCATGATATATATATATATCACAAACATACACCACACATGTGGGTTTTCAAGAAAATGGGCCAAAACCACTTATTTTCTCTAATTAAATCTTATAATATCTAATTATAGCATACTAGCTCATACATCATGTTTCATATAAGTAAAATCACCTATAAGGACTTATATGTCCCAAAACATGCACCAAAACGGGTACTATAATTACACCGATCTTCAAAACATGATCACAATCACTAATTTCGTCTAATTACATCTTATAACATCCATCCATGGCATGCTAGCCCACACACCAGGCTCCACATATACCCGATTGACTATATCGGCCTATATACCCCAAAAACATGCACAAAACATGCACGTGGTAAAAATACGCATAAATAATTTAATATATTTAGTTTTTATACATCAACACATCACATTAACTCATAATATAGGTTTTATATACTTAAAATAATTAATTTCACTAAATTTCTCAAAAACCCATTTTCAGGCCCCTAAAAATCCGTATTTTCCTTGAAAATCAATTTTTGCTATTACTTTTACAAGACATATCAAAAAGCCACGAAATTTGGCCACAATATAAAATATTTATAATTACAATATACTCACCTGACGGATCGAGCAAATGATGTCCCACGTCCGTCCTGTAGCCAGTCGAAGTTCGACTTTTTCCACCTAATTGGAAAATTATAGAACTGGTCAGCCTAAAACTCAAAACTCGACCTACGGACCTCCAAATTCGAATCCATCTTCACCCACGCGTCACAAATGACATACGTAGGTGAGCTACATCGATAAATTTCGAATTCGGATCCCAATACAAACACTCTCTTATTGATCGGAGACTTTCTAATAAGAAAAATTCATTATTTTCTAATTTCTTTAATCCTCTTTTTCCTAATCTCACAAATTTGGGTTAATAATAATAATAAGCCTCAATTACATCTCTGAACCTATCAAATTCTCAACTAAATCTCGCTCGGGCATTTCACCGAACACCCGGCGTACATATATGTTATACTTTCATTCTCAACCCTTTCCATTAAGTTCTAAGTCTACAAAATTCATTCTAAATTTATATTAACACTCTCACACTACTCCACAACCTCATATGCATTTTTTGAACTCACTAAAAGCAAGTTTCTTACCTACTTCACCTATTTTGTAAAAATTGGCTTTATGCCAAATTCACCACTCCATAATTTCACCATAATAGGTATAATTTCTAACTCCTAACATGTTCTATACGCTCTCTACATCTCCCTACATCAATTTCTAGTAAAAGAAACGAAAAGCATATAATTAAATAAACTAACATACAATTTCTTATACCTTATTGAAATCTTCTTGAAAAATCAACACCACCTCATGGAAGAGCACCTAGAAATCTTCTAGAAACCCCAAAGAATTTGAAGTGGGAGGCGGAATTTTAATGGGTTTCAAAAACCCTAGCTTTAGGGGGAAATGGGGTTTTTGGGTCCTAGGAGTGTTCGGCCAGAACCAGGAAAGAAGAGAGGGAGAGAGAGAATGAGAATGGCATATAAGTAAAAATTTTTTGGATTTTAATAAGGTTAGGGTCTAGGGTTATGGGCTTTAAGCCCAATTACTTAAGAAAATGACTTAAAATGGGTTATTTCAACCCAATTTCGAAAAATTTACATCTAAATATCACAAAATAAAAATTTCACTATTTTATTGACCCCCTATACTGTACAAACCCCCAAGAAAAATTTTGGGTCAAATCGGATTCGTCTCCTCCGAGAAAGCTCATCTCAAAACTCCTATATTGTCAATTTTTTCTGTTTTCCCCAAATATCAATTTAATCATTCTAATACTAATAAAATTAATTAATAGGGGTAAATATACTCAGAAACATATTTAAAAATAATTTAAAACAAATAATTAAGGAATTAAAAAAAGACGGATATTACAATCACCTTCTTAGATCAAGACTTGGAAGGTGTCCGAACACCTCACTGTGCTCTTTCTGAATGTGTTCGAAAGTCTCAAGCTTAAGCAGGATCACATCAAGCCTACCGGGTACACCCTCCATGGATTCTCCAGGGCCCCCGTGATGATCGAGGGAATTTTAACCCTTGACGTAACTTTAGGGAAGGCTTCGGCTACTCGCACAGGAATATTAGACTTCATGGTGGTCGATATGGAGTCCGCCTACAATGCTATATTCGGCCGTCCGGGGTTAGCTGTCCTCCAAGTGGTCGCCTCAGCATCCACCTGAAAATGAAGTTCCCTACGGCTGCAGGAGTAGGGAAAGCCAAAGGGAGTGAGGAAGCTACTCGGGCGAGCTACACTGCTTCAATGGGGGGCTCAGTCCTTCCCCTCGATGCCCTGGAACTCCCCCTCGATATGGGACAAGCCAGCTCCGAACCCGTGGACGAAATAGCAGAAATCCCTTTCTCCGAAGATGATAAAGCTAAGTGTTTCCAGGTTAGCAAAGAACTCCCCCACTAACTCAAGGAGCCTTTCATTGCCTGCATTAGGGAGAATCGGGACCTGTTCGCTTGGACAGCTGAAGATATGTCGGGCATTACTGCAGACTTAATTATGCACTGCAGACTTATGTGTGAATCCAAAAGTCAAGCCTGTCCAGCTGAAGCGCCGCAAATTTGCACCTGAAAGGCAACAAGCCATCAAAGAAGAGATTGAGAAGCTCCTAGCAGCCTGGTTCATCCAAGAAGTTAGTTACCCCAAGTGGCTAGCAAACGTCGTAATGGTCAAGAAGGCCAATAACAAGTGGAGAATCTACATAGAATTCACCGACCTCAACAAAGCATGCCCTACTGATCCCTTCCCTCTGTCGAGCATGGACGCCTTGATAGATGCCACATCAAGCCATGAGTTATTAAGATTTATGGACGTGTTTTCGGGATGAATGTTCCTGCCAGACATTCTGAAAATGTCCTTCATCACCAATCAATGGCTCTATTGCTACTGAGTTATGTCATTCGAACAGAAGAATGCTGGGGCTACATATCAACATTTGGTGAACCAAGTCTTTAGAGAACAGATCGGCCGAAATATTGAAGTTTACGTGGATGATATGCTCGTGAAGAGCCTTAAGAAAGAGGACGATGTAGCCGACCCTCAAGAAGCATTTAATGTACTCATGATCAACAACATGAGGCTGAACCCCTCGAAGTGTGTCTTTGGGGTTGCCTCAGGGAAGTTCTTGGGATTTATGGTGAGTCAGAGAGGAATTGAAGTCAATCCTGAGAAGATCAAAGCCATCCTCCACATGTCTCCCCCGACCACGATAAAAGAAGTTCAGAAGCTTACAAGCCGCCTCGCCACCATCGGACGCTTCCTATCCAAGTCGGGGGAGAAATGCCACCCTTTATTTAAAGCTCGTCGGGGAGGAAAGAATTTCGAGTGGGGGGTAAAGCAGCAAGCAGCTTTCAAAAGCCTCAAAGATCACCTGACCCATCCTACCATCTTAAGTAAACCTACACCCGAAGAAACCCTCTACCTCTACTTAGCCTCTTCAGATCAAACCCTTAGTGCTTTGTTGGTGAGAGAAGAAGATCGGTTGCAGAAGTTGTTCTACTATGTAAGCAAGGTGCTCCATGATGCTGAACTCCGGTACTCAAAGATGGAGAAGATGACCTATGCCCTAGTGAAGGCTACCCGAAAGCTCAGACCATACTTTCAAGCACATTCCATATGGGTCCTCACTGATCAACCACTCAAGCAAGTCCTCGACAAACCTGAAAGCTCAGGGAGGCTCATGAAGTGGTCAATTGAGTTAAGCCAACATGATATCACCTACCACCCCAGAACTACAATTAAGGCCCAAGCTTTAGCTGAATTCATCATCGAGAGCACAATCCCCAATCCTCCATAGGAAGGAACAACCCTTCGCTATGGAGTGTGTACGTGGATGGGTCCTCTTGCCTCGAATATCTTGATTGGTCCTAATGAGTTCATCCTGCAATGCTCGCTATGCCTTAGTTTTCGAGCTTCTAATGATGAGGCCGAGTATGAAGCCCTGATCGCTGACCTCCTTATAGAAAAGAAGGCGGGGGAACAATGATTTGGAGAATTTAGTGACTCTTAATTAGTGGTGAACCAGATCTAAGGAAAATATGAGGTGAGGGATGACCGTATGGTCAAGTACTTAACGTATGTAAAGAAGATCATGTCTACCTTAAAAGAAGTTGGAGTCACTCGCATTCCACAAGAAGAAAACGGGAAAGAAGATGCCCTCACCAAGATTTCCTCCTCATCACTTAACGAACTCGACCACACTATGCTGATTGAAGTCCTACTTAGACCAAGCACTGAATAAGAGACACTGGAGCTCATGCCTATAGCCCCTCGAGCACCCGAAGATTGTTGGATAATATCCTTAGTCATTTTTCTTGATGAAGGGATCCTCCATACAGATACTAAAGAATTGAGAAAGATTTGGGTAAGGGCTCAAAGGTACATACTTGTAGAGAAAGATTTGGATAATGGCTCAAAGGTACATACTTGTAGAAGGGGTCCTCTATAAGCGCTCCTACACTCAAGTTGATGGTCGACCATACCTTCGGTGCCTCTCTCCCGAAGATGCCAACTATGCTCTGAAAGAAGTTCATTAAGGGATAAGTGACCGCCATCTTAGTGCAAGATCCCTTACACGGAAGGTACTCAATCAAGGTTACTATTGGCCCACTCTCCTCGGTGACGCTCAAACATATGTCCGCCAATGCATCCCCTGTCAGAAACCCTCCTCTCTTAAGCAGATCCCCCAAGCCAACCTTAGTTCCATATCAAGCCTCATTCCATTTGCAATGTGGGGAATGGATCTTCTCGGGCCCTTCTCCTCTACAACCGGACAACGGACCTTCCTAGTGGTCGCTATTGATTACTTTAAAAAATGGATAGAGGCGGAACCACTTGCAACAATCACTGAGCATAGAGTCCAACAGTTCTTCAAGATGAACGTGGTTTGTAGATTCGGGGATCCCTCGCATCCTGGTCACTGATAATGGAACTCAATTCACTGGTAAGGAGTTTTGCAAATTTTGTACTGATCTAAGTATTGAGCACCGTTTCTCTTCAATATCTCACCTCCAGACCATTGGTCAAGCTGAGAACGCCAATCAGAAAATGTTGGATGGCCTCAAGAAAAGGCTTGGTGAAGCCCAAACGAGACAATGGGTTAAAGATCTTCCAAGTATGCTATTGTCCTATAGAACCATAAAGAGAATCCCTACTGGGAATCCCCGTTTAGCCTAACTTTCGGCACAGAAGCTCTCATTCCTCTAGAAGTAGGAATACCTACTCATTTCATCCTTTCATTCAATGAAGAGCAAAACTCGAATGACATTCGAGTCAATCTTGACCTTCTCGAGGAAGTCTGAGAGAAGTCTACCCTCCGAAGAAACATCTACCAACAGAGGGTAAAGAGATTTTGCAATAAGAGAGTTCGTCCAACCAACATTCAGGAAGGAGACCTAGTCCTCCGAAAGCTTGAGATATCAAACCCCCGAAAGAAAGGGAAACTCACCTCTAACTGGGAATGACCATACAAAGTCTCACAAGTAGTCCGCACAGGGGCCTACCGAATTGAAGACTTAGGGGGAGGGGGGAGGATATCCAAAACTTGGAACGCCAAATATCTCATGAAGTATAAACAGAGCGGTTAACGCCCTCGCTTAGTAGTTAGTATCAAACATGTAATAAAGAACGATGATTATAACGGTCACAATATGTAATAATGGCTTGAATTGAAGCAGCCACTTAAGTTTAAATCTTTCAATAAAAATAGTCTTTTCTTTTGCAAAATTTCTAGTAATACATCAACAACTCCATGAATAGTTCAACCTGCTCACCAAAACCCGGACCGTTGATTTAAGGTTCGGGTCCGGGTCGAACCCGCGTGCCTAAGCGGGTCGACCCAGGTCGAGTAATATGGATTTCCATCCCTTCGAACCCGGCCCGCTAACCCGGTGAACAGTGGCAAACCTGCCCACCAACCGGCGGGTCGACCCACGGGTTTCGAACGTTCGACCCGCACGGGTTTCGAACGTTCGACCTGCACGGGTCGAACGTTCAACCTGCGAGTCCAACGGCGAAAAAACAGCCAACGACTGTTTTAGCCATTATTTTTATTATTTTTGTTTTTTTTCTTTTTCCCTATAAATACCCCTTAAACCACTCTAAAAAATTTCACACCTTATTCTCTTACTAGCAACATAGAAGCGACAAATTCCGATCGTATCGAATTCAATATTCAACTACGTCTACTTCTAGTCTTCAACTCCTCCAAGGCTCCAACAAAAAAACACTCTTTCTTTCTATATACGAGTCTGGATTTCTACTTCTACTTCTTTTATTTTCACCCTCATTCTATATACGAGTATCCGCAAAGTACGGTATCAAAATTTCACAATCAACCCTCTTATTGTCTTGATTTTTTTTTGTAGTGCAAATTTATTGCATCATATTTGTTTGTTGGTTTTTTGATCTTCTCTATCGCCACCCTTCTATTGTTTTCTTGATTTTTTTAAAAACTTATCTCGCCTAGATTTTATTTAATTTTTTCACATACACTTCTATATAAACATGTCTAGATCACGAGGCAGTGGCCGTAGCCAAAGTGGACAAGATTCTACCGGCACTTCTTATAGGCCTCCTATTGTCCCACAAATTGAGCCCACCGAAGAATACCCTATGAACGGACACATTGGTACACACTGTGTTTGTAGGAGAAATAGACATAGAAGAAGAACCACAAACACAAGCAACCGAAACAACACAACCGGACAGTAGTAGGAAAACTAAAGGGGAAACAAGTGATTGACAAAAATTTTATGACTATGTTTCCGACGAAGAAAATTCGGGTGTAGGTAGAAAAATTTGTAAAACTTGTTCGAAAGCGTACAAATAGAAGAAGGGTGAGGGGACGGGTACAATAAAACGACATATCCAAAATGTACACAAGGAACTTCTTGTAGACCTACCCGGCAAACAAAAAATTCACCCTAGGACCGGTCTAGTTGATAGCCACCCTTATGATCCCGAACTTGTTCGTCGGAAAATGGCCTGACTAGTAATAAAGGAAGAGTTACCATTTTTCTATTCCGAGAGTAGGGACTTAGAAACTTTTAATCAAACCGCATTAAACCCACATTTTAAAAGAATCCCTAGGAATACTGTAAAGTCGGATTGTTTTAAAATATACACCGAAATGAGAGAAGCTTTGATTGCTATTTTATGGAGTTTAACTTGTAGAGTTTCTTTAACTTCCGATTGTTGGAAGGGTTGCTACAATATTCCAATGATGAGAATAACTTGTCATTGGATAGATAGTGATTGGATTCTTCAAAAAAGGATCATATCACTTGCCGCGTTACCCTATCCCCATAGTGGTAATGAAATTGCAAATCGTATTTTAGAAATTTGTGATTTTTTTCATATTCGTGATAAAATTATGTGCATAAGTTTTGATAATGCATCTAACAATAATGCATCTAACAATAATGCATCAATTAGTAGATTACAAACCGCATTAAACCCTCCATCTGACATTATTTTTCAAATTAGAAGTGCATGTCATATTTTAAATTTATGTGTTCAAGATGCATTGAAAATAGCCGACCCATATATAGTTAACATTAGAAATTGTGTACATTTTATTGCATTAAGTGGTCCCATATTTCAAGAATGGAAAGCATAGTGTAGGCTTAAAAATGTACATTTTAGAAAATTTTCAAAGGATGTTAAACACCGATGGAACTCTACTTTTGATTTGCTATATGTTGTTACTGAATATAAAGCATGTATAAATGATTTTTGTATGACAAAAAATATGCCAAATTTTCAAATGACTCCCGAAGCTTGGTATTTTGCCGAATCTTTGTTAAAATTTTTAGAATATTTTAAAACCACAACTTTAAAATTTTTAAAATCTTAGGAATCTACTTCTAGTAGCATTTTTATTTCGATAGTTACTATGACGCAAACTTTTAAAGAAATGATCGATGATGCTTTTATTGGTCATATTGTGAAACCTGATATACCAAAATTTTGAAGTATTTTAGTCCACCTCCTATATTGTATTGTATTGCTACTATGATGTTTCCTCATATCAAATTAGAAGGTACGAGGAGTTTGATTAATATATTTTTTACTTTACTAGGAGATGAATATGAAATTGATTGCCAAATATTTTTAGCTAGTTTTGAATCGACATTAAATAACTTGTATGATTTTTATGATAGAAGTTTTGCATCTAGTAGTACAACTAGTGTAGCCCCAAATTTCTAATATAATATCTCAGAAATACGTGGCACAATTCTAGAATCAACTTCAATGTAATCATAAATATAGCAACCACATACAGGAAAAATTAAAATTTTTTATTACATCAATTGTTTATAAAGTACAGCGGAAAACTAAACACCTTGAATTATAATATCTTTCTTTTACAATTTACATAAGCTCTATTATCATTCTACCACATGCATCCAAATCCCAAGCTATAGGCACCTACCTGTAAAACATGAAGTTAAAGATAACCCTAACCCCTAAAACTACAGGGATCATGTAGTACCCGTATTTTTTTTTAAAATACTATTTTCGAGATTAGAAAATGAATTAAAATTATTTTGGTGATTTAATAAAGTTCATTTAGAAATTTATCTTTTTCATGTGCAAAACATGTGCAAATGTCGTCTTTGAAAGCTTAAAGCCAAAAATTATTTTGGAAAAACTCATTATTTATTATTTGAGATTATTCATGATTTTTCTAGATTTTTCTGATAATTATTGGACTTATTTGCAAATATTTCAAAATGAGGGACTTTTGTGCAAAATTACCAATGGGGTGAAAACTCCAGATTTTTCAGATTTTTAGGCTGGGTATAATGCCTAGTCAATTCAGGTGTAACGAGTTTACCTTTTGTTTCAACATATTCGATTTATTTTACAAGTTTTGATAAAAGATGATCTTTTCGCAAAATTGCTATTTTGAGGGGTGAAAGTGCAAAACTATTTTTTTGGATTTTTCCTATAGTGCCGGCTGATGCTAGAGGGGATCTTTTTTATTTTTGAACTGATTAAATTGGGTTTTACTAGTTTTCTAATAAAGGGATCTATTTATGTAAATGTATATTGTAAAAGGAGTATTTCGCAAATGTTTTCTAAAACCCTAGAAACTTAAATCCCGGACTATATAGGGTTCTGTGCAGCCGTCTTTTGCTGTACAACATAGGAATTTCTTATTTCTTATTATTTTGAATTTCTAAGGAGAAGACTTTGGATTTCTTGCAAAGGAGGGGCTTTCTTAATTTCTATTCTTCTTCATTCGATCTCTTCAACAAGGTGAGTGACATGTTTTGTTTTATTTTGTTTTATGTATGTTGTATGTGAGTGATATAATTGTTTTGCTTATACTTTGAATGTTGTATATGCTGTTTCATCTCCTAGAAAGCATGCTAGGGTTAGGGTGTGAATATGTATGTTGGATTGATGATGAAAAATTGAATCTTGTGAAACCCTAGTTATTTATGAGTAGAAATGTATGTGGGTAATTCGAGATTGATGAATGACCTATTAGTAATCATGGGTAGGCTATTTTCTTTTGGATTAATGTTGAATCGATTGAATATGGTAATGTTATAATTGATTATGTTTATAAGTGATAATGGTGATTTAGTTTGAGAAATTTGGAGAAAAGATTGATGAACCAAGAGATCATGTCTTGAGAATCGAAATTGGGAATCGAGTTGAGTTTGATGAAATATATCCAAATTGGGGATTTTGAGATATGGTGAAAGGTTTGTTGGAGTTTGGAATTCTTAAACCCTGAGATTTAATTCTGAATATGTTTTTTTTTAATTGATGGATTGTGAAGTTCTTTGGTGCATAAATATGCACAATGTTTCTCATGAATATCTTATATTGTGAGTTTTGAAGGAAATTGAGTTCTTATGTGTTTTCGAGGAATTTAACTATATCTCGACTTATTTTGGTATTGATATGGTTTGGATCTGAATACGAAGCTATTTCAATGAATGATTGATTCTTAAGAAACTTTATTTTGATTATATGCACAATTCATGTTTTAATTGAAAGAAATCAACAAATCGCTATTTTTATAAATTTAAGTAGTTTTGATTTAGTTTTTATGGACTATTATATATCCTATAAGTTGTATTTGAACATATAAGAAATATGCTTTTTGTAGAAATCGTTTTCATAAAGTAAAACTCCATATCGGTTGAAATGTGCACAACCAAAAATCTGCAGTCTGCAGGTCGACAGTTGACCGATGAAACTTTATAGTCGACCGTCGCGACCTGGCTGCTATGTTCTCTAGTTTTCTGGAAATTTCGTTCTGGATAGTCGACTGATGACTTTTTATAGTCGATTGATATTACTTAGAATTATTTTAATTCGAGTTTTGAATTTTTCGCTCTGGACAGTCGACCGATGACTTTTTATAGTCGATTGATATTACTTAGAATTATTTTAATTCAAGTTTTGAATTTTTCGCTCTGGACAGTCGACCGATGACTTTTTATAGTCGACTTCTAATACTTAGAATTATTTTCTCAAAGTTATTGAATTTTTCTCTCTGGACAGTTGACCGACGCTCGTTTGTAGTCGACTGATACTGATGTATCTTGATATATTTGAATGTTCTTTTAAATGATTTATACTCTAAATGTTTTCAATCTATAACTTACTATTCTATACCTTATCTTCTACTGAACATATGTTTTCAAGTTGTTTTAACTGAGCAATTTATGATGGAAGATTGGTTTAGATATTTGGGTGTGAGTCTCTAGAGGGTGTGTGACCCTAGTATACCGGCAGTTGTGATATTTGTGTTTTGGGCCTGTTGAGGCATTTTAGTTGGCAGTTGTTGAGTTAAGTCCGGTGGGGTATACAACCTCTAGTAGATTCGTAAAGTAATTAAAGAACCTAAATGATAAGGATAGGCACTAGTGGTGATATGATGAATGAGAACATGGGTTATGGACCTCAGTATGGCTCGCGGTGTGAGATAATCCCCAGAATTATCCAGGTGTGAGTGAAATAGTCTCCAAAATTACGTGTGGTTTGGGATTGATCTCCGGAATTATCGGGGTCGAGGCGACACCCATGTGGTATTCGTGTGATGAGGTGCCATAGCTTGCGATGTGGAGTATTCTCGAAAATTCCCAGGTATGAGTGAAATAGTCTCCGGAATTATCTGTGAATAGAGATTGACCTCCGGAATTATCGGGGCATGGGCTAATACTCACAGTGTATCTATATCTCGTAGTAATCAAAGAAGTAGGATTAGTTGCATAGCGGAGGATTAAACCCTATAAAGTGGAGGCGTTAAGGGCTTGCACCGGACCTATGTAGAGTGGGATGCATAGACTCCGACAAGTACGCATTAGAGAGTCAGCATATAGCATTGATGTTTTCGTGACTTGGTATTATGCATGTGTACTCGGTTTTCTACACTGACACTTAGTCTAGCTTCTTTTGATGTTTTCGTGTTTCGTGGTTATTCCCTAATTCACTTACTCTTGTTTATTTCCTGTTGTTGACGAATCTATGCTCTATTTATGTTGCTTGTTTTTAAGTCACTCACACCGTTATGGCTGACCCCTTTAGTTTTGGGGGTTAGAGTTATCTCTAGCCTCATATTTTACAGGTGATTACCTATAGCTTGGGATTTTGATGCTTGAGTTAAAGTGATGTAATGGATTGTGTGATTTTGTAAAAGAAAGTGTTGTAAAGAAAGTGAGTTTGTAATTCAAGGTGTATGTATTCCGCTGTGCTATGTAAATATTATTGTAATAAAATTTTGAGAAAATTTTCACTGGTATTTTAGGCTGTGTTTAATATTACATTTGAAGTTGTAATATCTCGGATGGATATTATATTTATATAAATATTATTTTTGAAATTAAAATATTTTAATTGGAATTTACTTGGTTTTTCAAATAAAAAGTTATCTAGATATATATATTAGTAAGTATATATACGCATTGTATCAGTTTTGTGCACTTGTACAAAATCTTGAAAAACGCATTTTTGAGAAAAATGTCTGGAAAATACCAGGCAGATATTAAAAATTATTATTTTATTTTTTAATTGAAATATTTTTGGTGGATATCACCCGGTTTTGTTAATAAACATTATATATGTATATATACTAGTCGGTATACAACTGTTAATCAAATTAGTACTGGAATCTTCCGAGCCAGTTATAAAATTATTTTATTTTATTTCTCAGAATTAAATTATTTTTGTACTGATTTGTTTGTTTTCACTAATGAAAAATATCTGTATAATCAGATTTTCGTACGAAATCGAACTGTGTCGATTTCGGGCGTTTGAACAAATCGTGTAGTATGTGATTTGACAAAATTGTATTTTATTTTTTGATCAAATCACGGTGAGATGGATTAGGGCTTGATTGTAAGAATAATTTGCAAACAAAACTTCATTTGTTTACAACCACAAGTGTAAAAGACACTTGGGTCTACCACAAGTTCACACCCCCTCACCCTATATAAATACCCCCCCCCCCCTACCCATTGGCTGGCCCCTTCCCATTCCCTTCTTGGGTTAGAGAAACCCTCTTGTGTGTTCATCCCATCCCCTTCTCAGATCTCATTCTCATCCTTCTTCTTACTTAGTTTATTTTAGAAAAAAATTGAAAAAGAAAGTAAAAGAAAGAGAGAATCAAAAGAAAAAGAAAAGAGAGGTTGTTTTTCATGGGTTTCATTTGCAAGTGGAGTTCTTGAGAAGAGGAGCAAGAACAAGGAGCAAGGAGAGCTAACAAGTCCTTCCAACCAAACTCTAAGGTGGGGGTTCTCAACTCATGTTTGTTATGTTTGTTTTTTTGGTTGTTATATGTTATTTGGACTAGATTCATATGCATAATCACTTTATGGACTAGAATAATGAGGCATACAAAGTTTGGAGTTGTAGAACACAAATTAGAACCATAAAAATCAAGTTTTGGTTGTTATAGGGTTGATTTTATTTGACTATGTAAACGATGGAATTTTAACCTGAAATTTATGTGGGATGTTCTCTTATGTGTTGTTACCATGCTGGAATTTTTGGGGATTTTTTTCGGAGTAATTTTGATGGGTGAAACGAGCTGTTTCACCAAAACAGCGCGAGTTTCGCCAAAAACAGTAACTCACTGTTTGGGGTTAGTGTCGCAGTAGGTTCGAGGGGGTAGAACTGGGGTTTCCTTGCGGAATTTGAAGTTCGGACCAACTAGAGAGTTGTAGTAGACATCTTCCCCTTTCTGAATTGACCTCTCGGGTTAAATTCCGATAAGCGGAGTAGGAGCTATGCTGTTTTCAAGGAACAGCAACTAGCTGTCTTGACTAGGTCTCGCTGTTTTGCTTCTTTGATGTTTTAGAGTGTCTTACTGGTTGAATCTAAAGTTCGGACCAACTAGAGAGCTTTAGTAGACATCTTCCCCTTTCCGAATTGGCCTCTCGGGTTAAATTCCGATAAGCGGAGTAGGAGCTATGCCATTTGCAAGGAACAGCAACTAGCTGCCTTGACTGGGTCTCGCTGTTTTGCTTCTTTGATATTTTAGAGTATCTTACTGGTTGAATCTGAGGTTTGGACCAACTAAAGAGTTATAGTAGACATCTTCCCCTTTTCAAATTGACCTCTCGGGTTAAATTCCGACAAGCAGAGTAGAAGTTATGGGCTTTGAAAGTTTTCAACTGGCTGTGTATTTCGGCAAGTTGAAATTGTATCTGTTTGACTTCCTAGTAGTTTTAGAGTGTTTTACTGGTTGAATCTGAGGTTCAAACCAACTAGGGAGTTGTATTAGACGTTCTCCCCTTTCCGAATTGGCCTCTCGGGTTAAATCCCGATAAGCGTAATAGAAATTATAGGCTTTCAAAGTTTCAGTTTTCCTTGGGGCAAGTTGGCTGTTTTTGTTACCGGTTGTGTATGTTCGACGGGTAGGAACTTAGATTTTCTTACGGAATCTGAGCAACTGGTCAACTGGGAAGTTTTAGTAGATGTTCCCACCTTTTCAAATTGTCCAGTTTTGTTAGATTCCGATAAGTGGAGCAAAAGTTATAAGCTACGGAAGTTTCGACTTTTTGTTGAAAATCGATAGTTTGGTAACTGTTTGCGTATGTTCGACGGGTAGAAACTTGGATTTTCTTACGGAATCTGAGCAATTGGTCAACTGGGAATTTTTAGTAGATGTTCCCACCTTTTCAAATTGTCCAGTTTTGTTAGATACCGATAAGTGGAGCAAAAGTTACAAGTTACGGAAGTTTCGACTTTTTGTTGAAAATCGGCAGTTTGGTAACTGTTTGCGTATGTTCGACAGGTAGAAACTTGGATTTTCTTACGGAATCTGGGCAACTGGTCAATTGGAAATTTTAGTAGATGTTCCCACCTTTTCAAATTGTCCAGTTTTGTTAGATTCTGATAAGTGGAGCAAAGTTACAAGCTACGAAAGTTTCGACTTTTTGTTGCAAATCGGTAGTTTGGTAACTATTTGCGTATGTTCGACGGGTAGAAACTTGGATTTCCTTGCCGAATCTGAGCAACTAGTCAACTGAGAAGTTTTAGTAGATGTTCCCACCTTTTCAAATTGTCCAGTTTCATTCCGACGAGTGGAGCAAAAGTTACCAGCTTGCAAAGTTTCAACTTTTGTTGAAAATCTGTAGTTGGGTTAAACTGTTTGCGTGTGTTCGATGGGCCGAATTTTGGATTCATTACAGAATCGAAAATAGTGTTCCACTAGAGAGTTGTGGTAGATACCGTTAACTTTCTAAAAGTATATTTCTGTTAAATTCCGATAAGTGTAGCACTGGTTGCTTCTAGGCTGTCGGAAGGTTTTTTATGTCGCTTTCAGGCTTTTCTTTAGTAGTATGTCTGTATTAGACAGTTAAATTCTTCTGTTGCTTCTAATCATAGAAGATCAAGTTTTGCTAGTAAGCATGTTTGGATGCTTCTTGGTTGATTACCTGTATGGTTGTTTTCATATGTAGGTTATGGTCTCATACGTGGCTCGTCTAACCCGTATGTAGCTGTTGGTCCCATATGTAGCTTATTTTGCTCGTATGTATATTGTTGTCTCGTACGAAGCTAATTGGGCTCATATGTAGGTGTTGTCTTGAATAGGTAGGTTGTGAGTAGATCCGAGGAGATCTTGAGAAGTCTAGATTAAGACTTGGTTAATTATGTTGACAAATTGTTACACTCTCTAGAAGAGGGACATGTACGGTGCTTTTTCATGACAAGTTGGAAGCACAGTGCATGTCTCGCTTGTTTAGTTAGAAGCGGGACACATACGGTATTTTTTTCATGACAAGTTGGAAGCACAGTGCATGTCTCGCTTGTTTAGTTAGAAGAGGGACACGTACAGTACTTTTTCATGTCAAGTTGGAAGCACAGTACATGTCTCGCTTATTTGGTTAGAAGAAAGACACGTACGGTGCTTTTTCTTGTCAAGTTGGAAGCACAGTGCATGTCTCGCTTGTTTAGTTAGAAGAGGAACACGTATGGTGCTTTTATGTCAAGTTGGAAGTACAGTGCATGTCCCACTTGTTTGGTTAGAAGAGGAACACATACGGTGCTTTTCATGTCATATTGGAAGCACAGTGGCATGTCTCGCTTGTTTGGTTATGGTTAGTGACACCGTTAGAGTAGTAACAGTTACTTAACCATTTTGATCTATAAATTTCCAAAGGATGAGAGTTGGTGTTAGGGGTGATACCCTATAATCCAACCTCTCCTATAGGTTGACACTAGGTGGTGTTATCGGGATGTGTTCCCCTGTCAAAGGGATACGGGCGGTGCTTTTTCATGACTAGTTGGGGGCATGGGTTCCATATCTTCATTGTTAATTCCTGAATGTGCCATGATAAGAACGAGAGGGTTTCCTAGAAAAATAAACCCTACGATCCCAGCAGGTTCTATGTTTTCTCATGACCAGTTGAGGACACGGAAGAAGGTTGACAAGTATCTTATAGTTCGTGTTGGCTTTTGAGAGAGGTCCGGTACGCAGGGCAATAATCATCAGTCATGTAGTATTATGTCAGGAACAGGATAGGTACAAAAGTAGAATTCATGGCGTGGGTTCAAATTCCTATATATGAAGAAACTGCCTTATATGGGGCGTATGTAGTATGGGCCACATACTGTTCCAGAGTCTTGCTTGCATTAGAATAAAAGCATCCTTGCATTAGTAGTATTGCATTAGAGTCTAAGTCATAACATACACTGACACATCAACTGTATATATACACGCTTCTCTTTTCATTAATCTATTTGCTATAGTTGAGATTCGCTGCTAGTTATCAGCCTTAAAGCGTCAGTGAATACTGACGTCCCCACTTCTATAGGTACTGGATTGCAGAAGTACAGGTACAGGATTTAGGAGGACTCAAGACGAGAGAAGCATGAGTCGTTTTCATTTCCGCTGCAATATATGTTGTTTTTCTATTGTTCCATTGTAACAATTTTGTAATCGATTTATTGTTGGAAAGCATCCAAGTGAAATACCAAGTGTTCCTTATTCATTGTACTCTGATGTAATATGTTGAAAGTTGTAACACTTGGGATTGTAAAGGTATTATTGTAACACTGTTTTAATGTATTGCAATTCGTAACATTCGGATTCGTAATACATTTGTGTTGAATAAAAAGTTTTAAATTTTCCTGTTTTTCTGTGTATTGTGGCTAATTGAAGAAAAGATTCTGGCTTATGTCACGGTTTCCCAGTTACCAGAAATCGGAGCGTTACGGAGTGGTATCAGAGCAGACTTCAATTTACAGTCCAACACAATAGAAAAATTAAACTTGGATGCTTTTTAGAAGTCGGGTTTTAGCTAGTTGTAGACAATTATAATTCATATTGTTGTTTCTTTTAACTTATGTTTTATAATTTTTCTATATCTGGACTAATTCCAGTATGTGTTTTTTTTAAGGATAGGATAGTATTCGAGGATATCCTAACTGAGGATGTGTTGATGGAAGTGAGTGAGCCAATTTCAAGGGAGATATGATAAAGAAAGAGCGATCATGAGTAGGAAGGTTGCAGAATGATCCACAGAGTGAGATATTCCCCAGCATTCCAGACGAGGGACGAAATAGGCCCCAGAATGATCTGTGAAGTGGGATTGATCTCCAGTATTCCAAGGACGAGAGTAATACCCACGAAGAAATTCAAGGATGAGTAAGGGCTCCAGAATGATCCACGAAGTGAGATGTTCCCCAGTGTGGGATGAAATAGGCCCCAGAATGATCTGTGGAGAGGGATCAATCTACAGTATTTCGGGACGAGAGCAATACTCATAGGGAGTTCGTGTGGTGAGGCCCCCAGAATAATTCATGGAGTGAGACATTCCTCAGTATTCCAGACGAGGGATGAAGTAGTCCCCAGAATGATCTGTGGAGTAGGAATCGGTCTCCAGTATTTCAGGGACGAGCGCAACATCCCCCAAGGTGATTCATCCCTAGTACGGTGGATGCGGAATAAGGCAGACCCCCGAATGATCCACACGATGGGATTAATCTCAAGGATGGAAGGATGCGTTGAGCACTTGAGAGTTAGTTGTCGAGGATGTTTCTCGAGGAATTTGAGATGATCAGGGAAGATTGGAGCTCAGTTTTGGCACGATTAAAGCCACAACCGAGTCTAAGGGAGCAGGTCAGAAGGCTTAGGCAGAAGATGTAGGGATCAAAGCACTGAAGTGGCAAGATGATGAAGGAAATATCTGAATATCGGTATGGACTTCATCACAGGAGTACCCAGGAGTTCGAAAATGTATGACTCAATTTGGGTTATTAGGGATCCGATTGACAAATTCTGCACATTTTGCTTCCAATGAAGATGAATTAATCGCTAGAGAAATTAGCGGGAGTCCACATTGAAGGCGTAAGGAAGCGACATGGAGTGCCAGTGTCAGCAGTTCTGACCAAGATTCGAGATTTACGTCTCGACTTTGGCAGATTCTTCAGGCACCTTTGGGATCGAGGTTGGGTTCTTTGGAGAACCAGTTCATGGATGAGTCACTTGGGAGCCGGAAAGCATATAAGCTTTCTTTCCCCGAGTTATTTAGTGTATGGATGTTTGTCCGTTTTCCTAACTTAACGTAGTTCTGAGGACAGAACTATTCTAAGGAGGGAGTATTATAATATCTCGGACGGATATTATATTTATATAATTATTATTTTTGAAATTAAAATATTTTAATTGGAATTAACTTGGTTTTTCAAATAAAAAATTATCTTGATATATATACTAGTAAGTATATATACGTATTGTATCAGTTTTGTGCACTTGTACAAAATCTTGAAAAACGCATTTTTGAGAAAAACGTCTGGAAAATACCAGAAAGATATTAAAAATTATTATTTTATTTTTAATTGAAATATTTTTGGTGGACTGTAACGCCCCGATTTCTGGTAACTGGGAAATTGTGACATGAGCCAGAATCTTTTCTTCAATTAGCCACAATACACAGAAAAATAGGAAAATTTAAAACTTTTTAAATGTATTACAAATCCAAATGTTACAAAATTGCAATACATTACAACAGCGTTACAATAATACCTTTACAATCCCAAGTGTTACAACTTTCAACATATTACATCAGAGTACAATGAATAAAAAACAACACTTGGTATTTCACTTGGATGCTTTCCAACAAATAAATAGATTACAAAATTGTTATAATGGAACAATACTAAACAACATATAATGCAGCGAAAATGAGAACGACTCTTGCTTCTCTCACCTTGAGTCCTCCTGAATCCTGTACCTGTACTTCTGCAATCCGGTACCTATTGAAATGGGGACGTCAGTACATATACTGACGTTTTTTAGGCTGATAACTAGCAACGATTCTCCACTTAAGCAAACAAATTGATGAAAAGAGAAACGTGTATATATATAATTGATGTGTCATTGTATGGTATGCTTTAGACTTTAATGCAAGTTAGATTAACGCAATTTTGCACTTATTCTAATGCAAGCAAGTCTACGGAATAGTATGCAGCCCATACTACATACGCCCCATCTCAAGCTGTTTCTTCATATACAGGGATTTGAACCCATGTTATGAATTCTACTTTGTACACAATCCTGTTCCTGATCATACAACATGACTGTGAGGTTTTCGGTGGGTCAAGTCCCACCAATGCAGTACGATTATGGTGTCTCCGTTTGCCACTACTACCCGGCGTACTAGACCTCACTCAAAAATAATGTTGCAGGTACAGTCTAGTTCTGTTACTGTAGTCATATAGTGGTGTCCATATTTGCCACTATTGCCCAGCGTACTGGGCCTCATTTGAAAATCAAAAGAACATAAGGTCTTGCATGCACAGGATAGCACGAAGCCTACCCTATAACACCCCTGGGGTCTCGCAAATGTAGGACTGCACGTAGCATCCTGTGGCACCCCAAGTCACGATATTTCAGGAATTAACAAACGAGATACGCAACCTGTGCTCCCAACTCGTGAGAAGACAACGTACGTTTCCTTTTGACCGGAAGGTACAACCTAATAACACTGCCAAGTGTCAGCCTATAGGACAGGTCAGATCATAAGGAATCATCCTTAACACCAACTCTTTCCCTTCGGCAAAAAATGGTAATAAGTAAAGTTTAAGTAGTAACAGCCATAAGTTACTACTCTAACGATATCACTAAATCCCAAACAATCTCGCAGGATTTTCAATAACTTTCTTATGATTATCCCGATCCAACTCATGGCCTATCGTTCCAAGACACCGGTGACGGAAATCTCTATCTTACTCATCATTACCCCTAACTCGGATTTCGTTAACATTCTCGGCCCATGATCAACCCACATCAGTTAAGATCTGTCGGTGCTCGAAGTGTGATTTATCCACAGTTTCCAAGGTGGTAAGATGCGAGTTTTGATGGTCAATGGCCCCTAAGGTAACTATGAGACCCTATCACTACCCCTAACTCGGATCTCGTCAACACTCTCGGCCCACGATCAACCCACTCAGTTAAGATCCGTCGGTGCTCGAGGTGTGATTTATCCACAGTTTCCATGGCGGTAAGATGCGAGTCTTGATGGTCGATGACCTCTAGGGTAACTATAAGACCCTAGACGAACTTTTATCAAGGTAACAATCCTAGTGACTTTCCCAACCATTATTTCCCATATATTGAATATGAAGTATGTGCACATCATATGGTCCAATTTCAATTAGAACCACATACAACTAGAACTCATGGATTCCTTTTTCCAAATTGAACTAGGACAGCATGCAACTAGGTTCATGGGTTCTTTCTCAAAGTTGAGGTAGAACCACCTAGAACCTAATTGCATGGGTTCCTCGCCAATTTGAGCTAGAACTATCATGGAGCTAGTTTCATGGGTTTCTTCATAAAAATCGAACTAGAACAACTATGGAACATGGGTTCATTTCAATAATTCAATTGGGTTATCATGCAAGCTAAACTCATGGGTTCCTTTTAGAATTTAATCGAAACCACTATAATCATATAACTCAAACATGCATGGATTCTTTTGAATCTAAAAACAACTACACATCTCAAACATGGGTTCTTTACTAGAACTACTACAATAACATAAGCATGCGTTCTTTACCTAGAACAAATACAATAATTCAAGTATGGTATCTTTCTACAACTCAAGCATGAATACAATTTAAGCATGAGTTTTTTTCTACAACAACTCAAGCATGATGGGTTTCTTACTACAATAATTAGTAACTCAAGTATGATGGGTTTCTTTACTACAACAACTTAAGCATGA
This sequence comes from Hemerocallis citrina, assembly GCA_017893485.1. Taxonomy (NCBI): domain Eukaryota; kingdom Viridiplantae; phylum Streptophyta; class Magnoliopsida; order Asparagales; family Asphodelaceae; genus Hemerocallis; species Hemerocallis citrina. Next base: position 42,531,634 of record CM030359.1, read on the forward strand.
TTCTTTTTGACCTAAAACAACATAAAACTCAAGCATGATTCTTGTGTCCTTTACTAGAACAATTCTACAACAATCTAAGTATGGTTTCTTTACTACAATAATTAGCAACTCAAGCATGATGGGTTCTTTTACTAGAACAACTACAATAACTCAAGCATGGGTTCTTTACTAGAACTACTATAATAACTCAAGCATGGGTTTCTTACTATAATCAACCTACAACAACTCAAGCATGGTATACAACTTAAGCATGGGTTTCATTACTACATCAACCTACAACAACTCAAGCATGGTATACTTACTATAATCAACTCAAGCATGAATACAATTTAAGCATGAGTTTTTTTGTACAACAACTCAAGCATGGTATCTTTCTACAACTCAAGCATGAATACAATTTAAGCATGGGTTTCTTTGTACAACAACTCAAGCATGGTATCTTTCTACAACTTAAGCATGAATACAATTTAACATGGGTTTCTTTACTACAATAATTAGCAACTCAAGCATGATGGGTTCTTTTACTAGAACAACTACAAATCTCAAGTATGATGGGTTCTTAGCACATACAACTTTAGCATGATACATGGATTCTTTTTGAAACTATAACAAGTACGAATGGGTTCATGGGTTTCACAAGCATGGTTTATGGGTTCACAAGTATGAATAGGTTCTCTTTTTGACATAGAACACAAAACTCAAGCATGGTAGGTTCATGAATTCACATAAGCATGGGTGGGTTCTTTTACTACAACTCAAGCATGATGGTTCTCTTTTTGACATAGAACAACAAACTCAAGCATGGGTCTCCCACAACCTATAAAAGTTTAGAACATGCTACAATGACTTATCTAAATTATTACAAGACTACTTCTTTAGGAAATTACAAGTCCTATATAATTACATAAATCTAGTTTTACCGAATTTACAAGTTTCTACATAATACAAATCTACTTTATCAAATTTACAAGTCCCACCTATTTCAAGGCCTACTTTTATTTAATCTACAAGAACGAATCTTTTACAATTAGAAGCTTAATCCTCCACAACCTAGAAGCAACATAAAAGCTTAACCTCTTACAATCTAGGAGCAACATAAAATCTTAATATTTCGTGAACTAGAAGTAAAAATAGAAGCTTGATTTTTACCAAGTATTAAGGTAAACATACAACAACTACTAAAGCCTTATCTTTTATGAACTAGAATTAGAAAAGACCTGATCTTTTACAAAAGTTAAGTTCTACAACCCCCAAAAATGGGTATGTGACCATTCTCATTACTTAATCTTATATGCACATAGTTAAAGTCCAAGTTGTAGCTTTATGTTTCAACAAGAAAAAAACCATAACAACAATAGCAATAATGAACATAACAAGTTAAAGATCCCATCTTTGTGGGTCTTAGTGAGTTCCAACCTTCAACTCTTCCTTATGAGCCATTCCATTGATTTTTTTCAATCATTCTTATGCATGATTTAAAGTCCAAGTCATTTTTAGAATACACATACAACAAAAATGGACAAGAATCCACACAAATAAAAAGAGAGAACTTCATCTTGATTTCCCACCGTTCTTATGCACAAATCTTAGTCAAATCAGTCCAAAATAATCATCATAACAACAATAACCATAGCAAGGTTCAATACTCTATCTTTATGTGATTTTGTTGAGTTCTACCAATCCATCTTTTTCATGGGATCATTTTGATCCCTATAAACATGCTTATGCTTAGGAATTAGTCCAAGTTATTTAGGAACATATATACACAATAACACATCATAAAGATGGGTTCTTTTTAACCTACAACCACTTATATGCTTAGAAAAAATAGTCTAAGTTGTTATAGAACATATACATAAACATCCACCATCATAAAGATGGGTTCTTTTTATCCTACAACAAACAACCATCAAAGATGGGTTCCTTTTCACATACCACCATTTCTAACCCTTAAAGATGGGTTCTTTTCTACATAAAAAAAATAAATAAGAACAAACAAACTAAAAATTAGAATTAGAGAATCCCCACCTTTTGATTCTTGTAGGAAGGACTAGCTAGCAAAACCTTCTCCTTCCTCCTTAGCTTCTACTACAAAAAAGCTCCAATGAAGAACATTCCTATGGAAAACCCCCAAATGAAGAACACTTAGGGTTTCCTTCTCTTTATTTTCTTCTCTCTTTTTTTTTCTTGTAAATGAGGGAAAGAGTGAAGGGGAGGGTTTTTATAGGACAAAAGAGAGGTGGAGAGTGTAAAATACACAACCAAAATTGCACAAATCCCCTTGGGGTTCATTTTGGCCGGCCATAGGCTTGATGAGGTGGAGGGTGAGGTGGAGGGGTGAGGTGGAGAAGAGGGTTCTAGTAGAAGACACATATTAAACCCTTATGTATCTCTAATTAATCTTAACCCTAGATTTAAGCCTCCAAACAAATCCTAGCCATCCAAATTTGATTAATCATGACAAAAATAAGATATTTTTGTCCAAAACACATACTACATGATTGGTACATACGTATGAAATTGGTACAATACGCATACGTATGTATATATATATATATATATATATATATATATATATATATATATATATATATATATATATATATATATACCGATAATTTTCGTTTGTAAAACTGCATAATCCGTATAAAAATAAATTTAATTTCGAAAATAATAATAAAATAAATTTTATTATCAGCCCGGAAGATTCCAGTACCAATTTGATATAATACAGATGTATACAGACTGGTATATATATACAGATAACGTTTATTAACAAAACCGGGTGATATCCACCAAAAATATTTCATTTCAGGAAACGAAAATAAAATAATAATAAAATAATAATTTTCAGTGTCTACCCGGAATTTTCCAGACATTTTTCTCAAAAATGCGTTTTTTCAGGATTTTGTACAAGTGCACAAAACTGATGCAATACCTGTATATACTTACCAGTATATAGGTCCAGGTAACTTTTTATGAGTGAAACCAAGAAATTCCCATAAAAAATATTTTAATTTAAAAATAATAATTTATACAATATAATATCCGTCCGGGATATTACATGGACATCACTCGGTTTTGTTAATAAACATTATATATGTATATATACTAGTCGGTATACGACTGTTTTGAATCAAATTGATACAGGAATCTTCCGAGCCAGTTATAAAATTATTTTATTTTATTTCTCGGAATTAAATTATTTTTGTACTGATTCATTCGTTTCACTAATGAAAAATATCTGTATAATCAGATATTCATACGAAATCGAACTGTGTCGATTTCGGGCATTTGAAAAAATCGTGTAGTATGTGATTTGACAAAATTGTATTTTATTTTTTTAAAAAATCATGGTGAGATGGAGGGATGAGATGGATTAGGGCTTGATTATAAGAGTAATTTGCAAACAAAACTTCATTTGTTTACAACCACAAGTGTAAATGACACTTAGGTCTCACCACAAGTTCACACCCCCTCACCCTATATAAACCCCCCCTCCCCCCCCCCTCCGCCTACCCATTGGCCGCCCCCTTCCCACTCCCTTCTAGGTTTAGAGAAACCCTCTTGTGTGTTCTTCCCATCCCCTTCTCAAATCTCATTCTCATCCTTCTTCTTACTTAGTTTATTTTAGAAAAAATTTGAAAAAGAAAGTAAAAGAAAGAGAGAATCAAAAGAAAAAGAAAAGAGAGGTTGTTTTTCATTGGTTTCATTTGCAAGTGGAGTTCTTGAGAAGAGGAGCAAGAACAAGGAGCAAAGAGAGCTAACAAGTCCTTCCAACCAAACTCTAAGGTGGGGTTCTCAACTCATGTTTGTTTTGTTTGTTTATTTGGTTGTTATATGTTATTTGGACTAGATTCATATGCATAATCACTTTATGGACTAGAATAATGAGGCATACAAAGTTTGGAGTTGTAGAACACAAATTAGAACCATAAAAATCAAGTTTTGGTTGTTATAGGGTTGATTTTATTTGACTATGTAAACGATGGAATTTTCACCCGAAATTTATGTGGGATGTTCTCTTATGTGTTGTTACCATGCTGGAATTTTTGGGGATTTTTTTCGGAGTAATTTTGATGGGTGAAACGAGCTGTTTCACCAAAACAGCGCGAGTTTCGCCAAAAACAGTAACTCACTATTTGGGGTTAGTGTCACAGTAGGTTCGAGGGGGTAGAACTGGGGTTTCCTTGCGGAATTTGAAGTTCGGACCAACTAGAGAGTTGTAGTAGACATCTTCCCCTTTCTGAATTGACCTCTCGGGTTAAATTCCGATAAGCGGAGTAGGAGCTATGCTGTTTTCAAGGAACAGCAACTAGCTGTCTTGACTAGGTCTCGCTGTTTTGCTTCTTTGATGTTTTAGAGTATCTTACTGGTTGAATCTGAAGTTCGGACCAACTAGAGTGTTGTAGTAGACATCTTCCCCTTTCCGAATTAGCCTCTCGGGTTAAATTCCGATAAGCGGAGTAGGAGCTATGCCGTTTGCAAGGAACAGCAACTAGCTGTTTTGACTGGGTCTCGTTGTTTTGCTTCTTTGATGTTTTAGAGTGTCTTACTGGTTGAATCTGAGGTTTGGACCAACTAGAGAGTTATAGCAGACATCTTCCTCTTTCCGAATTGACCTCTCGGGTTAAACTTCGACAAGCAGAGTAGAAGTTATGGGCTTTGAAAGTTTTCAGTTGGCTGTGTGTTTCGGCAGGTTGAAATTGTATCTGTTTGACTTCCTTATAGTTTTAGAGTGTTTTACTGGTTGAATCTGAGGTTCGGACCAACTAGGGAGTTATAGTAGACGTTCTCCCCTTTCCGAATTGGCCTCTCGGGTTAAATTCCGATAAGCGGAGTAGAAGTTATCGACTTTCAAGTTTCAGTTTTCATTGGGGCAAGTTGGCTGTTTCTGTTACCGATTGTGTATGTTTGATGGGTAGGAACTTGGATTTCCTTACAGAATCTGAGCAACTGGTCATCTGGGAAGTTTTATTAGATGTTCCCACCTTTTCAATTTGTCTAGTTTTGTTAGATTCTGATAAGTGGAGCAAAAGTTACAAACTACGGAAGTTTCGACTTTTTGTTGAAAATCGGTAGTTTGGTAACTGTTTGTGTATGTTCGATAGGTAGAAACTTGGATTTCCTTACGGAATCTGAGCAACTGGTCAACTAGGAAGTTTTAGTAGATGTTCCCACCTTTTCAAATTGTTCAGTTTTGTTAGATTCTGATAAGTGGAGCAAAAGTTACAAGCGACGGAAGTTTCGACTTTTTGTGGAAAATCAGTAGATTGGTAACTATTTGCGTATGTTCGACAGGTAGAGACTTGGATTTCCATACGGAATCTGAGCAACTGGTCAACTGGGAAGTTTTAGTAGATGTTCCCACCTATTCAAATTTTCTAGTTTTGTTAGATTCCGATATGTGGAGCAAAAGTTACAAGCTACGGAAGTTTCGACTTTTTGTTGTAAATCGGTAGTTTGGTAACTATTTGCGTATGTTCGACGAGTAGAAACTTGAATTTCCTTGCAGAATTTGAGCAACTGGTCAACTGGGAAGTTTTAGTAGATGTTCCACCTTTTCAAATTGTCCAGTTTCATTCCGACGAGTGGAACAAAAGTTACCATCTTGCGAAGTTTCAACTTTTGTTGAAAATCTGCAGTTGGGTTAAACTGTTTGCGTGTGTTCGATGGACCGAATTTTAGATTCCCTACAGAATCGGAGATAGTGTTCCCCTAGAGAGTTTTGGTAAATACCCTTAACTTTCTAAAAGTATATTTCTGTTAAATTCCGATAAGTGTAGCACTGGTTACTTCTAGGCTGTCGGAAGGTTTTTTATGTTGCTTTCAGGCTTTTCTTTAGTAGTATGTCTATATTAGATAGTTAGAAGATTCTTCTGTTGCTTCTAATCATAGAAGATCGAGTTTTTCTAGTAAGCACATTTGGTTGCTTCTAGGTTGATTACCTGTATGGTTGTTTTCATATGTAGGTTGTTGTCTCATACGTGGCTCGCCTGATCCGTAAGTAGCTGTTGGTCCCATGCGTAGCTTATTTGGCTCGTATGTATATTGTTGTCTCGTACGAAGCTCATTAGGCTCATATGTAGGTATTGTCTTGAATAGGTAGGCTGTGAGTGGATCTGAGGAGATCTCGAAAAGTCTAGATTAAGACTTGGTTAATTGTGTCCATAAATTGTTACACTCTCTAGAAAAGGGACATGTACGGTGTTTTTTCATGACAAGTTGGAAGCACAGTGTATGTCTATCTTGTTTAGTTAGAAGAGGGACACGTACGGTGCTTTTTTCATGACAAGTTGGAAGCACAGTGCATGTCTCGCTTGTTTAGTTAGAAAAGGGACACATACGGTGCTTTTTCATATCAAGTTGGAAGCACAGTGCATGTCTTGCTTGTTTAGTTACAAGAGGGATACGTACGGTGCTTTTTCATATGAAGTTGGAAGCACAGTGCATGTCTCGCTTGTTTAGTTAGAAGAGGGACACGTACGGTGCTTTTTCATGTCAAGTTGGAAGCATAGTGCATGTCTCGTTTGTTTAGTTAGAAGAGGGACACGTACGGTGCTTTTATGTCAAGTTGGAAGCACAATGCTTGTTCCGCTTGTTTGGTTAGAAGAGGAACACGTACGGTGTTTTTTCATGTCAAGTTGAAAGGACAGTGGCATGTATCGCTTGTTTGGTTAGGGTTAGTGACACTGTTAGGGTAGTAACAGTTAACCATTTTTATCTATAAATTGCCAAAGGGTGAGAGTTGGTGTTAGGGGTGATACCCTATAATCGAACCTCTCCTATAGGCTGACACTAGGTGGTGTTATCGGGATGTGTTCCCCTATCAAAGGGATACGGACGGTGCTTTTTCATGACAAGTTGGGAGCACGGGTTCTGTATCTTAATTGTTAATTCCTAAATGTGCCATGATAAGAACGAGAGGGTTTCCTAGGAAAATAGACCCTACGATCCAGGCAGGTTCTATGCCTTCTCATGACCAGTTGAGGACACAGAAGAAGGTTGACAAGTATCTTGTAGTTCGTGTTGGCTTTTGAGTGAGGTCCAGTACACCGGGCAATAGTCTCCATTCATGTAGTATTATGTCAGGAACAGGATGGGTACAAAAGTAGAATTTATGGCATGGGTTCAAATCCCTATATATGAAGAAACGGCTTGATATGTGGCGTATGTAGTATGGGTTGCATACTGTTCCAGAGTCTTGCTTACATTAGAATAAGAGAATCTTTGCATTAGTAATCTTGCATTAGAGTCTAAGTCATAACATACACTGACACATCAACTATATATATACACGCTTCTCTTTTCATCAATCTGTTTGCTATAGTTGAGTTTCGCTGCTAGTTATCGGCCTTAAAACGTCAGTGGATAATGACGTCCTCATTTCTATAGGTACTGGATTGCAGAAGTACAGGTACAGGATTCAGGAGGACTCAAGACGAGAGAAGCAAGAGTCGTTTTCATTTTCACTGCATTATATGTTGTTTTTCTATTGTTCCATTGTAACAATGTTGTAATCGATTTATTGTTGGAAAGCATCCAAGTGAAATACCAAGTGTTCCTTTTTCATTGTACTCTGATGTAATATGTTAAAAGTTGTAACACTTGGGATTGTAAAGGTATTATTGTAACACTGTTGTAATGTATTGCAATTTGTAACATTCGGATTCGTTATACATTTGTGTTGAATAAAAAGTTTTAAATTTTTCTGTTTTTCTGTGTATTGTGTCTAATTGAAGAAAAGATTCTGGCTTATGTCACGGTTTCCCAGTTTTCAAAAACCGGGGCGTTACAAACATTGATGCTGAGAATTGTGCCACGTATTTCTAAGATATCATAATTGAAATTCGGGGTGCGATAGAGATTGGTATCAGAGCATGCTTCAATAGTAATAATAAATATGGTATAAAAATAATCTATGTGTGGACACTAGAGCGTGAGTACCTAGGTGTGGACAATAGAGAGTGAGTACCACATAGAGCTAAAACATGATGTTTTTACTTTTGGGGTATGGTTGAGGTTTTGCCAAAGGATATTGATGTGAATATGAATTGGGTTGTGGTGGTGCTCTAACTTTTTCCCTCATTTCACGGTATTCAGAATGGTTGGACCTAGAACCATGAATGGTAACAATGGGGATGGAACTGGAAGTTCCCAAGGGGCAGGAGTTGATCTCGAGGCCGAGTTTGCCAGGGTGTATCAGACTTTGAATGCACTAATGGCAGCTAATTTGGTACAGAATCAGAATCAGAATCAGAATCATGGGGTTGGACCAGTGTTTGTTAACGTTGATCCTATCAAGCAGATTGAGTCCTTCAAAAGGATGAGGCTGCCCGTGTTTGAGGCACAGTCTGATCCAAATAAAGCTGATGATTGGATTAGACGGATGGAGACAATCTTCGACATCTCGAAAACTCTGGCAGCCAATAAGGTAAAGTTGGCCACTATGCAGTTGGAAAAGGACGCTAATGTTTGCTGGCAATCGGTGAAGAGGACTTTGGGGGACTAGTAAATGACTTGGGAGGCTTTCCTGGATGAATTCAGGGATCGTTTCTTTCCCCTGGATATTCAGGAGAAGAAGGCAACAGAATTCTTGAATCTACAGCAGGGTAGCATGACCGTGCGAGAGTATGAGACTAAGTTCGCTCAGCTGTCGAGGTATGCACCGGAGCTGATAGGTGATGAGGCGAAGAAGGCCAAGAAGTTTGAGCAGGGCTTGAGGCCAAATTTGAGGTCGAGGATGATTCCTTTTAGCATAAGGAGGTTCGATAAGCTGGTCAGGAGAGCAGCTATGACAGAGGAGGACATGGATCAATTCCAGAAGAAGTAAAAGACTTGGAACAGGAACAAGAGGCCAGCAACAGGTCAGAGTGGGCAGGGATTCCCAGTGAAGCAAGTCAAGTTCGGTGGTCCAGTTCAGAAGGCACCTGCAACTCAGGAAGTGACTTGTACACTGACCACAAAAGCCTGAAGTACATTTATCAACAGAAGGATCTAAATCTTTGGCAGAGAAGGTGGTTGGAAGTGTTGGAAGACATTCGACCTGAGATCAAGTATCATCCGGGCAAGGCTAATGTGGTAGTTGATGGACTTAGCAGAAAGAGTAGTTTATCGAGTTTGATCACTACTTGAAGTGAGTTGGCAGCAGAGATTGATCGGGCAGGTATCGAGGTGGTACTGCAGGGTTTGGGGGCATCTTTGGCTCAGTTAAGGCTGTAGCCTTCCTTGAGAGAGAGGATTGTGGAAGGTCAGAGATCAGATTCAGAGATTCAGAAGATTTTGCAGCAGGTTTTATAAGGCAAGTTATCAGAGGTTCATGTCCAAGATGGAGTTCTCTGGATGGGTGGAGGTTGTGTGTTCCGGATAATGCAGATTTGAGAAAGAGTATCTTGCAGGAAGCACACAATACCTTGATGTCAGTACATCCTAGAGGCACAAAGATGTACAAGGACATCAAACAGCACTTTTGGTGATCTGGTATGAAGAGGGATGTGGCAGATTTTGTGGCGAGGTGTCCGAGTTGTCAGCAGATCAAGGCAGAAAATCAGAGACCTAGAGGTTTGTTGCAGTCGTTGCCCGTTCCGGAGTGGAAATAGGAGAATATCAATATGGATTTCATCACGGGTTTTCCGAGGAGTTCAAGGGCAATGACTCGATTTGGGTTATTATGGACCATTTGACTAAGTTGGCTCACTTTTTGGCCATGAAGATTACTTGGTCGTTGGAGAAATTGGCAGAGCTGTACATTGGTAAAATTGTGAGGCTTCATGGGGTTCCTGTGTCGATTGTTTTCGACAGGGATGCAAGGTTCACTTCAAAATTTTGGAAGAGTCTACAAGCAGCTTTGGGCACCAGAACTGATTTTAGTACCGCTTTTCATCCACAGACTAAGAGGGTGAATCCAGTGCTGGAAGATATGCTGATGGCTTGTGTTATGGATTTCGGTGGTAGTTGGGAGAGATACTTGGCATTGGTTGAGTTTGCTTATAACAACAGTTACCATGCGAGTATCGGGATGGCTCCGTATGAGGCTTTGTACGGGCGGAAGTGCAGGACACCTGTTTGTTGGTATGAGGTTGGTGAGAGGAAGATGTTTGGGCCTGAGATCGTGCAGCAGACGTCAGAGCAGATTGAGCTGATTCGCAAGAGGTTAGTTGAGGCTCAAAGTCGGCAGAAGAGTTATGCAGATTCTCGAAGAAGAGACTTGGAGTTTGAGGTTGGGGATGCAGTTTTCCTCAAGGTGTTTTCGACCAAAGGAGTGATCAGGTTTGGTAAGGGAGGCAAGTTGGAGCCAAGTTATATTGGGCCATACAGGATTGTGGAGCGGATTGGCAAGACGGCATATAGATTGGAGCTTCTAGAGGAGTTGGCATAGGTGCATGATGTGTTCCATGTGTCGTTGTTGAGGAAGTATGTGCCAGATCAGAATCATCAGTTGGTAGAGGTTCCTGAAGGTCTACAGGTGAACTTACATCTTTTGGAATGTTGGAGGCATGAGGTAAAGAACTAAAAGAAGATTAATCAATGATACAGTTGGAAGGAAAAAGACTAGTATCTGTGCACTTCAAGAGACTAGGATTGAGAACCCAATGACGGAAGATTTTCGCAGTATTAGGTCTCTTAGTGCATTTGAGTGGCGATTCAAGTCAGCTATTGGATTGTCATGGGGTATTGCTTTGGGGGTTGACCCGTATCTTTTCGAGGTTTTGGATTGTTAGGGTTATATACTGAAAGCATCACTTTTGTATTAACTTTATTTCCTTATTTTTTTTGAATGAGAATCATATGGGCATATGTTTGCATATTGTATTTATTATAATATTAATGCAAGTATCTGATATTCTATAAGGTTGATAATTTGGTGTGAGGTGGTACACAGAAGATCATATTATCAGTTCCCTATGGAATATATAAATAGTTCACAACCTAGACGGACTTGGATAATCCATTGGAAAGGTTATAGTGTAATCTGGTATTAGTCTATCTTGACTATAGGTTTACACTATTACACTTTGTGTGTATTGAACAGGACCACTTGAGGTTGTTCTCTTTGTACTGACTACAAAAGAGAACAAACACCTCTGTTGTTATGGATGCTTATGCTCTTAATCCAGATATAATAACAGACATGTATATGCAGTGTGCATTACTTTGACTCATAAAAGAGTGAGATTCATTATGGATCAACAACCTCTATGAATTGGGTAATAGCATTGTATGTATGATGGGCTGTTGATTGTAAAAGGAATCCATGTCCCGATACGTCGGGTTGATGATGTTCCCTTAAGGAGCTCATAAGGATTGTCATGTAAACCCTGCAGGTGGATTACATCCGACATGACAAATAAAGTTGAGTGGTACTACTTAAGGATAAAAGATGTTGATCAATATAGTTGTCAGTAACTTAATTTGATCGACGGACATTCAATATCTTAACATGGGGAGCTGAACGAGCATATAATAAAAGGAGCCCATAAATATAATTTGGGATTAGGAAGATAGTGCAACAATAGCTCTTTAGTGGACCAAGCTATTGTTAATGGGCCTGGGTTGTGTGTTCGGGCTGAACACGGGATACCCAGATTCGTTCGGAGACCTAACCCTAATTTCTCCTCATGGTCCCTGCCGTAGCCATATATATATCCTCTATTCTCTGGCCGTCATTATGATTAAAAAAAAATAAGAAGTTTTCTCTAAATTCGTGATTCACGTAAGGAGAGAAAGTGAGGTCAGCCAAGGAGAAGAAAGGTTGGGAGACCGTCGCCCACACGATGTCCAACCCGAGGAAGGAATACGTGCAAAAGATCTTGGAGTCGCTGACGGCTCGAGGTTGCTAGAAACTATCATCTTCTTCTCATCGCAGGTATAATTCGTGAACCCTAGATTCCGCTATAAAGGGTTAGATCACGATTAAATCTGTTAAGCTTTTATGATCGATACGCACACCAATCCGTGGTCCTGGGACTCATCGCAGTTCCATCATGGATGAGTTCATAGGAGCTTTTTTTGTAACAGTTAGAATTAGGCACAGAAGAGACGATTGGGTTCACATGGTTATGTCTATCTACAGTCCTTACGACTCTAAAATGCGGGGCCAGTTCTGGGAAGAGCTTAGAACTATTAGAGGGTCGTGGGCTAAACCATGGGTAGTTGGGGGTGACTTTAATATCACTAGATTCCACAACGAACATAGAGGAAGAGGGGAAAGCATGCATGATAGATACAATTTCAACAGTACCATCGATGACTTATAATTGTTAGTGCTTAAATAGTCAGATAGAAGATTTACGTGGATGAACATGCAGGTCAACCCTATTTTAGCTAAACTTGATAGGATTTTGGTATCCAACGACTGGGAGGACTCCTTCCCGTCAGCGGCCGTTAAATCTATTACAAGGCTTACTTCATATCATGTTCCTTTAGCTCTAGATTGCTGCGATGGAGAGAGATTGTATCGGCATCCGTTTCGATTTAAGAAAGCCTGCACCCTATCCGATAAGACTAGAAAGATTATTGAGGAATCCTGAAATGCAGAAACAAAAGCAGTTAATTCAATCAACAAATGGATTGTTAAGACTAAATGACTTCGAAAGTGTTTGAAGGATTGGGAGAATTTAGGGAGGTTAAAAGAAGAATGGTGGAACTAGGAAAGAGAATACAGGAAATAGAAGTGGTAGAGGAAGAGAGGAACCTTCACAGGTCAGAGATAAAGGAGTTGGCAAGCAGCAGACTAGAGTTACAACATTTTGGAGAAGAACAATATTGGAGACAACATTCATTGGTGCAATGGCTTGGAGAGGGCGATGCTAACAATTTTTTTTTTCATAAAGTGGAAAACGGAAGAAGGAGACAAAATAGCATTATAGGTTTGAAGGTGGGAGGGAATTGGTGTGAGGACGAGGGACTAATTAGATAACACATTGATGAAAAGTTTAAGAACTTAATAGGACAAAAAAGACCATATAGATGTAAGATGATTCCAGAAATGTGGAGTGATGCGAGGATTGACGGAAGTGAGGGGATCGAAGGAGAGTTCTCAGAAGAAGAAGTGTTTCAAGCTATCACTAACCTCGTGTAGGACAAGGCACCAGGCCCAGATGGTTTCCCCATCTTCTTCTATAGATTGTATTGGAAAATCATCAAGAAGGATCTGCTTGATATTTTCCAAGAATTTTACCATGGGGTCACTAATATTGATAGGCTTAATTATGCAATTATCACTCTCATTCCCAAAAAGGAAGTGTTAAGGGTAGAGGATCTGACCAATTAGTCTTTTGAATGGGTCTTTCAAGATTATTACTAAGGTGTTTGCACAAAGGTTGTCCCCCCACTTGAACGATGTGGTGGATGAGTCTTAGAGTGGATTTATCAAATGACAGGATATTATGGACAGTGTCGATTCGGCACATGAGATTGTGTTTAGAGGGTGCAAGAAAAAGACCAATGGTTTCTTGTTGAAAATAAATTTTGAAAAGGCATATGATATGGTAGATTGGGAATGTGTTGATGAAACATTAGAACTCAATGGGTTTGGAACTAGGTGGAGAATGTGGATTAAAACCTGCATCAAATAGGGAAAATCATTTATTCAAGTCAACAGAATTATGGGAAAAGAAATTTGTTGCTGTAGAGGACTGAGGTAGGGTGATCCACTGTCTTTACTTTTTACCCTGATTGCAGACGGCCTTGAGGAAATGATTAAGAGAGATTGCCAAGAGCAGGTTATCTGAGGTATTAAGATTAAAGGTATCCCTGACGTGATCTCGATTTTACAATACGCTGACGATACTGTTTGGAACAACAAAGGAGGAGGAAGTCTTAGCAGTCGGTGCAGTTATTAAGTGCTTTAAAGCCTGGGCAGGCCTGAATGTGAATCTTAACAAGAGCTGTGTTATACCATTTTGGGAAAATTTATCCACTCCGATTTCGGTTATCAAGAATTATATTGGATGCGAGATAGGTCAGTTCCCACTCTTATACCTAGGAACGCCAATTAGGCTTGGGACTATCCAAAGCGAGGATTGGGTACCCTTAATAGAGAAGGTGGTGAAGAAATTGGCAGGTTGGAAAGGACGTGTCCTCTCTCTTGAAGGAAGAACAATCCTTTTGAACTCGGTGCTGAGCAGTCTCCCAACGTACCTAATGTCTATATATGAACTTCCGAAATGGGTTATTGGTAGAATTGATAAGAGCAAAAGATGATTTTTGTGGAAAGGGGCTGATGAGGCTAACAAGGGATTTCATCTAGTTAAATGGGGCAGGGTGTGCAAGAGGAAAGAGTTTGGGGGGTTAGGTGTTCTAGATTTAAGAGATTTGAATAAAACTCTGATGCGGAAGATGAGTAGGAGGCACAACAATGGTGATGCAAGTCTTTCACTGCATATTAAAAGAGGAAAAAATTCAGATACAGGGAAAGAAGTAAACATGCTAAGGCATGTTTTCTTTGGAAAGGGGTTGCAAGAGTAGGGGAGATGTTCCATGCCAATAGAAAGTGTAGGATCGAGAATGGGAAGGATACCAGATTCTGGAAGGACAAATGGTGTGGTAACAATACACATGGGAGTCTGTTTCCGAAGGTAGCTAGAGCTACAATGAATGACGACACGTTAGTTGCAGATGTCTGGAGAAATGACACACTTACTATTGATGTTCATGCGCTTGGGTCTCAAGAGAGCCTTAATTAGCTTGAAAGTCTCAATAATTAGATCCGAGCAAATCAACAATGCATTGAAGGCGAAGAGGACGAGAGAAATTGGATTCTAGGGACCAATGATTCGTTTTTGGTGGCCTCTATGTACAGGTGGTTGAACGACGGAGGAACCAGAAGTAAGGAACCTAGTGTTATTTGGAGCACAAACGCTCCTATAAAGGTGAAAGCATTTCTTTGGCTCGCAGTGAATGGCGCAATCTTGTCAAAGATAAATCTTCAAAAACAAAATGTACAGCTTGACGTTGGATGCTCAATGCGTTGACAGTGACGTAGACACTAATCACATTTTATTTGGTTGTCCTAGGGCAAGGCTAGCATGGGAAGTCGTGTGCCTAAGTTTTGAGATTCTAGAGGTTCCTAGCTCGATTATTGAGGTTTTGGGTAAGTGGAGAGAAAATAAAGTTAGGAAGGAAGATAGAGTGGCATGGAATATCGTGGTGGCCGCAACCTTGTGGGGTCTTTGGCTAGACCATAATATGTTGTGTTTCCACAATACTCATAATCGATTCCCCACTATGATGCATAAAGTTTTCTCTTTGTTTCACGCTTGTGCTGATCAAGCAGGGACAAAGAAGATGTTACATAGGGAGGAGGAAGATTAGATCAGGATAGGAGGGCACAAATCTAGGTCTTTAGAATTATTGATGTATTAGTATAGGTTGTCATTTTGATGTAGGATCGGACTTGGAGTATCATTGTAATATGTTCAACTTGTTTCGTTAATTTATCGTTAATGAAGCGATGATGAGGTCATCTTTTTCTCAACAAAAAAAAAACATGAAACAAAATTATTATAAATAGAGAGATACAGAGATACTCTGATAAGTCATATTGTATATCAAATATTACATAACAAGGTTACGCATAAATTAAATTTATAAAATTATATTATTAATTTTTCGAAATGTGAGTTGCATAATCTAAAAAAGAGATCTGTAGTACACAATAAAGCAAAAAAAAGTTCTGTAACCAATACAAAATTTGATGTAAACTTAACCTTAAATAGAGAATTTTACAAGATATCAACAGATTAAGTTTACCAACATGTAATGCGGTTTAAGTCAGAAATTAAAACTAATGGTTGGTTGATGAATTTTCAAGAAATGAAATAAGTTAACAAGCTCAATTAAAGATTCAGGCCTAACAATTAACAATTATATTTAATCGTTCTTAGCATGTAAGATATGCAATAATGATTCGTACTCTAATTAGCAAGTAGAAGCGTGCACTCTCAATATTTGTGGACGATAGATAATTCAAGCAATATTATAGAGACGACAGGCGGTAACAAATATAATGGAGAAGTAGAAAGAAGTTATCAGGGTTCGAAGCACATGTAGCAACAGAGAGGAGGTTGCCGACAAGGTGTTGCGGTGGAGGAATCGTTTGTCGGTTGGGGTGTGGTGGCGCAGCAAAGGAGGAAGGAGGGGCTGGCGGCTTGGCGTATTCCCAAAAGGCCATTACCTCAACTCTTCTAGTCACTAAAACGGACTTGTGTTTGAATCACGCCAGGTTGGTTACCGTTGCATCAGCGGGAAGAAGCTTTTCACAAATAAAACTATTAAAATCTTACTTGCGATCAACTATGTCACAAGAAAGATTAAATAGATTGGCTTTGATTTCAATTTAAAAAGAGTTTTTAGAAAACCTTGATGATGAAAGTTTAATTAATGATTTTACTTCTAGGAATGCAAGAAAATCAATTTTTAGAAATTAGTAATGCACTAGGCACTAGCTATCATTTTTTTCTTGGTAAAGTTTAGTAATAGTTTCAATTGTTGAATAATGGAAATACTCAGAAATTTTCAGGCAAGTTTTGATTGCTACTTTCAGTTTTAATCATTGTGTGACTACTACTCATTTGTGCACTGATTCTTTTATTATTTGTTCTCATGAATAGACTAATTGTAGGAAGTTTTGAGCCAATATTTTGACGGCCAGTCTTTTATCTAAAGCATATTCACTATAACTGTAATGTTTGAACATTTCTTTTTAAAGATTTGGTGATTTTGTTTAGTGACTACATATGGATCAAGCTATAATAGGAAATTAGAATTGCCTTCTAAAATGTACTTTTGTTTGAACATCTTAGTTATATTTTGCTTTATGAGAACAATCAAGCCATAAAGGAGCAAAGGCAGCAATTGCCACCACCCTCCAGTATAACCCATAAATACTTCTTCACTGAGAGTATTCAACTATCTAATAGTATGACATCTTCGGCACTATCGGAACTAGAACTGAGCGGTTGTGGGCCCAATGAGGTGGTCCTTCACCATCATCTGCCTCTGACGAAGCTTCTCCCTCCTCCCCAAACCACTACAGGACCTGCAAATGTGAACCCCCAAACCGCTACAGTGCCTCAAACCACTACAGCACCTGCAATACCACCCATCAGCTTCCAGTAACAGTGCCTCACCTTCCTCCGCAAACCACTACTGCATCTGCAACTCTGAACCCCCTACCCCCGACCCATGTGCCGCCACTCTCTTCCACTTTGTTACCTCATTCCCCCACCTCAATGTTCAACCCTACTACCTCCCATCATCACCACCACCACCCCAAACACCAGGTTTTCCCTCCCGAGAAGGGCAAAGGGATGCTCAGACACTACTCAGTGCGTGCACACCACAGTGAGCATCAATGCAGGCAGGAGGGAAACCTCAATCATCATTGCCACCACTCACCACCCCCAAGAGGATGGGCCCATAGACGGGGTCCTCCTACAGGCTCTTTCGAGCGTAAAAGAGACCCCCTCTTAGGGCATCATCACTCCGAAGGAGAGAGGTTCAAACACAGGCAGAGAAACCACTATGAGAAGGGGCATGCACAACATTCTCACTGCCATCAACCCACAACTGCACATCTTCAACAGATTCACCCCCACCTTCACAGAAATCACCAAATTCCTCCCAAACTTCAAAACCACCAAAAAATTTCCCCCTATTGTCGACAATCACCACAACCCCCAACATCCAACACACTTCAAACCACTGTCGTCCAGTCATCAAGTCCTTCCCAATCACACCCACCCTACTACTGACCATCTCCTCAACCACCAGTCTCTTCCACCACCTCAAGGGAATGTTAAAGCTCCACTTAAATCCACTGTCGAGCGGGCCCAAGCTGGGGATCCGCCAAATGAAACTACAATGGAGTTAGATTCAGTTGAAAATAAGGAACAGTGAGTTGAAGTTATCAGCAAAGCAAAGAAGAGACACAGCATTCCCCCCCCTCTCCCCAGTTCGAAAATAAAAAGAAACAATGGAAAGGAAAATGCAAGTTAGTACCTTACTTCAACTGCGGCGAATTGGACCACTATCGAAAAGATTGCACAAAAGAAGTTTGATGCCTTGAGTGTATGAAATGGGGGCACCTCTCGTATGTTTGTACAAACGTCATCGAGACTAACAACGACAATGAACGCCCAGTGAGCAGAGGCAGATCACCAGATAACCCAACCCTAATATGGCTAGCAAATAGCCTGGACACAATCAAGAACGAAGAGAAGTGGCTCCGTCAATGGTGTGTCGTTGCCAGAGTGAGATCAAGGAGCCCATCGGAGACCCATCTCCTCCAAGCACTAAACTCCAAGTGGCCAATGAGGACCCACAGGGCATGGGTAGTGAAGAAAATGTGCCACCTTCAGTTCCTGGTGTCCTTCCCATTGCTGGAGAAGGTGGCCAAGGTCACCGACATGGGCACAGTAGACTTTGGACATTTCAAGATGGAATTTTTTGCATGGTCACCAAGTTTCGGAGTGGAGCTACCCCATTACGATAAGTTCTGTATTTGGATCCATAATATGCCGCTTCATTTCTGGAAGAGGGAGGCTCTCCAAGAGATCATCTCCAACTTTGGATCGATTGAAGGTATCGACGAGAAGACAGTTCGCCGCTCAGGGATCGTATCGGCTAAGATACTGATCAGGAGTGTCAACATCTCTTTAATGTCACCGTTTGCTAAAGTCTTCTCATTCGAGGAGTCATATCTCATCTGCTTTGTGCTAGACAAGAGAGCAGAGACAGAGCCAGAGCTCTTGGCCATCACTTCCCCCACTCCTCCACCCACACTCAGAGAGGGTCGCTCATATAAGCAGGTGGTCTCACCGAAGTGGGACCTTACCTTAGATAGGGCTCATGAAGTTGAGCGTGCGCATCAGGAGCTCATCAAAGTGGCAAGAGGGAAGGAGATGCGCTAGGAACAGACGACGGAGGGATCAGAACCAGGGAAATATTTTCTGTTCAAAGTTCGTCGAGAACGAGGCTTGACCAAGGGATCCAACAGCCCAGATGGACGAAAAACAGTGGATCTGCACCCACTACTAGATTTGGGTAGTTTGGACAACTCAGAACCGTCCCTTCAAAAGCGGGGCCAAAAGAAAGCTCAAAATGGAAGTCAACTTCTTGAAGTTGGGGTGAGGTGCATTGTGAGGTGCAGAGAGGGGAGACAGGTCGTACAAGAGCTACAAGAGGCAAAAGCCCCTTCAACAGTGACATGCAAAGTCGAACTCCAAAAGAGGAAAAGGTGGAAGCTTTGGGACGAGAGATGCTTCGGGAGGGCACCACTTTGGGAAAGACGAAGAGCAAGGGATGGAGTGTTGACAGAGATTCCGACCCAAAAGAGAGTAAAACAAGGTTGGGGGAAGAGGCACAGAGAAAGGGGAAAGCTGAATTTGGAAAAAACCCTAAGGGTAAAAGCTTGGCCCCAAAAGGGAAAATAGATGGAATCTTGGAAGACGAAGAGGGCAACAAAATAGGTGATTTGGGAAAGAAGCAGAAGGGGAAAGGACTCTCTGCCCTTATCGCCTCGTCTCCTACACCAAGAGCATCGACCGCAACACCTACCACTCAAAAAGAGCCACATAGCTCATCGACTGCCGTAAATGTCAGAGCCAGCGGTCTAGTGTCTCACGAGGCAGGCAAGGGCGAATTTATTTAGATGGGGCTCGATTCGAAATTCAAAAAGTCCTCAGTTAATGGGAAATTCGAAGAGTCGTCAGTTAATGGGCCTAATGAGAGGCCCACGAAAATGTTTTTGATTAATGGGCCTAATGAGAGTTCCATCAGGGAAAATGTGCACAAAGAGATTTGGCCCAAGAAAACTAGTCCAATCCACCTCGATGAAGAAGATTGTGAAGATAGGCTAAATATTGAAGACAATTATGTATACTCTGAAAGGGAATCTGTAGAGTCTGAGGGGCTGGCTGATGAGCTTCCTGGTATCTCCCTTGAGTTTGTTCCTTCCACATTTCCCACTTCCCAAATGTCGACACCTGTCTCTACTCATGGTGGTACAGGTTTCAGGATTCAGAAAGTCGCTAAGAGGGCTATTGAGGAGTCCTTAGATGACTATTTGGAGATTGCTGCAGCCACTAAATTTGCCAAGACTAGCGACGGAGGTACGTGTTCCTTCCTTGCATCAATTTTTTATTTCATGTCGGACTAAGATTTTTAGTCTAGTCAAAACCTGTGGTCTTGCGGTGAGCGATACGGATAGGAACGCTTTCCTCCTAAACAAGATTAGAGGGTGGGAGAGCGATAGAGTTAAACTCATTTTGAACTCGTCTGCCAAGGCGAGTCATGATCCATCGACTGATTGTAGTTAATGGAAGCCCTCTTCTGGAACATTAGGGGCCTGGGTAGGCGAGGCAAACGAGAAATGGTTAAGGATGTCATCGCCAAATCGAAAGTTACATTGTTGGTCTATAGGTGACCAAACTGACCCATATTTATAGACTTAGTAGGCTGGGGGGGTCTCGCATTTCAGAATGGAAAATTTTTCCTTCTGTTGGGGCCTCTGGGGGTATTGCCTTAGGGTACAATCCCGCGTTGTATGTATGCTTAGATGAATTCCATGGCCTATTTTCGCTGTCAGTCTTGCTCCAACGTAAATCGGACCTATGGACCCAATCCATTATGGTGGTTTATGGACCGCACACTAATGCAGCTAGGTTGGAATTCTGGAATGAACTACGAGCAATTCATGCTAGATGGCTGCACCCCTGGATTGGGGGGGATTTTAACATCACCAGATTTGCCTCTGAACACAGGGGCAGAGGATCTTCTGACGCTGATAGGAAAACTTTTAACGAGGTTATAGCGGACCTGGAAATGGTTGACATCCCCATTACTAATAGGCTATTCACCTGGTCAAACATGCAAGCGGTGCCTATTTTAGCTAAGCTTGATAGGATCTTGGTCTCCGCGGACTGGGAGGCCAAATTCTCTTTGACTTGGGCCAAATCACTCCTTAAACCAACCTTGGATCATGTCCCTATTCTCCTTTCATCCGGAGAAGGGCATCCCAAGAAATCACCTAAGTTTAGATTTGAGAAAGCGTGGTAGGAAATTCAAGGATTACATCCCATGGTAAACGAGAATTGGTCCAGCCCTACCAGAGGGACTGAACCTACCGTAATCTGGTGCGAAAAAATTAGAAGACTGCAGGCCAAACTAAGGAAATGGAACCGGACCAGATTTGCACTGATCTGGAGAGAAAAAGATTCCCTCCTTGACGGTATTGAGGAGTTGGAAAAGACGGAGGAAACTAGGAGTCTGGTACAGGAGGAGCAGAATAAGTTGCTTCAGCTCTGAGAAGACATTCACCAACTGTATAGACTTGAAGGACTGAAATGGCAATAGCGATCCTGAATTTTGTGGCTCAAAGAAGGAGACATGAATACAACTTTCTTCCACTGTGTTTCCAGTGCCCGTCGTAGATCTAATCTCATACATTCGATCCACTCGGAGTCTGGAGAGATACAAGGAGATGAGGATATCAGGGTAGCATTCCAATCCCACTTCAAGTGTCTCTTTGGAGAGAAGGCGGATTTGAGAGTCCCACTTCACCACGAATTCTGGCAAGAGTCCGTCAATAATGCTAACCCCATGTTTCGATCCCTCGAATACCCTTTACGGAAAAGGAAATTGGGGAGGCAGTACAGCAACTCGAAAAGGACAAAGCCCCAGGTCTAGATGTTTTCCTTGTCCTTTTCTACCAGGTATTCTGGGAGGAAATCAAGGATGATCTGTTTAAGTTGTTTGCTGATCTATATAACCATAAACTTAAATTAGGAAGAAGTAATTTTGTTGAGGTGGTATTGATCCCTAAGAAAGAAGACTACCTGCGGGTAAGAGACTTTCGCCCGATTAGTCTCCTTAACTGCTCAGTTAAGATTATAACCAAGACCTGGCTAATAGGTTGGGAAAGGTGATGGACAGCCTCATAAGTAACGAGAAGACGTGATTCATTAAAGGACGGTGTATTCAGGACAGTATGGCCACGGCAAAAGAAACTATCCATTATTTGCACACGTCAAATGCTAAGAGCTATCTCCTGAAATTGGATTTTGAGAAAGCTTATGACTCGGTTGAATGGGATTGGCTCCTAGAAGTGCTGGTTGGAAGAGGATTTAGAGCTAGATGGATCAGATGGATTCACACATGCCTCACCACTAGCAGAACTGTTATTTTAGTGAATGGGGCCTTGGGTCATCCTTTCTCGTGTAAACGGGGCCTTAGACAAGGAGATCCTCTCTCCCCCTCCTCTTCACCATTCTGGCAAACGTGTTGCGGTCCATGATGGCTAACTGTAGTAGGGCAGGCTAGATATAGCCAGTGGCCAGCGGAGTCAATCGCCAAGGTTGCTCCATCTTGCAATATGCAGACGATACTCTCCTATTTGGAAATGGCAACCTCGGAGAAACTACCACTTTCAAAGTAATTCTTTATAGTTTTGAAGCTTGGTCTGGACTCAGGGTCAATTTCGACAAAAGTTCTCTTATCCCCATTGCCCTTAATACAGTGGAGGCACAAGAGCATGCCATAATTCTCAACTGCTCCATTGAGAGTTTCCCCATTAAATACTTGGGATTACCGCTGAGACCGGGAAAACTAAAGAAGGTGGACTGGTTACCGATCACTGACAGAGTGGAAAACCGTCTGGCTGGATGGAAAGGTAAAGCTTTATCCTTGGGAGGAAAGTCACGCTTATTAATGTGGTTCTCTCAAATCTTCCTAAATATTATTTGTCCTTTTTCAAAATGCCATGTTAGGTTATCTAGAGAATTGACCGTACCCGTAAATGGTTTCTTTGGAAGGGGGCAAGTCCCGATAGAGGAGGATATCACCTAATCAGATGGGAAAAATCTTGCATGAAAAAGATACACGGAGGACTAGGTAATATTAATCTGAGAGATATGAACCTTGACCTCTTGGGAAACTGGTGGTGGAAAGTCTTCCACCCTAATGGAGAAGGATGGAGGGATTTCGTGCAGACTTATCTGCACGGAAATGGGACGAGAAACCTAGGTTTCAGGGTAGGCCCATGGGTTTCCTGGTTCTGGAGAGGTATTGCCAAGGCATACGATCCCTTCATTAGCTGTGTGACATCGTCTATCGGGAACGGCAGATTAACCAGATTCTGGTGGGATAAGTGGTGTGGTGAACATACACTTAGAGTCATGTTCCCTTATTTGTATGACCAAGCATCGCAACCACACTGCACGGTGGCCGCAGCCCGGAGAAGAAGTTCTTGGAAACCAGCCTTTATACATCCCCTTGACCCAGGGTCCCAGCTCAAGCTCACAGAAGTACAGACCTATATCGCCAACGCCGGTATTGTAATGCCCCGATTTCCATCCACTAGAAAACCGTGACATAAGCCAGAATCTTTTCTTCAATTAGCCATAATACGCAGAAAAATAGAAAAATTTAAAACTTTTTATTCAACACAAATGTATTACAAGTCTGAATGTTACAAAATTGCAATACATTATAACAGTGTTACAATAATACCTTTATAACCCCAAGTGTTACAACTTTCAACAAATTACATCAGAGTACAATGAATAAAGAACAACACTTGGTATTTCACTTGGATGCTTCCCCAACAATAAACAAATTACAACAATGAATAAATTATAATAATTGTTACAAATGAAATTACAACATATATTACAGCGAAAACTTAAATTGAAATCGACTCCTTGCTTCTCTTGCCTTGAGTCCTCTAACACCTGTACCTGTACTTCTGCAATCCAGTACCTGTACTTCTGCAATCTAATACTTGTACTTCTACAATCTAGTACCTATTGAAGTGGGGACGTCAGTACATATACTGACGCTTTAAGGCTGATAACTAGCAGTGAATCTCAACTATAGCAAATAAAATTGATGAAAAGAGGAACGTGTATATATATTTGATGTGTCAGTGTATGTTATGACTTAGATTCTAATGCAAGATTACTAATTCAAGGATGCTCTTATTCCAATGCAAGCAAGTCTCTAGAACAGTATGCAGCCCATACTACATACGCCCCATAACAAGCCGTTTCTTCATATATAGGGATTTGAACCCACGTTATGAATTCTATTTTGTACACAATCATGTTCCTGATAATACAACGAGACTGGTGAGGTTGCAGAAGGGGTCAAGTCCCTCTATGTAGTACGCTTATAGTGTCTCCGTTTGCCACTACTACCCGGCGTACCAGACCTCACTCAAAAACAAGGTTGCAGGTACGGTCTAGTTCCGTTACTGTAGTCACTATAGTGGTGATCGTGTTTGCCACTATTGCCCAGCGTACCGGACCTTATTCAAAAACCAAACGAACATAGGGTCTCGCAAGCGCAGGATAGCACGAAGCCTACCCTGTGGCACCCATAAGTCATGGTATTTCTGGAATTAACAGTGCGAGATACGTAACCCATGCTCCCAACTTGTGAGAAGGCACCGTACGTATTCCTTTGATGGAAAGGTACAACCCAATAACACCGCCTAGTGCCGGCCTATAGGACAGGTCGGATCATAAGAAATCACCCTTAACACCAACTCTTTCTCTTTGGCGAATAATGATAATAAGTAATGGTTAAGTATTAATAGCCATAAGTTACTACCCTAATGATGTCACTAACCCTAAACAATCCTAGGGATGACAACAGCATAAACACAACATCCTAGGTCTTAAGTTAGACTTTGCAAGATAACTCTATTAGGCTGCTCAACCTAGACTTACCAGAATCCTTAAGGATCTCGTTCATGGCCTATCGATCCAAGACCTTAGCAATACGAATGTATTCTCATGCTACTATCCTGAACTTGGATTTCATCATACTCTGGTTCGCGATCAACCAACTCGGTTAAGATCTGACGGTACACGCGAGTGACTCGTCCACAGTCCCTTAGGAGTAAGTAAACACATGTCTTGATGGTCGATAGCCGTAGGGCAATGATATCACTCTAGATGAGCACAACAAACTGCATATTAGATAAGAAGCTACATACGAGTAACCAAAAATATATACGAGCTAAACAAGCTACGTATGTGACCACAGCTACATACGGGCCAGTCGAGCTACGTATGAGACAACAACATACATACGAGCCAAATAAGCTATGTATGAGACCAACATCTACATACGGGCCAGGCGAGCCACGTATGAGACAACAACATACATACGAGCCAAATAAGCTACGTATAAGACCAACATCTAAATACGGGCCAGGCGAGCCACGTATGAGACAATAACATACATACGAGCCACATAAGTTACGTATGAGACCAACCGCTACCTACGGGCCAGGTGAGCCACGTATGAGCAAAACCACACATAAAAATAACCATACAAGTAATCAAGCTAGAAGCAACCAAACGTGCTTACTAGCAATACTTGATATTCTATAATTAGAATCAACAGAAGAATCTAAAAACAATCTAAAATAGGCATTCTACCAATGAGAAGCCCAAAAGCGACATAAAGGCCTTCCGACAGCCTAGTAGCAACCAGTGTTACGCTTATCAGATTTTAAAAGAAATATACTTTTTATAAAGGTAAGAATATCTACGACAACTCTCTAGTGGAACACTATTTCAGATTCTGTAAGGAATCCAAAATCCGGTCCATCAAACATACGCAAATAGTTTACCCAAACTGCAGATTTTTAACAAAAAGCTGAGACTTTGCAAGCTGGTAACTTTTGCTCTACTCGTCGAAATCTAACGAAACTGGGCAATTTGAAAAAGTGGGAACATCTACTAAAACTTCCCAGTTGACCACTTTCTCAGATTCCAAAGGAAATTCCAAATTCCTGACCTCGAACACATGCCAACAGTTACCAAACTACCGATTTTCAATAAAAGATGAAACTTCCGTAGCTTGTAACTTTTGCTCTCCTTATCAGAATCTAACGAAACTGGACAATTTGAAAAGGTGGGAACATCTACTACAACTCCCTAGTTGACCACTTTCTCAGATTCCAAAAGGAATTCCAAATTTCTGACCTTGAACATATACAAACAGTTACCAAACTACCAATTTTCAATAAAAAGGTAAAACTTTCGTAGCTTGTAACTTTTGCTTTACTCGTTGGAATCTAACGAAACTGGACAATTTGAAAATGAGAGATTATCTACTAAAACTTCCTAGTTGACCACTTTCTCAGATTCCATAAGGAATTCCAAATTCCAGACCTCGAACATATGCAAACAGTTACCAAACTACCGATTTTCAATAAAAAGATGAAACTTCCGTAGCTTGTAACTTTTGCTCTGCTCGTCGGAATCTAACGAAACTGAATAATTTGAAAAGGTGGGAACACCTACGGAAACTTCTCAATTGACCACTTTCTTAGATTCCAGAAGGAATTCTAATTTCCTACCCGTCGAACACACGCAAACAGTAAGAAAACAGCAGTTTTAACAAAGAAAAGCTGAGACTTTGAAAGCCTATAACTTTTGTTCCACTTATCGAAATTTAACCCAAGAGGGAAATTCGAAAAGGTGAGAACGTCTAATACAACTCTCTAGTTGGTCGGCTCCTCAGATTCAGCGAGTAAGACACTCAAAAATTATAAGGAATCAAGACAGATATAATTCCAACCTGCCAAATACACAGCCAAGCTGAAAACTTTCAAAGCCCATAACTTCTACTCCGCTTGTCGGAATTTAACCCGAGAGGTCAATTCGAATAGGGGAGAGTCTCTACTACAACTTTCTAGTTGGTTCGATCCTCAGATTCTACAGGTAAGACACTCTAAAACCCCAAAGAAGTCAAACAGCAAGCATCTAGTCAAGACAGCCAGTCGTTGTACTTTGCAACAGCATAACTCCTACTCCGCTTACCAGAATTTAATTCGAGAGGTCAATTCGGAAAGGGGAGAGTCTCTAGTACAACTCCCTAGTTGGCCCGAACCTTAGATTCAACCAGTAAGACACCCTAAAACATCAAAGAAGCAAAACAGGAAGTTCCAGTCAAGACAGCCAGTTGCTGTACTTTGCAAACGGCATAACTCCTACTTTGCTTATCAGAATTTAATCCGAGAGGTCAATTCGGAAAGGAGAAAGTCTTTACTACAACTCCCTAGTTGGTCCAAACCTCAGATTCTACAGGTAAGACATTCTAAAATACCAAAGAAGTCAAACAGCAAGCACACTCAGCTCAAAGATGGCTGCTGCACATTTCAAATACCATAACTCCTATTCCGCTTATCAGAATCTAGCCCGAGAGGCCAATTCAAAAAGGGAAAGATGTCTAATACAACTCTCTAGTTGGTTCGAACCTAAGATTCTACCATTAAGTCACTTAAAAACATCAAAGAGTCAAAACAGCAAGCACACTCAGCTCAAAGCTGGCTATTGCACATTCCAAATACCATAACTCCTATTCCACTTATCGAAATCTAGCCCGACAGACCAATTTGGAAAGGGAAAGATGTCTACTACAACTCTCTAGTTGGTCCGAACCTCAGATTCTACCATTAAATCACTCAAAAATGACAACCAAACAGAACAGTGAGCTTCTCAGCCGGCTCGCTGTCCTGATTTTGTAACGGGCATAACTTTTGCGTCTTTTATCGGAATTTAACCAGAGGGGTTAATTTGGAAAGGGGAAGATGTCTACTACAACTTCCTAGTTGGTCTCCTCCCAAAATTCCGTAAGGAACACCACTTCCCAGGCCCACGAACACACGCTGATCTTCACCTCAAAACATCGAGTTTCTGTTTTGCCTTGAAACTCGCTGTTTTGGGGGAAATGGTTGTTTCACCCATCAAAATTACTCCGAAAAATTCACAAAAATTCTAGCATGATAACAACATATAAAAGAACCTCTCACATAAATTTCGGGTCAAAATTCTTCTTTTAACACATGTAAACAAAATCAACCCTACAACCATAAAAATCGTTCCTTTATGCTTGATTTTAGTGTTCTACCACTTGAAACTTATGTGCCTTCTATTCTTGTCCATACACAAACATATGCACATGATTCCTAGTCCAATACAACAACAAACAACCATAAAAATCCCTAAAATAACTAAAACAATTCAAGAGTATGAGAAAACCCCACCTTAGAATTTGTAGGAAGAACTGGCCCTTCCTTCTCATTGCTTGTTCTTGCTCCTCCTCATGAAATCCACCATGAAAAAGCACCCATGAATACTCTCTCTTTTCTTTTGATTGATCTCTCTTTCTTTTCTTTCTCAATCTCTTTTTCTTAAACGAAAACCAAGCGAAGAAGTAATAGAAGGGAAGGGATTGAGTGAGATGAGATTGGGAATGGGAACACACAAAATGGGGAGGGTTTCTAACCTAGAAGGGAGTCCGACCATTTTGAGGAGGGGGGTGTTTATAAGAAGAGGTGAAGGAGTTTGTGGTGGAAATGGAAGCCACATGTTGATTTGTTCATGGTTAGAAATAATTGAAGATTTATTTGCAAATAGTTATTGCAATCAAACCCTACACAATCCTAACCCTCCATCTCATCATGATGGATCAAAAAATATATATATATAATTTTCCAAATCACATACAACACGATTTTGTAAGAATGTACATAATCGTTACAGTTCAAACACGTATGTAAATCTGAATATACAGATAATTTTCGTTCGTGAAAATGAACAAATCAGTACAAAAATAATTTAATTCTAAGAAATAAAAATAAAATAATTTTATTACTGGCTCGGAAGATTCCAGTATCAATTTGATACAAAACAGTCGTATACCGACTACTATATATACATATATAATGTTTATTAACAAAACCGGGTGATGTCCACCAAAAATATTTCAATTCTAGAAATAAAAATAAAATAATAATAAAATAATAATTTTCAGTATCTGCGAGGGATTTTCCAGACATTTTTCTCAAAAATGCGTTTTTCAAGATTTTGCACAAGTACACAAAACTGATACAATACCTGTATATACTTACTAGTATATATGTCCAGGTAACTTTTTATTTGAAAACCAAGTAATTTTCATTAAAAATATTTTAATTTACAAATAACAATTATACAATATAATATCCGTCCGGGATATTACAATACTCCCTCCTTAGAATAGTTCTATCCTCAGAACTACGTTAAGTTAGGAAAACAGACAAGCATTCATACACTAAATAACTCGGGGAAGAAAGCTTATATGGCTTTCCGGCTCCCAAGTGACTCATCCACGAACTGGTTCTCCAAAGAACCCAACCTTTTTTCCAAAGTTGCCTGAAGAATCTGCCAAAGTCGAGACGTAACTCTCGAATCTTGGTCAAATTCGCTGATGCTGGCACTCCATGTTGCTTCCTTATGCCTCCAATGTGGACTCCCGCTAATTTCTCTAGCGACTAAGTCATCTTCATCGAAAGAAAATGTGCAGACTCTGTCAACTAATCCTTAATATCCTAATTTGAGTCATACATTTTCGAACTTCTGGGCAGTCCTGTGACGAAGTCCACACCGACATCCTAAGATTTTTCTTCATCAACTTGCCGCTTTGGTGCTTCAATCCTTGCATCTTCTGCCTAAGCCTTCTGACTTGCGCCCTTAGACTCGGTCGCAGCTCCCATCGTGCCAAAACTGAGATCCAAACTTGAGTAATTGCTTCAATACTGACTTGCCTGATCTCATCGTCTTGCTTCTTACTTCCTTCACGGTCCTTGGCTGAGGCTAATTCTTCACCTATCTCGATCTTTTGCACTTCGGTAGCCACTCCCTCCTTAGAATAGGACATGGCCTACGAACATCACTTCTGACTTCCAGGATTCTCTCCTATAATTTACTCAAAGCTGACGGTCCAGATGGTGTAATCAACAAAACCAAATCTAGAGTCGCCTCCCGCACACATCTCAACTTCTTGAAAAATAATTCAGACAAAGAATATGATGAACCTCAATTGAATCAAAACAGTTGCGTGGATTCCATGTATATAAATCCAAGTGGTTACCAAAAGTGTTACATTATATATAACTTCTTCAGTCTAAATAAAATTTCAAAAATACAACTTTTGACTTAGTTGCAGTTCAATATGCACATACTGGCACTAGCACTCCTGCCTTCTTCAGCTTGCTGGTAGTAAGTGCGAACTCTACCCTTGGTGAACATGCTCCTTTCCCTTATTGTTCATCTTCGGTACTGATCTTCCGTCATTCCTGTGAAGCTGGGGATAATCTGGTCGGATATGAACAATCCTCCCACATTTGTAACATGTACGGGTATCCATCTGAGTGTCATTCCTCGGACACTGGCTCTTGAAATGACCATGCTCACCACATAGGAAACAGCTTTCTTGCTTGGTGCCTCCAAGTTTGCCTTCCGTTTTCTGAGTCTTATGCTTTTGACCTTGGTTCTTGAACCCTGATGCTGGTGCAGATATTTTCCCTTGTAGTCATGGACAGAGTGATTTCTTATGCCCAACTCTCTCACAAAGATTGCATACTACAACCTTGGTGGTCTCTAGGATTTGCTCCCATTCATGTTGTAGTCGTGCCAATCTGGAATCAAGGTGTTCCTGCTCCTTTGCTAGGCCTGCTAATATAGCTCCGAAAGCATCACCCAGTTGCTTAGCTTGACGACCTTTCCTGAACCTGCGCTTCCTCAGCTTCTTTATTTCCTGACCTATGCTGGCTGCTGCCACTGTGCATTAATCCACACTTAGTCCTTGCAGTGGTGAAGGTGAGTCCGTCTTGAGGTCAGCTTGTTGTGAAATTTCCTTTGGCTCCTCGCTCGAGATCATGGGGTCATCCCTTGAAATTGGATCACTCTCTTCCATCCGCACATCCTCGGTTAGGAAATCCTTGAATACCATCCTTAAAACACAGATACTGGAATTAGTCTAGATATAGGAAAATTATAGAAACATAAGTTGAAAGAAACAACAATATAAATTATAATTGTCTACAACTAGCTAAAACCCGACTCCTAAAAAGCATCCAAGTTTAATTTTCCTACTGTGTTTGACTGTAAATTGAAGTCGGCTCTGATACCACTCTGTAACGCCCCGATTTCCATACACTGGGAAACTGTGACATAAGCCAGAATCTTTTCATCAATTAACCACAATACACAGAAAAACAGGAAAATTTAAAACTTATTATTCAACACAAATGTATTACAAGTCCGAATATTACAAAATTGCAATACATTATAACAGTGTTACAATAATACCTTTACAATCCCAAGTGTTACAACTTTCAACAAATTACATCAGAGTACAATGAATAAAGAACAACACTTGGTATTTCACTTGGATGCTTCCCCAACAATAAACAAATTACAACAATGAATAAATTATAATAATTATTACAAATGAAATTACAACATATATTACAGCGGAGACTTAAATTAAAATTGACTCCTTGCTTCTCTTGCTTTGAATCCTCCTGACACCTGTACCTGTACTTCTGCAATCCAGCCGGACCCTCCACATCACAGCCGTGCAGATGCCCAGGGCTCCAACCAACCTCGGGTGAACGGCACGGCCAGACCCTCGAATGCGACTGATTTACACCGCATCATCTTAGATTGGTAGGCCAGCCGGACAAGGGGAGAGGCCGCTTCCAACTCGGTCTCGAACCATCGTCGACGGCCGTCCCAGGTGCGTGATCCAGAACATAGCCGCTCGCCCCGTGGACCTCCGCCCCCACAGGACCCAGTAGGGCAAGCCCCCGTCAAAACGGTCGAGTTCCAAAATTTTCGGGACGAGATCCTCTAAGCCATCCGAAACGACCAAAGCACCGAGGTCCGCAACAGTTCCGATCTACGGTCAAGAACGGGAAGCGGCGAATCCCAAATACCAAAGGTTCTACTGCCGCTTCCACCGAGACATCGGGCATGAGACAAATCAATGCCGAGCCCTCAAAGATGAGATCGAGGCCCTCATCCAATGAGGGTATCTGAGGGAGTTCGCCCGGGCCAATCTTAAAGACCGAAGAGAACCGAGGAGTCTAAATTCTTCGCCTCCTCCGCGGACGACAAATCGGCGGTCCGAGCGGGACCCTAAGCCCAAGGAAATAGGGGGAGTGACTATCCTGCACTGCGTCCATGGTGGACCCATTGGAGGGGAATCCAATATGTCTTGCAAGGCCTTCATCTGAGAGGTCAACTCTGTTCGGGACCATCCCTCCCCTTGGGTTCAGCAGCGGGCGATCTCCTTCTTTGGAGAAGACCTGGAAGGCGTCCGACTTCCGCACTGCGACGCCCTCGTCATCAGCCTCGTCATGGCCAACTTCGAGGTCCACTGTATCCTGGTGGACAACGGCAGCTCGATTAACATACTTTTCCTGGAAGCATTTGAGAACCTCGAACTCCCCCGAGAAAAGCTGAAGCCAGTCGGTTACACCATCCATGGGTTCTCGGGCGTCCCCATCCAAATTGAAGGGATCGTGACACTAGATGTAACGGCAGGTACGGCCCCCATCCTCCGTACCGAGTCGATGGATTTCGTGGTGGTTAACGTCAAGGCAGCATACAACGCCATCCTCAGCCGACCCGGGCTCTGTTCGTTCTAGGTCGTCCCCTCAGCCTACCATCTGAAACTAAAATTCCCCACCGACCTTGGGGTTGGGGTCATCCGAGGCATCCAGGAGTCGGCACGTTCGTGCTACATGACCGCGGTCGAGGGTGGGGTATTTCCCCTCGATGCGGTTGAGCTCCCTCCCAAGAGGGACCATCCAGAGTCAGAACCGGTGGACGAACTGGAGGAAGTTTCGTTCAAGGCGGAAGACAAATACAAATGTTTTCGTGTGAGCCGCACCCTGTCCTCCGACTTGAAGCTGGGGCTGATTGATTGCGTCCGCCGCAACATCGACCTCTTCGCCTGGGCTCCGTCCGACATGCCCCGGATTTCTGAAGACCTGATCAAGCACCGACTCAGTGTCGCCCTAGGCTCCAAGCCAATTCATCAGAAGCGGCACAAGTTCGCCTCGGAGAGGCAACAAGCTGTGAAGGTGGAGTTGGACAAACTGTTGTCCGCCCGGTTCATTCAGGAGTTCAACTACCTGGAGTGGCTGGCTAACGTCGTGATGGTGAAGACGGCCAGAGAAAGCTGGAGGGTCTACATAGACTTCACAGACCTTAACAAGGCATGTCCAAAAGATCATTTCCCTCTCCCGAGCATAGACGCCCTAATCGACGCGGCGTCGAGTCACGAGCTGCTTATGTTCATGGATGCCTTTTCAGGTTATAACCAAATCCGCATGTTTCCCCCTGACATCACCAAGATGTCTTTTGTTACCGACCAAGGTCTGTACAGTTACCGGATCATGCCCTTCGGGCTCAAAAATGCCGGAGCCACCTATCAGAGGCTCGTCAACCGAGTCTTTAAAAACTAGATCGATTGCAATATGGAGGTATACGTCGATAACATGCTCGTCAAAAGCCGACGAGGTCAGGACCATGTGACCGACATTGAGGAAGCATTTGGTGTTCTTCGATCCCATGACATGAGGCTCAATCCCGCCAAGTGCGCCTTCGGCATCTCCTCCGAAAAATTTCTCAGATTTGTCGTTAGCCAACACGGCATAGAGGGGAACGCCAAAAAGATCCGGGCCATTAGCGACATGGCCCATCCGAGAAATATTAAAGAAGTCCAATGGCTAACGGGGAGACTGGCGGCCATCAGCCGCTTTCTCTCGAAATTCGGGGAGAAGTCACTCCCCTTCTTCAAGGCCCTCCGAGGGGCAAAAGGCTTCGAGTAGGGGACCCCCAACAACTGGCGTTCGAACAGCTGAAATCATACCTCACCAACCCTCCACTTCTGAGCAAACCCAAGCCAGACGAATCACTCCAGCTATATCTCTTAGCCTCGGAGAACGCCCTCAGCGCCATTCTCGTTCGGGAAAAGGACGGTGTCCAAAAACCTCTTTACTATGTGAGCAAGGTCTTGCTTTCGGCAGAGACTAGATACTCTAAGATGGAGAAGGTGTCCTATGCACTGGTAATGGCCGCACGGAAGCTTCGTGCCTATTTCCAAGCCCACTTTATCCAGGTCCTTACAGACCACCCTCTAAAAGCCGTACTTCACAAGCCCGAAACTTCTGGTCGCTTGGTCAAGTGGTCGATCGAGCTAAGTCAATACGACATTAGCTACCAGCCCAGGACAGCTATCAAGGGGCAGGCCCTCACCGAATTTATCGCAGAATGCACCATTCCCGAGCCATCTGACATCAAGGAGACAGGCCCAATCTGGGGGTCTATATCGATGATTTTTCTTGCGAGGGAGGAAGCAGCGCAGGCATCATCCCGAAGGGTCCCGATAATTTCGTTCTTCAATACTCTCTCCGTCTGAATTTTTCGACCTCAAACAATGAAGCAGAGTACAAAGCTATGATCGCAGGGCTCACCCTAGCACACAAGGCGGGTCCAGGCACATCAAGGCCTTTAGCGACTCCGAGCTCGTGGTTAACCAGATCACCGGGGAGTTCGAAGCTCGCGACGCTCGAATGATACAATACTTGGCGGTGGTCCATCATCTCATGTCGTCTTTCGAATAACACTCGGTAGAATGAATCCCCAGGGAACAGAATGCCCAGGCGAATTCATTGTCGAAGCTTGCCTCATCATCCTTCGAGGGGCTCGACCGCACCATCTTGAGTGAGGTCCTCCTCAAGCCGAGCATCGACCTCCCGAAAGCCTCCTGCCTCATCACCGATCTCTAACCCGATAACTAAAAGACGCCCATTCGAAAGTTCCTTTCGGATGGCGAACTCCCTCAAGACCGATCCGAGGCAAGAATGATCAGAGTCTGCTCCGAGAGATTCACCCTAATCAACAGAACGCTCTTCAAGTGCTCGTACACGGTGGCTGGCGGTATACCCTACCTCCGTTGCCGAACCCATGACGAGGCCAAGTACGCTCTGAAGGAACTACATGAAGGGATCGG
This sequence comes from Hemerocallis citrina, assembly GCA_017893485.1. Taxonomy (NCBI): domain Eukaryota; kingdom Viridiplantae; phylum Streptophyta; class Magnoliopsida; order Asparagales; family Asphodelaceae; genus Hemerocallis; species Hemerocallis citrina. The sequence goes on from CM030359.1 coordinate 42,566,500, forward strand.
CGGATGCCACATGGGAAGCAGGTCGCTCTCCCAAAAGGCCCTAAATCATGTGTACTACTGGCCGACCATGTTGCAAAATGCCCAAGACCACGTCAAAAGGTGTGGCCCTTGCCAAAGATTCTCATCGGAGAAGAGACTCCCGCAGGCCAACCTCCGATCCCTGGCCAGTCCAACCCCCTAATCTATGTGGGGGATGGACCTGGTCGGCCCCTTCCCTCAAGCAATGGGCCAAAGGAAATTCCTGGTGGTGGCTATCGACTACTTCACCAAGTGGATCGATGCAGAACCCCTGGCCACGATCACCAAGCATCAAACCTAGCAATTCTTCTGGAAACTCATCATCTGTCGGTTCGGGATCCTACAGGTGCTCATCACCAACAACGAGACCCAGTTAGCGGGTAAGTGTTTTCAAAAGTTCTGCGAAGACATCAGCGTTCAGCAACGCTTCTCGTCGATATGCCACCATCAGTCAAACGGTCAAGCCGAAAACGCGAACTGCCAAATCCTAGACGGCCTTAAGAAGCGATTGGACAATTTACCCAAGGGGTTATGGGTCGACGAACTTCCGAGCATTCTCTAGGTGCACCGAACGACGAAGAGGATCCCCACGGGCGAGTCGTCCTTCAACCTAACCTACGGCACCGAAGCGGTTATCCCCTTAGAGATCGGCCTCCCTTGGGCCAGGATCATGGCCTTCGACGAGGAGAGCAACTCTGCAGGCCTCAGAGCCAACTTGGATCTAGTCGACGAAGTCAAGGAAAAATCTGCAATCAGAAAAAGCATATACCAGCAACGGGTCGAGAAATTTTACAACAAAAAGGTCTGTCTCACCAACATCAAACAGGGTGACCTCGTCCTCAGGAAATTGGTGGTATGCGACCCCAGTAAAAAGAGGAAGTTGGACGCTAATTAGGAGGGCCCGTATAAGTTCTCCGAAGTAGTGCACCGTGGCACCTACTGACTCACTGACCTGAGAGGCAACATAGTCAAGAAACCCTGGAATGCGGAGCACCTCATCAAGTACCTCGAAGGGAAGGACTAAACTTCTTATATAACCAATCCCTTGTAATCGGCCTTACATGCCCCTACTTTTTGTATTAAAAGATTAAAGAAAATAGGCTTATTTCTCTCCAAGTTATTTTAGCTCAGACTCTCTATGTAAGTCCCCGCACTCCCCCCCCCCCCCGCCAAGCCTCGACACCTGACGGTAATCTCGAGCACATGGGTAGCTTTCTCAGGCTAAGGCAGCAGAGCTCGTCGCTCTGTGCCGACCCCCAAGCCTCGATACCCGACGGCGATCTCGAGCACATTGGTAGCTTTCTTAGGATAAGGCAACGAAGCTCGTCGCTCTGTGCCGATTCCCAAGCCTCGACACCTGATGGTGATCTTGAGTACATGGGTAGCTTTCTCAAGCTAAGGCAGTGGAGCTCGTCGCTCTATGCCGACCCCCAAGCCTCGACATCTGACGGTGATCTCGAGCACATGGGTAGCTTTCTCAGGATAAGGCAGCGGAGCTCGTCGCTCTGTATCGACCCCCAAGCCTCGACACCTGACAATGATCTCGAGCACATGGGTAGCTTTCTCAAGATAAGGCAGCGGAGCTCATCGCTCTGTGCCAACCCCCAAGCCTCGACACCTAATGGTGATCTCGAGCACATGGGTATCTTTCTCAAGCTAAGGCAACTGAACTCGTCGCTCTATGCCGACCCCCAAGCCTCGATACCTGACGGTGATCTCGAGCACATGGGTAGCTTTCTCAAGCTAAGGCAGCAGAGCTCATCGCTCTGTGCCGACCCACAAGCCTCGACACCTGACGGTGATCTCAAGCACATGGGTAGCTTTCTCAAGCTAAGGCAGCGGAGCTCATCGCTCGGTCTCCAAGCCTCGATATATGATGGTGATCTCGAGCACATGGATAGCTTTCTCAGGCTAAGGCAGCGGAGCTCGTCGCTCTTACCGACCTCCAAGCCTCGACACCTGACGGTGATCTCAAGCACATGGGTAGCTTTCTCAAGCTAAGGCAACGGAGCTCGTCGTTCTGTGCCGACCCCCAAGCCTCGACACCTGACGGTGATCTCAAGCACATGGGTAGCTTTCTCAAGCTAAGGCAGCGGAGCCCGTCGCTCTATGCCGACTCCCAAGCCTCAATGCCTGACGGTGACCTCCAAATCAACAAAGCAGAGGAAGTGTGAAAGTTTTTCCCCCCTTGTTTCAAGACAGTCTTGGGAATCCAAATAACAGTAAAGGGTTTGCTCCCGGTAGGAACATCGTCCATCAAGTTAAATCTTTATAGGGGGTAAGAAAATATGCAATAGCCCTAAGTCATTCAATCTTTACTACCACTTCGTGTGCAATCATTATGTGCTGAACCCCGAGCCTCGGCACCCTGCTTCGATTACGAGCATAGGGAGGCCTTCAACCTTCGCATCCTCGCAGCTCGGCTCGGACTCCGGGTATCAAGGGGGTATCATCGGGATAGGCAAAGTCCTAACCTTCAGCTGGGACGTCAGCTAACCCCCCTACCGAAATTTTTTTGTTAAGACTTAAGACGCTCGCCTTCGGCAAGCGCCCCAAGCCTCGGACCAGGGATTGACCCACCTTTCACCACTTGGCTGGGGATAAACAACACTCATAGCCATTACCCCCAATTGTCAGAGGGTGGCAGGAGAGCCACCGACCCAGGACTCCCGAGCAAAAACTTCATTTAAGGCACTCACCTTCGGCAAGCCCCCCGAGCACCATCTCCGAGGTCAACCCTCCTTTCACCCGCTGGCAACTGGAGATAAACAGCACTCATAACCGTTACCCCCAATTGTTAGAGGGTGGAAGGAGAGCCACCATTCTAAGGCTCTCGAGCAAAAATTTCAGTTAAGGCACTCACCTTCGGCAAGCGCCCCGAGCACCGTCTCTAGGATCGATCCTCCTTTTACCCGCTGGCAACTGGGGATAAACAGCACTGACGGCCATTACCCCCAATTTTCAAAGGGTGGTAGGAGAGCCACCGGCGACGAGAACTCACGGTGAAGTGAGACAATTTCTGGTCAGGGGGTGAGGGTTTTATAGCCCTCGGGGTAACCGCATTTATGGCGTGGGAAGACAAAATGGCAGGAGGCAGAATGTCCACCATTAATGACGTTGGAAGGCGAAAACGTCCCCCATTAATGACATTGGAAGACGAAACATCCCCCATTAATGATGTTGGATCCCTTGCCCCTGTCATCACCCTCCCGCTTGAACACGTCCCCCGCCATCGAACAGCAGAAGCCCGAGCTTTCTTACAATCTGGTCGAGCTCGGTTCCCGAACCAAACGGGCCTTCTTCGGCCCCACGTTCTAGCCACATGGCAAGATTTCTCACTCTCACAAGTCTTCGATCCTCGGCTTGACTCCTAAACCAAACGGGGATCCTCCCTTAATCCCCAAACACGTTTTCAAAAACAAGTCCAGGAAAATCGATAAGATTATTTTTTATTATCATAAGCGCCTTGGGAGGCCACAATACAATAAGGCTTATTACAATGGCTATCGCCTCCGCTATCCTCAGAGCCCCCTCCGAACTAGCACGGGCTAACTCAAACCCCGCCGACCGGCTTGGTTCCATGGCCTGCTCAGCAGAATCCTTAGGAGTAGCCAAGGTAGACACGCCAGCCACAGAGCTTTTGGCATCTCCCGGCCTTACATATTCCAACTGCCGAATCGGAGATGGTTCGTGGCATGAGGGGAGACTGCCCCCCGAAGAGACCGACATCCCCAACATCGTCTTGTAATGCTGAATCTTAATCTCTTTCTCCACGATGACCTCACGGAGGAGAGAATCCGAGGTAGGCCTTTGAACCGAGGCGCTTGACATGGAAAATCCGAGGCCCACGCTTCTGAGGTAACGAACGACTATCGCCTTCTTCAATTGATCCGCTTCCGTGCTCAGCTCCTTTAACTTGTTTCGGAAATAGTGAAAAGCGGTGTCATGACCGCGAGCTTCCTTCCAATATCTGTCAGGAGTGGACTCCAATACCCTGATCTTGCTCCAAAGCCACGTCACCTTGGATCGTCGAGGATCAGACTCGAGGAAGGAGACTGACATCTGACAGAAGCGAAACAAAAGATCATTCCCAGGCCATGAATTTACAAATTACACAAGTCAAAAAGGGTCGGACAGGCAGAAAGTCAAGGCAAAAGTCGGAGTCAAAACACTTGGCCAACCAAAAATTTTTTGTCATAAATTAGAATGATTTACAAAATACCGCGATGGCCAGTCCGCCTTCGGCAAATACAATATCAAAAACAAAAGGAAAAGAACAAAAGAGGAAAACAATTATGGCGTAAGGCCAACCTCTCCCTCGGGTCCGACAGCAGCCACGGGGTCAACAACCGGCTCGGCGTTGGCCCCTCTGACTCCGCCTTCCCCTTCGACTTGCGCACCGCCCCCGGGGGTCTTCGGTGGCTCGTCGATCACCCTGTCGTAGTCAAAGCCCGTCAGATCCAAGGTCGGATAGAAGTTCTTGACATGGCTCAGCACCTTGTCGTACACCTCATTCTGGGCCTCGATAACCATGTCCTGGGCCTTTAAGGTCAGCAGCCCCTTCTCCACCTCAAACGCCTTCCTCAGCACCGCCTCCTTCCTCGGCCCGTCGTCGGCCATTGAGGCTAGGTCGGCCTTCAGGGCCGGCTCCCACTTCATCGAGGCATCCAGAGTGGTCTTCAGGTCCATCATCTCGCATTTAAAGCGGTTGGTCTGGCTCCGCTCATACTTCAGCTCCAGGTCATGGATCCTCATCATCTGGTTGCCGGACATGCAAGCCTACAGCCGAGGTAAAAACAGTTGAGTAGAAACAAAATCATGAAGAACAAATGCGTAAAGAAAGAAATACAAAGCCTCGAAATTTACCTGCATGCTCACCTGAGCCCACCTCATGTAGGCCGACTCATGGGTGTCAGCACCCATGCTTTGCCAATCCCGAGGCGTGGCCATCTTGTCCACAAACTCCATGGCGATCAGACCATCGGTCATGGTATCCCCTTCCAAATGGACCAGTCCGGGGCCCAAGGCTGAAGCCCTTCTTCCCTGACCATGGTTTTGGCATCGGCACGGAGAGGGGGGACACCCCCGTGCACGACCTCCGACACCTTCGAGGCTTTGGAGCTCGGCACGAGGGCGGTTTCCCTCGACTGACTTGTCTTCGTCCTCTTTGCGTTCGGCTCGAGCTGAGCCTCAAAAGCCGCTCTGGAAGGGGCCCCCAACTGCTTCCCCTTATCGGATTATTCCACCTTCTGCTTCTTCATGGCGAACCTCCTCTTCTTGATCGCCTTGGGGTCCATCTCTGCGGAAAAATCCATTAAAAAGTGATAAGCACAAAAGTGGATTACTGAAAGAAAAGAAACAGAACAAAAAACATACGAGACGGGGTGGGGTTAAGTCCGATGCGGGCCATATGACTCTCTGTCACCTTCGGCCAACTTATACAATGGCTTTTACGAAAATGCTCCACGAAGGCCCACTCCTCGACCGAAAGATCGCCCTTCTTGGGACCCTTGAAATTGGGCTTGTAGAAGTTCCACCTCGTCGGGATCTCCTATGGCTCTTTGGTCCGGATGACGAAGTATTTCTTCTTCCATTCCTTTATCAAGTTGGGGTGGCCGTGCACGAACTTACCCCCGCTCTGAGGCGATACGTAATAAATCCCCTCGAACTCCCCAGACGAGCTAACTCCCAACATAGCTTGGAAGATGTTCAACCTCAGCGGCACTCTCCTCTCTTTGCATAACAAGATGAAGCATACCATCTGCTTCCACGAGTTCGGCCCAAACTGCATCGGGCATAGCGAGGCCCAATTCAGAACTTCGTGGATGAATAGCTTGCCTTATTAGGACTACTGGGCATCATCCACTTCGTCCTCTTCTTCTGCGCCTTAGGAGCCTTCTCAGGTGACGGAGTCGATAGCGGCTCGAGGACGGAGGCCCTTGAGGAGGAGCCCATTCCCTCGGCTGTTCCCCCTACGTCCGGGCACCCTCGGCGGCTCTTGCCCCATCGGTAGGGGACCCTCCAGGAGATTCTTCCTCCTCATCCTCGTCATCAATGGCTTGGACGGAGGGCTCGTCTTCCTCCGAGTCACTGCTCTCGACCACAAACGGCTTGCGGGTGTGCAACAGCTGCACGGCCAGCACTTCCTCTTCCGTATCCTAAGAAGTCGAAGAGTCTGACAAACTGGTGTGTGTACCACTGTCGGGGGGTGAGGCGAAGGAGCCAGACAGAGCCCTGGACATTTTAAAAAGTACTAACCTGAGTGAAGCTTAATGAAAGATTGCCGAAAAGTTCATCGACGGTGACAGAAAACTTCTAGAGTGAAGCTCTAGATTCTAGAGAGAGAGAGTGAAAGTGAGAAATGAGAAAGGGGGGACGCGTATATATAGAGGATTAAAACTCCTCGATTCTCGCAAAAAATTAGTTATAGTAACTCATCGATTCTTGCGAAAAAAAGTTACTATAACTCCTCAATTCTCGCCAAAAATGGTTCCTATAACGGCTACTGGAATCTCCGAGCCGACCACCTAATCCTCGACGCTCGACAGCTATCTCAAGCACAGAGGTAGCTTTCACAAGCCAAGTATCTTGGGCTCGCCTCTGCTCGCCGACCCCCTAAACCTCCATGCTCGACAGCAATCTCGAGCACAGGGGTAGCTTTCACAAGCCAAGTCTCTTTGGCTCACCTCCGCTCGCCGACCCCCTAAGCCTCGATGCTCCACAGCAATCTCGGGCACAGGGATAGCTTTCACAAGCCAAGTCTCTTGGGCTCGCCTCCTCTCGCCGACCCCCTAAGCCTCGATGCTCGACAGCAATCTCGACCACAGGGGTAGCTTTCACAAGCCAAGTCTCTTGGGCTCGCCTCTGCTCGCCGACACCCTAAGCCTCGACGCTCGACAACAATCTCGAGCACAGGGTTAGCTTTCACAAGCCAAGCCTCTTGGGCTCACCTCTGCTCACCGACCCCCTAAGCCTCGATGCTCCATAGCAATCTCGAGCACAGGGATAGCTTTCACAAGCCAAGTCTCTTGGGCTCGCCTCCTCTCGCCGACCCCCTAAGCCTCGCTGCTCGACAGCAATCTCGACCACAGGGGTAGCTTTCACAAGCCAAGTCTCTTGGGCTCGCCTCCGCTCACCGACCCCCTAAGCCTCAATGCTCGGCAGCAATCTCGAGCACAGGGGTAGCGTTCACAAGTAAAGTCTCTTCGGCTCGCCCCCGCTCACCAACCCCCTAAGCCTCGACGCTCGACCTAGATTTTGAGCACAGGGGTAGCTTTCTTAAGCAAAAGTCACCATGGTGCTCGACTCATCGAGCCGACCCCCTAAGCTTAAACGTTCGACAGCCGTATCAAGCACAGGGGTAACCTCCTCGCAACCACGATGATCCAAGCTCGGCGACCTCTCCCACCTTTGACACTCCGAACAGCCCCCATTCCACCGTGGCAACGGTGGGAATCATCAATACCTGGTCGACGACACTCGGCAGTAGAACCTCGTGCTCGGCCACCCGAACCTGCTTCAACTCGACGCTGACCCTAACCAACCCACGCCAAAGAAACTCTTTTTCCACTCTTCTCCATGGAACCAAACAACTCCTCCACAACTGACCTTGCACAGCCCTGCAGGAGTGGGGGGCTTGTGATGTAGGATAAAAGAGTAGCGCAAATCATAGCTCTCTGATCTCCTCTGTATCCTCCCCCCCGTGATCATAAAAAGTCAACTGGAGTCCAACATGCCGTAACCAGCTCAAGCCCACAGGCAAACGGGTTCGACCCGACCCATTAGGATTCCAGACCCGTCTGCCTCTACCTATAAATACCCAACTCCCTCCTCACTGAAAAAGGTAATCAATCTTTTCCCACCTGAACCCTAGCTGCCTAGTCTCTTTTCCAGTGATTAACTAGATCGTCGGAGGGCCTATCGCCGGAACTTCTCCCGGTATTTCTAGGCAGTGTGCAGGTAAAGAAGATCAGAGCCGAGTCACTACATCCGAGTCGAGATATTGGATCCGAGCTGAGCACCCGGCCTCTGCTTTTCTGCTGCTACCCCATAGCCAATCCTACTCCCCAGGGTCGGACCGACGCCAATACCCTGGTTTCCATTTTACAAATTACAAGAACTCACACCTGCTGCCCCACACCCCCAAAAACAAATAGCATCAGAACCCATTCTTAAGTTTCGTATAGGGCCTCTGATTTCTCAGCACTGGCCCTGCACCATGATATAGGGAAAAAAATTCTGAATCAAAAGGAAAAAAAGATGATGAAGTGGTCGATCGAATAACGGAGAAAGTGAGGGGATGACATTTTGTTGTGAGGAAAGGTCGAAGGAGATCAAGATGGCATTGGTAATGTGAATCTGGGTATGAATAATGGCAGGTTCTCTTCTCGATATTTGGAGATGGGGGTGACTGACAGTGGGTCAAATTACCCCCTCCCATCATATTAAATACAACTAGTAATCTGTTCGAGTGAAAGTTCTAATTCTTTTTTTATATATTAAATAATAAAACGTAATATGACATCGAACCTGAGACTTTTCTTTACTCATCATATACTGTTTACAAATATCTACTATATTATTGGGAGAGTTGGGGTTCAAACAAACAAACAAACAAGTTTTTATTATTTTTTTGTCACAAAACAAACCCGTGCGTCGTACGTACACCTCTATCTCCATTTATTAACGCGTGTATCACACATGCAAATCAATCTTTTCAAAGTTTTGAAACAAACAAACATTTTTAAAAATATTCTTTTCACCAATCAAACCCGTGCATCGCATGCACACCTCCACCTCCATTTATCTCTATTTATTAACACATACATCGCATGCGCAAATCAAAGTTTTCAAAGTTTTTATTTAATTTTTTTTTGAATTACGTGTATCACTCATTTAACTCCAACTTTTTCAAATAAAATACCAATTTCTCATGAAACATACATGGACACCACACATACAACTCCAACTCTATTTATTAACATGTGCATCGCACGTGCAAATCAAAGTTTTTTCTTCAACATTCTTTAAAACTTAAGAGTATCGCCCGTTGTCACGCCTTGCTTCCCAGAATACGGGAAAACAGGCACGTAACTGAGGCCTAGCAAATGATATAAGTACGCAAACTCATATCATCCATAAGCTGTACCAGTCTTAACTCAACAATATGACAAGAAAATAATTACAACCACGCATAAATACATAATCACATAAACAAATATTTAGACTAAACATGCAATAGTCCAATCTAAAAACCAATAACTGGAAATAAACAACAAATACCTTCTGGCAAGCTCTTGCTCCAATCGTAGAAGAACTGCTCACCAATGCCTTCTGGTAATTCTCCTTGTGCACCTGTACTTGTTCATCTAAAAAGAAAGAAAAATTTGTCCTTAGAGCAAGTACGGACAGCAAGTAGTGAAAAGCAGAGAGTAAGGGAATAATATTCATCAAGGAATATGAATCAAGATCAAAATACAAAACAGTAACGGTATCAATAAACAATGGTCACGATCAAGTATATACGTGTTAACTTAGGTTTATTAGAATTTTATTTTCTTCATATCTAGTGCACGTACTACTGCATCCTATACCACAGGTTCGGTGCACGCAAAACAGTACATTTTAGATATAGTGGTGGGATCTACAGAGCGTGTACTCGATGTCAATAAAAATCATTTACAATTAACATTCAATAATTCCCAATCGATCCTCCTCCTTCCATGACAATACAATATAACGATATGGCCTTATCGAGTACATTTTCTGAGATTATCCACTACTAAGTCAACCCTTATTAACCCCGGCTTGTTTAGTATTTTATTAAGTCATTCATGTTCATGCAAGTGTGTATAAGAATGTCAGGGGATGATAAGAATGCAGCAACATGATACAATGCATAATAATATATATGAAGTATTGAATCTGAAAACAGCCGACACAGTAACACTAAAACAGCGATAACTCATAGTCTACAATTCGGAATTTAAAAATTCTAGATGATATTGGCAACTAGACACTTAGGACTACAATTCATTTTTATATAACTTGTGTTGATTCTTATGGTAACATGGTTGAAACCTCTATGCAAAACAGAATAGGCAACAAGAATTCATAAAATGTCATCATATATATGTGCATCAAAGTGGATAATTAACATGTTATTGTATCATGAATTGTATTAATACTAATGTACAGCAATTAGAATGGATTTTTCAGTGTACAAATCAATTTATCATGTCATAGTTCAAGTCACAAGATCTTAATCAATCAACATATATTCGATCACAATATATTTTCTTCATATGCAAGTTCTAGTCAATTTGTTCATGTAGTGTGTGTATATAGGTTTAGGTTTGAGTCAATGGATAATGATAAGATGTCAAGAGTATGTCGGGTTAGCTCGTGTAAACCCTCGATACCCCCAACGGAAGTACACAAAGCAGTATTACGATAATTGAAGGGAACTACTTGCAGGAGGTCGATAAACTTGAACTAGAAAAATTAAATGAGTTTAAGTGGACTTGCCTTTTGTAGACGATTAGATTAGTCCAAATATACGAGATTAGCAGGATCGAAATCAAGGTCGACGATCCTAAAGCACGTGCGAGACACGAGCAGAATACCAAACAGCAACCATGACCAAACAGCAAATCCACCACACAATTCCACACCGGATCTTCACACAACACCGAACACCACTTCCGGATCTCCAACCCACAAATACCACACAGCAAAAATAACCACTCCCCTCTCTCCTTCTTCCTTTCGACAGAGAGAGAGAGAGCGCGCGATGGCAGGAGAGGTGACAGCGGCGACTCAAGGGGTGGTTGACGACACTACGGCGGGGCAACAGCAGTACAATAACAACATTGCTGTCGTGAAGTGACGCAACGACAGCTTCGATGGCGACTCTATTCTCGACAAAAACAGAGGAGGCGAATAACTGGGCGCTCGGGGCTTGGACGGCAACGACGTTGAGGAAGAGGGGTTCTTCAGCGGTGATGGCGACTGAGTCGAGCGGAAGGATCAAGCGAGAGGAGGAAAAAGACGACTGCGGAGGAGGCAATGGTGGCAGGCAGAGGAGAGGTGGAACTCGGCAATGGTGAGCGGCGCGTCAACAGGAGGAGATGATGGAGAAAAGGGGTGTGACGTCTGAGGTCATGGTGGTGGCAAGGCAAGGGATTCACGATGCTTACGATGGAGCACAGGGACGACGAGGATGGGTTCAGCTGGCAATGGCGAGGGGTGAGGAGGGGCTCGGTACTCCGAATTCGTTAATGGTGGCTTGACGAAGATGGAGATGATGGGGACTGGACGACGAGGACTGGACGACGAGGAGGAAGGGTTGCGATGGAGGCTCAAGTGGGAGGCTCGATGGGGTTCGATAAGGGTGTGAGGGAGAAGACGAAGGAGGTTCTCTGTTGGGCTCTGTGTTGGTTGGGGAAACAGAAGAGAGATAGGGGTTTGTTTAATAGAATAATATTAATATTGGATAGTTGGAGATAGTGGGGGATGTAGTTATGGGAACATGGAAAGAGTGGGGAAATATGAAGAAATTATATATGGGTAAGCATATAGGATTGATCTGTACAAATATAGATGGGTACTGGGTTCGGATCCAACAATAAGCGGGTTTGGGTTTAGGGTTAGAGTCCAATAGGAGATGGGCTTGGGTTTGGGCTTCAATGTAAATAAATAAAAAGAAGGGAGACAATATTCTAATTTGGAATATAAATTTGGATTTCAATAGGATATTCAAAAGGATTTAAATGCATTGGAAATAATTTATACAGAAATTGAAATACAAGAATACATGGAGAAGAAAGAAAAGAAATGGAAATCCGTATAATCGGAAACAGGGGTTACACCCGTTCAACTACAACTTTTTTTTCGAAAATTAAGACATTCATTGCGCGTGCTAATTACTACCGACTTACGTATATCACACATTTAACTCCAAGTCTTTATTAAAACGTGCATCGCACATGAAACTTACTAGTTACTTATAATGACACAAACTTTTAATTTATATGAGTGACACTTTTGTAAATAATTATGTCGTAAATAAATTTGAACTTTGAGAGTATTATGGCAACTAACAACAGTTGAGTAAATGAATGGTTAATATAACTCTCATTTAAAAATGAATAGTTGAAATTAGATGATTCAAAGTCTACAAATTATGGGCTATCTACAAATAATAACCCTAACTCCTCTATTATAGGATTAGAGATATTCTATTTAATTTAATACTAGCAGGGTGTTTGATTTGATGTAAACCCGTTGAGAATGTTAGATGTGGTTAGGAGGAATTAGGGTTAGAGTTTATCTCATAGCCGCTTAAGATATTATACCCTGCTTATCAGTATTGAAATATCATAGAGCACTACCTTTAGACCAGATTTTATATGAGATGAACTTGGTTTAAGGTACTGGGCTTTATGCCCACTCAACTTGGTCCAACAATTAAACAGATAACACGTGCTTTGCACGTGTTTCCCCATAGAACATTATACACAATAATATTCTATTATATTGAGAATATACCTATATATCCAACAATCTCCTCCTATATTCTCAATATATTAGGCAATGCCCCGTTAAATCATTGGCTCACAAAATAATACAGTTCATAGACTAAATCAATTATAACTCGAATAGTTCAAATGAGACTAAACCAAAATAATCAAATAGTTCAAAGACCATATCAAACCAGAATAGTTCACAATGACTAAACCAACTAGAGACACTTGTCATAGTTTCAAAATCAACCAAAGCAAATAAACTTCAAAAACAAAATATGAGTTTTAAGCTCATGAACACAAGAGTCTTAAACTCAACAGAAGTTTTATCAAGCAAGTGACAAATTTATTCTTTAGATAAATTAACCAAAACTATATCCTTACAAACTGCTTTATGTTTACTCCTCCATTTTGAACAAATCATTATTCTGAAATCTATGTTGACAGATTCAACTCCTCCATCTTTGCTAGCTTATTGAAAACATGAATATCAAGAGACACATCTCTAAGAATTCTAGCTAATTTCATAAAGTATCAAGTTCTACTAATGAACTTAGTACAATTCAACGATAGCTTAGCAAAATGTAACGCAAGCATCACAATCAAGTTTCTTTAACAAAATAAAGAACAAGAACTATTATAGTTTCTGCACAAGAACTATACTATGTTTCATATTGGAATGATAGAACAGTCAAATCAATTATAGTTAATTCTGAATCATCAAAATTAGAATGAAACATGAATCCATAAAAGAGTTATATCATCAAAATTGGAATGATATAACAACCATTCTAAGCATCGGAAATACATCGACAAGTTTTCATGCTTTCTTTTGGAAAAATGAGATGATTCTAAGTAAATTATGAAAATATATACCATCATCAAAATTGGAATGAAATTATATATTAACAGAATTTACCTAGAACTTTTCAAATTATCTAAAGCATACCAACTGCCTAAAATTGATGCCTCAGTTTGAACTTCTCTATGGCTCCAATTGGATTCTAAATCTCAAAACAACTTGGATGTTAAAGCTTTTGACTCAATAGCTTTTAACTCCATTTCCCCCATAGTTTTGATAATTAGATCACTTTCAAGTCTCTTAGCAAGAGCATTAGCCATACTTATCGCAACTGCACTTTATCTATGAGAAAGTTCAAATAGGCTTCTTTCAGCCTTAATATACTCCTCTTGCTATTATAGAGTGAGTTATGAGCTACAGTGCATTATAACTTGACAGTCGCATAACAGAATTAAAGAATTTACTTTAAACTTCTCAATAGATGATTAGCAATAAGTCATTCAATCTACTCAGCCTCTTCCCCTGCAGAGGATAACACGTAGAGGTCTGATTTCTTGGATGAGAACGCAATGCTTGTTTGCCTTTCAATCTCCATAAATTTTTTCTGCTCCTCCTAGTGTGAATACATATTCACTAGTTGTCGACTTTCACTAAACATTGAGTAGCACAAAGCAAACTCTTGAGTATCATTAGCCTCTTAAGGGCACTCAAATATGTATGGGATTATTAGTGAATCTGCAGATCATACCTACCTCAAAGGCTATGTCTATTCTAGTGCAGATCTTTGTATACACGAGACTTTCAATTCTTTTAGAATGATCTACCTGTCTCATAGTTGCACCATCATTAGGTGTCAACCTTTTATCATAATCATAAGGTGTTTTCAAAATACACTTTTAATCACTATATCCTCACTTTTGAAACACATTATTGATTTATCAAGTTTGACTAAGGGTTATTCCTTGCCAACCAAAACTCACCTTATACATAATATGGTGTCCACACTTACGTGTTTCATGCTAAATTTATTTGGATAGCACAATTTAACTCCATTTATAATAGAGATGTCACTTCCAATCAACAAGTATGTCAATAAAACCAAGTAAATAATAGTCATTATATTTGACACACCACAAAGTTAAAGGCACTGATCAGAATTACTTGATTCATATACTAGGCTTTTTGAGAAATTTGTCAAATTATTTATACGCTAGCTATACAACATGTTTTAAAACATACGATGATTTTACCAAATTGTAAATCTTGTTCATTAAACATATTAGTACAAAATTCTCAGTACAAAACTATTCAGTACAAAACTTTTCAATATAAAATGTTCCGTACAGAACTTTTCAGTACAAAATTATTTAAAATCTTTTCTGAATAACAAAATTTTCAAAGGATGTAAAGGCAAGAAGAATCCTTATTGTAGCAATATGACAAACATGTGAGTAGATAACAAATCATTCTACCCCATTTATCTCAGTCAATTCTTAAGCTACTAGAAGTGCATTAAAATTGCTATTGAACAATCAAGATTAAGTTTCTTCTACAAAACCCCACTTACTTACTATAGTTTTAGCTCATTTCGGCAGATCAACTAATTTAAAGTACTAATGTATATAACAAAATCATCACATTGTCCACTAAAGACTCTTCTTAGGTCATTTGTCATTCAAGTTTAAGTGTCAGTAGGACTGGTTCTTGATTCCAACTGTGAATCATTGACTGTGATAGTAGAACTGATAATTTCATAGATTTGTCTTTGATGAACACATTGTCAAAGAACTTTGCAAGTCCAGATTCTACTAACCCAAATTAGATAGATCCACAGCTGTCCATAGAACCACATTCTGCACTTTCTACGTATACACAAATGTTTGTTATATGTCCTACTTTAGGCCTTCTGGGATCATATACTTTAACAAATGTATCATACCACATTTTTCACTTTGACAAAATTATTGTGTTTTTATACCGTTAATCTACAAGGTGTAAGTAACTTAGAGTGTGGTAAAAAATTAGAAATATGATTGATAACATAACATCACTCATAATTACTGAAAGTCAAACTAATAGTCATAGAATTCAACATTTTACTGAGTGTTTGATTCTAACTTTATCAATACTGTTTGACAATGGTAAATATAGTGCACTAGAGATTATGCCAAATGCAAATTACTCTAAAATTATTAAGCATATTCACCACCTCCATCAACACTGAACCCTTGATCTTAGCACTTAACTAAATTTTTAATTCATTAAGAACAACAAGTGCTTCATTCTTCATATATATGACAAACTTATACTAATCAATTACAAAAGCGATCAAATACTTCTGATCAACAATTATCTCATTGTCACAAAGCTACAAAGATCACAAATATTAGAATGTATTGACTCAAGAAGTTGTGTGCTCCTAGAGACCATACTAAATGATTTTCTAGTGATCATAATCTGAGCACAACTTTCATATTTGTCATATTTAATGGAGTGTCATTTGTAGAGTTATGAGTTTTAACAAGAACAAACAATTTAATATATAGTTCTCAAATCGTAGCCAATTTTCTATGTTCAAGAACAATACACAATTAGAACTATTATTATTAATCGTCTCATTCGTTAAACTTAATTTATACATGGGATTGACAATATATGCACATTATAAGAGTTAAAACAAAATTACTCTATCACATTTTACAAATTGTTTGTTTTCTCTAGTGATTCTGACAATATCCACTTGTTCAAACAAATTGAGCTATATTTTTCTTTATTCGTTCTTCATCATCTTCGAAACGCTAAACGAGATAATGACCAATATTTTATAATTCAATTTTGCACACACGGTACAATGAACGAGAAAGAACAAAAAGTAACTAAAGGAATCATATGCTGCATTACAAAATGCTCTTATCTAAGTTATGGACATTTGTTACAGATCTTATGCATCATTTATTTATTTTTAATGAGAGAAGCAAATATATAATCTCACACAAACTGCAGACAATGAATTTGTCAAAATATCTATACACATAGTATGATAAAACACTAAACAACCCTAAACATGCTAGTTTTCTAAAGCGAGAATAACTATGATCTAAAACTCTCAATCATATGATCAAACGCACAAAACATTAACACATTCATCACTGAAAATACTAAGAAAGATTAGAATAGATCATACCGACACTTCAAGTTAGAAGTATTTTTCAAATTCGATGGAGAAGCCTGCATAGTGCAGACTTATCATACCATGATACAAATTCATCGTCTCCAATACACACAATTTGTAAGTAACTTTGAAGTTCCTACATTCATCAAATCATTAAAGATTAGTCAATTAAACAAATTATTAGCACTATCTAATTCACAACAATTTAATTGGAGATTCATTTTTATAGTCATAACATACAATTTTATAGTCATAACATACAATTGGAGATTCAATTTTATAGTCATAACATACAATATAGTCATAAACAAATTATTAGCACTATCTAATTCACAACAATTTAAACAAATTTTCAATGAAAACTCGTCGTTCCAACAGCGAGGATATTTACACTAGATTCACTGTTGGGAACGGCGAGTTATTTATTTATTTTTACTTTTTTGAAGACTCGCCGTTCCCAACGGCGAGGACATTTACACTAGACTCGCTATTGGGAACGGCTAGTTTAGTTCAAAAAAAAATTCTATGGAGTTTTTTACGAAAATTCATTAAGTTCAACAGAGTGTTTCACTCTTTGTGAAATTTCCTACATTCTCGCCGTTCCCAACAACGAGTCTAGTATAAATGCCATCGTCGTTGGGGACAGCGAGTTTTCATTGAAAATTTTGAACTAAACTCGCTATTCCCAACATCGAGTCTAGTGTAAATGTTCTCTTCATTGGAAACGACGAGTCTTCATTGAAAATTTTGAACTGAACTTGCCATTTGGAACAGCGAGTTTCTTAAAAAATTAGCACTAAACTAGCCGTGCCCCAACGGCGAGTATGAAACAACTAAACGCGCCGTTGGGAACGGCAAATTTAGTTGTTGAGTCTACGAACACAAAATACTTTGGCAACTGTCTTCTTTCTGTAAATAGTTTCGAAAGTGGCATATTAAAAAAAAAACTATTTGATGATCCTCTCAAATTTTACGTAATTTTTACAATAGCAAAACTGAAAATTAGCATAAACTACAAATTTTGGCATGACATAAACAGTAAGTTTAAAATTCATGGACATTTAAACAAACAATCCCTAATAACTGTTTGGGATTGATGGAAAACAGGATTTGCTTAGTTTCATTTTGTAGCAGCCAACTCAGCACTGTGGCCCTTTTATTACGATACTTTATTTCGCTAAAAATTAGCGATACCCAAACCGAATATTGGCCCCACATTGTGGGAGTTTATACAAATAGCAATTTGTTGGAGGACCAGCATGGAATATCTACATTTTTGAGGTACCAAGGTGGAAAAGACGACGGCAACAACAACAAAGTCTTTTTCCTAACTAGTAAGGAATCGGCTACATGAATTCTGATTTTCTATTTTTCCCAATTTAGCGCAATATATTCTGTAAGGGCACAAACTATTATATATTTTCTCACTATTCCCACTCAAGTAAGTTTTGGTCTTTCCTTATCTCTAACTTTATCCTCAATAATTATCAAATTACTCTTTCCAACGTGGTCATTACTAGGTCTATATGTAATATGTCCAAACCACCTGATGCGATTCTCTCTTAATTTATCTTGGATAGGAGCTACCTTTATCATGTCTCGTATATGCTCGTTTTTAATTTCTATCATTTCTGATTTTACCACACATTCATCTTTGCATTCTCATCTTAGTTACACTTATTTTTTAGACATATTGTTTCTTTACCTTCAACACTTTGCTCCATACAGTGTGGAAAAGACCTTGCATGAAGAAAAAAAAAATTGAAACAGTGATTTGTTGGGACTAATGATGAATATCTTCAATTGTTAGGGACCTGCATGGAGAAACCCCAAATAGATTCGATTTACTTTTTTTTTTTTTTTTACAGAAAAAAATGACCGTGGTCACCGGTTTCATTAATGAAAAGTTAACGAAACATAAAGTAGCCAGTATTACAAATCTAATCTACTCTAGATCAGTACATAAAGTACAATCAAAAGACGGTATCCCCACTCTTTCATACAACGAGAACAAAAGAACAGGCCCAAAATAACATACTACTCCTGTTCGAAATGCCCAAGCCACAGGTCTGCCGTCCCTATAGTTGTCCTCCCTCTGTCCACTACTGTGCTTCCTCCATACGTAGTTTTTTCCTCGATCCTGCTTGCCCTGCCCAAGCATCTATTAGAACCACAATTTTATGCAATAACATGTTAAAAGTACATCTAGTATTACGGAGGTAAAACTTGTAAATCGCCCAGGGGGTGAATAGGGTGATCGTGCAGAATTAAAAACAATAAAATAAAGTAAATGCAAGAGTGATAAGAAAAGTAAACACAGATGACGCAGCGATATAACGTGGTTCGACCCCCAGGTCTACGTCCACATCACCTACTTGTAGCAATTCTCCGCCACAAGCATTCCACTATACTCAAAACCCTTGTACAGTAATTCTCAGATTCAGGCCGAGAGACCTATTACACCCACAGGACTTCTAATCCAAGTCCCGTCAATCTCACCGAAGTGGAAAAGAAATGAAAAGAAAACTCAAGATCATTAATGATCTTGACTGAAGAATATAACCAAATAAACGCTCACACTCGGATTGATTAAATGAAAGATTAGTTCCGAAATTTTCTCAGAAGTTATTAGGTGAAGAAGACACAGTGGATTCGTTCAATTAAATAGAAGAGGAAGTGTATCGATCAAAAATAGGAATGATACATTCCAAAATAGTATACAGCTCAGGTTACGGTCGACCGTTAAAAACGTGCGGTCGACCATTCATCTCTCTGACGTAAGTAGAGAGATGAAAGGTCGACCGCTATCTTAAGCAACTTAGGTTGCAGTCGACTGTGACGCAGTCGATCGACATTTTGTACGGTCGACCGGTCTTAACTGTATAATTTGAATCCACTGTGTTTTCTTACCATAAACTAATCAATTTTTAAACAATAAATATCTCACGAAAATATTACTAAAAATCCAGTCTTGATAGATCGCTTGGAGGCCAATTAATTGAGAACTCTTTTTGAATATCTTCCTCTTTTGCTTGTATATGCAATCTTCCTTTATTACTTTCCTTGTTTGTATATTTATGAATCTCTCTTGGATCTCTTTTTGATGTTATTTGATCATGAAAATATGACACACTAAATTCAAACTTATTAGTATGAGTGAGCACATTTTGTGCACACCAAACTAAGATTCAAGTCAACAATCTCCCCCTTTCGGTGTGAACAAAATATGCATAAATGCTTGAAAATTTAAAACACAACATAAGAATACTCCCCCTGAATTTAGCACATCCTGTAATACAAATTTTCACATAGATAAAACTTTTAATAGAGTGAATACTCCCCCTTAATATAATGCTATCTGTAATACAGAACTTAAAGAATAAATATAAGAGAGGGGCGAGAGTAATATACATAGTTGTTCATGAAATAATTTGAAAATTTATGAAATAAGTAGAAAACATTTACATTTTGAAAACATTCTAAAAACAATTCTCCCCCTTTTGGGAACACACCAAGAGGGGATAAATGGAGGAGACATCAGTAAACTATGCCTTGGAAAGTTCGTAAAGCAAATCAACAATGAAAACACCAAAGAATAGGAGAACATTACAATGAATACAAACTTGTAATTTTAAGAAAGTGGAAGAGAATCTTCTTACATGATACCATTGATAGCGAGACTCTTTGCTATACAGTAAGAGCTCTTCATAATATCATAGTTTCGAGATTCTCCCCGATACACATTTTTAACTCATCCTGCATTTGCTTTAAAAACTCCTTGCAAAGATTTTCATTAGTGGATCCAAGTATAATATCATCAACATAAATTTGAATGATTAAAATATCTTTAAAAGCATGCTTTATAAATAGTGTAGTATTTACTTTTCCTTTAGAAAAGCCTATGTGAAGAAGAAACGAACTCAGTCGTTCATACCAAGCACGAGGGGCTTACTTCAAACCATAAAGAGCTTTATCAAGCTGAAAAACATGGTTTGGGTGTGTGGGATCAGTGAATCCCGGTGGTTGTGCCACATAAACTTCTTCCGAAATAAACCCATTTAAAAATGCACTCTTAACATCTATTTGAAAAAGAGTAAAATCCATATATGCAGCAAAAGCAAGTAAAATACGAATGGCTTCAAGCCTAGCAACTGGTACAAAAGTTTCATCAAAATGTACATCCTCTTGTTGATTATAATCTTGTGCAACAAGGCGGGCCTTATTCCTAGTGATTGAACCGGATTCATCTAACTTGTTCCTAAACACCCACTTAGTGCCAAGTATAGTCCTATTGTGAGGTTGAGGAACAAGTCTCCATACTTGATTCCGTTCGAATTGATTAAGTTTTTCTTGCATTGCAATGATCCAATCATTATCTTGCAAGGGCTCTTTAATGTCTTAGATTCAAGTATGGAAACAAAAGCGGTAAAACACATAAAATTTTGAGCTTGAGTGTGAGTAGTTACCCCTTTGGACATATCACTTCGTATAAGAGATGGTGGATGACTAGACATGATTTTCCATGCGGGACGTCTCTCACTTGTGGAGCCTTGATGTTGTATATTTTCATCTTCCATGGTATCAATTTTTTGTGTAGGAATCTCATTGATTTGGTTTTTAGGTTCATCTTTGTCTTGAAGCACCACTTGATTTTGATCATTTGCTTGTGGTTCTTCTTCAATATGAACCTTTTCTTTTTTACACGAACCCCTGTCACATCATCATCAACAACATGTAATATTTCTTTGGAGTAGGGATTAGTTTCATTAAAAATAACATCAATAAATTCCTGAATTGTGCATCTTCTTTTATTGAATACACGATATGTTTTGCTACTAAGAGAATATCCTAGGAAAACACCTTCATCACTTTTACGATCAAACTTTCCCAAGTTATCAAGGGTATTTAAAATGAATACTTTGCATCCGAAGACACGAAAGTAACTTAGGTTGGGAAGTTTGCCATAATATAGTTCAAAAGGAGTTTTCTCAATATATTTTCTAATGATTACTTGGTTTATGGTATAGCATGCAGTATTGACAGCCTCTGCCCAAAATGATTTAGGTAATCTTTTTCACTAAGCATGG
Organism: Hemerocallis citrina; assembly: GCA_017893485.1. Lineage (NCBI taxonomy): Eukaryota > Viridiplantae > Streptophyta > Magnoliopsida > Asparagales > Asphodelaceae > Hemerocallis > Hemerocallis citrina. The sequence continues at coordinate 42,588,103 of CM030359.1, forward strand.
TACGAGCCATTTCCTGAAGAGATCGATTCTTCCTTTCAACAGCCCCATTTTTTTGGGGAGTGCGAGAACATGCGAACTCATATTTTATTCTCTTTTTGTCACAAAATGATGTGAAGAGTTCATTTTGAAATTCCCCACCATGATCACTACGAATAGTAACAATAGTGAGGCTTTTCTCATTTTCCACTATATGACAGAATTTTTGAAATACATATACTGTGTCATCTTTTTGTGGCAAAAAGGCAACCCAAGTAAATCTACAATAATCATCAACAATTACAAAAGCATATCGTGCACCATCATTACTACGTATTCGTGACGGACCAAAAAGATCCATGTGTAAGAGTTCAAGGGGTCTAGAAGTTGATACAATTTTCTTTGATTTGTGAGAACCTTTAGTTTGCTTACCAAATTGGCATGACTCACACGGTTTGTCCTTTTCGAATTTGATTTTGGGAATTCCTCTCACAAGCTCCTTGTTTACAAGTTTGTTTAGATTGTCCATGACCGTGTGACCAAGCCTTCGATGCCATAGCCATCCATCCTCATTTCGTGCGAAAAGCATCTCATACTTTCCTGTGCTAACTCATTTGAATTTATGATATATACTTTGTTGCGTCTGTTAGCAAGAAGTAAACAAGATTTATTATCTAGTACAGTGCATGTATTTTTATCAAAAGTAACAGTGTACCCTTTATCACATAGTTGGCTAACACTAATTAAGTTATATTTTAGACCTCTTACCAATAGAACATCCTTAATGAAGCATGAGGAACCAAAGTTAATATTACCTTTACCAATGGTTTGACTAGTGTTATTATCTCCAAAGATGATGTCCTTTCCCTTTTCCCTTGATAGTGATGAAAAATATCTGCTATCACCAGTCATGTGATTTGAGCATCCACTATCAAGGTACCACCGATCTTTAGTCTTGATGCGTTGAGATACCTACATCAAGATTAGTAGGTATAATTTTGGGTGCCCAAATTTGTTTTGAACCTGCATTTGTATCCTTTCTCATCCATACAAGATTAATATTCCTTTTTAGTGAACAGTTATAAGAAATATGCTCAAGTCTACAGCAAAAATGACATGTGATTCGACTATGCCTTGGGTCATGCACATATGTATGATTTATATTTGTTTTGTGATTGTGTTGATTTTTATACAAGTGTGTATGACATAATGGTTTTTGATGAGGTATTGGTTCTTCGTAACCAAGCCCTCGATAATCATGATAGGATCTTAAATCTTTTGTAATAAAGTAACTAGGCCCTTCATGCTTTTTAATAATTTTTTTCAAGCTCAATTACCTTTTTACATAGTCTTTTTCTAGTTATCTCATCGTCTTTTGTGTTCCAACGAAGAGTATCTAGTGTGGCATCAAGAATCCTATTTTGTTTAAAGGCTTCATTACATCCTTCCACTACTTCATCAAATTTTCTTTTACATTCTTCTAAATCATTTGTGAGTTTGGCAATATAAACATATTTCTCCTGAATCTCTCTTAAGTGATCATCATGTTTTACTAGCGATTCACAAATTTTTTGTTTTAAAATCTCATTTTCTTCTAGCAAAATATCATGATCTTTTCGACATGACTCAAGTTTTTCCAAAATTAGGGCATTCTTATTTTTCAGTTTGTGATTTTTTGTTATGCAAGCATCATGTATTTCAATAGAATTTTGTTTATATTGCCTAAGTTCACGACTTAGTTTCTTAGCATAGTCTTTCAAACCATTACACATATCTACAAGTTCATCATAAGTTGGTTTTTCAATTACCTCTTCTTGAGAAGGTGATTGCACCTTACCACTCCCAAGAGCCATGAAGCCGACATTGTCGTAACCTTGCTCTTCCTCACTTGAATCCGAGTCTAGCCAAGTTGCTTTTAGCGCCTTCTTATTCTGACTTGGATTTGAGCGATAGTGGTCCCTATTTCTGTCTTGTTGAATAGGACAGTTTGCACGGATGTGTCTGGTCTTCTTGCAGTTGTAGCATACATCCTCCTTCTCCTTTTCCCTTTCTTCTTGATACCTGCCATATTTTTTATGTTTGAGGTACTTACAAAATTGTCTTGTTAATAGATCAATGTCCTCGTCTGACTTCTCATGATCTGAATCAGCTTTTGATGGTCAGGCCTTTTTTGCCTTTAGTGCAATGGTTTTCTCCTCAGTCTTTGGTTCAATCCTGATATTTTTCTTGTATCTTTTTGTCTCCAACATTTCCATCTCGTACGTCTTTAGCATTCCTTGAAATGTATAGTAGTCGAATCACTTCTCTTCGAGAGTCTCTCTCATTGCTGCGGCCGTAACGTCCCACTCTGGTGTGAGACAACTTATAAGCTTTCCGACCTTACGGTCATCATCAAGACCCTTACCCAAGATTTCAAGTTCGTGGGAAATGATATCGAAGCGGGCAAGCATTTGGTCCACATTTTCTCCTGGCAACATGCGAAACACATCAAACCTATAGAAACACAAATTCAGTTCAGCTTTTACCTCGGAAGCGGTTCCTTCATACCACCTCAGCATGTTGTTCCAGATCTCGTAAGTTGTTCTGCCGTTATGCCCGCATCGCATTAGCTCTTCATTGTTCAACCCTACATAAAGAGCTGTCATGGCTTTGGAATTTTCTTTCTTGAGGGATAACTCCGCCTTTGTGAATTCCGTCTTTCCATTGCTGACTGGGATTTCTGTTTTGTTGATACATACATTCCATACCTCTTCTCCGAGCATATGTAAAAAATGAGACATACGAACTTTCCAAACGTCATATCATTTTCCATCAAAAAATGGTGATCGTGTAAGACTTGTCCCATTGGAGACGAAAGGCTCCGATGAGTAGAAGTTTTGGGGAGGAGGAATTTCGGCCATTAGACCTTTTGCTTAAGCTTTTAAGCTTTTTATAAGTACCTCGCTCTAATACCACTGTAAATCACCCTAGGGGGGTGAATAGGGTGATCGTGCGGAATTAAAAACAATAAAATAAAATAATGTAAATAAAAGAGTGATAAGAAAAGCAAACACAGATGACGTAGCGATATAACGAGGTTCGACCCCCAGGTCTACGTCCACACCACCTACTTGTAGCAATTCTCCACCACAAACGTTCCACTATACTCAAAACTCTTGTACAATGATTCTCGGATTTAGGCCAAGAGATCTATTACACCTACATGACTTCAAATCCAAGTCTCGTCAATCTCACCGAAGTGGAAAAGAAATGAAAAGAAAACTCAAAATCGTTACTGATTTTGTCTGAAGAATACAACCAAATAAACGCTCATACTCGGATTGATTAAATGAAAGATTAGTTCAGAAATTTTCTCAGAAGTTATTAGGTGAAGAAGACACAGTGGATTCGTTCAATTAAACAGAAGAGGAAGTGTATCGATCAAAAATAGAAACGATACATTCCAAAATAGTATACAGCTCAGGTTACGGTCGACCATCAAAAACGTGCAGTCGACCGTTCAGCTCTCTGACGTAAGTAGAGAGATGAAAGGTCGACCTCTATCTTAAGCAACTCAATTTGTGGTCGATTATGACGCGGTCGACCGACATTTTGTACGGTCGATCGGTCTTGGATGTATAATGTGAATCCACTTTGTTTTCTTACCATAAACTAATCAATTTTTAATCAATCATTTACAATAAATATCTCACGAAAATATTACTAAAAATCTAGTCTTGATAGATTGCTTGGAGGCCAATTAATTGAGAACTCTTTTTGAATATCTTCCTCTTTTGCTTGTATATGCAATCTTCCTTTATTACTTTTCTTATTTGTATATTTGTGAATCTCTATTGGATCTCTTTTTTATGTTATTTGATCCTGAAAATCTGACACACTAAATTCAAACTTATTAGTATGAGTGAGCACGTTTTGTGCACACCAAATTAAGAGTCAACAAAACTCATTTCTATCAAGCCACAAACTCCACAGAATAGCCCCAACTGAAATATCCCACATTAGCCTATATTCTTTCTTAATGTTGAAGGTTCTCCAGCTACCCCAAAAGTCCTCGATACAGTTTGGTGTTGTTGCTGTGTCAAAACTCCGTTCCCATTACCTCCCACGTCAGTCTCGCCCTAGGGCAAGCAATGAAAATATGGTTAGTGTCCTCCTCTCCCGTGTTGCAGCGTTGGCACGTCACGTCGATTAGGATGTTGTGTTTCCTAAAGTTCACTTTGGACAGAATCGCGTTGTTCAGTATCAACCATAGGAATGTCTTCACTTTAGCGGGGACCTTCGATTTCCAGATGATATTTGCATGCGAGTTCCTAATCCCGCCATCATTCAAGAAGCCGTACATAGCACTAACTGAGAAAATACAATTAGCGCTTAAATCTCCAATCCCTCTCGTCCTCCTCTCCTCTATCGTGTGTACCCTCTTCCTCCCGCATCGATTTAAGTTTCAGCAGTTGCTCCTCCCCCTCGTTCGAGAGGCTTCCTTTAAGTCCAAGTCTCAGTCTCTTATTCTTCCAAACATCCGCTACGAGTGCATCCTCCCTAGTAGCTGAATTTGCCAGTTGCGGAAACAATGACCGCACTGTGTTCTGTCCACACCATTTGTCTTTCCAGAATCTAATATTATTACCTTTTCCTAACTTACACCTCGTGTTCGCATGGTAAATATCCCCCACCTTAGCAATTCCCTTCCATAGGAATGAGACCTTTCCTTGCTTGCATGTTCCCCCGAACCTAATAATTTTCCTCCTTCGGCACCTCAAGAACGAGTTACTCCGCCACATTTTGCGCCGTTTGTGCATTTTCCACCACCATTTGGATAGAAGTGCCTTATTCATATCTCTTAGGTTGACTATACCCATTCCACCGAACTCCTTCTTCTTGCAAACCCTATCCCACCTTATCAGGTTAATTCCTTTATTGGCCTCGCAGTTTCATTTTCATAGGAATTGTCGCCTACATTTGTCGATTCTTTCAATAGCCCAGTTGGGGATCTCATAAATAGATATGAGGTACGTGGGTAGGCTACTTAGAACTGAATTGATCAAAGTAATTCTTCCTCCAAGAGATAGAAACTTTCCCTTCCAACCGGCCAGTTTTTTCTCAATCTTTTCCTCTAATGGAACCCAGTCCTCCTTAATCAATTTTCCGGGTCTAATGGGCGTCCCTAAATACTTCAGTGGGTATTCTCCTATCTCACAATCGAGCATAGCTTAGGTAAACTCAATCGAGATTCGATTTACATTATATCAGTAAAACAATGTATTCCAATGTTTTTGTGCAACCCATTTCATTGGTTTAGATGCCACATTTGAGTTTCTTGAAATTAAGAAGGGTTGTGGAAACATTTGAGAATGCTCTTTCATGGCTATTCAAGATTTCAGCCATGGCATTGGTAGTGGTGACAAAAGCACTAAGTCTCTCAAGCACACAACGTGTTTGAAGAAATGTTTGAAGAGGTAAAGACTACTTACACCCTGCTTTGCTATTAGGTCTGTTTGATGAAACACCTCTCATTGCTTGGCTCATAACATGTGTATGCTTAGTGCTTGTTGATATTCCTTGCTCAAATTATTAGACACCTTATTTACATGCTATTAATGGTCGTCGTTATGTTATGTTTGTGGACTTGGTCCTGAACTCCTCTTCTACATGGACTATACACTCTATATTCTGCACCTGACTTTCTTTGTTGTCATAGACTCGAAATTCACTACTGCTTACATGTAGACCCCACACAGCCACACTCCTTAGCATTGCTAATTATCGGGAAGACTGCTTAACTTTATCCTTTATATATAAGGAACCAAGATGGGTCAGCCAACAGAATCATGAAGACTGTCTTGAGTACATTTAAGTTAGGTCATAAGCATAGTCCGGCAGGTGGCTTGGTGCAAATCAGGTATCACCATCAGAACTATTTTCAGTCCAATAGTGAGATCAAGATGCATGGTTAATTTGCTCCAATCCTGATTCCACCAGTGCAAAAAACAGCCCAACTGTTGAAACATGAAATGATCTTTGGTTGCTAGCTAATATGCGTCATGTACACTAGGTTGTAGTATGTCCTTCTGACATCTTAGAGGAGCTTTTGGTTGGATGCCATTTCTTAGCCCTTATGTAGTACAGTACTTATTTCCTGAAAGCCATTGAGTTATCTCTGGCTGCTCCTCCTTGGAGTTCCTATTGCATTTTGAACCAGTGTTAGTACATAAGAAAAGTTTCAGTTTTCTTTAGAAATAAAAAATAAAAAAATCACGGGAGTTTTTTTCCCATGTCTTAACTGACTTGTAATACTTCACCATTGAGCTTATGTTAGTGTATTTCATCAGTAACACTAACATTATAATCTGTTGAAAATTTGTCCCCATTAAGTATGAACACCAATTTCAATGTGTTTTCCATCGTTCATTGAGCACACAATTTATACCTGTGACCTTGCGTATTTGATATAAATTAATGTCTATATAGCATGTTTACCGTGTATTTATGAGAGTTTATAATGTGTGAAGTTGAGGTTTGTACTAAAAATGTATAAGTTTATGTTTAGTCTTATGGAAGTTGAATAATACTCTCTCCATTTCACTTTAAGTGATATTTAGGATTTTTTTCATGTTACTTTAAGAGAGATTATCCAATTTTTTTAATTTTGTTTTCAAGAAAACTCTTATTTATGTTGAAATTTTATCTTAATTACTCATCTTAATCCTATCAAATATTCTTAGAAAATTGTAGTTTCAACTTTCTAGATTTTATTTTCTCCAAAAATTTAATGCCAACTGTATTGGAAAAAAAATTAATAATTCTATTTTCTCTTGAAAACAGAATTTGTATTGAGAAAACATTAATTAAAAATTCTTGAAATCAGAATCTGTATTGGAAAAAGAATTAGTAATTAAATCATAGAGATTTATTGATAAGGGTGTAGAGGGAAACAAATGTTTATCTCACCCTTCCTTAATCTGTGTGCAAAACTCTGGAATATCACTTAAAGTGAAACGGAGGGAGTAAGTAGTTACTGAGATTTGTGAATGTAAATTAATAAGAATATAATTTTGTGGATTTGGGAAAATATGTATATTAGAAAAAAAAAGTATTTAGAAAATGGCATCAAGATAGCGGAGATTGCTGAACTACTACTATAATTTTGATGCAAAATGCTATACATAGATGAGTTTTTACCCCAAACATATATTACTAGTATAATGTACGTGCGATGCACGTCTAAAAAAAATAAAGTCATCAAATTAAATGAATATATATTGTTAAGTAAAAAATAGTTTATATTTGAATGTTTTGATTTGGGTTACACGTGCGGTGCACATTTATATTTGTTGGATATAGTTTGGACGTGTATTATACGTGTTTATATAGTTACAAAGGTAGGGTTTGTTTGTTACAAACCCCAACTCTCCCATTAAAATAGTAGAGATAAACCTTGTCTTTTAGTGAGAAGTGGGCCCCAATACATTTATAATATATGTTTGAACCTTATCTTTTAGTGAAAAGTGGACCCAATATATTTATAATATATGTTTGGAATAGAAACTAATGTATGTGTAGTCATCCTCAATTTTGATAGTAATCTAGTTAGTAACTCTGAGATGAGTTTGATAAATGCCACTATGTCAATACTGTGGTTGAGTAGTTAGTTAATTCGGCTTGGGCTTTACACCATTATTACGACTGTAGTTCACTAGATTCAAGTGATCTTGTAAATAACCCATTTATGACATATTGCCATGTTATTCATAACTTCTATAGAAAATCAATGTCATTTTTTTCTACTTTGAGGACCCACGAGTAGGGATGGCATTCAGGCCACTCGAAGACATCGCGCGCTGGGCCGGGCCAGTTCGGTTTTTTAGGGGAATTTTTTTTTTTTAATATATTAAAGATCAAGTATTAAATTGTAATTTCATAACAATTGCAAAGAACCAAGTATTAAATTGATTTAATAAATTTGAAATTCTTAAATAAAATGAAGTACATGAATAAAATTTTATACAAATTAGATCAAATTACAAAATAAGGGAATTACTTGAATTTAGAGATCGAGATGGCCTCTATTTAGATTGAAGAGAAGGTATTGGACTATTGTTGTGCACTTCTACTTAACCTAAATATAGAATCTCACCCCCCTAAAATTTTCAATTAATTACAATATATTGTACATCATTTTAATATAAATCGACTAAATCTAATTGTTCATTCATCGCTAGTTGTTGATCCAGCTTGTGCTTCAAGTAAGTTTTGAGTCCTCTCTTCCGCTTTCATCCATTCTTCGGCGCATACTAGCATCTCCAAATTTTTGGCTGTCAATCGAATTCTGTTTGGGCTCATTATCCTGCCACCAAGAAAAAAAACACTTTCTGATGCAACGGTTGACACCGGTGTTGTTAGCAAATCTCTAGCCATACGAGAAAGAATATTAAAAACAGCTTCATTGCTCTTCCAAAACTATAACACATCTACTACATCTTCAATCGAACTTTATGCATTATACCAATTCAACTCATTTGGTGAATTGGTTCTTGGTTTTTTTTAATTTAATCAGATTTAAGACACTACTAGTTGCATGACTCTTTCCTTTTGCTAATATGTGGGAAGAAGAAGAAGTAGAATCAACATTTTTTGTTTGTGTTTGTGTTTGTGTTTGTATAGTGTTAGATGAATAAAGTCTATCATAAGTATCATATAACCTAGTCAAAATATGCTCAAATTGACAAGTAAAAACAACATGATCAAAATATTGTATTGCATCGTGTGGGGCATAAGTGTAAAATATTTCAATTAAATTTTATGTGCCAACTATTTAATCATAGGATTCATTACACTAGCTACACAATATAACATAGGATGTGGATGAAAATATTTTAAAATTTTAATATATGCCGCATTAACTATATCTCCAATAAAAGGGTCATTTGGCAAATCTTTAATTGTTGTCATCATAGTGACAATTTCAAGTAAAATACCACTAAATGTAGATGTATATATTTTTTAAAATTGCAAAGTGGCATTGTTAAAAGGTTCTAAAAATTTATACAAACTATCGGCAAAAAATCAAAATTCATCATCTAACATACAATTTTGCATACTCATTACGATACAAAAATCTCTAAGATTAAAACGATAATGAAGAACAACACCTAATAAATCAAATATAGAATTCCAACGATGTCTAACATCTTTAGGAAAATATTTATATACAATTCCCCTAAGTTTACACCAATCATGAAAATTTTGATATATTGGACCACTCAATGTAATATAATGAACACAATCTCTCATTACATCAAGTTTATCATTTCCATATTTTAGTGTATTTTACACACAAAGATTTAAAATATGACAAGCACACCTAACATGAAAAATTTCGGATTCTATAGGATCAAAAGTAATTTTCAAACTATCAAATGTCTTAGTATTATTAGAGGCGTTATCAAAACCAATAACAAACACTTTATCATAAATACTAAAATTATTACATGAATCCATAATGTGTGTGCCTATAATTTCACTCTTATGTGGGTACCTAAAACATATCCAAATGAAATTATCCTCTTTTGAAGTACCCAATCCGAATCTATCCAATGACATGTTACACACATCATTGGAACGCCGTTTACTCCTACCCACCCATCCGATGTCAAAGAAACTCTAGTGTTTAGTGATATTAGTGTTGCTATCAAAAAATTCTTAGTCTCATTGTAAACTAATTTACAATCACCCTTAACTACATTCCTAGCAATCTTTTTATAATGGGGGTTTAAGGAGGTTTGTGCAAAATTCTCTACATACCTACTTTCACCAAATGAACATTGTAATTCAGCCCTAATTATTAACTTAGCCATTTTCCTACGAACGAGATCGTGATCGTAGCTATGACTATCTACTTGACCGGTTTTATGATGTGTTTTTTGTTGTGTGAGATAGTCTTTCGAAAATTGTGGTTGACATTTTTTTAAGTGACGTTGAAGTGTACTTGTGCCCGATCCTAATTTAAACTTATATGGTATTTGATACTTCTTACATATTTTTAGTCCTACACTCTTATCATTTTGTGAAGGGACAAAATTAAAAAAATTGTGTACTTCGGAAGTAGTCCCTCTTGTTTTACGGGATAGAGAAGGAACTTGTTCCAATGGTTGTGGTTCTATATGATCTTCTATTTCTATAGGATTTGAGTGTGTTTCATTCAAATCGGGAAAACTATCATAATTCATGAATGTTTCTTCACTATCTATATATGGATTTGGAATGGAAAGAATGTGACGACTAGTGGACTCTTGACTACTATGTCTACCACCGCGTGATCGATTAGAGGTCATTTAAATATTAAAAACTAGTGTATGTATAGTTAGAGAGAAAGCAAGTGTATGTATGTTTTAAAAATTAAAAAGAACAACAATCTATCTTAACTAAAAAATAACAATAATAACAAGAACTAGTGAACGAGTTGTGTATGTATGTTTTACCACTTTACCAAATTTATAAATAAAATATAAAAAAATGAGAGGAAGAAGTTCAAGAAAATCCAAACTAATTAAGAGATATAGATGAGAATAATCAACTATGTTAAATCTACAAATTAAACATATACTAAAATACCGTATGAGTGTTTGAAGTTTGAAGAAAGAATGTTGAGAGAGTTGAGACTTGAGAGCTTGTAGTAGACTAGTAGTATTGATTGTTGTTGTTGATCACTTGATTGTTGTTGATTGTAGACTTCCTGATTGTTGTTGTTGATCACTTGATTGTTGTTGTAGACTACTAGTATTGAGAGATAGTAGAGAGAATGAGAGATTTGAGTGAATTTATGAAGAGAAATGAAAGAAATGATGTGGTATATATAGAATATGTAGATTTTTTGATTTCCTAAAGTACCCCCCAAAACCAGTATACATCCGTTGGGGGGCAATTTGGTAATTTAATTTTTTTTTAATTTCTAAAAAAAATACTATAGCAACGGTCAGCCCGGACCCGGTCCGAGCCCGGGCGGGCTGGTTCAGCCGGTCTCAGTCCTCAACCGAGCCGGGCCGGGTCGGGCTTTTCCCCCAAAATGCTGAACCGGACCAGCCCCAAGGTATGGGGGCCGGTCCAGGGGTGAGGCTGGGAAAGAAGGGGACCGGGCCGGGCCTGGCTGGGCCGGTCCCGGGCTGGCCCGGACCTGTTGCCACCCCTACCCACGAGCATAAAGGTCTGAGAACTGCTTTTCATCCTAAGAGGTTATTATTTCATCCTTTTGTCTCTGATCTATATCAGCGTATGAGTTCTATTTCATTTTACTACATTCTTTTTGTGAAATTGCCTGTACGAGCCTGGCATACATATGAACAATCTTGGGTCACTATTTAACAGCGGAGTCTTAAGCTGACAAATTTAACAGCAGAATCGTAGTTAGATTTGATTGAATTCTATTGTCAAGTGAGTGGGAAGATCTCTTTCCATTGGCAATGGTTAGGTCCATAACTAGATACACCTCTCATCATACTCCGCTAACCGTGGAGTGTGGTAACGATAGAAAAATCAAGCGGAGGCAGTTCAGATTTGAGAAGCCGTGGACTCTAAGCGACAACCTTAGAAGGATCATCGAAGACTCATGGTCAGCACCGATCAACACAGCTAACGCAGTCTCCAAATGGAACAGTAAGATAAGGTGACTGTGCAAGCACCGAAAATTTGGTCTAACCAAGAGTTTGGAGAACTAAGAAGGAAGAAAGAGAGCTTGGGGAAGCGAACACAAGAACTAAAAACAATTGAGGAGGATAGGAATCTGGAAGGCATTGAATATGAGGAGTTGGTTTTCTGTAGAAGAGAGCTTTATCGATTAGGTGAGATGGAGGAGTGCTGTTGGAGGCAGAGGTCAAGGGTCCAATGGCTTAAGGAGGGGAATTCCAACATGGAATTCTTTTATAAGGTGGAAAGTGGTAGAAAATGTCACAATCACATTGAGGGATTGTTGTAGGTGAAAATTGGATTGAGGATGCGTACATATTAGAAATAAGGTAGATACGAGCTTTAGAGAGTTTTTAGGAAAGAAAACAGCTCACAGATGCGGCCTAAATCATGATATTTGGAACTAATCGAGAATTGAGGGGAGTGAGGGTTTGGAGAAGATCTTCTCGGAGGAAGAGGTTCTAAAAGCAATAAATAACCTGGGCAAGACAAAGCGCCTGGACTAGACAATTTTCCGATAGAAATGACTTATTAAGTTAAGAGTAGCCTATTTTTTTATGAACTTTATTGGACTATCATAAAGGAAGACCTCATAGACATCTTCCATGAGCTATACCGGGGGTGACGTAGGTGGATAGGTTAAATTATGCGAATGTTATCCTAATACCAAAGAAAGAAGAAGTGCTAAGGGTCTTGGATCTCAGACCCTCTGGTCTTTTGAACAGAAGTTTCAAAATCATCACTAAAGTCCTGGCCAGTAGACTATCCCCTCATCTGAAGGATATCATTCATGACACGCATAATGGGTTTCTCCAAGGTAGAGATATCATGGATAGCATCACATTTGGCCATGAAATGACTTTTAGAGAAAACCAGGACAAAGTGTATGGTTTTTTGCTAAAGTTAGATTTTGAAAAAGCTTATGATACTGTCCAATGTGAGTGTGTTGAGGAGGTTATGAAACTCAGATGATTTGGGGATAAATGGAGAATGTAGATGATAAAGTGTATCAAAGATAGGAAATCCTTCGTCTAGATGAATGGAGAGTATGGAAGAAAAATTAGGTGTGGTAGAGGGCTCAGACAGAGAGATCTGTTATCGCCGCTTATTTTTATCTTAATCACCTGTGGACTTGCAGAAATGACGAGGAGAGCTAGAGAGGCAGAATTAATCAAAGAAGTTACGGTGAAAGGTATTTATACACCTATGTCTATTCTACAATATGCAGATGACATCCGGTTGATTGGAGTGGCCCAATTGGATGAGATGACTGCGATTAGAATGTTATTGAGATGCTTTGAGTACTGGTCTGGCCTGCCAGTTAATTTACACAAGAGTTGTGTGGTGGCACTTAGCAGTGAGATATTGATCCGGGTATAAATGATCTCAAGGTTTATGGAATGTGAGAAGGGAGACTACCCCATTAAATATCTCGGTACTCCAATAAAGCCATGAAGATTTTGTAAAGAAGTTTGGATTCCTTTGGTGGAAAAAGTGGAGAAGAAGCTGGCTAGATGGAAATGGAAGTTTCTATATCTAGGGGGCAGAATTACCCTAATCAACTCGGTTCTGAGCAGTCTGTCTACATACTTAATGTCTATGTATGAACTACCCTTATGGGTAATCCAAAGAATAGACAAATGCAAGAGACAATTCCTGTGGAAAAGGAGCACTACATGATAGCAAAGGGATTCATTTAGTGAGATGGGGGAAAATGTGTAAGAAGAAAGAATTCGGGGGCCTTGAAATAGTTAACCTCCGAGATATGATCAAAGCGCTACTCTCCAAATGGTGGTGGAAAATGCAAAACCAACGAAAGTTGTGGTGGTGTAAACCTTTCGCGTGTTATCGTAAATGGAAAAAGTTTAGATATGGGGGACAAAGTACTCATGGGAAGAAATCATATATTTGGAAAGGAATCTCTAATGTGGGGGAGCTGTTTCATGTTAATACCATATGCAGATTAGGGAACAAGAAAGACTAGTTTCTGGAAAGACAAATGGTGCGGGAAAAATTCATTACAAGCACTCTTCCCTCAACTGGCTAAAGAGACGATAAAAAAGGATGCTCTAGTTGCGGACGTGTGGATGCATAAAAAGTCGAGAATTGAGTTTCAAGGACGTCTATCTGACGAGAACCAAAGCCATCTACATAGACTTACTAATATGGTTGCTGATATGGGGAGACAACGGAGTGGAGAGGAAGACGAAAGGGAGTGGAGGCTGGAGCCTACCAACACATTCTCAGTAAGATCGGTGTACCAACAACTAATTAAGGAGCTTAAATGCAAACATAATTTGGAATTCCAAGGTCCCAACAAAGGTGAAAGCCTTCCTGTGGTTGGTGATGAACAATTGATGTAAACTAACCCTAGACAGAGATTTTTCCAGAATTTTAAAAAATTAAGTTTACCAACACGTAATACAGATTAATTCATAAATTAAAATTATTAATTGGTTTAATGAATTTCCAAGATATGAAATAGTTTAACAAGCTCAATTAAAGATTCAATTCTAACAATCAATAAGTATACCTAAACGTTCTTAGCAAGTAAAATATATAATAAAGATTTGTACCCTAATTAGCAAGTAGAAGCACACACTCTCAATATTTGTAGACAACAGATAAATCAAATAATATATAGAGACGATAAATAGTATCACAAATAAATAGAGTATGGAAAGAAGTTACCAAGATTCGTGGACATTGGGTAGCAATAGAGAGGAGGTTGTCGACAGTGGTGCTGCTCATGGTGGGAATTGAAGGCAGCAAGGGATTCGTCGGTAAAGTTTGGGATGGACGGGGCGTGGTCAGTGGCCAGAAAGAAGGCAGCAAGGGTTGCCTCAGTGTGTTGCGAGTGGAGGAGGTGCCAAGGGGTGCGATGTTGGCATTGATGAGGATCGGGATGACAGAGATGAAGAACAAGGGCGACGACGGGGGGGAGGGGGGGTTTGGTTGACGATGGGGTTGGGTTTAGGGTTGACGACGACAATGGGGAAGGGAGTGTTGGTGTATGTCCTAAAGGCCAGTTGTGTATTGACATTACTAGTTTACATTGCATTATGACATTTATTTCATATATGATGCATTTCATTTATTGTGTTGTTTATTGTGATTAAATGAACATAATAAAGTCCTTAGAATAGTAGGTTCAATACCATGGAATATCAAGTGCATGACTTGATTGTGGGATTCTATTGGTTGTAATCAGAACACTATTCTTAAATGTCTTTAGTCAAGTATTATTGTAAATTAGGACAACAATAATGCATAGAGACTAGTATATGCGTAGACCGATGACCATATCTCACGGGTCATGGATATGAGATATCAAGTCTTCACATGGGTACATGTTAGAGTAATAACGTACTGGACTGACCCACCATGAGAACGCTGCATGGATCGTTATGTGAGTGTCATAAGCGGTTCTGACAGTGACCATGGTGTATGTAGTCCTTTGACTTAAAGTCACTACGGTTCCCTACATGAGAAGTTATATATTTTAATGTCATCAAACGTTGCTTGTAATAAGATAATTATAAAGTCGACTATTGGATATACTATAAATCATGCAAAGGGATGGGAGTGACTTAGATAGGATTTGTCCCTTTTACATAACAAGCGCGATATCTACGGGCCCCTTAATTGAGTGAGACTGTAAAATGCATGGCCGTGCTCAAATGATTCAATATGAGATATTGAGCTCATTTGTTTTAGTAAGTCTACTCGGACATTAAGAAACCAAGGATTGAACTATACAAGGATGACACACTCTATGCCTTGTGGTCAATTAAGATATCTGGACAAAGGGACTAGACTACATGGTAACATTGGTTACGGATAGGCTTTGTCTAATCACTGACATTCCTGTTACTTGAGTAGCGGTGATGTATTGCTAGATACCGCTCACTGTTTGTAATACTAGAATATGATTTTAGTATTACTGTCAACGTAACGAGAATCTACAGGGTCACACACTTAGAATGGATCGAAATTGGGATTTAAATTCATAAGATGAATTTAATTAGGAATCTAAGTAAGACTCAGACTCCTGATATTGGTTAGACATTTAATTAGATTAAATGGGCTGGCTAAAGTTCAGAGGCCCACACACGAATCTGATCCAGGTCGGATTGTGAGCCCAACGACCTCATTACTCTCTTAGGGTTAATTTTCTACTGCTATATATATGATACATGTCTGTGTATAAGAGACATGAGAAAACCCTAACCGTCACAGAAAATGTGAAAGAGAGATCGTGAGGAACAATCCCATCTCGCAGCTAGCACCGCGGCATGAGGAAAACTTGGTTTTGATCCGTTCGTGTGGATACTTTAGAGGCACCGCAACATTGCAGTGCTGTGATCGACATATCTTAGAGACAGCAGATCCATCCATCAGATATAATTCATAAACATTGATATGGCTAAAAATGGGGTTAAATCAGAACTGTCCAAATCGGGCACGGATCTTGAAGCCCAGGGGTAAAACGGTAATTTCACCTACCAATGGGTCTGAAGCGGGTACTGGTTCTCCTCCTCGAAGACCCACTAACCCGCGAACGGATCCACTTCAACTGGGTGCGGATTTCAACCCGCAGCAAACTCGGTCCAAAAAGGATAGAATTAGGGTTTCTGATTAATCCTAATCAACGGCCCTGATTCATATCTATCCTTTCACTGGGGATTAGGGATTACATTCCTAATCTGACCCCAGTGGCACCTATAAATACCCCCCATCCATCTCCATTAAGAGGTAATCAATCTTTTGCCAATTTTATGCTCTTTCATAATCACTTCTGATTACTGACTTGAGCGTCGGAGGGTGCGTCGCTGGGATCAACCCCGGTGTCTCGCACTTTTTGCAGGTGAACGGCGGGAGTCAACGGTCAGTCTCCGGCGGAACAGGTAACAGGTTCGCTATTCAAAGTTTTCCAAGAATCCACAAATACTATCTGTTTTCCCCCACACCAGATTCAGCGGCAACAGATTGGCGCCGTTAGTATTGCCTGACTCTGGCATGGCCAGACAGTACACAAGGGTACCGGCCCAACTCAGGGGCTCGCCTCTCGGTCTCTACGATCTCCTCGACTACAGGAGATTGGGCCACTGCCATCTTCTTCTTCTTCTTCACCTCGGCCACAGAAGGCTCGGCCACCTCCTTCCCCTTTCTTCAGATCTCCATTCGCCTCCTCTCCTTGGCGCCACTATCGCCCGAGGACGAGGCCTCACTCCCCGAGTCTACTCTTGACATCTCTAAAAAAAGCTAAGGCAAAGAAATTGATCTTGATGTGACGTGGCCTTGAAGTGACGTTCACGGTCGGAATTAGTTCGCCGGAAATCGCTTGGCCCACGCCACAGCTAACGCAACCGCCTTGGAGCTAAAATCGCCGCTAACAGAGCATACAGAGAGTAAAAGTGAAAACTTGGAGTGAAAAGTGAGAAATGAGCTATGGGGTGGGGGAGTGAGAATTTATAACCTCAAAGCGACGTTTGGGCTTCCTTGGGCATTTAAAAGCCCACTAAGAGAAGGCAAAACGCCAAAACAGAGAGTTGCGACGTTCCAAAACAAAAACTCTTCAAATCGCTTAAGTCCATGACTCGGCCACCGGTGTGCCTACCTGAGCTACCGAACAGCTTGGCTAAGCAACCGAACTACTGGGTCGGAGGGTGGCGACGGTTCAAAACCAGAACTCTTCAAAACACCCAACTCCATGCCTTGGCAAACAACAACTGTTCTGACCAAACCGAGGTGCCGAGGTACCAACCTCCACATATGGAGAAAAATTCTGCCGAGGCCGAATCACCGTCGGATCGTTCCAAAACTCGTGTCAAAACTTGATGGACGGTTCAGATAGCGCCACACCCACAAAATGACAAAATAAAGTTTTCTCGTGATCTGAACCCCATCCTCGTGATTCACGCCGTGATCGACGCTCCAAACCTAGCCACGCGTACCTTCCGAGCTGCCGGCCACCGGTGTGCCTAGCCGAGCTACCGAACAGCTTGGCTAAGCAACCGAGCTACTGGGTCGGAGGGTGGCGACGGTTCAAAGCCAGAACTTTTCAAAGCACCTAACTCCATTCCTCGGCAAACAACACCTCGACGTGACACCGAACAACCGTTCTAACCGAACCGAGGTGCTGAGGTACCGACCTCCACATATGGAGAAAATTTCTGCCGAGGCCGAATCACCGTCGGATCGTTCCAAAATTCGTGTCAAAACTTGATGGACGGTTCAGATAGCGCCACGCTCACAAAACGACAAAATAACATTTTCTCGTGATCTGAACCCCGTCCTCGTGATTCACGTCGTGATGGACCCTCAGGATCGCGCCACGTAGCTCGGCAGATCATGAGGCTCCGGGCCGAGCTGCAGAAGGAGCTGAACCGAGGTGCCGAGGAACCGACCCCCACATATGGAGAAAAATTCCGCCGACCCTCCTCAGCCGTTGGATCTTGACAAAAAACGTGCTCGACGTGATGGACGGCTCAGATCTTGCCACGTTCACTAAACGACAAGATAGCGTTTTTTGGGGATCTGCGCTGAGATGGACGCTCAGGATCTTGCCACATAGTTCGGCAGATTCCGAGCTAAATTTGAGCTACCGAACAGCTGGGCTGGACCGCCGAGCCCCTAATACAGTAGACAAGGAATTGAGCCACTGGAGCGCTTAGCCGAGCTAACGAACAGCTTGGTCGAGCCTTCGAGCTACTAGGTCGAACTGAACGTCCTGTCGGAGCACTTATTCGGCCTACAACGCCGAGTTGCCGAGCCGAGTGGACGAGGGACCGGCCTCCACATATGGAGAAACTATCTGCCGATCCTCCTCAGCCGTTGGATCTTGTCAAAAAACGTGTTCGACGCGATGGACGGCTCAGATCTTGCCACGTTCACTAAACGACAAGATAGTATTTTTTGGGATCCGCGCTGAGATGGACGCTCAGGATCTTGCCACGTAGTTCGGCAGATTCCGAGGTACCGAGTCGAGCTGCCGAGGAGACGAGTCGAGCGACCGAGGCACCGACCCTCTCATACGGAGAAACTATCTGCTGAGCAACATGGATCGTCCGATCGCCCAGAAAATCGCGCTCGACGCTGATGGAGGGCTCAGATCGCGCCACGCCATAAATCGGTATTAAAAATTAGTTTTTATTTATTTTAATCGTTTTATTTATTTAAAAATTGCGAAAAAATTACTAAAAATTCGAGAAAATTAACTTAAAATTCTAGGAAATAATTATAAATTCGGGTGTATATTTTTTGAGCCCCTGAACGAACAATTGTTGCTTAGAACATGTTGTTAAAACCCCTGAACGACCGGTTAACGCTTCGCAAAATTAAATAAATAATACGGAAAAATAGATAAAAATCACCGAACATCCAGAAAAGCTCAAGAACAACTTAGAGTGCAACCAACTTGAAAAATCACCATACTGCCCCTTGCAAAGATTCGAAACCCTACATTTGGACTCCGATACAACTCCACTAGCCATTAAAACAGTAAAACTACTCCTCAAAGGCTGATCAAGCTCAGTCTTCGGGAGTGGAGGGCTCGTGATATGGCTAAAAATGAGGTTAAATCAGAACCGTCCAAATTGGGCACGGATCTTGAAGCCCAGGGGTAAAACGGTAATTTCACCTACCAATGGGTCGGAAGCAGGTACTGGTTCTCCTTCTCGAAGACCCACTAACCCGCGAACGGATCCACCTCATCTGGGTGCGGGTTTCAACCCGCAGCAAACCCGATCCAGAAAGGATAAAATTAGGATTTCTGATTAATCCTAATCAACGGCCTGATTCATATCTATCCTTTCACTGGGAATTAGGGATTACATTCCTAATCTGACCCTAGCGGCACCTATAAATACCCCCATCCATCTTTATTAAGAGGTAATCAATCTTTTGCCAGTTTTACGCTCTTTCATAATCACTTCTGATTACTGACTTGAGCGTCGGAGGGTGCGTCGCCGGGATCAACCCCGGTGTCTCGCACTTTTTGCAGGTGAACAGCGGGAGTCAACGGTTAGTCTCCGGTGGAACAGGTAACAGGTTCGCTGTTCAAAGTTTTCCAAGAATCCACAAATACTATCTGTTTGCCCCCACACCAGATTCAGCGGCAACAAACATGATTTATAGTTTTCGCATGGATCCATGGCTATGTTTCAATAATTTTGTAATTTTTTCGCTGTGTATTCAATCTGTGTTTGCCATTGAAACCTAACAGGGAGAGTGATGATGACGGTGAAGGGGGGATCGGGACGGCAGCAACATCGGGGTGAGGGGGATGTCAACGGAAGAGGGAGAGGTGGCAACTGAGGAGAGGGGTCCGATGGGGCTTGGGGGTTGGGTTTCGGGAGTCAACTACAAAGGGGAAGAAGAAGAAGAATAAGGAAAGAGAGGGAGAGTGGTGTGGTGGCTATGGGGGATGAGAGGATTAGGGTTAGGAATTTTGTATAATGGATTTGGGGATTAGTGTAGTTTAGAGCTTCTCACAAACCCTAATCTTCTCTCAATTGTTTCACACAAAAAGAGAGATGAAGAGCAAAAACTCAATCACAATAATATTAGTCAATAAGAAGCATTTTTATTTCATTAATCTAGAACCCCCAAGCCTCAAAACAAATCTCAATACAAATCTCCAAAATATTCTAATGCATAAAATAAAGGGTGCAAATCGTAAAATTACTATATATGACTATAATTACCAAAAGCAAATATGAGTACTGAAATAAAAAATACTAGGCTAATAAAACAGTTGTAGCGCCCCGATTTCCTTATACTGGGAAACCGTGACACGAGCCAGAATCTTTTCTTCAATTAGTCACAATACACAGAAAAACAGGAGAATTTAAAACTTTTTATTCAACACCCAATGTATTACAAGTCTGAATATCATGCATTGGCAATACATTACAATAGTGTTACAATAATACCTTTACATACCCAACAACTTTCAACAGCTTACATCAGAGTACAAGAATAAGGAACAACACTTGGTAACTCTTACTTGAGTACCTTTCAACAATAGATAATCAACGTAATTATTACAGCGGAAACTAAACATGACATTGACTCCTTGCTTTCCTTGCCTTGAGTCCTCCTGAATCTCGCCCTTGTACTTCGGCGATCCAGTACCTATGGAAGTGGGGACGTCAGTATTCACTGACGCTTAAAGGCTGATAACAAAGCAGCGAATCTCCCAAACAACATACAAAACATGGCAATGGTGTTGGTGTAGTTTAAGTGTTCGTGAGTGCTATGACTAGACTCTAATGCGATATTTAACTAGAACTAGGATGCTCCTATTCTAATGTCAGCAAGTCTCCGAAGCAACATGCAGCCCATACTACATGCGACCCTTCTCAAGCCGTTTCTCCATATATAGAGATTTGAACCCACGTTATGAATTCTAATTGTACACAACCTATTCCTGACAGATACAACGTGACTGATAAGGTTGCAGACGTGGTCAAGTCCCACTAATGCAGTCCACCAGTGGTGTCCATGTTCGTCACTGCTACCCGGCTAACCGGACCTCACTCAAAACTAGACGAACCCAATGTATCGGGCATCATTCCAAAATCCAAAATCATTGGGTATCGCAAGCACAGGGTAGCGCGAAGCCTACCCTGTGGCACCCCTGGGGTCTCGCAAGCGCAAGACTGCCCAATGCATCCTGTGGCACCCCAAGCCACGGTACTTCAGGAATTAACAGCGCGAGATACGCAACCCGTGCTCCCAACTTGTGAGACGGCACCGTACATATCCCTTTGACAAGAAGGTGCAACCCAATAGCACCACCTATGATCTGCCTCAAGGGACAAGTTAGTCGTAAGGTGCCCCCTACAACCGACTCCTCTCTCCTGGCAAAGGGTTTAAGCAATGATCTGTATAAGTCACTACCCTAATAATGTTCCTAACCCTGAACACTCCTAGGGAGGGCAATATTATAACCACAACATGCTAGGCCTTAATTTAGACTTCGCAAGACAACTCTACTAGGCTGCTCAACCTAGACTTACCAGAACCCTTCAGGATCCGGTTCGTGGCTTATCGATCTAAGACCTCGGCAATGCGAATATATATGCATGCCACTACTCTAAACTTGGATTCCGTCTATACTTCGGTCCTCGATCAATCTACACAGGTTAAGATCCGATGGTACCCGAGGAGTGACTCCTCCACAGTTCCTTAGGGTAAGAAAACACATGTCCTGATGGTCGATAGCCCTAGGGTAGTAATATTACCCTAGATGAGCACAACAACTGTGTACTAGCTAATAAGCTACACACGGTAACTAACCACATACGAGCCAATAAGCTACGTATGATGACAACGTACATACCAGCCAAATAAGCCGCGTATGAGACCAACAACTACGCACGGGCCGGTCGAGCCGCGTACGAGACAACAACCTACATACGAGCTAAATAACTTCGTATGAGACCCACAGCTACATACGGGCCAGTCGAGCCATGTATGAGCACAACCATATGCAAACAACCATACAGGTAATCAACCTAGAAGCAACCAAACGTGCTTACTAGCAAACTTGATCTTCTATTATTAGAAGCAACAGAAGAATCTACTAATAGTCTATGATCGGTATTCTACCAATGAAAAACCGAAGGCGACATAACAACCTTTATCAAACTAACTATTACTAGTGATCTTCCCGATCCTTATTACCCCTACGGATGAGGAATGTCCCCATGATAGGGTCTAATTCTAATTAGAACCTCACGCACTAGAACTCACGGTTTCCTTTCAAAATGAACTAGAACAACATAGAACCTACGTTCGTTCAATATTCCACTAGGATGCTACACTATACTCTTCAAGCATGTGTGGGCTCCCTACTAATATTAACTACAACAAGTAGTCGTCATTACAATTTCAACATGATTCTTTTCCTATTACTTCAACCTATAGCACTTTAAGCATGGCATACAATTGCAAGCATCTACCTACGACAATCTAATTATGGCACATAACATAACCACCAACCACAATACTCCTAAGTACGAGTATGATTTAAGCATGTGCTTATGTCAAGCTTAAGCATGAAAATCACTATGATCTAAACATGAAGTCTACTATAGTCAAGCATAAGTTACAACTTGAGCGTGAATACTTACTACTTAGAGTATATATCTCTACTATCACCTTAAGCATGGATCTTCCTTACTTAACATGATTAATCATCACAACCCAAGCATGGATATTAACCTACAATATTCCTAAGCATGAATTATAACTCCTACAATATTCTAAGCATGAATTATAACTCCTACAATATTCTAAGCATGAATTATAACTCCTACTCATTCTAAGCATGGTAGATTAATTCCTACCTTAATCTAAACATGGCATTTGTTAAACATCAGTATCTTCTAGCTCGATCTTAAACAATATTTAGGCATGAACATACACCATTTAAGCATGAATATCATCTAAGCATGATCATCTACTAACCTGGCATGAACAATGATTAAGCATGTCGTCTACTAACTTAGCATGAACAATCATTAGCATGGTCATCTACTAACTTAACATAAACAATCATTAGCATGGTCATCTACTAACTTAACA
Source organism: Hemerocallis citrina (assembly GCA_017893485.1). Lineage (NCBI taxonomy): Eukaryota > Viridiplantae > Streptophyta > Magnoliopsida > Asparagales > Asphodelaceae > Hemerocallis > Hemerocallis citrina. The sequence continues at coordinate 42,611,353 of CM030359.1, forward strand.
TAAACAATAATTACCATGACATCTACTATCTTAGCTTGAATAATGATTAAGCATGATCATCTACTAGCTTAGCATGAACATACACTTATCTAAGCATGGATATTATCTAAGCATGAATGTCTACTAACTAAGCATGAATATTTAGCATGAACGTCTACTATGAATGACATTTAGTATGAACATATACTTATCTAAGCATGGATGTCATCTAAGCATGAATATTTATTTAATCTAGCATAGTATACAACTTTCCTACAATCATCTAAGTGTAGATAAATTAATCTAGCATGGTATACTACTTTCCTACAATCATCTAAGCATAGATAAATTAATCTAGCATAGTATACACTTTCCTACAATCATCTAAGCATAGATAAATTGATCTAGCATGGTATACACTTTCCTACAATCATCTAAGTATAGATAAATTGATCTAACATGGTATACAACTTTCCTACACCCATCTAAGTGTAGATAAATTAATCTAGCATGGTATACAACTTTCCTGCACCCATCTAAGTGTAGATAAATTAATCTAGCATGGTATACTACTTTCCTACAATCATCTAAGCATAGATAAATTAATCTAGCATGGTATACACTTTCCTACAACCATCTAAGTATAGATAAATTAATCTAGCATGGTATACAACTTTCCTACAACCATCTAAGTGTAGATAAATTAATTTAGCATGGTATACAACTTTCCTACAACCATCTAAGTGTAGATAAATTAATCTAGCATGGTATACAACTTTCCTATACCCATCTAAGTGTAGATAAATTAATCTAGCATGGTATACACTTTCCTACAATCATCTAAGCATAGATAAATTAATCTAGCATGGTATACAACTTTCCTACAACCATCTAAGTATAGATAAATTAATCTAGCATGGTATACTACTTTCCTACAATCATCTAAGCATAGATAAATTAATCTATCATGGTATACTACTTCCCTACAATCATCTAAGCATAGATAAATTAATCTAGCATGGTATACACTTTCCTACAATCATCTAAGCATAGATAAATTAATCTAGCATGGTATACTACTTTCCTACAATCATCTAAGCATAGATAAATTAATCTAGCATGGTATACACTTTCCTACACCCATCTAAGTGTAGATAAATTAATCTAGCATGGTATACAACTTTCCTACACCCATCTAAGTGTAGGTAAATTAATCTAGTATGGTACACTACTTTCCTACAATCATCTAAGCATAGATAAATTAATCTAGCATGGTATACTACTTTCCTACAATCATCTAAGCATAGATAAATTAATCTAGCATGGTATACACTTTCCTACACCCATCTAAGTGTAGATAAATTAATCTAGCATGGTATACAACTTTCCTACAACCATCTAAGTGTAGATAAATTAATCTAGCATGGTACACTACTTTCCTACAATCATCTAAGCATAGATAAATTAATCTAGCATGGTATACACTTTCCTACAATCATCTAAGCATAGATAAATTAATCTAGCATGATATACTACTTTCCTACAATCATCTAAGCATAGATAAATTAATCTAGCATGGTATACTACTTCCCTACAATCATCTAAGCATAGATAAATTAATCTAGCATGGTATACAATTTTCCTACAATTAATCTAGCATGGTATACAACTTTCCTATAATTAATCTAGCATGGTATACAACTTTCCTACAATTAATCTAGCATGGTATACAACTTTCCTATAATTAATCTAAGTGTAGGTACTTACTTTAATATAAGCATAACCATCCATTTAATATTCATATGCATCTACTACAATTTAATTAAACACAACATCTACTACAACATAACATCTACTACTAAAACTCCTACTAAAATCTTTATCTAAACATAAACATCTACTACTAACTACTTTATTTTAACACATAAGCATCTACTACCACTTTCATAAAAACATAAACATTTCTACAATTTTGTATCTACTACAACTATTTTATTTGGAACATACACATCTACTACTACTACTTTATTTTAACCATAAGTATCTACCAAAATTTTACATAACATAAACATCTACAACTACTTCATTTTAACATCCACTACTACTACTTTATTTCAAACATAAAATATTTACTACTTAATTATCTACTAAATCTTTATTAGCATCTATTTCTTATTATTACTAGTGATCATAAAAAGAGATCTTTTTAATCATTCTACAACTAGTGATTTAGATTAATTACTTTTTCATAATTAGAATTAACATCTAAAAATGGGTTCTTTCTTACTTAAGATTATAAAGGAAAATGAACAATAATAAAATAAAGTAAGAACCTCCATTTGGTTCAACCAACATGTGCTTTCTTTCTAGTCCAAAGTTCAGTGTATGTTCTACAACCAAAATGGTTGTATTCAAGGTCCATATGCTTTATGTATAAGTTCATATTCAAGTCCTACAACCCCAAATGGTTGTATGTACAAGTCCATATGCACATGTGTACTTTAGTCCAATTAATAAACACCAACAACAACTACTACTACAAGATTCAATCTTTATGTGTTATTTAGTACTACCATTAATTCTTTTCTTTTTATCCATACCAAGCTACAACACATACAACCAAGCAACATACATCAACATCACAAGACAAACTTCCAAAAGAACAAAAGGAAACAAAACCAAGGAAGGTAAGAAGAAGAAACCAAAACACAATTCAAACAACAAAAGAGAAGGTGGAGAACCCCCCACCTAATTTTTTTTGTTGGAAGGACTTGCTTGCTTATACTTCTCCTTCCCCTAAGCTCCTATGAAAGCTTCTAACAACCTACAAAACAAACTCTCAAGTTAAAGGTGGGTTCTCTCTTTCTTTTCCTTTCCTTTCTTTTGTTTTGTAAAAATGAGACAAGTGGAGAAGGAGGGGTATTTATAGGAGGGGAGAGGAGGGGGAGAGTGTAAAAGTGAACTCATATTTTGCACAAAACCCCCCAAGAAGAAGCAATCCGGCCATGCCTAGGTGAGGGAGGGGTAAGGTGTAGGGTATGGCCTAGAAATGAGGTGGAAGCATGGTAAAAAGATAAGGTTTCTAGAAGGGGTTTTTACTTAATCTCCTCATGCATACAAAAACCCTAGATTAAGCCTCCTAATCAAACCCTAACCATCTAATTAGGTTGTCATGACAAGATTAGTGCCTTATCCAAGAGTACATACTACACATTTTGTATAATGTACTAATTTGGTACAATACAATGCGTGTATATGTGTATGTATGTGTATACCAAAAATCCTTATATAATTCTCATAAAATAGTTTAATTTGAAAATAATAATAAAATAAGTTGTATTATCAATTCGGAGGATTGCGCTACCAATTTGATGTACTTCGGATGTACACCGACCGATATATGCGCGCAAACAATGTTTGTAGACAAACCGGCGAAAATCACCAAAATAATTTGATTTTGAAATTAAAACAAAATAATAATAAAATAATAATTTATACAAGGTAATATCCGTCCGGGATATTACAACAGTCATCCTAGATGATGTCTGCACTTATAGAAATGCCCGAATCGTCTCGAACTGATGTCCTCATCATTCTCTCCGGATGGAAGAGGGCTCAACCCAGTCGAATCAAAATTAGTTCTCCTGTCATAGTGCTCCAAAAGATCTGGATCCAAGTGTTGGAGCTCTTCACGATCAATCCAAGTATCATCCGACTGTGGCTTGTTTTTCCATCTTCCTAATACCTATGAATACCACCATCTCTAGTAGAGATTATCTGATTATCTAAAATATTATCCAATTTTTCTGTCGGTAGGTAAGTAGTATCAGGTAGAGAAAGAAATGTGGAAGTCTCACCAGTAGGCTGCAGGGTAGGCTCATGTATAAGAGGATGTCTAGGGTTAAATCTTGGACCTTCATAGGGTACTAGATCCTCAATATTGAAAGTCTTATTATGCCAAAATCTTCATGACGGTCAACGACATAGATATTATCATTGATTTTATGTAGAATTTTACATTGGCCTGCAGCACATGCATTCAGTTTCTTAACAGATCCAGCTGAAAACCGTTCCGGACGAATCCGAACCATCACTTCATCACCAACATTAAAACTTTTAATTTCCGTCTAATATCTGCTCTTAACTTGTAGTTAAAATTATTCTCATTAATTTTCTTAGAAATTTTTCTATGCAAGTCATGAATACAGGACGTAAATATAGATGCAGACTCTGAGACTCTATGATGTTTTAACATAGGGACAAGATCCATGGGTTGCCTCAGGCGATAACCATGCACAACTTCGTGTGGACTTATGCCAGTGGTTATATTTTTAAATTTATTGTAGACAAATTCAGAAACAATTAATTTTAAGTCCCAAGTTCCTAAGTTTTCTCCCACAAGGGTACGTAATAGATTGCCAAGACTCCGATTGACAATCTCAGTCTGTGGGTGGAAGGTTGAAGAAAACTTCAATTTCATGTCCATCTTATGTCATAAGGTCTTCCAAAAGTAACTCATGATTTTCACATCCCTATTAAACACAATGGTTTTGGCAACCCATGTAACTTCACAATTGTAACCCCCATTCCCGTAAATACGTATTTTCTGAATATTTCTATATTTCGATATTATAAATTCATTATTTTTTAAAATCATTTTGGATTTCATATTAAAGTGTTTTTCTAATCGAAAATTTATTCATTTCGAATAACGATGTGTTTTGATCTTATTTTCTAGATCTTATTGATCAACTATTTGTATTTGAGTCCAAATTAAATATGTTTATTTATTTATTGGGTCATTTAATCAATTGTTAAACCCGAATAATTATTTTATTGTATGATTTTATTATTTTTATAATTATAATTATTAATCGTTATTCCTTGATTATTTAATTAAAGTACATTTAACGAATTATTTTGTTTTCGTACTTGATCTGATTTTCATGGTGAATTCTAATTTAATTTCAAGTCAACTTATATTGTTTTCATTTGTATTATTTATCTATTTATTTGGATTTCAATTTTTGTTCATCAAGTTGTTTGTTCTTTGATTGAGCTTTTATTGTCGATCCTATTGTACTCTTATTTATTGTTGGTGATTTTATTTGAACCTATTGATTTTGATCTATCTCTTGATTGAACCCTAAAATCCAATTTGAGTTGTTCTTGACCCAAAATCGCTTTTATTGAACCCTAAACCTCTAACCCAGTACCCTAATTGTACCCTATAAATACAACTCTAATGCAACCCTAATTATTGCACAATTCTGAAACCCTAGCCGTCTAATCTCTCTCCTCTCTCCCCCTGTTTTTCTCTCCCCGTCAGCCTATTCCCACGCAAACCCATATCCCCTACTGTTCATCTTCTCTGACCGCTCACCCTGACCTCCGGCGACCCCCAATCGTCGCCGTCCTCCCGTTGTCAACCTCCCGCGCCTTCTCCTAGCACCACCTCACCGAAACCTCTGGCTGTATCCTCCTTCCCATTGATCTCAGCCAAAAACCCAAATCCCCTGAACCCCTCTTCTCCGATCATCTTCTCTGGCGACCCCCGTCGCCATTTCCCCCTCCTGAGCGCCGCCTACCTCCTCCTCGACACCCAGCCACCAGAACCCCACCTTCGGCCTCCCTTCTTCTCTCTCCTCGACATTAGTCGATGCTCAAACCCAAAACCTCCGATCTCTTTCCCTGTTCGATCGCCGACCACATCACCAACGTCCACCAGTGCGCCGCTCGACCGTCGACGTCGCGCCTCCAGCCACCACCGCCCCTCGGCCATCGCTGCTGCCATCAGTGCTTTCTCTCTCTGCTGTTGCTATTGTCTCTTTGTGTGCTGAGTTGCTTTGTCTCTTTGGGTGTTGTGTTGATTTGGCTCTTTATTGCACATATATCGCATGTGCTTTTTTGTGGAGTTGTTGGTTCGTGGGTTCGTTGCTTCGGGATTCTCATCCCGTTATTCTTGGTATTTGTTCTCACTGTTTATAAGGTAAGTAACTTGTATTAAATTTCTTTGCATGTACAGGTACAAAATACCGCCCATAGTTGCCTCACGACACATATGACATGATACAACCTAGGATTGACCACTTTTGATGAATATGATCACGCTATCTTGTTTGATGTGTTATTCGTGATATACTTGTCGAATACTTGTGAAATACCCTTTACCGTGTTGCTTGGACATCTAGTACACCATATTCCATGTTATCATCGTATTGTTTCCCTATTGTTATTATCGTTCATCTAATGTCTCATATTTGCATATTGCATTGTATTGTTGCATTAATAAAATAATTAACAAGCCGGAATTTAAGGGAATGACTTGAGTAATGAATAATATAGTGACTGTGTCGACCAGTGTTTATCGATTGATTTTGGAGCGCTGACTACGGCACCCCAATCTTTCGTGTAGTGATCCCATGAACTCGTGAACTCGTGAACCCGTGAACTCGTGAATCAGTGAATCAGTGTATCATTATAATAAATTGTGCGACAATATTGTATCGTATCATTGATTACCGTACCGATACATGATCTATAGAATTCGCCACTTAAGTCTAAAACGAAATTGATTGTATGCATCGAATCTGTGGTACGGAACACATGGGACATAGTAGTACATGCATTAGTTAGGTTTAAAATGAATAATAGACTTAAGGATTAACACAACATCAACATTGCATATTGTTCATCATTATTCCTATTGATATCGAATATTACATGATACTTGTTCACTCGACACTTATAACATGTTACTTATACTTGTTTATCTTGCCATACTAGTTGTTATATTTTGTTACCATGCCTATTCCATGCTATTTGTTTATTCTTTCCATGTACTTGTATCCTGCACTACAAGCGGCCCGTAACTTGCATTGACGGATGTTTTGTTTTCTTTTCCTCTTCCTGCAATTTATTAAATTATAGATTTTGGAGAACAGTTGCCTGCTGGAGTCGGAGAACAAACAGTCTAAAGACTACTGCTTCCTAATTGCTTATTACTTTAATAAACTTAATGTATTGAGACTTATTATTATTTGGACTGGATTTATTATTGTATTGGACTTATGTCCCGAATATTGTTATTTGTTTTCAGACGTTAGATTATTATTGTACTTGGATATTATATATTGCTTCTTTCCAAGTATTATTGTTCATGAGATTATTATTATTGTCTGTGCAATTGTTTTGTATTATTTATATTATTGAGTTGATCAGATAAACAGCTTATGGGTGACGTTAGTCATTCGCTGGGCCAATGTTACGTACTCGTATTTCGTATTTTTGGGAAGCGGGGCATTACAACAATATTATCGAAGATTTAAGCTACACGAGATGCATCGAAAGTTTTCGAATATGGGAGGAAGTGGGCCATTTTAGAAAAATGGTCAACGACAACAAGGATGGAATCGTGTTTCTTTTGTGTTTTCGGTAAGCTTAACACAAAATTCATGCTGACATCTTCCCAAGGACGACTGGAAACAGGTAAAGGAGTATACAAGCATGTGTTATGTTTTTGTTGTTTGGCGAGTTAACAAGTATGACACCTGTTAATAAGTCTCACAATGTCTCTCTTTAGTTTAGGCCAGTAAAACCTATGTTCCACTTCATCAATGGTCTTGATATGCCCAAAGTGTCTAGCAAGGCCACCAGTATGGAATACCCAAATAAGATATTCTCATAAATGTAATATCCCAGATTTTAAAATAATGTTTTAAAGATTAATAAATGAATTAAAATGATTTTTGGAGATTTAATGAATATTTTTCTGAAGATTAATCTTTTTACACGTACAAAACACGTGCAAATATTTTCTTGGGAAGTGCAAAACCAAAAATTATTTTGGGAAAACTCATTATTTATTATTAGTTATTATTTGTGAATTTTCTGGATTTTTCTGATAATTATTGGACCTATTTGCAAATATTACAAAAATATGGACTTTTGTTCAAAATTACCACTTGAAGTGAAAACTCCAGATTTTTGGATTTTTGGGATTGGCATGATGCCTAGTCAACTCAGAGGTAAAGTGGTTACTTTTTGTTTTAATAAATTTGGTTTATTTTATAAGTTTGATGAAAAAGGGTCTTTTCGCAAAATCGCCACTTAGAGGGGCAAAAGTGCAAAATTTATTTTCTGGGTTTTTCAAACAGTGCCGGCTAACTATTAGGTTATTTGTTTTTGTTTTTAAAACTCAATTAAGTTTGTTTTATTTAATTTCCAAGTATAAGGATATATATATATATATATGTAAAGTAATATTTAAAGGATGTATTTTGCAAATCTATTTACAAAATCCTAAACTTATTATTTCCGGCCTATTTAAGAGTGGGGTGCAAGCGTCTCTTGCTGTGCTACACAATGATTTTTATTATTTCTATTTTCTTGGAGTTTAAAGAGAGGATTCTTGGTTTTCTTGCGAAGGAGGATTTCTCTTATTCTTTATTTCTTTTCGGTTGATTCTTCATAGAGGTGAGTGATATGTTTTTGTTTCCTTTTGTTCTGTGCATGTCGTATGTGATGATTTATCTATTAGAAAGCATATTAGGGTTTGGATGAAGATATAATGCATTTTTGATGAGTAGATGAAATAAAAATTGAATCTTTTCATAAAACCTATGCTTTGATGATTTAAATTACATATAGATGACTTGAGATTTGTTAAGAATCTAATAGAAATCATGAGTAGGTCATTTTCCTTCATATACTTGCTGTTTTGATTGTTATAAGAAGATTGTATGTTGATTATTGCATAAAAGTAAACAAAAATTTGATTAAAGATGAACCCTACTGTATGTAGGCATATGTGGTTTTGTTATGGATGTTTCGATGGTTAAAACTTGATTATTTGCATGTTGTGAGTGCATATGTTCATGAGTAATTGATGTAAGTGATTAGGTATGTGTATAACAGTTATAGAAGGATTTGTTGGATCAAAAAGATCAGTTTTGAAGTAAAGAGAGGGGTTTTGCCTTCAGGTCTGTAGTGTGTAGGCCGAAGGTTGTTTTGATGCATTATTGTGAAAATCTTGATTTGGATCTGGGTTGTTTGACACTGAGGTTGTTTGGAACAATATACTACATATATACAATGGATTCACAATGATTAACTGATGCACAATTACACAAACACACATACACACACCTTCACGTTCTTAATCCACTGTTTTGAGGGGTTTTATGAGTTTTGATGGAGTTTTGATTGAATTTCGATGGTTTTGATACAAATATGGTTTTGAAATATACCCAACTTCTATTTGGTGAATTCTTATACTAAAATTGTTGCTTAAATCCCAATTTTGAACATGTACATATATAGGTTGTTGTTTTGAAAGATTTTTGTGAAAAGTTCTTATTTCAAGATCTTGATATGTTTTGATGCGTTTTAGTAACTCTTATATGTTATAAAAGTCATAATAGACCATCTTAGGAATTTAGTATTTACAAGTTTGTGTTTTTATGAAGTAAAACGATGTATTGGTTAAACATGCACAGAACCTTAAACTACAGTCTGTAGGTTCGACAGTCGACCGACCAATGTTGACAGTCGATTGTCGATGTCCCGGCTGAAGCATTTTCTTGAGTTTCGGATTTTCTGCAGGACAGTCAACCGACTACCTTATACAGTCGACTGTCACTTCTCTGACTGATGTTTTCCTTGAGTTTTGGATTTTACACGGGACAGTCGACCGACCACCTTATGCAGTCGACTGCCACTACTCTGATAGATGGATTTCTTGAGTTTGGATTTCACGCGGGACAGTCGACCGACCACCCTATGAAGTCACTGCTACTGCTCTGACTGATGTTTTCTTGAGTTTTCTGATGCTTCTTTTGAACGATTGTTCCTTCAATATTATATTGTTTTAAAAGATGTTTTGCTACAAATTAAAAATGTTTTATAGAGATTTATATTGGAGCTTTAAATGTATTCTTTTGGACCTTATTTGAGTTATACGTGTTTCCAAAGGAATTAATGTTTTGTGATATTCTACAACTTAAAAATATGATTTTCAATTATTTAATAGATTTAATATTTATTTGGATTCTGGAAATTTATATAAGATTTGGATTTTTGTTGAATTAAAAATTTTCTTCATATAATCATTTTGATGATGGATTTGTGAGTTTTATTGAAAGTTTTGGTCTTGATGGATAACTTGTGATTTCTCTAGGAGTTGAGTAGGAGTCCTGTGAACCGGCAGATGAGATTTATGGATTTAGACCTGCGGGGTCTTGGGATTGTTTTGTGGAATTAAGTCTGGCAGGATACACTAACTCTAGAGATGAGAATTTTTGTATTTTAATAATAACCAACTTAAGGACGGGCACTAGTGGAGATGTGATGGAACTTAGAAAACGTAAGTATACGCTCTTGGTCTATTAGTCCAACGGATGCATTCCAAAACAGTTTGTTGTCCTGTCTCGAGAGGACATTTGTATGTTCGCGTGTCGAGGGTTTGCAGGTCCATTCATGAAGCATGCAGGGTGCATTCGCGTGTCGAGGGTCGGCGGGCCTATTCACAGGATGTACTCGGTGTATCTGCATGTCGAGGGCCTCGCAAGACTATTCGTGGGGTACACGGTTGGGAGGTGATTCTCCAGTTTTAGAGCTATTCTTACATGATACTTGCACGTTGAGGGCTGTAATGCCTATTCGCGGAGTATTGTGGATCTTGTTTCCATCACCATAGTAGGATTAGTTGCATAACGAGGGATTTAACCCTATAAAGTGGAGATCGTTAAGGGCTTGCACCGGACCTATGTATTGTAGGATGCATAGAATCCGACAGGTATGCATTAGAGAGTCAGCATATAGCATTGATGTTTTCTTGACATGGTTTTATGCATGTTGTTTTCTGTTTTCTACACTTGACACTTAGTCTGGGTTCACTTAATGTTTTCATGTTTTATTTATTGTTGACTCTTATTTCTTTTATTCTTAATACATGTTGTTTATGATTCTATGCCTTATGATTATTTATTGTTGTTTCATATTCCTTTCATTTTTATGGTTGACATATGTTGTTTATGACTTTATCCTTCATGTTTTATTTATGTTGCATTTCTTTTTATGTCACTCACGCCGTTATGGCTGACTCCTGTAGTTCTGGGGGTTTGGGTTATCTCTATCCTCATGTTTTACAGGTTGTTGCTTATAGCTTGGGATTTGGATGCTTAAGATAGAATGATGTTATGGCTTATGTAAAATTGTAAAAGATGTGTTGTAAAGAAAAGATTGTAATTCAAGGTGTTTTGTATTCCGCTATTGTTTGTAAACAAGTGATGTAATAAAAGGTAAAATAAATATTATCTGTGTTTTTTTGGCTATGTTTACTATTGTAATTGAAGTTGATACTGGAAATTGTGTCACGTATTTCTGAGATATTATATTAGAAATTTGGGGCGCTACAATAAAGATGTACTAGGAATGCACAATTTGGAGCGATAGAAGAGATAATCATCTTTCAGAAAATAATTATCTATCACTTGAGTGATACCATCCTTCAAAGAGGTGTAGATCTCGTGAAAATCTAGGCAGGAGGCATACTCAACTTTTAATCTCTCAAAATCAATAATTTCGGTGTGCAGTGTAGATAAGATCATGTGACAACGACTTAGTGCATCCACGGCCTTATTATCAATCCCTTTTGTATGCCTAATGGTATACGAATATTCTTGTAGGAACTCTACCCATCGAGTAGTCTCGGATTCAGCTTTTGTTGAAAGTTAAGGAATCTTAAGGCCTTATGGTCTGAGAAAATGACGAATTCTTGCGGCAGGAGGTAATGTCACCAATAGCGGAGTGACTGAATTACCGCATAGAATTCCTTGTTATAAGTGAAGTATTTTTGTTTTGCTTCATTAAGCTTTTCGCTGAAATAAACAATATGATGACTCTCTTGAATGAGAACTCTACCTATACCAATACTAGAAGCATCGCACGTTACTTCGAATACTTTAGTAAAATCAGGCAATCTCATAACAGGTGTCCGAGTCATTCTTTTCTTGATCTCTTCGAAGGCCTTTGTGGCTGCTTTCGACTAAACAAACTCACTTTTCTTCAAACAGTCGGTTATCGAAGCCATGATTGTGCTAAATCTTTGCACAAACCGACGATAGAAGATGGCAAGACCATAAAAACTCTACATATCATGAATGTTGCGGGGCTCCGACCACTCAGTAATAGCTCGTATTTTTTCTGGGTTAGCAAATTCTCCTCTGGTAGAAACAATAAATCCCAGATAGATAGTCTGATCAGAGAGGAAGGTACATTTGGTAGGATTAGCATAAAGCTATTTCTTCCTTAAAACACCGCAAACCTATTTCAAATGATCAAGATGTTACCCAACGGATCGGCTGTAAATGAGAATATCATCAAAGTACACCACAAGGAACTTGCCCATAAAGGGACGAAGTACCTGCGTCATGATTTTTATAAATGTGCTCGGGGCATTCGTCATTCCAAACAGCATGACCATCCATTCATACAGACCATCCTTCGTCTTGAAGGCGGTTTTTCATTCATCATCAAGACAAACACGTATTTGGTGGTAATCACTCTTAAAGTTAGTCAAAAGATTGTGGCACCAGACATCATATCCAACATGTCATCCAAACGGGGAATGGAAAACGGTATTTTACCGTGATTTTATTTATGGCACGACTGTCCACACACATACGCTAGGTTCCATCTTTCTTTGGTATCAACAGAGCAAGGACTGCGCAAGGACTTAAGCTTTCTCTGATGAAGCCTTTTGCCACTAACTCATCAACTTGCCTTTTCAACTCAGCATGTTCTGTCGGATTCATCCAAGAGTGTGACAGGTTAGGAAGACTCGCTGCCGAAACCAGATCAATAGCGTGTTGGATGTCACGCAGCAGGGGCAACTAGTTGGGGAAGTCAGCAGGAAAAACATCTGTAAATTTCTGAAGGACATGAGTAACTTAAGGATGGATGGGTGACTTAGGCTTTTTAGGGACTTCTCTCGCTATGAGTAGAAGAATTGGCGTCCCTTTGTCAATCTTTTCCGTGATTTTCTGCCCTTTCTCGAGGGAGTTGGTGTTGTTTCAACAAACCAGTTTGTGATTTTACAGGTATGAGTTTTATCTTTAGTCTGTCATGCTGGAACACACATTGGTTGGATCTACCATATATTGTCACATCATGGTCATATAACCAAGATCTCCCTAAAATTACTTGACCCACATCCATTTTGAGCGCATCATACCAAATTTGCTCCTTGTAGACTTCGAAATCTACAGGAACCAAACATCGCTGTATTACTTGGAGGGCTATCACATCAATCTAAGATACTTTTTATGGGCATGGATAGGGTTCAGCTTTAAGTTCGGTCTTGGTTAGGACCGCAGAAGAGGCAGCGTTGAGCAGCTCCCACTGTCAACAATCACCTTGCAATTTTTTCCACCTATTGTCGTAAATGTGTTAAATATAGCAGTGTGCTTCCAATCATCTTCTTCTTTTGGATGGGACAAAGCACATCTGACTATATTCAAGTGTGGTGATTAGATTGACCGAATACAGTGGAGATACTGGTCATCCTCTTCTTCGCCAAAGTCATCGCTTTCATTAGGTTCATAGGAAAACTCATTGTCGAAATCATTAGCAATGACGGTGGTACCTTCTACAATATTGATCCTATTGGGGCTAGGACAGTTGCTAGCAACATGTCCATGTCTGTATCCCTTATATTTGTAGCACTTAGTGAGATGATCAATCTTCGAGTAGTTTCTTTCGGTGTTCTTACCCTTGTTGTCATTTCTAGATTAATAGAAATTTGAAGTGGGCTTGTTTGGGTAAGACTTGTTGAGGTACTGAGAAGTGGAGGGCTTAGGTCGAAAGGGATCAGTGGAGGTCATTCTAGAGGAGTGATCTGTAGAATCGTTGGACTTGTAGTAAGAATTTGCTTTAAGGGAATCCATATCGAGGACAAGGACATAAGCTGCTGCCAATGAGTCCACGTTTCTATAAATTAGCTCGTTCCTAAGATCGGCTCGTAATCCAGCTCTGAACCTAGAGAGAGTTTGTTCTTCCATCTCTTTACCTAAGGCATTGCACCGAATAAGAAAGCTGTCAAACTTATCAACATACTTTTGGGTGGATTTGCTTCCTTGATAGAGTTGGTTCCACGAATCTAGCAATTGAGTATGAAATGATAATGGTACATATCTCTCAGTGAGATTCTCTTTCATAGCTTTCCAAGTGGCTATGGGTGTCAGGCCTCGGCCTCTGCGGGCATGTTCAAGATTGGTCCAATGTTGTTGAGCTTTACCAGTCAATTTCATTGTAGCAAATTAGACCTTCAGGGTTTCGCTTATATCAAACCACACGAAGTAGTGGTCCATAACACAGATCCAATCGAGATAAGTTTGGGATTCCATGTTGCATTCAAAGTGGGGAACGTCGGCCTTAACGTTGTTCTTGTATTGTTCGTCAGGATCACAATCTTGACGTCGATCATCATGATCATTCCCTTGAGGGATCTGACAATGAAGCTCAGGGGAAACATTTTGATTCAATTCTACTTGCTCAAGTCTTTAATTGATATTGACAAGAGTTGCTTGAATGGCAGCGAGGGTAGTGAAAATATCTGAGTTGTCCATTTCAGTGCGAGGAGGGGTTCGCTGAATTCTAGGGTTCATGATTGGGTTGTTTGGGAGGGACAAGAAATGTTCTTCGGAATTCGTGATGGTGCTGCAAAGACGCATTCACCAATGGTGGAGACTAGGGGTCGTGGGGACGTGTGTTTGCTGAAATTTGGGGAAATGTGTCTTAAATGCACTTAAAGTTTTTTTTAAAAAAAATCCGAAATGATCTAAAAGAAAGAAAGAAATTTAAAAAAAAAAGACTCTAAAATGATCCTAAATAATTGCAAAATTATGACTAAATGATGGAAGAACTAGAGTTTTAAAAACCTTCGCTCTGATACCAAAATAATGTAAACTTAATCCTAGACAGAGAATTTTCAAGAATTTTAAAAGATTAAGTTTATTAACACATAATACAAATTAAGTCAGAAATTAAAACTACTATTTGGTTTGATGGATTTTCAAGATATGAAATAGTTTAACAAACTCAATTAAGATTCAATCCTAACAATCAATAATTATACCTAAATGTTCTTAGCAAGTAAAATATGCAATAAAGATTTGTACCCTAATTAGTAAGTAGAAGCACACACTCCCAATATTTGTGGATGATAGATAAATCAAATAATATTCTAGAGACGATAGATAGTTGATGAGGACATCAATTTTGTTTAGTTTATTTTTAGATTTAGCCCTATGTAGTAGTTTTACAATTTGCACCCTTTTTTTATACATTAGAATATTTTTGAGATTTTAGAATATTTTGAGATTTGTATCAAAATTTATTTTGAGCCTATATATAGATCTTGAGATTAATGAGAAGTTATGATATTCTTGATTAAAAAAATTATTTTGTTGAGTTATTGCTCTCCATCCCTCTTTTTGTGTTATACAATTGAGAGAATTATTAGGGTTTGCCATAAATCCTAATAAAATTTTAGGATTTGTGATAAACTCTAAAACTATACCCAAAATCCCCAAATCAATTAAACCCAAACTCTAATCCCCAAATCCAAAACCCTAACCCTCTTCATCTTCCTCATCTCTTCATTCAGATCTGTCGACCTCTTGTCTTTCCGTCGATCCCTCGAACTAACCGCTGCAGGCCACCGCCCCCATCGCGCGACCACCGTAGCCACTCCACGACATCACCATCCTGACCCCTCGCCGCCGTCGACGCCCCACACCACCACCGTCTTCCTCCTCCCTCTCTCACCAACCGTCGACTACTACTCTGACCCCTTTCACCATCCCCATTGTCCTCCTCGCTCGCTCCTCTGCCATCGCCCTCCACCTCGACGCCTACAGCCCTCCCTGCCACCAATACTGATTTCCTCTCCGACAACCACCCACCCCTACTGCTGTTGCCGCCGCCGCCCCTTGCTACCTTGAGCTTCATCAACAACTACCACAGCACCACCAACTCAAAGCTTCACCATCTTGCTGCCATCGACCTTCCGAAGGTCCTGTCTTCATCGACGATATTTTCTTCGAATCCTGATAAACTCTTTCCACTTCTCAAATATTTGTGTTACTACCTTATTATCTCTATTATATTATTTGATTTATCTGTCGTTTACAAATATTGAGAGTGAGCATTTCTACTTGCTAATTAGAGTACAAATCAATATTGCATCCTTTACTTGTTAAGAACGCTTAGGGATATAATTATTGATTGTTAGAACTGAATCATTAATTGGGCGTGTTAAACTTAATTCAGTTCTTGAAAATCCATTGACCTGATTAACTGTTTGAATTTCTAACTTGATCTGCATTACATGTTGGTAAACTTTATCCTTTAAAATTCTTGGAAATTCTCTATTTAGGATTACATTTTACATCAATAGTATCACAAATAAATGGAGAATGAAAAAGAAGTTATCAAAATTTGTAGACAGTGGGTAGCAATGGAGAGGAGGTTGTCGATAGTGGTGCTGCTCACGGTGGGAATTGAAGGCAGTAAGGGAGTCGTCGGTAGTTCGGGATGGATGGGTCATGGTCGGTGGCCGAAAAGAAGGCAGCAAGGGCTACCTCAGTGTGCTACAAGTGGAGGAGGTGGCAAGGGGCACGACGCTGGTGTTGATGAGGATTAGGATGACGGAGATGAAGAACAAGGGCGACGATGGTGGGGGTTTGGTTGACGACGGGGTTAGGTTTAAGGTTGACGATGATGACAGGGAAAGGAGGGTGATGACGACGGTGAAGGAGGGATCGGGACGGCAGCGACAACGGGGTGAGGGGGATGTCTGTTGGATCCTGTAGGCTAAGCAACAAACACTAGAGGGGGGGTGAATAGTGTTTATTAAAAATAAATTGCGGAATAAATAATTTCTCTCGGCACAGTCGACTTAGTGGGGAACCAGTCGACTGATATAGCCAAATAAAAAGAAATTTGAATTCTCGATGCAGTCGACTTATTGATAAGGCAGGCGACTGATGAGACAAAGAGAATAACTAATACGAGACTGATCAGTCGACTGATACGAAGCTGAGTCGACTGGCCAGACAAGTTTTGCAGAACTTAAGTTAACAAAAGTAAATGCAATCACAAGATAATCAATCACAGAGTACACAAGATATATCCTGGTTCGGTCCTCCCGACCTACATCCAGTCCCCAAGCAACCCACTTGAGATTTCCACTATTCTTGAAAAATTACAAGAATACCCTACGGCGTTACGACAACAACCTTGTCTAACCCGTAGTCCTTTCTCTCAACCAGAGAAAGCAGACCCACTCTTCAACCAAGAGTGAAAAGACACCGACTCTACAACCAAGAGTCAAAAACACTCTCCAACCGAGAGCAAGAGTACAAGAGGAATTTTACAATCAACCTATAGCCTTGTTGTTGTATGTGTTGATGCACGTGGCTAAAGAAATAGGTTGACTTCTATACTCAGTCCAAAGCGAATTCAATGCTATACTGGACTGAATGTAGAGAACCAAAGTGTGTGAACTTGAAAGCTTTGTTCTTTACAGAAAATCACTTAATTTGTTTTTCTCAAGAGTGCTCGGGTGTATGTAAGAAATCAAGTTAAATTTTTCTGTTTGAGAAGAAACTCTATATAAAGGGTTTTGATCTTCTGAACGTTGGAAAGCAGTTACATAACTGTCAACCAACGGATCAGACCGTTTGAGTTTGAAAAACTTCGTTTTTGAAAATCAGAAAACGGTCAAAAACTCTCGAACAGTCGACTGGGTTGCCATATGAGTCGACTGATCAGAGTTTGAATAATTTTAAACAGTTTTGTACTTGGCAGTCGACTGGCAAGAGCTTAAGTCGACTGGTACTTAAAAGTTAAAATTCTTCAAACTGTTTTGACTTATTTTTGGAATTTTGAAGAGACACACATGATGAAATTTTGAGTATGTGTGTGTGTGTGTGTGTTGACAAGGCTTTACATCATACTAAGACTCAACAAGAATTAAAATACAATATTTATAAAACATTTGAGCTTGAAGTCTTGAGTCTTGAGTCTTGAGTCTTGAGTTGAAATTTGATCCTTGTCTTCTTCATCTGTATCTGTTTGAGCTTGTCTGTTTGTTCAGCTAGAATTGTCTTAAGTCTCTGCACTGCAATGTCAGCTGTATAATATAGACACATGATGCACTGTGTTGTGATCATCAAAATCAAGAACCAACATTCTCCCCCTTTTTGATGATGACAACACAATAGCTGATAACCATTTATAAACAGACATACAAGCATAGATTTAAAAACTCCCCCTGTTAAAAGCACAATATGCATACATAAAGAATCAATTCTGATATACAGACTGTATCAGTCGACTGGAGAATAGATCAGGCGACTGAGCAGAACCTGCATACATTATATCATAGATGCATTTTTCATAGCTGCAGTAGCATCAGTCGACTATATTCTTGGTTAAGTCGACTGACCAGAGAAATAATACTGAACAGTTGTTTCACAAATAAAACATAGATCACAGAACTCACAGATAATAAAGCAACAGAACATAACACAGAAACTATCTCTCCCCCTTTGGAATCATCAAAAAATATAAAATAACAAGATAATGCATTGAAAAAGAAAGTTTAATACATAGAAAGGAAATCCATTTGAAAGAAAAAGAGCAAATAAAAATTAAAAAACATCTTCAATCATCATCTTCGTCAGAGTCTTCATCTTCATCTTGAGAAGGATTAGGAAATTGATTAGTGAAGAGATGAGTGAGATGGGCTACCTCAGAACCAACTTGGTTTATTTGGGAACCAAGAGAAGAAAGATATCTATCGACTTGGACTGAATGATTAATGAGATAAGACACACAGTCGTACATGGTTCGAGGATCATCATAATTGGCTTGAGGGAGAGGTGGATCATCAGAAGTAGAAGGTTGAGGAGCTCTAGATCTAGAAGTTGAACCTAAAGGAGCTTGGGACAGTGGAGGAGATCGAGGAGGTGATCGAGTAGGGGCATCAAGAAGTTTCATGCGTGCCAAACTAGCACGATCGAAACACTCATATCTAGAGACAACATGTGTCTCAGACTCAAGATCAACTTTATAAGCAATAAAGATTCTAGTTAGAAGACCACCAAAGGGTAAAAAGTGAGTATGATCTTGATTGAGTCTTGAAAAGATGACATGACCCCAATTAACAGCTATTCTACCAAAAATTGCGTATATCGCTTTTTGTAATTCAGTAGAATATTGGTCATAACTCCCCTTTTTAGGAAGGATGTTATAAGCTAATATTCTACCAACAAGCTTTGCAATTGGTTGTAGATTTTTGCTTGTCATTGGTAGTCGAGAATGAGGTAAAAGAATTCTAGATAAAATAGAGGGATTATCTAACACAATGTCATCAAGAGGTGATCCTATATCATCAATACCCAAAATTTCATTAATCCTAGTCGGTGTGAGTTGCATTTTAATATTTTTCACCGATGACCGGATTAGGACTTCCCCATTAGGTCTTTGCACAATTTTCATATTTGTATAAAACAAATAGATTAGTTGGGGGTAGTAATTGGGTTGATTAGATAATGAGAGGAAATCATAAAGACTAGAATTTTGAAAAAGTGGAGTTAGATTAAAAGGATCTAGATCATTAAAATTTACAAATCTTCCAGGGAAGATTTGGATGGTACAAAATAGATACCAACGATCAAGTAGTTCGGGGCTCAAAAGGTATTGAGTGTACTCCTGTGAAGAGGAAGAACCCTCATGAGATCTTTTCGAGCGTTTGGGAGCCATTAGGGTTTTGGAAAGGAAACAAGAAGAGGAGATGTTACCAAGATGGAAGAGAGACAAATGCAAGCAGCAGTCGACTTGCAGATACAGTCGGATTGGAGCTTCTTCTTCTTCTTTTCTTGCCTTAGGGTTTGCAAATTGGGGGTAAATTGGAATCGGTAGAAGTGAAAGAGAGTGGCTGGTAAGAGGTGGTTTTAACTGAGAATAGACGGCTCAGATTCAATGTAAAGATATCAACGGCTGAGATCCAAAGTCACGGGTGAGGAATCGAAGGGTTTTATCTCAAAAATTTTGATGAAGACTCGCTGAAGACAGTTTATCTCGCGACAGTCGACTGTTAGGGGTGATCGGTCGACTGAGTCGAGAAGAGCATAAAACAGATATATATATTAAGCAGTCGACCGGTCTATGAACCAGGCGACTGGTTAGATAAAAAAAATATATGTTTTAAAATGCAGTTCAGTCGACTTATACACAAAGATAGTCGACTTAACAAAAACCAAGTTCAACAAATATCAATAAAATCACAAATTCCAAGTTCTCTTCTTAACTTAATGAAAGTATCTTCTTTAAGGGGTTTGGTAAATATATCTGCTACTTGTTTATCAGTAGAGATAAAGTCTAAAGAAATATCTCCTTTTAAAACATGATCACGTAGAAAATGATGTCGAATATCAATATGTTTCGTACGTGAATGTTGAATCGGATTTTTAGATAGATTAATTGTACTGGTATTATCGCACATAATTGAGGGTTTCTCAAATGAAATACCATAATCTAACAGGGTTTGTTTCATCCATAAAATTTGTGCACATGCCAAACTTGCAGCGATATATTCAGCTTCTGTGGTTGATAGGGATACGGAGTTTTGCTTTTTACTGCACCAAGATACTAGGGAATGTCCCAAAAAGTGACATGTACCACTAGTACTCTTGCGATCAGTTTTGCTTCCAGCAAAATCGGCATCGCTATAAGACAAAAGTTGAAAGTTATCGGTGCGTGGATAAAATAAACCATATTCAGATGTGCCTTTAATATATCTTAAAATTCGTTTCACTGCTTTTAAATGAGATTCTTTAGGACTAGATTGATATCTAGCACATAAACATACGCTGAACATAATATCTGGTCTACTTGCAGTAATATATAAGAGTGAACCAATCATACCTCGATAGAGTTTTTGATCAACACTCTTACCTAATAAATCTTTGTCAAGAGTAGTAGTAGTAGCCATAGGTGTGGATTTACTACTAGTACTATCCATGTGAAAACGTTTGAGTAATTCCTTTGCATATTTGCCTTGATTGATAAATATGCCATTTGAAGATTGTTTAATTTGCAATCCAAGGAAATAATTGAGTTCACCCATGTGACTCATCTCAAATTCATTTTTCATGGTATTAGCAAATTCTTGACATAGATTATTATTAGTAGAACCAAAAATTATATCATCAACATATATTTGTATGATTAAAATATCATTCTTAACTCTTTTGATAAACAAAGTAGTGTCTACTTTACCTATTTCAAATCCTGTTTCTAAAAGAAAATTTTCAGACGATCATACCAAGCACGAGGTGCTTGTTTAAGACCGTATAAAGCCTTTTTCAATTTATAAACATGATTTGGAAATTGTTCATGTTCAAAACCTGGTGGTTGTTTAACATAAACATTTTCCTTAATGAACCCATTAAGAAAGGCACTTTTCACATCCATTTGATAAAGTATAAAATTCATAAAACAAGCAAAAGATAATAGAATACGAATAGATTCTAGTCTAGCAACAGGAGCATATGTTTTATCAAAATCTATACCTTCTTCTTGATTATATCCTTGGGCAACTAATCTAGCCTTGTTCCTTACAACTTGTCCTGATTCATCTAACTTATTCTTGAATACCCATTTGGTACCAATGATAGTCTGATCAGGAGGTCTAGGAACTAAATCCCATACATCATTCCTTATAAATTGGTTTAGTTCATCTTGCATGGCATTCATCCAATATTCATTCTCACAAGCTTCTTGTATATTTTTTGGTTCAAAATCCGACAAAAATGCTGTATGAGAGATCATATTCATATGTGAACGTGTCTGAATACCATGGGAGATGTCACCAATTATTAAGTCATGAGGATGATCTTTAACTTCAACAAATGACTTTGGTAAAGTTGAAGATATCACAATCGGATCAGTCGACTTGACTTGTTCTTCAGTCGACTGCTTTACGTCAGTCGCCTGGGAGACCTTATCAGTCGACTTATCAGACAGATTAGTTTGCTCTAAGGGTTTAATCACATTATCTAATGGTGATAAATCAGTTTCATCATCATTATTTAATGTTGATGAAGGTAAGGATTCATCAAATTTAACATGCATTGATTCTTCAATAGTCATAGTAGACTTATTGAAAATTCTATATGCTTTACTCCTATTTGAGTATCCTAAAAAGATACCCTCATTAGATCTAGGATCAAATTTGTCTAAATTATCTTTTGTGTTTAGAATAAAACACTTGCAATCAAATGTCTTAAAGTAAGAGACTTTAGGAATTTTATTAAAAAATAACTCGTAACAAGTCTTCTTTAGTTTAGGTCTTAGAAGAATTCTATTCAAAACATAACAAGCTGTAGCAACAGCTTCAGCCTAAAAATGCTTTGGTAGATTGCTTTCAACAAGCATAGTACGTGCGCATTCTTGCAAAGTCCTATTCTTTCTTTCAACCACACCATTTTGTGGTGAAGCTCTAGGAAATGCAAACGAATGTGTTATACCATTCTTGTTGCAATATTCTGTAAATGTTTCATTTTTAAATTCTCCACCATGATCACTTTTAATAGTGACTATGGTTAGAGATCTTTGATTTTGAACACGTTTACAAAAGTGTGCAAATTCTTCAAAGGCATCATTTTTATGTTTTAAAAAGAATGTCCAAGTGAATCTTGAAAAATCATCTACTAAAACAAACACATATCTACTTTTATTTAAAGAAGCAACTCTAGTAGGGCCAAATAAATCCATATGAATTAATTCAAGTGGCCTACTAGTAGAGATTACGTCTTTTGTTTTAAAAGTGGATTTGATTTGTTTTCCTAGTTGACATGCATCACATAACTTATCCTTTTTAAAGGATAATTTTGGCAGTCCTTTAACTAGGTTATATTTAGATAATTTTGAGAGATTTTTCATGTTCACATGTCCAAATCTTCTATGCCATAACCAAGATTCATTGTTAGAGACTATTAAACAAAAATCATTTGAAAAATCAATTGTATTCAAACATAATTCATAAATATTGTTTTTACGAAAGCCTTGAAAAATAACATTCTCCATAGTAGAATCATAAATTAAGCATGCATCTTTTTCAAAAACTATTTTATAACCTTTATCACACAATTGACTAATACTTAAGAGATTATGCTTTAAACCATTAACCAAAAGCACATTTTCTATAATAGGATTAGATATTTTACCGACCATGCCAATACCGATGACTTTTCCTTTGTTGTTATCTCCAAAGGTGACGGTTCCTCCATCTATATTTTGAATGGTGGATAGTAAGTTGGCATGTCCTGTCATGTGTTTTGAACATCCGCTGTCTAATATCCAGCGTTCTTTCTTGGGTACTTATAAAAAATTTGAGGTAAATATGGTACCCTTTTTTTTATTGGGTCCAAAGCACATTAGTTTGGGGGAAACCAAACCCATGAAGAGTTTGATCTTCCTCCATAAGCAGGAACATAATTGGTAGAAGTACACACATTTAGCATATAAGAATTGATATAAGCGATTCTATCATTCTGATTAAGATTGACTGGAACCCATACTAGTTTGTTCTGTCCAGTCGACTTACCAGTGTTCCTCAGTCGACTGTTAGTGTACATCAGTCGACTGGTTGATCCACTAGGTCGACTTATAAGAGGTTTTGATCTCATGGAATAAGATCCACTTTCTCTGGACAGACGACTGGTGGTATGGTTCAGTCGACTTAACCGAACGTTAGTATCACTTTTATCACTGAATTTAACAACCTTTGGTTTTGCAAAGAAATCATATAACTTGTGTGTAACTCTAGAAATAGATGCTGACTTATTCTTACTAGTGTTTAAAGCAGGAGATTCTTTTACTGAAGATTTCTTAAAACCAAGTCCAAATTTTTGACTAGACGTAACTTGATGATGAAGCATATCATTTAAATTCTCTTTGCCTTTGTTAAACTTAGATACATTCTTTGAAATCTCTTCATAATTCTTTTTGAGAGTTTCAAGATCAGTATCTAGACTTGCAAGGCAAGAATTTAAGGATTTTACTTCCTTATCAAGGTTAAGATTTTCTTGATTAAGTGTTTGATTCACTTTCTCAAGATTCTTAACTCTAATCTTTTCTTTCTTTAACTCCTAAAATATTTCATTAAATGCATCAAGAAGATCTTCGGAATCATAATCATTACTTACATGCTCTTGTTGTGCAGCCATAAAACATACATTTGCCACTTCGTTATTTTCATCCGTTTCTTCTTCGGAAGATGAATCACTATCATCCCATGTGGCTTGATACGCCTTTTTGTTCTTGGCAAATTTGTTCTTTGGATATTTGTCCTTCTTGAAGTTGGATGTTTTTCCCTTGTTCTTTGCATTTTCCAAGGGACAATCTTTCTTCATGTGACCTATTTTATTGCACCTGAAACATGTAGGAGGATCATTAGAGTCTTTATTCTTAGAATGAAACTTACCCTTCTTTAAGAACTTCTTGAATCTCCGAGTGAACATTGCTATTTCTTCTTCATCTTCTTCCTCATCTTCTGAGTCAGTCATGGCTTTAAAAGCCAATGATTTCTTCTTTGCTTGGTGTGATTCAGTATCTTTCTTTCGATCTTCAAGTTGGACCTCATATGCCATGAGATTACCAACAAGATTCTCGAGAGTAAGTGTTGACAAGTCATTTGCCTCTTCTATTGCTGTGGTTTTCTTCTCCCATTCTGGAGTGAGTGCTCGTAGAACTTTTCTGACCATCTCTGCTTGGGTATAAGTCTTTCCAAGAGCCACAAGAGAGTTTGTGATGTCTGTGAATCTTGTAATCATCTCAGACACAGTCTCATTGTCCTTCATTCTGAACATTTCAAACCTGTGGACAAGAACAGAAATTTTAGACTCTTTTACTTTATTTGTTCCTTCATGTGTTACCTCGAGTGTATGCCAAATTTGATGTGCAGTTGTAGCATTGGATACACGGTTGAATTCTTCCTTCGTCAGTGCACAAAATAAAGCATTCATTGCTTTGGCATTGTTCATAGTTTGACACTTTTGATCATCATTCCATTGTGCATATGGAATTGTAGGGGCAGTGTATTCCGTCTCTGTCATTTGCCATATCTCGTAGTTGATTGATTGGAGATAGATTCGCATTCGGCACTTCCAATAGTTGTAGTTCTTTCCATCAAATAGTGGTGGCCGTTGTGTAGATTGGCCTTCATGGTACTGATTTGTATTTGATGTAGTTGCCATTGCCTGTAACCTTGCTCTGATACCAAGTGTTGGATCTTGTAGGCTAAGCAACAAACACTAGAGGGGGGGTGAATAGTGTTTATTAAAAATAAATTGCGGAATAAATAATTTCTCTCGGCACAGTCGACTTAGTGGGGAACCAGTCGACTGATATAGCCAAATAAAAAGAAATTTGAATTCTCGATGCAGTCGACTTATTGATAAGGCAGGCGACTGATGAGACAAAGAGAATAACTAATACGAGACTGATCAGTCGACTGATACGAAGCTGAGTCGACTGGCCAGACAAGTTTTGCAGAACTTAAGTTAACAAAAGTAAATGCAATCACAAGATAATCAATCACAGAGTACACAAGATATATCCTGGTTCGGTCCTCCCGACCTACATCCAGTCCCCAAGCAACCCACTTGAGATTTCCACTATTCTTGAAAAATTACAAGAATACCCTACGGCGTTACGACAACAACCTTGTCTAACCCGTAGTCCTTTCTCTCAACCAAAGAAAGCAGACCCACTCTTCAACCAAGAGTGAAAAGACACCGACTCTACAACCAAGAGTCAAAAACACTCTCCAACCGAGAGCAAGAGTACAAGAGGAATTTTACAATCAACCTATAGCCTTGTTGTTGTATGTGTTGATGCACGTGGCTAAAGAAATAGGTTGACTTCTATACTCAGTCCAAAGCGAATTCAATGCTATACTGGACTGAATGTAGAGAACCAAAGTGTGTGAACTTGAAAGCTTTGTTCTTTACAGAAAATCACTTAATTTGTTTTTCTCAAGAGTGCTCGGGTGTATGTAAGAAATCAAGTTAAATTTTTCTGTTTGAGAAGAAACTCTATATAAAGGGTTTTGATCTTCTGAACGTTGGAAAGCAGTTACATAACTGTCAACCAACAGATCAGACCGTTTGAGTTTGAAAAACTTCGTTTTTGAAAATCAGAAAACGGTCAAAAACTCTCGAACAGTCGACTGGGTTGCCATATGAGTCGACTGATCAGAGTTTGAATAATTTTAAACAGTTTTGTACTTGGCAGTCGACTGGCAAGAGCTTAAGTCGACTGGTACTTAAAAGTTAAAATTCTTCAAACTGTTTTGACTTATTTTTGGAATTTTGAAGAGACACACATGATGAAATTTTGAGTATGTGTGTGTGTGTGTGTGTTGACAAGGCTTTACATCATACTAAGACTCAACAAGAATTAAAATACAATATTTATAAAACATTTGAGCTTGAAGTCTTGAGTCTTGAGTCTTGAGTCTTGAGTTGAAATTTGATCCTTGTCTTCTTCATCTGTATCTGTTTGAGCTTGTCTGTTTGTTCAGCTAGAATTGTCTTAAGTCTCTGCACTGCAATGTCAGCTGTATAATATAGACACATGATGCACTGTGTTGTGATCATCAAAATCAAGAACCAACAATGTCGACGGGAGAGGGAGAGGTGGCAACTAGAATGGGGAAGAAGAAGAATAATAAGGAAAGAGAGAGAGAGTGGTGTGGTGGCTGTGGGGGATGAGGGGATTAGGGTTAGAAATTTTGTATAATGGATTTGGGGATTTGGGTTGTAGTTTAGGGCTTCTCACAAATCCTAATCTTCACTCAATTGTTTCACACAAAAGAGGGGTGAAGAGCAAAAACTCAATCACAATAATTTTAGTCAATCAGAAGCATTCTTATTTTAATTATCTAAAGGCCTATATATAGTCTCAAAATAAATCTCAATACAAATATCCAAAATATTCTAATGCATAAAATAAAGTGTGCAAATCGTAAAACTACTATATATGGCTATAAGTGTCAAAAACAAATCTGATTACTGAAATTAAAAATATTAGGCTAATAGAATAGCCATCCTAAACAATTCCTGCGATTATAAAAACGTCTGAATTGTCTCGAACTGATGTCCTCATCAACAATGCTATCCTCTCCAAATTGAACATTAGGAAACAGGGATCAAAATAGCCAGACACTACTCAGTTTTTCTTTTTTCCTATTTAAGTGGGATTTAAACAGAAAATGGTTTTCTATTTTTTCATATAAAAATAATTTAGAAATAGTAAGAACGAAGGTTAAATCATAGAAAGACCAGAAATAAAGGCGAAAAATATGGAAGATGTCAACTATTAAAGATTTCATCATATGATATATCATATAAATCAATAATAATAAATTTGATAGTTCATTACTTTATTGTAAAATTAAGGAAACATATCATTATATGCGTAACATGTCGGTTTATAATAAAATTATTTGATAAGAATTCAAAATCCAAGCCAAAAACGATTTAAGATAAAGATTTTTTAAACCCCAAAATGGTTTAATGCCCGTTTAACTCATTTTTTTTTTACCATTTTTCAATAAAAATGAACGGACTTGTTTTTAACCACCGTTGAACCCATCAATGGAATGCAATCTCAAAATTCGTTTAAATGGGCCATTTAAACATGTTTTACTGTTTTTTGGAACCATGTAATATCTCTAGAATTTTTTGATAATTAATCACAACTGATTTCTATTGATATAAAGTCTGGATCAGGAATTTAAATTCAAATTATATTCCTCATCTCTAAATTGAACTTAATGATAATATTTATTAATCATAATGTGTATGATCTTCCTTCTGATCATGCTAAACATAAACATAAACATAAATGAAACCTCTGATATTTGATCCATATTTTGGATCCATCTGTAATAAATTTAAAATCTATCTACAGTACTCTTCTCTCTTAAAGCAAATAGAAAGTTATTTCTCCTTTTAAATTTTTCCTAAGAGGGTAATTAATATATAGACAATTAGCATCATATTAAAATCTAATCGATAATGCCCACGCCATTATGCTCTTGCATGTAGTGATAGTCATTTTTAAATAAGTGCCTGTATGATCTCTGTCTCTGAATTATCGGAAATAGCTCACAGAAATGCTTTAGCATGAGTGCTCTTGCATCGAAGGGTACATTAGCACAAACAGTATGGTGCCCTTCCATTTACGAAAACATCAATCTTCCTAAACCAATCTGATAGGCCTGGAGTTAATTAATTACTAACTTGGAAGTTCATTACAAGAAAAAAGGAAAAAAAAAAAATCGAGGAAGGTATTTTTGATAAATATCCCAAGCATTTATAACCACCCTTAGCCCCTCACCCCACCCAACCCGAACCCCTAACGGAGAAGAGAGAATGAAGGCTAACATAAACACAGTCTGCGCATCACTTGAGGGTTATAAATTACAAATAACTAGCCCAAGATTTTCAACCCAGCAACACATAACAATCTTCTTGTCATTTGATACCATGGAGATGGATCCATCACACCATAGGGTTTGCATGATGAAAAGAGACTGACTTAGCGAAATTGCCTCCTGAAATCATTGGTATCATCCTTAACTTTTTCACAACCAAACAAGTCATCCAGTCTACTTCACTCCTATCCAAGAATGGCGCTACACCTGGACGACTTTACCGAAACTATCATTTGACAATTATGAATTCAAAACTAAGCCTAGTAACTTCATTAAATTTGTCGAGAGGGTACTTGCAGTCAGCCCGCACTCTGATCTCACTGAATTTGATCTCTTCTGGATCAGTAATGTGGACTTGGATTGGATGGCAACATGGCTGCACTATGCTCTCCGCCACAACATCCAAGAGATCTCGATCTTAACAATCACTTATGATTGGTTGGAGTTTCCCTCCAATTTCTTTACCTGCTCATCATTGAATAGCTTCATTTACAATGGCCAACTCTGCTCTCCGCCACAACATACAAGAGATCTCGATCTTAACAATCACTTATGATTGGTTGGAGTTTCCCTCCAATTTCTTTACCTGCTCATCATTGAAGAGCTTCATTTACAATGGCCAACTAGAGTTACCATCCTCTATGAAATTAACAAACAGTAACCTCAACCTCAGATGTTTAAAACTTTCTCAGGTAGGCACCTCAGGTTCATTGGTAGGGAATTTGATTTCTAAGAGCCCATTACTCGAATCTTTGTTTATAGATGGTTATTTGACTGGTGACCTAGAAATTTGGGCAACCAAACTAAAAGTTTTGGACCTATACTGGAATCATGAATCAAAATCTTCCATGCTCCCAGACTTGAATCCTTTGGATGTTCTTTTTATGGTCTACCAAACGTCGTCGTTACCCGAACCCGTGAGGTTGTGAATAAAGCTAGAATTTGGCTCCATGAAAACGTAGAAGGAAGTGGAAACCAATAGTTGAACATTATTAGGCATCTACACAAGACAAAAAATATGGAGTTGGGAAGTTATGTTGTGAAGGTATGCATGTTTTTTTCTTTTTTTTTTTTCTTCTTTTTTTTTGATAATCATGTGTTTTTCTTTTAACCGATACTAATTCTGATTTATTTTGGTTGTGCGTGTTAATGAAAAACTACTAGGCTGCACAGTTTTTTATGAATAACTGTTGGTATTAATTTCTACAAATTAAATATATATTCTTAAACTCTTAACAGTTACTTTTGTCTTGTTAATGCAGTCACTTTCTATGCTTTACTGGATGAATCAAAGGTTCCCACTTTTCTGCAATCTCAGGAATTTAGTCTGTCGAGAAAGATAGTGCCGGTGAAATTCGAGTAATAGTTATGATCCTCCATAACTGTCCACATTTAGAGAAATTTGTCCTGCAAGATAATGAGGTATTGTCTGTGCAAAGTTGTATAGCTTGAATTCTGTAACTCGTTATGTTTTCTTACATTTAATTTTATATGATATATGATTTCATTGTAGTGGGCGATTTCCCAATCTGAGATGATAATACTTGAAGATGATTCAATCTCCTGGAAAACTAGTGAAGCGTGCAGTTTATTTAGCCTAAAGGATATAGAAATCAAGGGCTTCATTGGGAATAAAGCTGAGTATCATCTTCTGAATTTTTTACTCGAGAAGGGAAATTCCTTGCGAACAATCAATATTAATTGTTCAACAAAGCTGAATCTTCACATGATTTGTATGATTACTAAGAAGTTGCTTGCAGTCCCAAGGCCCTCTTCAGTTGCTAAATGTTGAATACAAATTTGGGAGGAAATCATTATTATTTTTCTTATTTTATTCTTTACAGTATACATATATATATAAGGATTACAATCTTGGAGAAGAAAGGAGATTGAGAAAAGATTGAGGGGTGAGAGATTTGGGGAATCTGTTTCCTATAGATTAGGAAACAGAATATACATATTACTACTTACTACATTTCAACACTCCCCCTCAAGTTGGTGCATAAATATTGAATATGCCCAACTTGTCAACAAATTTCAAGAAGAGCCGACTCGAAACTGCCTTGGTCAGGATATCTGCGAGCTGATCTTCTGACTTCACTTTAGATATCTCAATGACTTTCTCATCTAATTTTTCCTTGATGAAGAATCTATCAACATCTACATGTTTCATCCTATCATGTTGAACTGGATTTGCGGCAATATCACATGCTGCTTGACTATCGCAATACACCTTCATAGGTTCATTCGGACCTCAGCCTAAGTCCTACAACAAGAGTTTCAGTCATAAAGCTTCCGCTATACATAAAGCTACTCCGCGATACTCAGCCTCTGCACTAGAGCGTGTAACAACATTCTGCTTCTTGCTTCTCCCTGTAACTATATTTCCTCCAACAAAGGTGAAGTATTCTGAAGTGGAGCGCCTATCAATTATAGATCCTGCCTAATCAGTATCAGTATATGTCTCAACCTTCAAGTGACCATGTTTCGCAAATAGGCCCTTTTCCTGGAGCAGACTTAATATATCTCAGAATTCTCAACTGTATCTTTGTGATGTTCCTGAGGTGCATGCATAAACTGACTTACCACACTTAAAGCATATGATAAATCTGGCCGTGTATGCGCAAGATACATCAGTCGTCCAACCAATCTCTGATATCTTTCCTTATCATAAAGCACATGATCAAGTTCATTGCAAAGTTTCGGTCCTTCTTCTAATGGTGTACCAATCGGCTGACAAGCAAACATTCTAGTTTCCTTCAATAAATCGAGAGCATACTTTCTTTGAGACAGAAATATACCATTTCTCGAGCGAGAAACTTCAATACCAAGAAAATATCTCAAAAGGCCAAGATCCTTCATTTCGAACTCTTGTGACAAGTAGCTCTTCAATGTCATTCTCGCCTCAGGATCATTCTCAGTTACTATCATATCATCCACATATATAATGAGAGCAGTAATCTTACTTTTTTTTCTTTTCAGAAATAATGTATGATCTGAATTACTCTGACAATATCCGAATGTCCTCATTAATTTTGTAAACCTCCCAAACCAAGCTCATAGCGACAGTTTGAGACCATATAGCGCCATCCTCAATCGACACACTTTATTACTGTGTTGGACTGGTCTGTTTGACCTTGGTTGAAGATCCATATAAACCTCCTCTATCAATTCTCCATGCAAAAATGCATTCTTCACATCAAATTGCTTCAACAGCCAGTCAAGATTTGCAGCAAGTGATAGTAGGACTCGAACAGTATTGAATTTTGCCACAGGTGTGAATGTATCTTCATAATCAATTTCATATGTTTGAGTGTATCCTTTGACAACCAGCATTGCTTTGTATCGCTCTATTGAACCATTCGGACTTATACTTCACCGTATAAATCCATCTGCATCCTACTGGCTTTTTCCCTGCTGGCAGCTCGACTATCTCCCAAGTCTCATTCTTTTTCAAGGACTTCATCTCCTCATCCATAGCTGCTTTCCACCCTGGATCAGTACAGGCTTCCTGCACAATGTTAGGAATAGATACAGTAGATAATTGATTTACAAATGACTTATTTGATTCCGACAAGCGGTGAGTGCATACACAATTACTCATGAGATATTTGACGTTACTAGTAGGATCAGGTTCAGAAGTGGGTTTTGGAATACCTCTATTAGTACGGTGCGGGAGTTCTCTTCTAGGAGCTTCGGACTACGATGACGATTGGTTTTGGAGTTCTGACGGTTCACTCTCACTGAGATTTGGTACTGGTTGCAATTCTTCAAACGGGTCTTCGTCAAAAGGGGCTTCTTCCCTTAGTTGCACTTCTTCATGAGGGTCTTCCTCCCTTGCTAGGTCTTCATTCAAGTGTTTGTCATTATTTGTATCCAGTTGTTCGTTCTGGCTGGTAATTACTTCATCGTACCCAAGAGTCTGAACTTCACTAATCCCTTCATCATACCCAAGTGTCTAAACTTCACTTCGGTACTCCCCCTGAAGTTCAGTCGTAGAAAAATACATCTCATCTTCATGAAACACAACATCCATATCACAAACATCCTTTGAGTTGGTGGGTGATAGCACCGATACCCTTTCTTATCCTGTGCATATCCCACGAAAACACAGCGGACAGCTCGAGGAGTTAACTTATTGCGTTCATGTTGATGAAGATGAACAAATGCAACACACCCAAACACACGAGGTGGCAAGTTGACGACTTTTGGTGCATTCACAGCACCAGTTAATGCTTGAAATAGTGTGAGGAAGTTTAGGATACTAGAGGGAACTCGGTTAATTAGGTATGCAGCAGAAGCAAGGACTTTCCCCCAATAGATGGGTGGCATATTTCCATGGATGAGAGAAGCACGGACCACCTCGAGCAAGTGTCTATTTTTTCTTTCTGCAACTCCATTCTGTTGAGGTGTATATGAGCATGTAGTCTGGTGAACAATTCCATATTCCTCCAAATATTGTCGCAGATTCGAACTCAAGTACTCTCCGCCATTATCACTCCTAAGAACTTGAATCTGTGATTTATACTGAATCATAACATGCTTGTGAAATTTCTAAAACAAGTCACTAACTTCACTTTTCGACTTCATCAAACAAATCCAGGTCATACGGGTACAGTCATCAATAAATGTCACAAACCATTTGGCTCCTCCAAATGTAGTGGTTTTGGATGGACCCCAAATATCAGAATGAATAATCATAAATGGAAGGGAGTTTCTACTTGGACTTGGAGGAAAAGAAACACGGTGACCTTTTGAGAGTTCACACACATCACACCGAAAGACAGAAATATTCAACTTCAAAAATAAACTTGGAAATAATTTTTTCAAATAACCAAAAGAAGCATGCCCTAGACGTTGATGCCATAGCCAAATATCTGATTTCTTCTTCTCATTTTTGGATCCTTCCACACTTAGAGCTTGAGTCAACTTGCTCGAACATTTAGATTCTAAATCCAGATAATAGAGTTTCTCGTGTCTAACCCTATAACAATTCGTCTTGTGAGTCCGAATATCCTTAAACACACAATGTGAAGGCCAAAAGACTACAATACAATATAAGACAGTAGTTATTTAAGCAACAGATAATAGGTTAAAATTCAAGGATGGCACAACTAGAGCAGTATCTAAGGTTATGTTATTTGTCAGATGTATGGTACCCTCGCCAGTAATAGTGGCAGGATCACCATTGGCGGTGGACATAGTTGCTTTGGTGGATGGTTGAAAATTTTAAACTTGTCTATAATCAAAAGTCATATGGTCGGTAGCACCCGAATTAATTATCCATGCATTATTCATAACAGAGGTAGAAATATTAAATACCTTACCATCATTACCTGCAGTTGTAACTAATGTAGAGGCGAGTCTAATACTCTTCTCAGCTCCATCAGTTTGTCCCATGGTAGCGGCACAAGAAAACAACGGATCTGATCTTCAGCAACCAATAGCAAATGACACAACTTGGCCAAGAATAGCTCCAAGTCTTCAACAAACAGCAAAACAGCAACAATCCAACACCGGATCAATCTCTTCTCTTCTTCACAAAATAGCAAACACAAACTCCACAGCTCCCTACCCGAACAGCAGACACACACACCGAATCCCAACCACCAAACAGCAACAGCACAATAAAAGACAGCGGCAACAACAGTGAAGAGAGAAGCAATCACAACACGGGTGGCTTGACCGACGGTGGCTTGGCATCGCTGGCGACTGGCGGTGGCCGATTGGAGGTCGATTGGATGAGGAAATGGAGTCGTCGATGAGGGCAGGGATCTGGAGTCGTCGATGAGGGCAGAGATCCGGTGTCATCGAGGTGTTGGAGTCGATGAGGGTGTCGTTGGGTTTTGGTGGCGGAAGAGGGCAAAGCAAGCGACGACGACGAGTGTTGGAGTCGTCGATGTGTGAAAGATGGGTATTGTTGGGTTTCGGTGGTGGAAGAGGGCAAAGCAGCGTCGGCGACGGGTTGGAGTTGTCGATGTGATCGGCTTCGGGGTCGACGAGGTGTTTTGGTGATCGGAGACGAAGATCGGTGATGATCGGTGATGAAGATTGGTGACGAGATCGGTGACGAGATCAGCACCGGGATCTTTGGACGGTTTGGGATCAAGATGGAGATTGATCACCTCCTCTTCTTCTTCAGTTAGCTTAGATCTGTTTAGGCTCTGATACCATGCTGAATACAGATTTGGGGAAAAATTATTATTATTCTTCTTATTTTATTTTTTACCGTATACATCTTTATATAAGGATTACAATCTTGGAGGAGAAGAAAGGAGATTGAGAGAAGATTGAGGCGTGAGAGATTTGGGGAATCTGTTTCCTATAGATTAGGAAACAGAATATACAAATTACTACTTACTACATTTCAACACTAAAATCATCTTCGATTAACTAGTCATTCAGCTCCTTCATGGGGCTTGTCTCCTATAAGCATACGAAGGTACCATTTGAATATTACAATCTAGACTTTCATTATGTCCTTCTCTTAAACAACAATGTGAAATTGATGAATGCACATCAACTTTCTTATATAAAAATATCCTTGATAGCTAAAGCTAGTCATAGGTTCATGAATAAATTCTTCTATTGTTTGTGAATTATCGCGACTGGCAATTGCAAACCATTTTGCCTTAGCGTTATCCTTGTCGACCAAATTAAATACAGTAGTTTTTTTTTCCTTCCATGGTTATGTTACAAGTTGTCATTTCTAATATTTTTATTGTTCCTTGGGGGTTTTCACCCTTTTGATCTTTGGTTGCAGCAACGCAATTTTAAATATTATCATTAATAATTTCAAGTGGTGTACTTTTTAGCTCCAACAAAGTTGTCTAGAAACTAATTGCTGAGCTAAGAATATGTGTTGTTTCATTAATCTTTAGGATGAAACAGAATACTTGGGTATTCTACTGAAGCAGAAGGTTGGGGGAGTGGCTACATTTATACACATTCCTAAGAGTTGATAGATGTATTTGATGATAGAGACATGAGAGTTCACACCATTCAATCACAAATAGTACCAAAGTTATTAATGTAAAACGTAATCCTAAATAGAGAATTTCCAAAAATCTTAAAGGATTAATTTTACCAACATGTAATGCGGATCAAGTTAAAAATTAAAACAGTTAATCGGTTCGATAGATTTTCAAAATTTGAATTATGTTTAACAAGCCCAATTAACATTTCATAGCTAACAATCAAATGATTATATCTCTAAGCGCTCTAGCAAGTAAAAGATGCAATATTGATTTGTACTCTAATTAGCAAGTAGAAACGCTCACTCTCAGTATTTTTGGTCGACAAATAAATTAAATAATATAATAGAGATGATAAGGCAGTATGACACAAATATTTGAAAAGTGGAAAGAGTATACCGGAATTCGAAGCAACTGTATTTGGTGCTCGGGTGGCAACAGTGGCAGGCAGCAAGGGGGGAAGATGGCGGCTGCGATGGGGCACCGGGGCTCGGGGTAGAGCCGGCGATAGCGGCTGTGCCGGTGGTAATCAACGACGGCGAGGGTGAAGTGCGGGATTGAAGGGCGTAGGCAACTAGGATTTCGATCTGAGGTGGTTTCGGGAGATGGAAGCGGTGGTAGAAGGTGGAGGTCGATGAGGGGTCAGATTTCGAAGGCGGGGATAGAGGACGGTGGGGCACTCGACCGTGGTGGTCGAGGAGTTGGCGAGGGCGAAAAGGATGAGGATGAAGACGGGGCGACGGTGGAAGGCAGCCTAGACGTGGTCGTGGAGGTGGCTGACGGGTTCGGAAGTTGTGCGAAGGAGATGTCGGTGGTGGTCGAATAGTGGGAGAAGTAGCTTTCGATCGGGGATTTGAGGAGGAAGATGACGACAAAGAAGGATCAGGGTTTTGATTTAATTGATTTGGGGATTAGGGTTTGGGAATTGAAGTGGATTTGGGAATTTGGGGATAGTTTTAGAGTTTATCACAAACTCTAAAATTTTATTAGGATTTATCACAAACCCTAATAAGTTTGATCTCAATTGTATCACACAAAGGAAAGATGAAGAGCAAAACTCAACACAATAATTTTTTTAATCAAGAATAGCATAACTTCTCATTAATCTCAACCCCTATATATAGGATCAAAACAAATCTTGATACAAATCTCAAAATATTCTAAAATCTCAGAAATATTCTAATGCATAAAAAAATTACATATGGCTATAATTGCCAAAAACAAATATGGTACTGAAATATAATACTAAACTAAATAGAATGGATGTCTTCATCAGTTATATTCTTGGTCATTTCCTTCTATACAGGTTCATATCCATATACAGCCAACTTACCAAGAAGCCTATAGATTTCATTTATACACCTTATTATCTTCACAATCTGATAATGCTTCGTATCTTGATTGATAAGAAACGATAGCTTTTCTTACGCCAAACAATTATAACGGTTAACAAACCCATGATACCAAATATTAATGTAATGTATTATAGATTGAGCCTTGTTTGTTCATTCATATCATTTGTTAAATTGGTATAACCTGAAAGATTAAGCAACTCATATCAGTGTTCTGTTCACATGCTGATGTTGCTTGTTAGGTGAATGTGTTTTTATCATTTCGTCTGCAACATCAACCAGCCAAGAGGAGTCTAATTGGTGAGCCCTAATATTGCTAAACTTATTTACGAGAAATGTTAGCACTGTAGTTGAGTAGTTAGTTAATTCGGACTTGGTGCATTTTTCCTTTTTGACGAAAAAATGGCTAGCGAAGATGGTGGGCTCAGTGTGTTACATCTTTATGTTAATAGTTTATATTATGGAATAGTCCAAGTGTAAAAGAAACCAATTTGATTTATTGCCACGTTATTCATAACTTCAATAGAAAATCAGTACCATTTCTTTTTTCTTTGTTAAATTTCGTATACGAGCCAGGTTTACATATGAACTATCTTGGTTCACTATTTTTACAGCAATCACTGACTCTTCTTTACATTCCCCCTCTTTATACTGCAATGAGTCAACTAGTTATTGCCCTTGGTGAAATGGAACTTGTCTTGTACTTGCCTTGTATTTGAATTTACAAACTGAATGCACAAAATAAATCAATTTCATTAGTACATAATACTTATCAGAATGAATCTAAAATATGAAATGAAATTTCTAAATGTAATAATTAATGGTTGATATGTTTTAAAAAAGTAACATCTGACATCTACATATACATTATATTTCTGAAACTCCTTATGGATAGGCTGTATTACAACTTAATGATACATTTCAGGATCTTTTATGACCATGATACACAGTAAAATCTGAAGTATGCTATGGATATTCTATGTCAAACTTTTATAGTTATATAATTCTACATAAAATGGAATAGTAGCATGGATTAGATACAAATCACTAGAAAGGGAACAATCATCATATAATTTTCGTAACTCATATATATAGTACCTAACCATCTACACCGAGATGCATAAAGTTAATGACAGACTAATATAAATCATAATGATGTAAAGGATTAGACACCAATAACACAGGAAATTTATACTACAAAATAAGTCCATATGATAATTGAAAGATAATTGAGTTTTAGATGTAAAAGTAGTTATTTGAACTGTTTATATATGTGAGTTTGATTTTCATATCCTAAAACACTAATTACAGTTTACATGGGATGTTCATAGATATCCAGTATAAAAAAAAAAAACAGAGAAGTCTATAATATGCCAAAACTCATACATTATGTAATAGTATTAACTATTAACAGTAAAAGTTATATGTTCGGAAGATAAAAAAATATTTTAATTGCTCCTTGTAAGTTTCCTCCAAATGAGAGTGATTTAAAATTTTTACAGTGGAAAGATTTTGTACGTGCATCAGACATATAATATTTCGGAGTTATAATCATCAAAGTGCCAGGCCGTTTTACAGAAAAAAGAATCTGGGTTGTCTCATTAAGAATTGCATTGCATTGCACCAGGCAATTTTTTGCATATTAGGAATTTGTATTAATTAGGCTTTGATACTATGGAACCAATGGTGATGCTAGTATGCTGAGTAATAAATTTAATCTTTATGGTTCTTGACATATCTAAGTATGAACAAAATTGAATGGCCGAAAAACATTTAAAGTCAGGACCTCGATTCTTTTCAAGTGGATATATCAAAACTTTCCATGAAAGAAGGCTATATATTGCAAGCAAGCTGACTAGCATTACTTATATTACTTACCTGTAAACTTAAGTCCTCTTTAGTTGCTTGTATTCTTGCATATCCAAATTCAGAGATCCGTGATAAGCTCCAACTTGCAACCTACAAGATTGAGTACTATGATCCTTCTTAACTCTTTAAATGCAATAAATAATTGAAAGTCGTTTAACATTTAATACATGTCATGTACGTCATATCAGAATCTGTTTTTTTGACATTACCCAAGATTTTTTTAATTTTTTAAATAAAGATGGCAAGAACATGTAAGCAAGTTAACTCAAATACTGGAGTGGGTTCTCTTGATAAAGTAATTCTTAGAGTTGAGCTATCTAGATACAAGCAGAAAGACTAAATCAAGAATTCAAGATCAATAACGATGTCGATAAGAAGTTACTTACATCACTTGGGAACGCATCTAGGGAGAAACCTGCCATTCCTATAATGGCATGAACTGGAGCAGTGTAATTGTTATTATCATAAGTATCCACACCATCTTTATCCTTAGTAGGCATTCCTTTGCATTCATTCTGATATATTGCACATGTCCTCTCGTAGTTATGCACGTGGCCAAAGAGAACCAAATCCACCTAATTCATAATCCATGTAATATATAGTAATTAAAGGAATACATTGACTTCTATTTTCTATGCTTCAAAGTTCAACTTTTTAAAGTACAAGCAGTAAAAAAAGTACAAGTACTCGAGATAGTAGATTGGAAAGTATATCTTCACTTATTCTCATATTGATAAGATTATTATTAATGATTAGTCCCCATTTACAGCTTTAAAATAATGTTAATCACTATCTGGATGGTTTTTTGGTTGATTTTATATTTTTACAGTAAGTCCTTTGTTTGTATAAATTGATCATTATTAAATCAACCAAATTTACCTTGTTGTCCATCAGAACTGGCTCAACAGAGTTAACAAAGTCAGCATCTGTGTCACCATTAGATGAATACATTGGTCTGTGCCTGTCACCAGCAAATTGTCAGCTTATTTATTAGTACAAAAGTAAGTTTTGTATTCGTTAGTGTCAACACGAATCATGCAAAGTGAAACATATATATTTGTAACTGTAATGACGCATAGTACAAGTAATCTCAGCTATAGCCAAACTTCTTTTAGTGGAAATGCTTGAATTATGATCACGATGATTATTAGTGCAGTTCTTGTATTTACTATATCCTGTTTAGCTGGTCATTAAGAAATGGTCCTCTTTGGGAGCCCATCTTGTTCATCCATGCATCGTTTACTCTTATAAAAATGAGGTGAAAAGATAGAGATATCTTTGATAATTATGTTTATTATTTAGACTTAAGTAGTAAAATGGAGCTCTGTCTTATTATACAGCAGCCTATCAAATTTAGTTATCTACAATTAAAGAATTGGTTTTCCTCATTCTCTCATGTTCCAGTTTGAGATGAAGTGATGGAATTTTAAAGTTTAGCCTTTTGAAGGCTTGCATATTAAGTCACATGGAACTCACCTACATATAGATGATGCGACATGACTCGCCTAACGCAAAATTCTAAATGCTGGTATCAAATAACTGATTTTTTTGTGTGTCAAATTTGTGTTTTTGACACAAGTGTATGATATGACATGATAATATGAGTGTTTGTACTTTGTGGTCGGACAAAGAAATGAAGACTGCAAATCTCAAAACCCACATCAGATATATCCGACAAAAGTTTATATGTTATGCACATCCCTGATTGGGTTTTTTTTTCTTTCTTTTTTCTCTCTTTTCTTTTTTGGGTAAGGACCTGATTAAGTTAATAGGAAAATCGACAATCAACAGAATGCACTGTTCTTAGAGTGCTGATATATATTTTGTATCTGAGAGTGTTGATTGTAGATACTTTAGATAAATGTTTTTGAATATCGAAGAAAAATAGTCCAGATATATATTGGGAGATTATTTCTTTGGCTGTCGAGGAATAATCCCCTTATTCAAGCTAGCATACCTTGTTCTCCTAGCCGACCGTTGTGATAAATAGGGGTCCTGATGTGAACAGGCTGATTGTCCAAGACGTTTCAGCGAAAGGTAGATCTACTGAGAGCTGTAAGACTGGACACTTATATTGAACCACCGTATAATATACCATTTCCTCTCATACCAGATCCCCCCCCCCCCCCCCCCCCCCCCCCCCCCCCCCCCCCGGCGGCGGTTATTGTGAGTGCTATAACCTATAATTCTTTATTTTTCATATCTTCTTTCTCCACATATTCTTTACTGTGGATGGTCCATATGTTTTCTAGGTAAAGAAGATCCTTGAAATTTTCATAATGCCTACTTTAGTAACTGTTGATCATGATACTTTGAATATACACTAACAAATTGGTGATGGAGCTCTTATTTTGTATCTCATTGAAGCATGTACAGGGCATCGGGGACATTCATAACCATCTTCAGCATCACCTGCTCTATTTTCAAGGCGAAATTCCAAGCTATGCTGATCAAAGTATATATGTTATGTTGCAAGGGTTTAAGAAAGTACTCCTAAGTAATTAAACGAACAACTAATCAAAGAATATTGGGTTGAATATGATAAAAAGGTACTGTTTGATTGGTATGTATCTCTCTGATAATGGCACCTATTATGTATTAGGTAAGACTACTGCATCATCTATATAACGAAAGCCTGAGCGGTCATACATAACTAATTATATTACTCAAATGTAATAACTTGTTCTTTTAATTGTTTTTTACACATCAATCCTAGTTTCATTGTGAAAGATTTACTATGCATTCGATGGAGAATGTTTCTATCAATAACCAAAGTTCTATACCAACGATGCCATTATTGTAGTGAGATGACAGTAACTTTATATATATTTAGAATATTTTTTTAAATGCATGAGAAAACCTGTCAGAGTTAGAAACTTCTCAAAAGTATTAGAACTACTTACCCTGTAACAATGACCCATGGTGTTCTTGTTCTGTCAACTGATGCCAAATCTTTTTTGATCCATCCATACTGTGAAGAATTTTTGTAAAGTTAATTGTTCGTTATGGATGAAAGATTTCTATTAACTAATTAAAGTATAAAACATAATTAGCTTTACCTGCTCAGAACTCTCATCCCAAGCATGCTCCGTAGAGATTACAGTAAAGTGGACACTTGCTTGTTCAATTGAGTACCATGGCTTGTCCTTCGCACTTGTGGGCATTTGAAAATAGCTCTCATAAGCTACTCCGCACTCTCCACCAGAGTCTGGTGTTTGATATACAGATCCAGAGTCTGCATAATCTCTGGTTGCATGTTCACATTTTACATCTTGTTAGCTTTTTCCTTTGAATTACATTTACAAATATGTACTATATATGATTTTGTAGCTTGTTGATTCTATTATGAAATAATCTGCAAGTGCATAATATTGGAAGTTTACCTTTCATGGTTGCCTATTGCTGACATATAGGAAACATGAGAAGCTACTGGGGTGATGAGACTAAGAAAAAAGTCCCACTCTACCAGAAATCCTGTTGCATAGCTTATGTCGCCGATATGGAAAACTGAATCTACATTTCCTTGTGCAATTTCATCTGCCATGGCACTAACTACAGACCTTGATCCAGGCTGCAAATAAATCACACTATGAAGTGCAAGGTACCATGTAATTCTTGTTTTTCTTTTTTAATATATCTGAGAATTTAGAAGGATTACCTTTGGTAGAGGATATGTAGTCTCAAAATTATTAAGTACTTATAGCATGTGATGTTTTACAGTCTATTCTTACATATATTGATTATGATTTTAATGATTTAAAACCATAATTTAGGGATATTTGGTAATACCTGAAATGGTTATTTCTTGGTTAGTTCTAACTATAGAATTTTGGGGATATCGAAGGTCATATTCTGAGCAATCACTAATTGTATCCCATGTAAATGTTAGTACAAAAGATGTATACACCCCATGATTGAGATGATCCTGAGCCAAAAAGAATACTTTGTAGGACATGTAAACACCAGTCCTCCCCCAATACTAAGTTGACACTGTTTTGCTTTTGCATATTTTTTTCCCCCCTATTTATAAGTGCATACACTGAACAGATAACCTATGTTGTAATAGATATGACAACAGTATATATTTTTATCGCTATTCCTTTGTAATTGGCTGCTGTATGAGTCCTTTCTTCATCAGCTGAACATAGACGGCACATCTTTAGTAACTTTCACATCTTTGATTATGGTGTTGATGTTCTCCCTTATCTTCTCTTCCTTCTTGTCAAGTATATTGTTTAAAGAGTAAACAGTTTAGGAATTCCTTCTTGTCAAGTATATTGTTTAAAGAGTAAACAGTTAAGTAATAATATATATATATACATATATATATATATATATATATATATATATATATATAAAATAAAACACAAAAAAAGCTATCAAGTGGCTCTCATTCAATAAGGGTGAAATCAATGGTCCAGTTTTAACCACACAAAACATATTTTTCCGCCCAAAAGTTCTCCCCCAAAACTCAAATTCAAATCCCGCCAAAACATCTCCTTTATTTATTTATTTATTCATTTATTTCTCTCTCTCTCTCTCTCTCTCTCTCTCTCTCTCTCTCTCTCTCTCTCTATTTACCCAGAAATTTATATTTTCATATTTCAAGTTTGTAAATTTTAAGATTTTTTATGCATATTTTTATTGTTCATGTTACATTGAAAATAGCAATTATATCATCAACGGTTAAATTTCATCATTTTTCCAGACTCAAAGTTCTAAGAAGTTGGATTTTACACCCCCATTTATAATTATTTTTCAACATACATTAATGGAAACATGGACTTTTATTTACAACTAATTATTGTCATACTATTCAAACTTGAGCTACATAATTGTTGTTTTACTGTTTACAAGACTTTCATATGCTGTATTGTTTCGAAGACGTGCCGTAGGCACGTGCCCATGGGCAAATCTAGTATAATAATAAAACACAAAGAAAGGTATCAAGTGGCTCCCATTTAATTGAAACCAAATCAACGGCTCAGATTCACACTTCCAAAACATATTTTCCCTCCAAAGAGTTTTCCCCCCAAAATCAAAAATTTTTCCCC
Source organism: Hemerocallis citrina (assembly GCA_017893485.1). Classification (NCBI taxonomy): domain Eukaryota; kingdom Viridiplantae; phylum Streptophyta; class Magnoliopsida; order Asparagales; family Asphodelaceae; genus Hemerocallis; species Hemerocallis citrina. Next base: position 42,655,154 of record CM030359.1, read on the forward strand.
CATAACTAAAAAAACTCATTACTTTATTACTATCTCTCTTTTCTCTCTTCACTTTTTTATATTTTTCTCTCTCTCCCTCTCTCTCTCATTCTCTCTTTATTTACTTAGAAATTTAAATTTTCAGATTTCAGAGTTTGTAAATTTTCAGATTTTTTATGTTTTTTTATTGTTCATGTTACAATAAAAGTAGCAAATATCTCCTCAACAGTTAAATTTCATCATTTTTCACCCTCAAAGTTCTAAGAAGTTGGATTTTACACCCCCATTTATAATTATTTTTCAACATATGCTAATGACAACATAGACTTTTATTTACAATTAATTATTATCATACTATTCAAACTTGAGCTACATAATTGTTGTTTTACTGTTTACAAGACTTTTCGTATACTGTATCGTTCCGAAGACGTGCCGTAGGCACGTGCCCATGGGCAAATCTAGTATATATATATATATATATATATATATATATATATATATATATATATATATGATCAAATATAAATTGGCATATACCTGAATATAATGCTCAACAGATTCATCTAATGGAGCTTTTCCCATATCACCATAAGCAAGGACCTTCAAATCATCTGATCCAGCAGCTGGTGGGGTTGTGAATTTTATTTGGTCACTCCAACCAACCGAATCACTACAATATGTAAACTTCACATTGTTGGAACAATTATATTTCCAGTTCTTAGTTATAATAAAAGTATAATATTTGTTGAAAATTGGAAATTACATAAAAAGAACATCAACATGCCTCTTTGACAATAGTTGATTTGGAAACAAAGTAGCTTTTTTTCTTTCTAGGAAAGCGAAAGATGGCTTGGTGAAAGTGATAATATGGACTTTGTATCTATAATCATCCTAGTTTTCTGAGGACTGAGATGTTGAATATATCACATTAAGTTCATATGGTGCTTAGCCTTGGTATAGTTTTCTCAGTGACTATATACTCTAAAACTTAATGCACGGAAGGAATCCTACTTTATCGTAGTCACTATGATAGTCTATTGGTGGGGATTGACCCAATGTACCGAACTCATTCCAGACTCTTGGTTTTGGATTCTCAAATAATTTAGTGGATCCCTGATCCCCATATGTATCTCGTAGGTTGCTCACAAATTTACACGTAGGGTGGTCAATAAAATCTCACACAGCATGAAGCTCAGCTCGGGATTGGCTCGATAGAAGCTTGCTCGGGGGCTTGGGCTCATTCAATAACTAAATGAACCAAGCTTGAACGTCTTAATTTTTTTTTAAATAATAACGGTAACATTTCTCAAATGCTTAGTTGAATCAAATTTTTACCTGCCATATTTGTAACTGAAAGATTGAGAAGGATTGAGGCCCGTCATTATGGCTGAATGGATGTAACCCGGGTCATGCCATCCAAAATCTTTGGCTGGGCTTGCGATTGCACCACCTTCAAAGATATAGAGGAGAAAGCCAAATTGTTTGAGAAATCAAACAAGCGATACTCATTATGGTATACTGAAGTTGTGAAATCAATTTTTTTTCTATATTTTTTAAAAATCAAAATTAGCTGTTTTGCTGTTTGCACAGAATCAAGCCAGACTAGCATATTTTGATGTTTAGAGAAGTTTTCTCCCCCAATCAAAAATAATGCAGGAGTATTCCCCTTTTAAGGATTAAGGGATAAATTTCGATATTGGATCTTTTCTTTTTGCAATATAAATCATCTGTTTTCATCAACAGAAAGCTGGTTTTGTTGCAGGAAAAAACTCGAGAAGATAGAAGGAGTAGTTAGGTTTAAGGAAGCTTAGCAGAGAGAACTTACTACACATGTCATTTTGTGTAAATGAAGTAACAACTGAAGTTGCAGAATTCCCATTGTACCGAACTTGCTGAGGGTTTTTATCTCCACTGACCCATGTCACCCTCATCTAAATCAGAGAAAAAAACGCTTCATTTTTTCTTCCACTGTAATCAAATTTGTGATATACTATAAAATTTCAATAATGCGTAGGTTTTGATCTTACTGATGTTCCAGTTGAGTCAACACTCGACAGGTGGGCATACAGAGGCATATTTGGGTTGGCGAATTTGATGGGCCCGGTCCTTGCAAGTATGCAAGGCGTGTCGAATCCCCCAGTGAAGAATACGAATTCAATGTCGGTTCTGATGTTAACGAAATGGAATGTTATGGACCCGGTACAAGTTGTCAGAGCACAGTCATCACCGTCTGCGATTTTACTGCATTGTGATTTGTTGCAGTTGAGGTATGATGGATCGTTGCTTACAAACTGAGCCTGCATGCAAAATTCATGAGTGAATCTCTGTTAGCTTTGTCTAGCTTTTGTAATGGATGGATTTATTAATCGAGAGATACCAAGCTAGCGATATGCTTGCAGCAAGTTGACTGGCTTTTCTTCCATGATTTGAAGTTATTTGGTTATCAAATAATCGATACGATTTCATATATTAGTACCAGAAATATATATATATATATATATATATATATATATATATGGCTAAAAATAGAACCAAATCAGGACCATTCAAATCGGGCACGAATCTTAAAGCTCTCAGGGGTAAAACAGTAATTTCACCTACAAACGGGTCTGAAATAGGGACTGGGTCTTTCTTTAGAACCCAATAACTCATAAACGGATCTGTCTTACTAGGTCAGGGTGATAACCCATTACGAACCAGCCCAAGTCATTTAAAGAGTAATTCAAATTCATGGTTATCTCTAAGAGACGGTTTAAACCAAATCTTTTATCATGAAACGATTTAAACTCTACATCTTATTTAAAAACACCGGGACGTAGGGATAAATGATTATCTCTAAACTGTCTCTAAAGGCGACAATAAATACCTATCTTCCCCCACCGTAACAAGGTAATCAATCTTTTTCGACATAAAGCTCTTTCATAATCTTCCTGATTAATGACAAGAGCATCGGAGGGTTCGTCGCCGGGATTCATCCCGGTGTATCGAATTTTTTTGCAGGTCAACGGCAGCGGCAAGAATCCAGTCAAATGTTGGTGAAGGTCAACAGGTCTGCTTTATTGTTTCAAAAAAGAATCCACAAATTCATCTGTTTGCTCCCACACCAAAATCAGCATCAAAAGATTGACGCCGTTTGTGGGAACGAAAAAAAAATCCAACCTTACTTCATCAGCAAAAGTAGTTTCAAACCATGCATCCGAAAGAGAAGGGGAAGATAGTGGTCTCCAGCCGAAGAGCCACTCCTCTTCCTCCTCCTCCTCCTCCTCCAGTCCAAGATGTTCTTCCTCAACAACCTCCTCCTCAACAAACCCCTCCAGGGTCACGGGGGCCTCTCGTCGAAATCGTCCAAAGCAACATCCTCTTCAAGACCATGTCTCGGTCCACAATCCTTCAATTGACTCTATGGCTTCTCAAAGCTCTCCTGAACAGGATCTCCATCAAGTAATTATTAACCGCCAGCAGGGGGTTGACCTCCAAACTCGCTTGAATGGATGGAGAGCCCTTGAGGGAGTCCATCAACCCGAGCACCCAGGGATCTCGAGAGTTCGGACCCCCTGTAGACCAAGGACTAGAAGATCCCCTCCCGCGAGGAGGCGAAGAGAGTCCCCTCAACGTCATCGGTGGAGAAGTCATACTCTAATAAGCCGAGCCACGCATAGGATCGCCGAGCAGGAGGGGCATCAGTCACTCGGGCCGAGCTCCAGAACTTCAAACAAGACATCATGCGGACTCTTAATATTGCCACGAGTCAGGATCAGCGTGTCCCTAACCCTCATCATACCGCCACTCATGAAAGAGAGTCCCAGGGGTAGCTAGATCTGACCGAAGGGATGACTCAGTCCGCCACCATCTCCACGAGATGGAGAGGCGCCTCAACAAGATAAATCTCGAAGAAGAACAACGGACCAATAGGTTTCGCCCAAGCAGACCCCCCTTCTCTAGGGCCATCATGGAAGCATCGGTCCCCGAAGCCTTTAGGCCGCCCCGCTTTGAATCCTATAATGGGGAGTCGGACCCGGCCGATCATATCGAAAGTTTTAAAACTCTCATGATGATTCATTAAGACTCGGATGCGGTCCTCTGCAAGGCCTTCCCGTTGAGGGGACCAGCGCGAGAGTGGTACTCTCGTCTAACCCCTGCCTCCATCTTCTCATTCGAACAGTTTAAGGAGCTCTTCCTTACCCACTTCGTGGGCAGTTGCCCGGCCGAGAAAACAAGTGCATCCTTAGTGGTCCTTAGTCAAAGACAGGGAGAACGCCTAAGAGATTACGTCTGGCATTTTACCACCAAAGCCCGGTCTATTGTCTCCCTTAACCAATTAGTAGTCTCTGTGGCATTCAGGCACAACGTCACTAACGCCGACCTCAAGGCATCCCTTACCAAGAAGCCTCCTCTGAGACTTTTCAGAACTTCTGCTTAGGAGTGAGAAGTGCATCCGAGTGGAAGAGGCTCTCAATCCCCCTACTCTTGAGGAATCATCTTCCGGGAACAAACGGAAAAATACGAGCGAAGAAGGGTCCTAGAAATTCCAGAAGGACGAAAATGGCCAGCACCTCCCAGCTCATCGTTTTGAGAAGTTCACCCCCCTCAATGCTAGTATATCAGCAGTTCTTATGGAGGTGGACAAGGAAGGGCTACTATGCAGTCAACCTAGAATGAATACCCATGGGAAGAAAAGGAACAGGGATAAGTGGTGCCGCTTTCATAGGGACCATGGCCATGACACAGATAATTGTCGGGCTCTCAAAAAGAAGATCGAAGAACTCATATAGTGTGGACACCTGGCCAAGTTCGTCAGAAAAAACAGGGCCGATCCTCCACCCCGAGGAGCCAACAATCGAACCGAGAGGCCTAACGAGTTCCAAGACTCCGAACCTGGGGCCATCTCCACCTTATTCATGGAGGTCCAATGGGAGGAGAATCAAACTCCTCCCGAGAGGCCTTCACCCTATCGTAGAAGTAGGTTTTCAGTTTTCAATGAGGCTGTCACTTGCAATACGGCCAAAGCATGTAATAACAGCTCGCCCCCTCAAGGCGGCCACTTAGCTTGTTTAAATAAAACATAGTTTTTTCTTATAAAGATCATTGCGTTGGCCTCATGTCTATCCCATGGAGTCACATCTACAACTCGTTAACCCCCTCCAACAACAAGTTTGGAGTCCAACACTTGGTTAGACGCTGCTTTAGTCACTTACAAACAAGCAGGTACAAAGCAGCTCACCATTCGGAATTTCTCTTGCAACTAGTTGAAACATCCCAACAACATGTTTGGAGTCCAACACTTGGTTCGATGCTGCTTTAGTTGCTTGCGAACAAGCTAGTGCGGAGTGCCTCACCATTCGAAATTGCTCCTGCAACTCGTTGATGAATCTTAAACAACTGGTTCGGAGTTCACAATCATGGCTCGAAATCGCCCTCACAACTTGCAAGTATGTGGGTTTGGGGCTCGACACAACCATTCGAACTACTCCCGAAACTGGTTGATTCTAACAAGCAAGTTCGAAGACTAGCTCTTTTCCAAGGCCATCCCCAAGGCCTGACTCACCTTTGTAGCTGCTCATGTGGTTCGACAACCCTCATTAATGAGCTCTGTGCTCAGTTCCTCTCCCGAGCCACACCAGCAACCCTTTCACTCCATGTGACGGTGTTGGAGCCCAGCTCGTCCTAGAGCATCTCCCGCAACTAGTTCTCCTTCAAGAATCTGATATGATACCCAACTCACTCATCGAGTTGTCTCTATAAGCTTGCTGGGCTCAAACTGCAAGGTCGGCACCAACCCCCTCCTCGGGTCACCTTTACAAGCCTGTCGGGTCCAAACGGTAAGTTCGGTGCTAACCCACTCCTCGGATCGCCTCTGCAAACTTGTTGGGCTTGAACAACAAGTTAGACACCCATCTTCCTCCTTGAATTGCCTCTACTTACTTGCTGGGCTCAAATGGCAAGGTCGGCACCAACCCCCTCCCTGTGTCACCTTTACAAGTCTCCTGGGTCCAAACGGTAAGTTCGGTGCTAACCCCCTCCTCGGATCGCCTCTGCAAACTTGTTGGGCTCGAACAGCAAGTTAGACATCCATCTTCCTCCTTGAATTGCCTCTACTTACTTGCTGGGCTCAAACGGCAAGGTCGGCACCTACCCCGTCCCCGGGTCGCCTTTACAAGCCTGTCGGGTCCAAACGACAAGTTCAGCACTAACCCCCTCTTCGGTTCGTTTCTACAAACTTGTCGGACTCAAACGACAAGTTCGACGTCCAACTCTCTCCTAGAGTTGCTTTCTAAACTCACAAGACCCAATCTAGGAGGTGGCAACACAAAGAGAGTGCGAGTCAAGACGAAAAAACTTGGAAAACCCTTATTAACCTTCCCGTACAGGAGTGAAGCTCCCCAGTGAAGAAGTTTATCTTCTCAGCCTCCCGGAAACAAAACTCCTTTCCGTAGCTCCCTGGTGCCGAAGCTCCTAATCGTAGCTCCACATAAGCGAAGATCCCCTTCGAAGCTTTCCGATGGCGAAGCACTTCTTCTCAGATTCCCGGAGACAGAGACATTGTGAGCCAGTTTCGGCCTTAATGATGGGTGATTCGTTAAACCAAATCTGAACAGAAGTTGTAGATCTTAGAGTCATCTTCGAAACGAGTATTCATACACCCCGATCGGAGTTTTGTAGCACTGGGAATGTCAGTTTGACTGCAAAGCTCCTCTTCTTAAAACTTTCCGTAGGCAGAGACATTGTGTGCAGGTTTCGGCCTTAAAGATGGACGATTCGTTAAACCAAATCTGAACGGAAGTTGTAGATCTTAGACTCCTCTTCAAAACGAGTGGTCATATGCCCCAATAGGAGTTTTGTAGCACCGGAAAAATCAGTTGCGGTACAGCTGCTCAAAGAAGAAAAAAAGGGAAATGTTGACTGGTCAATGCCACGTCAGTGCGTTGACCAGTCAACGCTGATGTGGCAGTGGATCGCACCCCTGCTGCTCCTCTGACCTCGCCACGTGGCAGTGGGCCCTGCCAGCTGCTGCTTTTCCTCTAACTGCGCCACATGGTAGGGGGACCCTACCATGCTACCAGGTTCCAAACCGGGTATACACTAAATCGGGTATAGTGCTTGTTTTGGCTATTTGTGACTGTTGGATCTCTTCAAAAAGCGTGCTTCTCACAATCAACGATCCAGATTAACTCAGGTATTATTTGTTATTTAAGATTTAATTTCTTATGAATAAATCCCAGAAAAATAACTAAAAAAATCTGAAAAGTAATATTAAATTTTGGAAAATTATTTTAAGAACTCTAAAAAATAATTAAAAAATTCAGAATATAATTTTTAAACTCTGAAAAATAATCATTATTTTAGAAAAAATATTTTAAAATTCCAGAAAATAATATTTAATTCGGATTAATTAATTAATTTTTTATATACAAAAAAATCTCTGGAAAAAATTTTTAAATTCTAAAAAAATAATTAAAAATTTAGAATATTATTTTTAAATTATGAAAAAATAATTAAAAATTCAGAATATTATTTTTAAATTCCAAAAAATTATTTAAAAATTGGGGAAAATCCAGAAATTCCCAAAAAAATTCAAAAAATCACAAAAAAATCAGAAAATTCTAAAAATAATTTTTGGCATTTTACATGCTCAGAATAACACCGTTACACATTGAGCATGATCCAAACTCCCCCGAGAACTCTGATAAATTCTATTAGCCATTGAAAACAGACAAAACTACTCCTCAAAGGTTGTGAAACTCAATTTTCAGGAGTAGGGAGCTTTTGATATGGCTAAAAATAGAACCAAATTAGGACCGTTCAAATCGGGCATGAATCTTAAAGTTGTCAGGGGTAAAATAGTAATTTCACCTACAAATGGGTCTGAAAAGGGGATTGGGTCTTTCTTTAAAGTCCAATAACCCATAAACGGATCTGTCCTACTGAGTCAAGGTGATAACCCATTACGAATCAGCCCAGGTCATTTAAAGAATAATTCAAATTCATGGTTATCTCTAAGAGACGGTTTAATCCAAATCCCTTATCATGAAATGATTTAAACTCTACATCTTATCCCAAAACACCGGGACATAGGGATAAATGATTATCTCTAAACTGTCTCTAAAGGCGACTATAAATACCCCTCTCTCCCCACTGTAACAAGGTATTCAATCTTTTTCCACATAAAGCTCTTTCATAATCTTCCTGATTACTAACAAGAGCGTCGGAGGGTTCGTCGCCATGATCCATCTTGGTGTATCGAACTTTTTTGCAGGCCAACGACAGCGACAAGAATCTAGTCAAACGTCGGTGAAGGTCAACAGATTTACTTTATTGTTTCCAAAAAGAATCGACAAATTCATCTGTTTGCACCCACACCAAAAATCAACAGCAACATATATATATATGTATATATATAGGGGTGATCATGTGAAAACTAGTTCTCACGATAAGCTTCGTGAGAACTTTTTACATAGCCATCACATGAATGATCCGAACCGTTCACATTATTTAGAATGACAAAATTAGTCTAAATATGTAAAATCAAGTTATTTAGAGTTCATTTGTCCATCCATCATGTCATTATAAAAAATAACGATATTCAGTCATACAATCTATAACACTTAAATGCATGGACAAACACAAATGACCTGATTTTTCATCCGTAGACTAATTTAGATGTGTAGATCAAAATGAACGGTTCTGATTTAGATCTCAAAAAAAAGTTCACACTTGGTTCTCACCGAAGGAGTTCTCACATGATCATATCCCTGTATATATATATATATATATATATATATATATATATATATATATATATATATATATATATATATACTAGTGTTACCCGGTGCAAATTGTATAGTCTAAAATAGTTTTGAGAGACTCATAAATTTATATAGAACTCTAAAAATGAGTGAGAGAATTGAGAGAAACTTATAAATATCATCCCTACTATAATTATTGAAATCTTTATTATCATCCTCATATAAACAGATGGTTTAGAGAATCACTATCAAACCATAATGTTATCCAATTGAATAATACTGAAGCTAAAAAATGCATGCAATGAAAAGATGTCACAAATTCAACTAATTTATGTTAACAGGTACTATATTATAACATCATTAACATTCGGTTATACATTATAAACCATGTATTATAACACAGGTTAGGTTAAAGATGATAGACTAAGAAAACAATATAAAAATATTTTTATGAATTGTGTTTGCTTAAAAATCTAATTCTAAGTTAGGGGATGGGAATTGGTTTAGGAAGAGACGTGAGATTTTGTGAGATTGAGAAAGTGGGAGAGGAAGAGACTGTGTTTTAGAAATTGGAGTTTTTATTTTGTTTTTGTTTTTTTAATAAAATCGTACGTAGTATATGTGTTAGCTAAATATGAATTTCTACTTTTCATCTGCTTTCTATCTAAATATAAAGAGAGAAGAGTGGGGGGTAGTCTCTCTTTTATTTTTCTAAGGATAAGATATAGATATAATACTTTTATGTTTTTTTCCCCCAAGGAGTAGCACTTCCTCTTAGAATCTGTAGTATGTTTAATGTGGTATCTCCACTTTCCAATATGCTTGGATTACCGGTAGTTGGAACTTGGAAGTAGTCTACTCTATGTTACTGCTAGAAGTTTCTTTTCATTCTTGGTAAATTTCACCAAACCCACCGTTTATGCTTTGACAAATTCTTCCTCTAGCTTTCACATGTGACCCATAAGTATTATTTTTCTGGGCAACTAAACTTCCTCTCCGTCCTTTTTTTAGTAAACGAAACTACTTTTGGGCTGAAATAAATTTTTGGCCGATTAGAAAAACCTACCTGGACATATCTTAGCACTATACCCTCCTGAGTTTTAAGAAAATATTCCGATGACGTTTTGTTAGAGCATTTGTAGTCGTCCTCCATATTTTCAAAATTTGAAAATATAGAGAACGAGCTGTTATAGTCGTTTTCTATATATCCAAAATTTGAAAATATAGGAATAGTGCCCGTCTATATTTGAGAGTTGATATAAGAAATTCTCAAATATAGGAATCGAAAATTCTTTTTGTGACCGTTCTAAAAAAAAATTTCGGACGCAAGATGATCTTGCGTTTGATCAATTTTTTTTAAAAAAAAAGGTGTCGGACACAAAATGATCTTGCGTCTGATCGATTTTTTTTAAAAGGCGTCGGACACAAGGTCATCTTGCGTCTAACCAATTTTTTTTTAAAAAAAATCACTGAAGGAAACGGACGCAATAACATTTTGCATATGAAGAGATAAAAAACAAAAACAAAAACAGAGAGAGATTTACTGTACTGACCCACTTTTTGAAAATATTTGGAGATCTGACCCACTTCCAAAAACAATTAGCGATCTGACCCAGTTTTGGACACGTCAGCATAAATTGTTATTGAAAATAACGGCATAGATTATTTACGTGCCGTTATTTTCAATAACGGCATCACTTTTACATTTGTTTTACCATGCTGTTATTCCAAATAACAGCATCAGTATATTTCTCTTATAAATGTGAATCTTTTAACTTTAAAAAAATTCTAAGTGTGAAAAAACTTATAAATAATGCCGTTATCCCCAATAACGACATTCGAATGACTGATGCCGTTATCTTCAATAACGGCATCAGTTATATATAAATGAACTGTTGCCGTTATTTGGAAACAGAGAGGATGAATAATAAGTTAATTTTTTTAAAAAAATTATAACCGATGCTGTTATTTAGAATAACGACATCAGTTACAATTTTTTTTTTAAAAAAATATAACTTATTCGTCAGAGAGGATGAATAATAAGTTACTTTTTTATTAAAAAAAATTATAACTGATGCCGTTATTCCAAATAACGGCATTAGTTTTGAGAATGCCGTTATTTTATTTGAAATAACGGCATCTGTTACAAGGTTTTCACACTTGTAATTTTTTCTCTAAATGAAGACTACAAGTTGTCGAAAAACAAAATAACCTATGCCGTTACTCCAAATAACGGCATGACACTTTTTTTAAATATAGATGCGGTTATTGGGAAAAATGGCATGTAAATAACCTATGCCTTTTTCCCAATAACGGTTTTTGCTGACGTGTCCAATATTGGGTCAGTTCGCTAATTGTTTTCGAAAGTGGATCAGACCGCCAAATATTTTCAAAAAGTGGGTCAATAAGACAAAATTTTCCCAAAAACAGAACGGACGCAAGACCTTCTTGCGTCCTTGATTTTTTCCCCAAACTTATAATTTTTTTCCCTCCATGGAATAGGGTCTATAGGATTGTTATGCACATAAAGTAAATTTGAGATTGGTTTGATTTTTTTAATCAATGACTGAGATGGAATGAGCCTATAAAAATTGTTATGTGTTTTTATGCATACATTTTTTGTTACCAATTTTTTATTTTTAATTTTTATTATGATTTGAGGAAATCAATGACCGATATTCAAGAAATCAAATATCATCGACTGTTCATTCAAAATTTTAATTTCCATGACTACAACACATCTCAAAATTTCTTCTTCTAAAACTCAAATATATAAAATTTGAATTTCAACAAATTACAGATGCTCCTAAAAGAAAAGTAACGAATGGAAGTTAGTTGCCAAGAAAACAATCATCATCGATTAGAAAGGCTTGGGATTTAGCAGTAGCGGCATCTATATGGAACCTATGGCTAGAAAGAAACGATTTTATTTTTCGCAATAAAGAGTATAGATTTCCTACCTCTATGAATAAAATGTTTCTTCTCATCCATGATTGGGCAGGTGCTCAGGCGGCAACAAAGAGATCCAGGACCGATACTGAAGACTAGCGTTTGCTGGTGGACACTCTAGTCCGTCCGAGCGAAAAGAATGTGGATGCGATGCTGATTTGTTTTTCTATTGTACTAGGTATATTTTGGTGCTAGATGGTTGGGTGAGTTGTATTTTGGCTTTAGATGTATTTTGTGGAAGTTGAGGTCTTTATGTGCTGAGATGTCAGCTTAATTGTAATAGTTAGTATCTGCTGTACTTGTTTCTTTAAGTTTCTCGTTAATGAAACGATGGCTTCGGCCATCTTCTTATCAAAAAAAAAAAAACAATCATCATCGATGACATGACACGACGACTTTTAAAAGTTGGTTTGCGCAAGGGTGAAAACTCACGTGGGTTTAGTGAAAGTTATTAGCATGTCCTTTTTTTTTTCTTTCATCTACAAAATTTGTAAGAAAAGAGAAAATTTTGCCGTCCTGCCCCACTTCTTAAAAATATTTAGTTCTCTGCCCCACTTCTGAAAATAATTAGCGATCTGTCCCTGTTTAGGACACGTCAGCATAAACCGTTATTGAAAATAACGGTATAGATTATTTACATGCCGTTATTTCCAATAACGGCATCTATTTTTTTTTCATGCCATTATTTGGAATAACGGCATCAGTATATTTCTCTTGCAAGTATGAATCTTCTAATTTTAAAAAATTCTAAGTGTGAAAAAAACTTATAAATAATGCCGTTATCCTGAATAACGGCATTCGAATGACTGATGCCGTTATTTGAGATAACGGCATCAGTTATATATAAATGAACTCTTGCCCTTTTTTGGAAACAGAGAGAATGAATAATAAGTTATTTTTTTTTAATTAACTTATTCGTCAGAGAGGATGAATAAAAAGTTATTTTTTTATAAAAAAATTTTATAACTGATGCCATCATTTCAAATAACGACATCAGTATTGAGAATGTCGTTATTTGAAATAACGAAATCTGTTATAAGGTTTTCACACTTGAAATTTTTTCTTTAAATGGAGACTACAAGCTGTCAAAAAACAAAATAACATATGCCGTTACTCCAAATAACGGCATGACATTTTTTTAAAATATAGATGCCGACATTGAAAATAACGGCACGTAAATAACCTATGCCGTTATTTTCAATAACGGTTTATGCTGACGTGTCCTAAATAGAGGTAGATCGCTAATTATTTTCGGAAGTGGGGCAGAGCGCCAAATATTTTCAAAAAGTGGGGCAGTACGGCAAAATTTTGAAGAAAAGAAGAGAATACTTTATGAAGCTGCAAGCTAAATTGAAAAAGAGCTCACAACAGGTCCATTTTTACCGACTTTTTATCTTTTTGTATCTTGGTTATTTCTTGCGATTTCCCCCTCAGAACAAGCCCATTTTCAAACTATATCTCATAAGGATCTTCACCAAACTATTTCTATGCATGGTCAGTTCTTTGTTATGTCAGCAAAGACCGCAGTTGCCAACTGCTACTTCTACTTTTATGCTGCTTTTATGCTGCCGCATATAGGAATTGTAGCAATTTTATCTAAACTATTTTCACGCATGGTCTCTTCTTTGTCACATCAGCAAAAACTCTAGTTGCCAAGTGCGACTTCTGCTTTTATGCGGTCGCATATAGGAACTGCCACATCTTCTCAATATTTTTTTTATTAATTGCCCCGCAATTTCCATTGCGGCCACAGTTCATTTTGTTAATAACTAAAGCCGCAGTTGAGAATTGCGGTCTTGTCTATACGTATGCCACAGTTTGTAGCTGTCGCATCTTTTTATATGGTCAATATGTAGGTCGCAGCTATGAACTGTGTAGCCTACGTATTGACTAGGCTGCAATTAGGCTGCAATTTTCAAGTGTGGCCTTATCTATACATAAAATGAACATTGACCGCAGATGAAAACCGTAATAGTTATAAAAAAAAATAAGAAGAGACCGCGGTTTCCATATGTGGCGTCATAAAAGTAGAAGCTGAAGTTAGCAATTGTAGTTTTTGCTGACCGTGGCAAAAACAGTCAAATGCATGTAAATAGTTTGGTGAAGATCTTCAATAGAATATAGTCTTAAAATGAGGTTTATTTTGGAAAATATGACATTTCTTGCTCTATATCTCAAATAATAATCATATAAAAGTTAGGGATTTGATTTACCTTCACAGGATAATGACACAGAAGTGGGAGGCTGCTGAAGTCACCAGTTTGCACATACATTAATGCATCCAATGGACAATCAGACACACTGCTCATAAACAATATACTAATTATGAAAAAGTCAATGATTAGACAAGTAAAGCTTCAGATATAATACTACTGATTTCGTAAACAGAAACTGGAGTGTAACAGCCCAGTTAATTAAGGAGTACGTATGTTATAAACTTCGTTACGTACTCTGAGTTTGTAGGAGAGATCATTGCAACCCAGTCAGACTCATCCGGCACCACAACTCCACTAACGGTGACCGTTATGTTGCCTTCATCAGGCAGCGGTGAATTTGTATCAACATTGATGGCAAGGAGCGGGTTTGGGTCGGGGCAGTCGCCCATTAGCCTGCGGTTAACAACCCGGAAATCCGATACTCGGGTGTGGCCATAGAGTTCATCCGTCGAACCATCGATAAGAGTAGGAGAAGATGCTAAACTTGAACCAAATAGAGAGAAAAATAGTAGAGACTGCAAGCATATTAGCCAACAACAAAGATCAAAAGGCACCATGATGATAATGATATGAAATGATATGATCCTTTTTCCATTATAAATAAATATGGGAAAGGGGAGGAGATGTTTGAGACGAAAAGTTGTATGGAAACTGACCATGATCGTGGATTTTTATGGTTGCGGGGTTTTCGGAGCAAATGGTTGTTAATATTTAATGATGGGTTTATTTTTACTAAGCAAGATGCTAATGATTTTGATGGTTTTGAGTGTCTTAACAATTTCGAGGTCTAGGAGTCTCCGCTTCCGATTGTTTTTTATGGGTTTATTTTTTAACAGTGAAAGTTGTGTATAATTTGGGTGGCTGGGGTAGTAAAATCCTATCCGTTTAAAAAAAAATAAAAAATGAGGGAGTTGTAATTGGTCATAGTGGTTATAGAAGTGACAATACCTCTAGATTTAGAGTAGACGATTACAAAGAACCCGAAAATAAATATAAAACTAAGAGAAAAAGACAACCTTTATAGCAACCAATTAAGTTTCAGACTAGAGGAGAAGCTCAGATTCTAAACCTAGCTGCCCATGATCCACAAGCTTGGTCCAATATATTAGATGTATGGAAATATACACTGATAGGAGATTATTATAGAACATTTTTAAATTTAGAAACAGAAGAAATGTATAAGTAGTTAGAAACGTTTTTAGGAGAAAGTGTCAGGGCCTTATAGGAAGCCTTTAAAGTATCATATGTGGAAGATTATAATACATTGCTGATGCTATGACGCAAGTTCTTACAAATCTCATTTATCCTCTCAAAACATACACACACAGACGCAAGTTCTCACAAATCTTATGGAAGAGAGGAAACATAACCTCTTCTGACCCCCACCCAACTCTGTTCCTTACAAGATACGGTAAGCAAGATGATTAGATCTTCCCTTCTGCAATTTCTAATGCAATATCACTGATGGAGCTCCTACCAACTCCCACCATTGTCTTGCCTAACCTTTCTCCCCCACCCTCTCCTTCCTCTCCCTCCTGCTCCTCCGCAGTCCTTTGTCTTTGCTGAAGCATCCTGAGCCTACCCACCAAACCTTTCCTACTCCAACTTCCCTTCTACCACCCCACCTTTTGTTACTCCTAGAATCCAACTGCACCACCGTTAAACCTGAGCTTCATGCTTTCTCTGCTTGAGATGAGTGGGTGCGGGCCCAATGAGAGGGTCCGCCACCCACCCACCCCCTCACCGCCAGTATCAAACCTTCCGGAGGCTGCTAACAATGTGCTTCCTCCTTCTACCGTCCTGGTAGCGGCTATGGAGCCTGTTCCTCCCTCTGTTGAGTCTCCCCCTGCGATCTCGAGCCCTGTGAGGGGAGAGCATCGCGAGCTCAGCCGTCCCAAGTCCCCATCGCATGCGCACTTACGTGCGCCTCCGCGTGAGGAGGGGAATAAAATGGCTCATCATTGCTCGACAGGGGACACTTACAGGGGTCAGAAATCACACCAGAAGTCTGATCACGATGAGAGGAGGGCCCATCGAGGGGGTCCTCCTACTGGCCGTTTAAGGCGTAAGAGAACACCACCCTTTGAGCGCTACCATCCTCACCATGTGGGCCACTACCGGAAACGGAGCTGGGAGGATTCACAGAGGAAGCAAGCCAACTCCATACCTTACAACCAACACAGCAATGCAACTCACAGACAACACCCACATCCTTCCCTCTACAACTGCAGTTCCTCCCCTCAACATCGACCCTCTGGGCCCAATGACAAACATTCCAACTCCGACGTCAAACAAACACACATCCAACCATCTATCACCAGAGCCAATCCATCTCACAACAACCCAACATCTACATTGGTGTCATCCTATCCTATCAACCTCTGTCACACAACCAAACTGCTCTCTGGCCAGCCACTTCCGGATCACAACCCCAGCTCAATCACCGAACGAGACCCCGATGAGGTCACGCTAGATGAGGCGAAGGGGGAGGTGAATGCCGGGGAGGAGGACGGAGAGGGGCAGTGGACCAAGGTGGGTAGGAGACAAACCAAATGGTAGGGGAGCATTACCAATCACGGATCTTACCAATCAAAGAAGCAGAGGAAGGGGAAGCGCAAGCCAGTGTCGTGCTTTAATTGTGGGGACCTTGGCCATTACAAGTCCGAGTGTACCAAGGAAGTTCGATGCACCAAGTGCATGAAGTGGGGCCACCTGTCCTACGTCTGCTCAAACGTAGTTGAGACTCACAGTGATGAGGAACGGTCAGTGAGCAGGGGCAGATCTCCGGAGAACCCCTCAGTGATCCGACTTGCTTCAAGCCTGGACATCATTAAGAACGAAGAGAAATGGCTGAAGCAATGGTGCGCCATCGCAAGAGTTAAGAAAGGGAGACCGTCGGAGGTACATGTGGTGCAGTCACTCACTGAAAGATGGCCCATGTCAGCTCACGGTGACTGGGTCGCCAAAAAGCTTTGCCACCTTCAATTCCTCATCTCATTTCCAACGCCGGAGAAGGTGAGGGAAGTGATCAGAATGGGGACTGTCGAGTTTGGTCACTTTCAGCTCCAATTCTCGGCGTGGTCCCCGGCGTTTGGAGCGGAGCTGCCACAAGGTGAGAAGTACTGGATTTGGATCCATAACGTGCCTCTACATTTTTGGAAGAAAGAAGCGCTCCAAGAGATCGTCTCGGACTTTGGATCGGTGGTGGAAATTGACGAACGAACGGTGCGGCGATCAGAGCTGGTATCGGCTAGATTGCTTATACGATGCAGCGATATCACTCTGATGCCGCGATTCGCCAAGGTCCACTCGTTCGACGAAGCCTATCTCATCAGGTTCGTCTTGGAAAAGAAAGTTGAAGACACAAAAGAACTGATGGCAACCAACCCCAACCCCGCCCACTCAGCTCTGAGAGACTCCAGATTGTACAGCAAGGTGGTATCACCGAGCAAAGAGACAACCATCGACGGGACTCACGAAATTGAAAGGGCGCACAGGGATATCATCAGGGCGGCATAGGCGGCGGGGTCGTTTCCGAGCAAGAGTGGTAAAAGCAAGGCCCGTCCCATCAGATCTAACGGTCAAGAGCGCCCTAAAGCCCTCAACTCGCTAGATCCGACGGTGAACAAGTTTTACCATCTTGATCAGGAAAGCGCAGAGTTCGAGTGCGTGAACAGCGACAAAAGAGTGGCGTGAATAGAGGGTCAAACCTTACAAATCTCGGTAAGGGAGCCTGCTCTGACTGAGAGGGGTGGAGTAGGGTTGGCTCCCCCCAATTATGGCAAAGCTACCTCTAGTCGCAACATGCAAAACCCCAAAGATGGGTTGGTGGTGGAGTTGGCCACTTTGGGAAAGGAGACAAGCGAGCGCCCTCTCTCCACCAAAGAGTGGGTCACCAAAAGATGGTTCCCATCTGAAAAAGCTTCTGGGTTCTCTGAGAAGCGTGAGGGACATGAGGCAGCTTTGGGTCTAGGGAAAGAGGCAGAGGTCAGTTTGGGGAAAACGACGAGAGTTGGTGGGTTTAACCAGAGCGAGGGGAGTACGGGTGGCCAATAGGGGGGCAAAATGCCCTTGCTTTTGAGGAGAGCTGATAGTGGTAATGGAGGCAATGCTGAAGAAGAAAAGATAGACGAAGAAGAGCCCAAATACGGTAAGTATTGGAATGAGAACGCAGTTAATGCGTCTTTGTTTTCGAGCCTGGCCACAGTGGAGCGGCCCAACCAGGGGATGCCACGTGACGCTTTGGGCTTCCCAAGCGGCACGCAGGCTTTTGGTGACCCGGTAGTTGTTACACCCACCGATGTACACACCACTCATGAAGTGACACGTGGACTATGCGATAAGCATACCGCATTTAGCCACAGTGTGCAGGGCGGGAGTCTCGAGGCAGGGGATAAGCTTACCCGCGGAGCAACGCCCCCTTATCCGGTGGAGCACGTTAACATTGTATCCAGGGGAGATCTTCTTATAGGCGATTGTGGGCCCGTTGAGGGGTCCAATTCACCTATTAATCGGCAGAAAATGAGTAATTATCAAGACGGGCCCAATGAGGGGACCGTCTCAGAACAATTGATTATCGATAATAGCTCGACTTCTTGTGGGCCCAAGGTGGGGTCCACGGGGGGGATACTCTCCTCACAAACACAGGAAATTCTACACTCTGATAGTGAGGAGGAGCGAGAAGGGCGGCTCAATCTGGATGTAGATTTATCTTTTTCAGAGGAGGAGTCAGAGGATGCAGAGTTCATTGCTAACACTCAGAGAGATGTCTCCCCTGAGATGGTTCTATCCACTTTCCCAGCTTCTGCACCTGGTGGCAGCTCCGGTGTGACTCAGAGGACAGTGGGATTCAGGGTGCACCGCTCGCCCAAGAGGGCTCATGGGGAGTCCTTAGACGACTACCTTGAGGTAGCAGCGGCGGCCAAGTCTGCTAAGCTGGATAATGGAGGTACGACTATGTTTTTAGCTTCCATTTTAAATTTCATGTCTGATGATGAGGTTTTTTTACTAGCTGAGACTTGTGGGTTAGAAGTATGGGATTTAGAACGCAATGCGTTACTCCTTAATAAAATTAGGGGGTGGGAAACGGATAGGGCCCAGTCCAGCTCTGTGAATGCCCCATGTGGTGGCACAGGGCCGACTATCATTATCGAGGATGTAGCCAGCCCTGCACCCCCACCAACGATCTCTAATAATTCTGTTCCCCAATGAATACACTTTTTTGGAACGTTAGGGGATTGGGGGACAGGGGTAAGAGGGGTATGGTGCGGGATGTTATTAGCAATTCCAAGGCGGATATAGTAGGGCTGCAGGAGACCAAACTTCAGCACGGGACCAAACTCAAAAGAGTCGGTGGCAACAGAATCAAAGAGTGGGTGCTACGCCCCTCTGTCGGTGCTTCAGGGGGGACTGCCGTAGGGTTTAATTCGGATCTTCTGTCCTGTGAGGAGGAGTATTGTGGTACGTTCTCCCTGACAGTCCGACTTAAGCGACGATCAGATGATTGGATACAGACAGTGACTGTGGTCTACGGGCCAAACGTGGCCGCTGATAGAGAGGCCTTCTGGCTAGAATTGGCCGACATCCGTCAGCGATGGTCGGGACCTTGGATCGTGGGTGGAGATTTCAATATTACTAGATTTGCTTTTGAGCATAAGGGAAGAGGCGCTAGCGACAGGCACCGTGAGGAATTCAATCGGGTTATCACGGATCTTGAACTAATTGACATCCCGATCAATGACAGACTTTTTACTTGGTCTAATCTGCAAGCGGATCCGGTTATGGCCAAGTTAGACAGGATCCTGGTCTCTTTGGATTGGGAAGCCTTATTTCCTCTCGCATCGGCTAGAACGATCCCTAGACCAACCTCAGACCACACCTCGATCCTCCTCGATGTGGGGAAGCGAGTAGCCCGCAAACCTAGGAAATTCAGATTTGAAAAGGCATGGCTGGAAATCTAGGGATTCCACCATTTGGTTATGGAGAACTGGGATCTGCCTATGGCCGGCAGGGACGCGGCATCCCGGTGGTGTGGAAAAATTCGAAGACTGAGAAAGAGGCTCTGTAGATGGAATCGGTCTAGATTCGCGACCATCTGGCGTGATAAAGAAGCCTTTCTGGAAGGTATTGATGAGCTGGAGAGGGTGGAGGAATCTAGAATTCTTTCGCAGGAGGAGCGAAACAGGCTCTTAGATCTCCGTAGTAACATTGCCAATCTGTATAGACTTGAAGAAATCAAGTGGCAACAGAGATCTAGGATTTCGTGGCTCAAAGAGGAAGACGCGAATACGGCCTACTTCTATCGAGTTGCTAGTGCTAGAAGGAGATCCAATCTTATCCTATCTATTCAGACAGCTACGGGAACATCGCAAGAGGAAAGGGTGATTTCCACTACATTCCAGTCATTTTATAAGGGTCTCTTCGGGAAGAAAAATGACTTTAGGGTCCCAATGGGGGCAGACTTCTGGCAGGAGTACCAGCCTGCTCCAGGCCAAATCTTTTCGTCCTTGGAAGAGCCTTTCACGGAGTCAGAGGTCAAAATGGCAATTGACCAGATGGGAGCTGACAAGGCACCTGGACCGGATGGCTTTCCGATGTTGTTCTTCCAAGTGTTCTGGAAAGAAATTAAAGGAGAATTTATGGAGGTCATGTCGGAATTTTTTCACAATAACCTGAGGCTGGGAATGTTCAACTTTGCAGAAGTGGTGCTGATTCCCAAACGGGAGGACTCTAAGTGCGTGGGAGATTTTAGACCTATTAGTCTGATTAACTGCTCGGCTAAGATCATCTCTAAGGTTCTAGCCATCCGCTTGGGAGGCATCATGGACAATCTCATCAGCAAAACACAGACAGGATTCATCAAGGGCAGATATATCCTAGACTGCGTGGCTACTGCTGAACAAGTTATCCACCATTGCCACAAGAGCAATTCCAAGAATTTTCTCCTCAAGCTGGATTTTGAGAAAGCTTACGACTCTGTGGACTGGGACTGTTTGCTTGAGGCTCTCAGGGGGAGAGGTTTTGGGGACAAATGGATAAGATGGATTAAACAGTGTTTATAGTCTAGCAAAACGGCAATTATAGTGAATGGGAGGCCCGGGCCCTCGTTCCCATGTAAGAAGGGACTCCGTCAGGGGGATCCGCTGTCCCCACTTCTATTCACGATTGTAGCAGATGTGCTCAGAGGAATGCTAGAGAATTGTCAAAGGAAAGGATGGATATCGCCTGTGGCCAGCAGCAATACTAATCAGGGATGCACGATCCTTCAATATGCTGACGATACCCTCATCTTTGGTAATGGGACTAGAGCGGAAACAATTTGCTTTAAAGGGGCCCTTTACTGCTTTGAAGCCTGGTCAGGTCTGAGAATTAATTTCCACAAGAGTGCGCTTACTCCTATTTCACTTTCAGAAGTAGAGACCCGGGAGCATGCCACCATTCTAAACTGCGCGGTAGAAGAATTCCCAATCAAATACCTAGGGCTCCCGCTTCGTCCAGGGAGGCTCACTAAGGCTGACTGGTTGCCTATTATAGACAGGGTGGAGGACAGACTGTCTGGTTGGAAAGGCAAATCACTTTCTCTTGGGGGCAGAGTGGTTCTTATCAACTCTGTGTTATCCAATCTGCCCACTTATTACATGTCCTTTTTTGAACTCCCAAAATGGGTGATACAAAGGATCGACCGTATCAGGAAAAGATTCCTTTGGAAAGGTGCAGATTCAAATAAGGGAGGGTACCACCTTATTAAATAGAATATCGCATGCATGAAAAAGAGGCACGGAGGGCTAGGCATCATTGACCTCAGAGATATGAATCTGGCGCTACTGGGAAAGTGGTGGTGGAAGGTGTTCCACCACTGCGGAGAAGGATGGCAGGACTTTATCCAGCCTTACCTCCGGGGAAAAGGGACAAGAGGCCTAGGCTTCCGAGTAGGATCAAAAGTTTCCCGGTTCTGGAAAGGAGTTGCTAAAGCCAGCGGACCTTTCAACTCAGCAACCTCATCTTTGATCGGCAATGGCCGTACCACCAGATTTTGGTGGGACAAATGGTGCGGTCCTCACTCTCTTAAGGAAGGTTTCCCAGAGCTGTTTGCTAAAACGAATCGACCGAATATCTCGGTGGCGGAAACTTGGAAAAGGGGGACTTGGAGACCGTCATTCCAAGGAACACTCTCTCCAAGTTTGTTACAGCAACTGCATGAATTACAAACGCACATAATCCAGTCTGGGGTAATTTGTGCCCAAGGCCCAGATCACTTGCGTTGGGGACTCGAGAACAAGGGAGTGTTCTCGGTTAGATCACTGTACCACAGGATTCACTACCGAGGATGCAGGCCTAGCTGGGCAGCAGTTCTTTGGAAGACGAAAACTCCTCTGAAAATTAGAGTCTTCCTATGGCTTGTGCTCAACAATGCCATTCTCACTAGAGAGAACCTAGCCAAGAGGCAACCTCACATTGCGACCAACTGCGGGTTCTGCAATGCACACGTGGAAACTCTGAATCACCTGTTTCTTCACTGCACTGGAAGCAAGGCTGTACTGATAGAGGTACTGAGAGCACTTGGATCAAGTGACTACCCAAGGGACTATGAGGACTTGTGGGTTGGTCCCAGATTCGCCTCAGCCCGTCACGATATGAAAGATGCATGGTTTATTGCCATTGCGGCAACCTCATGGGTGTTATGGCTAGATAGGAACAATTTTTATTTCCGTGCTTCATGTAGTTCTATTTCTAGTAATCTTACTCATATCATGCATCTAATTTCCTTTTGGGCTACAGCTGCTGCTCCAGGAGCAAGAGGAAGGATTGCAAGGGTATTCCAGGTGGATGAGTTTGATGACGAGGAGATAGAGATCGGGCCTACTCTTGACTGATGAGTGGACTTGCGCCTCACTACCACATATTTTGTATCAGGACTTTGTATTTTGCTGTTGTATTTTGGTAGCCTGTAGGCTGGTGGTTGTAACCCACCCCCCAAAGTTATGTTGGGGGTTATGTTTTATTTCCTGCACTGTACTTGTTTTTGCCCCGGGACTGCGGGATGTTTATTAATCACTTATTAATGAAACAGGGTGGCATTATTCCACCTTTTCTTCAAAAAAAAATAAAAAAATACATTGCTGATGCTAGGCCTCAATCCCTATAATTTTGTAAATAAAATACAAGCTTTAGTTACAGAAGAAGATCCGAATACGGAAACGATATGATTACAAAAGGATGCTATCAGAACTTTAGAACAATTAAGTCTATATAAATGGAAGTATATAAAGAAATTTCTTAATAATTATTACTATTATACTTGTATTTCAGGAAATATTTTTAACCAAGATTTAGAAGACAAATTATTTAGAAAACTCCCTGGAGCCTTAGGAATAGAAATAGCAGAAAAATGAAAAAATTGGCTAGAAGTAAGGACAGCCGGACCAGATCACCCATGGTCAATAGGACAAAGAATACAACATATTATTAATGTATTAAAAGACAAATGTACACAAATACAAATTCAGAAACAATTAAAAAATTCAGATTATGGGTTTTATAAAGAAATATACACTTCTCACATATGGTATAGCAGAAAGAAAAACTAGAACTTATAAAGAACATAACAGATACACAAAAGAAAACACAAAGTATAGAAAGAAAAAAGAAATATTTTTAAGAAAATCAAACAGACGAAAACCATATCTAGACCCTCAGAAACATGTTAGAAAGTTTAAGCCAAATAGATTGTATAAAAATAAACTCGAATGTTATACATGTGGTAGCTCAGAACATTTGAGTAGGACTTATCCTAAAAGAATAAATAGACATGATAAAAATAGCATACTCATAGAATGCACAAATGAGGATTTAATTAATATTGACGAAACAGTATATGATTCTGAATCAATTTATTCGATCGTCATCATAGAAGACGTTGATGAAGAAAATGAGACCCAAGAAGATAAACAGCCAAATAAATTAATCGAAGATTTTGCACCATTTCTCAATATACCAGAAATAGACTTCTCTAATTTAGACATGATGAACATAGAATCTACTAGTAAGGGACAAATGGCTCCATCATTGTCGACCTCAAGCTTATTGGAAACTTGGAAACACGACTGGCAAACCCGAACAGGTATGGATAGCATGCCATGTTTATTTTGCAAAGGATACCCTAGTAAGATGAACAGAACAAAATGTTCCAAGTGTTATCAAGAAGGCTGCATGAAATGCATAGATTAGAACTACAATATTACAATTAGTTATTCAGTACCCAAACCAACAGTAAATACTGATAAAGTAAAAATCCTAAGAAAAAGAATAAAAATTTTAGAAGATACACAGAAACTCCTTTATACAAAGGTAGAAACAATAGAAGAAAGGTTAAATAGAGGAAAAATGGTAATAGACCAAAATGAACCAAGAATAGATCCACATCAAATTGATCTAATTCAAATATGCAATAAAGATAGACTAAGGGCACTAAAAGTTAGATGTGTGGTAAGAATGATGGCCTATGAAGTAAAGTGTCTAGCATTAATAGATACAGGGTGTACGAACTGTATTATAAATAAAGATATAATTCCAAAACAATACATAGTAAAAGCCTCGAAACCTGTAGCAGCCCAACAAATGGATGGAAAAGTTTTTACGTATGATGACCTGTTAATCCCAAATAGTAAAATTAGATTTGAAACCAACTGTGGAGAAAGTATAGAATACACATTACCTAAAGAATCGACATGGGTTAGACAACTTGACCTAAGCAATGATTTGATTTTGGGATTAAGCTTCTTATTAAAGGATAAAGGTAGTATGCTAATAAGTAAAGATTACTTAAAGTTGCAGAAACATACAATCTTTACACCAGTTTATACACATGATGAACCAACCATGATAAGAGAACTAGAAAATCCCAAAGAAGAAAAAGAATGCAATTGTCCTCATGAAAGGCAATGTGAGTTACATAACATAATTTCCAATGACGATTACAGTGATCAGGACATAGATAAAGAGTATGAGATATAAGTCCATACATACTTTATGAATCTAGAACATCTTTATTACACCCTCATAAGTGAACAAGATGTTGAACAATTAATATCAAAAATAGAAAAATTAGATAATGGGTGAAGAAATACTAAAGTATTGGGATAAAGATAAGGTCATATGTAAGCTAGATATTATAAACCCTGAATATAAAGTTAGAACAACAAAAATAAATGCCACCAACCAAGATATAGATGATTTTAAAATGCATATTACAGAACTACTAAAATTAGGAGTTATCAGGAGATCCGAAAGTCCCCATAGATCAGCTGCTTTTATTGTTAGAAAATACAGTGAACTAGCTAGAGGAAAAAGTCGAATGGTAATTAATTACAAAAGGCTAAATGACAATACCAGAGATGATGCATATGATATTTCAGACAAAACCAGATTAATAAATCAAATACAAGGATGTAACATCTTTAGTAAATTTGATTTGAAATCCAGATTTTAGCAGATTAAGATGCATCCTGAAAGTGTAGAATGGACAACATTTACATGTCCAGAAGGACATTTTGAATGGCTAGTCATGTCTTTTGGCCTTAAGAATGCACCATCTGTTTTCCAAAGGAAGATGGATGAAATTTTTCTAAAACACAAAAAAAATTGTTGTTGTTTATATAGATGATATTCAAGTTTTTAGTAAAACAAGGCAAGAACACAGGGGTCATTTGCAGATTATTATTTCAAAATTTATTAATCATGGTATCATAATTAGTAAGATAAAGATGCAGCTGTACAAACCACAAATCGAATTTTTAGGAGCCATTATTGGGTATGGAAAAATTACATTACAACCCCATATTGCCCAAAAAGCTTTAGATTTTTCAGACAAATTAGAAGAATTAAAATAGCCCCAACAATTTTTAGAGTTGGTTAATTATGCAAGACCATTTATAAAGAATTTAGGCAAAATTGCAGGACCCTTATATGCAAAAACTTCCTAGAAAGGACAGAGATATTTTAACCAAGAAGATGTTAAGTTATTCCAACAAATTAAGATCTTGCTTAGAGAACTCCCAGAAGTAGCTTTACTATTGGATTCAGACTATCTAATTATAGAATCAGACGGTTGTAATATAGGCTGGGGCGCAACTTTGATTGCTAAACCAAATAAGTATTTCGATAAAAATTTAGAAAGAATTTTCCGTTATGCTAGAGGTAAATATAAAGAAAAAGGTAACATTAGCAGTATTGATGCAGAATTATTAGCCATCTCTTTTATTATTTCCAAGAAAGAAATAACTGTTCGAACAGATTGTGAAGCCATCGTTTTCTTTAATTCAAATATGGCTTTAGAACCTAAACATAGCTCTAGACGGCGTTGGCTTAATTTTCTTGATTGGTGCCTTCACCTTAGCACCCAGATCACATTTGAGCACATCAAAGGCAGTACTAATATCTTACCCGATATTCTTAGCCGCCTGCTCCATCAGCATGTGCTAGTAGACATGGGAGATAATACCCTCACCAACATAGGTACATCTTTTGACCTACTTAATGTGGATGAGCATCCACAAATATATAATGTAACTCAAGAAGACCTAGTATTAACAGAAGTCATTGCTTTTTTAGAACATTGCACAGAAATTGAATTCATTTCTGTAATTCCTAAAATAAATAATGTAGCAACTCTTCATGAGCTATTAGAATATTGGTGGGTTAAAGAACCACATGCTACAATTATATCCAACAGGTTAAAAGAAATTCGAGAACAAAGGTATGCTCAAATTATTAAGCAAAAGGCAAAAAATCTTAAAAAATCTTGGAGCACTATCCACATCAGATGTGTTTCTCACAATAGATATAAGACAGAATGAAGGAATAGATAATGATATGGTACATCCTAGAATTAGCAATTTTCCAAATCTATTCCTAGATTATACAGATTTAAACTTTACTTTATTCCACCTTTTGCAATTATGTTCTATCGACGCTTTTTATATAAGTATTAACTGCATCTATGACAAGCATTTTTTATACACCATAGCTGAACATTTTCATCCTTCTGAGGATGGTTATGAAAACCTAGTTAGGAGACAATTAATTAATACACGAACTTCTTATCTCTTGCAAACACCACAAGATTATGATCTAATGAATACTTTTTATGACAATATGCACATGGCAAGTCCACCACCACAACCAGGTATCCATCCAGACAAGATGTTTCCGCCACAAAACAACCAGCAGACCAGTGAAAGCAGAACCCCACAAGGAACCCCCCAATAACAATTGAGATTCAGAAACCAAGAACTTTTTATTTTTTCAAATGGCAATCCTCCTTTCAGAACATATTCTCATATTTCTACATCAAAAGAACAACAATGCATCTTAGAGAATTTATGGATTGCATTTAATAGAAAAGACCAAAAATATTTCTTAGCAGCCATGAATTCCTTATCAGAAGTATTTAGTCAGAACCAAAGAGGATACAAGTTTTATGTAGTCTCTAAGGTAATTTAGTAGGTATTTTTCACACCGGATAGAAATAGCAGACTGTAACGCCCCGAATCCCAAATACACTGAATTCGAGATGTTCTACAGGATCTTTTCACTTTCTTCAGTACAATTTTACAAGGAATTAAAACTTTTCACTTTACATCAGAGTTACATCATATATTACATTTACATTGCACAGCGGAAGTAAAAATTTACAACATTTACATAAATGTACAACAACATGGTAAAATCTTTATGCATCCATTCCTCTTTAACATGTAATTTATCCTGCATACAAAACTGTGGGTACGTCAGTTTATTCAACCGACGATAGTTATACATGGCCATCCTCTCTATGTCAGAAACAGTATAACGATTCTCATTTCTTAACAGATCACAAACTTGTTCACATAATAAATAAAGTAAGGGGAAAAAATCTTAATGATGTTGTGTTGTGATTGTGCACTTAATCCTTAATGCAATTATTTAATTTACATGACACTAATGCGCACTTGTTCGGATTCTATGCATCCCATACTACATAGGTCCGAGGGCAAGCCTCTTAATCGTTCTTCATTTTTGTAGGGTTCAATCCCTCGCCATGACTTAATCTACTACTGTAATTACGGTAAGTATCCTAGATATTTTCCGACCTACGAATTCATGTCTAGGCACTCTGGAGGGAATTCCATCGCTGACATGACTCATCACGCAGACATCCTGTGGTAATTCAGCTCTCACCATAGACATGACACCACCCGTAGTCTTCAAATATCCCACAAGCGTCGCCACTGGGACGGTACTCTGGAGTAGTATCCTCACCCAGACTCATCATGGGAATTCCTGGGATACGCTCTCGCCGCTACCCAATAGCCCTCATACTCAATATTTTTCTCTTACTTTCATCACATCTCCACTATGCACTAGTCCTTATTTTAATAGAATCATGAATAAAAATTAAAGTTATAGAGTTAGCCTCTCCACTAAACCGGACTTATTCATTCATTTCAATACATGACCAACCTTGGTCTTTAAATTCTCATTTTCCATTTCATTTCCATTGTCGGGGGAGACTTAGCTACTCCTTTGTTCAATTTCCAATTCACAACTTCCAATTTGAGCAATTCCAACTCATGAATACATCTTCATTGCCTCAGCATATCATGTTCTTAACTTTCATATTCATGTAATTATCAATTCATAACTATGATTCCTTTCATGTACATTCATGCAGCAATAAATAGAGTTTATCAACATCGATCATAAAGTTCACAACTCTTGACAGCAATCAAATGAAATCTCTGACATATCAAAATATACTCTGTACAGTCGACTTGAAAAAGACCAGTCAACTTGTACAGTCAATTCCAGTTCTTCATAATCACTCGGAAGAGTCGACTGCTGCACATGGCTAGTCGGCTGTTCCGCAGCTTTCTATGTTCCAAAAATCATTCATGTGACAGTCGACTGTTATTCCATCAGTTGTCTGTCCTGGGGTTTTTAACAATACATTTCTATATTCAGCTCAGTCGACTTGCTACTCGCATTAAGTCGACTGGACAGATTCATATTTCAAATTAAAGGATTATCATTCTTTAGGTACATGCATCATGGTGTCAAATCACAATATACATACTTTCATGTTTAATAGACACGAAATTTCTTAATTGTTCAGTAATATCGCAGTATGGAATTTCAAGTAACTAACATTGTCTTTCTTCAAGGAAGTGTTTAAACATGCATTTATACTTGTTCATAACTTTCTTGCAGAGATGAAAATATTAATCTCAATCCATTACACTAGAATAACACAATGGAAAAATACCTCATTTCATGAAACTACTAGATTATTCATAGTTTAAACAAAGTATCGGTCGACTGTTCATAACACCAATCGACTGCACAGATCATTCTTAGTTTTATTAATCATCGCTAGTTCTTTTTCCATATGTTCATATCTCCTCAGTCATGTACATCATGAAGGATATGAGTTAGCTTTACTACTTCATTCTAATTGTTCACATATATGTCAACGAAACTTTCTAACAAAATATGTAACGGATGTCTCGTACCAGTCGACTTATCCAACGACAGTCGACTGTACAGACCCAATTCATCACTGTTTACAGTGCCATCATTTCACTATTAGTCTTCCACAATTATCATCATAAACATACTCAAGCAATTCTAGTATGTTTGAATTTACTGCTCATAAGCATAATAGCAATCATCACAAACATGGCACATTTTCTACTTTAGAAGTCCTGAGAAACACCCACCTTATTGACGAAGTAATCGAAGTCCAGAAAAGCTCCTTAATGCAACGCACCTTCCTTGCTCCTTGCTCCTTGCCGCAGATCTCCAGAGGATGATGCCCGGTCTCCACAAACAACACACACACCTCTCTCACAATAATTCTCTTATAAAATAATTTTAGTGTAAAGAACAATGGATGAGAGGGGGGGTATTTATACACCAAATGGAGTGAGATGGAGGGCCAAGATTCAGTAGATGGTTAATGGATCAAAGGCTAGGATGCACTAGGGAGTTATAGAAACTACCCACACCTTAAATAACCACCCACAACTCACACCCACTACTCTACCCAATCCGGCCAAGATTTGTGTGCTTTATGCACGTGTACACGGAGTGCACGTGCAAACACAAACCACCCTACAAAAATTTGTACATAAAAAACAAGTCTAATAAAAAAAAAGAGAGATGCTACACATTACAAGTTGTAAAAAAAAGGGATTAATTCCATGGGCTTAAATTAATTGGGCCAAGATAATTATTTTAGAAAATTAACATTTGGGCTTTAGGAAAAATACTTTATAAAAACAATGCTCTTACTCATCAAAAAAAATAATAGCCAACAATATTACACGTGCACACCACGTGAAAAAGTAAATAATTTTTCATATATTTGAAAAATCAGGGTATTACACAGACAGTATTAAGAACTTCAAAAATTCAGTTTATAAAGGTTTTTATAATTTGTCAGAAGCACTAGATGTCGCTAGAAGCTACTTAGGACCTAACTATTTTGTTTCTCCTTCCTTAAGATCCATGCAGGAAACTCCCTTGGAATACTCTATTACAAAGAATATGCAGGTAAAAATCCTATTTTGTGATCATTGCGAGGCAATGTCAAGAACGGTAAGAATATTAATGAAAATAAAAACTATCTGATTTTTGAAAAATAGAAATTACAGGAAAAGATAGCAAGCTTGGAGAAAAAACTATTCCAGACCAGATTTTTACCTAAAAATCCACCACAGACTGCTCCCCCGGTCTATAATAAGTGGGATGAGAAGGGTTTGCATTTCGCTCTAAATGCAGAAAGAGGTACTATTGAGCCTGCCAGATGAGTGGAAGTCTCTTTACACGTGGCTTTCTGGAGGCCACACCTTTCAGAGTGGAGGAATTCAAGTAGGTGTCAATCTGTGCAGGAATATTTTGAGTGGAGTTATCCGGGGTGGAGTTAGTTTGAGTGGAGTTTAGGTGTCTAAATTATGTAGGGCCACCGAATCTAAGGAAAATGGGGTCATGTGATTGTTGTCGCCACTATCTCCTGTGTCTGACAGGTTTTCTATTTGGGATAGAAGCGGTTTATCTTCAGGAATCTCCTTTTCACTTTCTGTCACTGTCTCCTTTTCCTTTGAGACTGCTGTCTTTACTGCTTCTGCCACTTGTGTCACAATCTGCTCGGATTGATTCTTTTCTTTTGCTCTTCTTGTGTTTGGGTTGGATCCTTTTTGGTTGCATCTGGAAGCCTTCAATCTGTTGGAGGAGCCGTGTTGTGTAATCTAGATACCTAATTAAATAGATAAACTAGACACAAATTAAAACCTCGCAAGTGCACGAATCGTTTATAGAAGCGTAGCAATAGCAAGGGTCGATCCCACAGAGATTGTAGAAATTAACTTACTAATCAATAAGAAGAGTGAGAATGATAAAGAGTTGTTCTAAAAGTCTAAAAGAAATGAAAAGATTAAAACTAGATTAAGAAATGCTGAATCACAAATATCTATTAAGTAGTTGGGTTTAGATCTCCACCAATAGTCAATAATGCTAAGTCACCTTCTGTACTTCTTCTTATTACTCATATTTGTTCTCCTCAAGGGCATGATATCTACTCCTTAAAGTAATGTTTCCCTAAGCCAAGAATTAGGCATGGTATCTACTCTAATTCGTTTCTTTCCTTAAGTATTTAGCATGGTATCTACTAAGTTGCACTTAAAGAAAACATAAGAACAGTGGAAACGAACAAACACTCAAGGTTCTAGAAATTGGTATCAGATCTAGATCCCTCAAGTTGATTAAACCAAGAACCCCTAAGGACTCCTGTGTTACAAGTTACGAGCACGAGATACGGGTCGTCTCAATATGCTCATATAACAGATTCAGATCTACACTGCACAACTTGATAATCTCAAGTTCTGTATGTCAGTCGACTGGCTGTCACTTCAGTCGACTGTCCTTAGAACTCCAAACAAGTTTGATTCATGTAAATTTTTATTCTTTCAATCAGGTTTAATCAATACGTAAAAGAGTAACATTCAGAAGAACTTAGCATTACATAACTACGGTTTCAATCTACCCAACTATGAAATTAGTTCCACATAATAAGACTTTTATTGATCAACAAGTTCGAATACATGATTAACATAAAAGAATTAGAAAGAGAAGGAATAAACTGATGTAGTTCGGCTAGATGGGTCGGCTGGCTGTCACACAGTCGACCGGCTGTTCTCTTCTTAGTACTTGATCTCCTTTCTCCTTCTTCTATGCTGATGAAGTATTGCTCTTGGTTGATGTGTTGATAATTCTGGAACTCTTGTGATTTCGTGATTCTGGGGTTGGGAGTGAGAGCGGAGGAGAGTCGGGGGCGCCCCAAAATAACGCCTCTTGACTGATATTTATAGACCCGGCATAAGAATTAGGGTTTGCCCACTTTTCAGGAAAATCCTCCTCTTTCCTTCTTTATTTTATTGGCGATTTATTTCTTTCTCTTTTCTTCTTTTCTTCCTTATCTGCTTACCACGTGCTTTTGCCAATCCCCTGTATCTAGCTTTGATTTGTTGGAGGAGTTATTATTCGCATCTAGCCTGGGTTTGCATAGATTTGATTTAGATACGGCTGCATCTTATCTTTTTACTCCGCCGCATACCAGTCGACTTATGTTGGGTGTGAGTCGACTGATGCTGAGACTTTTGTGGCTTCATGATTCCTCAGTCAAGTCGACTTATGTTCGGGAAAGTCGACTGTGCCGAGGCCTAGCAAACTCTCTGTCCGGTCGACTGCTGAAGAGCCAGTCGACTGTTGCTTCTGCAGTTCCCTGTATATCATTTCTCAGTCTGTATTTGTCTTGAATCTGCTTCGTTTTGCTGCTTTTGGTTGTTTCCTATGAAAAAGAGAAAAGAAGAGTAAAATACCACATATAGAGCTTTTAAATGTCCAATTGCAATAAGATTATTACTCCTAAATGTGAATATTCTTGAGTTCATCAAATACCCCCAAACTTAGCTTTTGCTTGTCCTCAAGCAAAAAGTGAATTTATGAACAAGGGAATAATAATAATGATAGACTCAACCACCAAGAATTCTTATTATGTGAGCATCAACATTTTGCGATCAAAATTATAAACAATTTGTAAATAAAATAAAGACAAGTATACCCACTTTCTCTAGTGCAATTGTCTATTCATAACTCCAAACGCAACCACACTTGTCATGCAATTAATTATAGTTATAGTATGTAACTACCCAATCTGTGATTATCCCTTTTCTCTACTACAAACCGAGTAGCAAACTAGAGTTTTTTTTTTTATTAGTCTCTTCTTTTTAAATCGTCACTTGCCTTTTGACGCGAGTGCAAAACATTTGTGATGAATCCACCCGGTTACTCAACAAGTCACAAACTTTAAGTGCTTTGCATACTCATATTTCAAGTTGCCGTTTGACGTAAAGGTAAACATTGGTGATGAATACCCCTAGTTACTAAGCACTCAAAACATTGGAGTAGATTGACTTTATTCATATATATTTTATCACTCTATTTACTTAAACTCAATTTAGGACTAGATCAAAGGGAATAATCACCAAAAAAAATATCACACATTTTTTATGTAAAATCGCTTGACTCATACAATTTTGTAAGGAATTATGAAACTCAACAATCCTAAAGTAAATAAGTATCCTTCCTCTTACTTTATAAGAAATTGTTTATCCTAATAAATCAAAAGATTTCAAATGTAACTAATTACTACCCCCAAACTTAGATGGAACATTGTCCTCAATGTTCGCGCACAACTTAAAATATAGGCATGTGTTACCAAATAGTTTGAAGGAAAGAAAATAAAGTAAAGAAATAAAGAAGTGATTAAAGAAATAAAATAAATAGAGAGTGTAAGTACTTCCCTGAAAAAATTGGGTTGCCTCCCAATAAGCGCTGTGTTTTCTGTCTTTAGCTAGACTTGACGAGTTCATGCAATGTATTGAATGGTTTGAAGATTCACATCTTCCTCGTGCGGCTCTAAACTCATCTCAATGTACGGCTTCGCCCTATGCCCATTCACCTTAAATATTTGATTCTTCTCTTTGCTATGAACCTCCAATGCACCATGTGGAAAGACTTTTGTAACAATGTATGGGCCATACCATCTTGACATAAGCTTGCCTGGAAAAAGTCTTAATCTTGAGTTGTATATCAATACCTTCTGTCCTTCATAAAACTCCTTTCTTGCTAGCTGTTTATCATGGTACAACTTGGTCCTTTCCTTGTACAATTTTGCATTTTCATATGTGTCATGCCTCAACTCTTCAAGCTCATTTAGTTACAATCTTCTTTTGTCACCTGCTTGTTTCATATCAAAATTGAACTTTTTGATGGCCCAATAAGCTTTGTGCTCCAATTCTACCGGAAGATGACATGCTTTGTGCTCCAAAGACCAAACGGTATGGTGACATGCCGATGGGTGTCTTGTATGCTGTTCGGTAGGCCCATAATGCATCGTTCAAGCGCAGCGACCAATCCTTTCTCCTTGTATTTACTGTCTTCTCCAAAATGCTCTTGATTTCTCTGTTGCTAATCTCCACCTGCCCACTAGTTTGAGGATGATATGAAGTGCCCACTCTATGTGTAATACCATATTTCTTCATCAAAGAAGCAAATGGAAAGTTATTGAAGTGGCTCCCTCCATCACTAATTATTGCTCGTGGTGTACCAAACCTAGTGAAAATGTTCTCCTGCAAAAACTTGACAACAACTTTGTGATCATTAGTTTTTGAGGGGACAACCTCGACCCATTTAGACACATAATCCACACCCACAAAAATATATAAATAACCAAATGAGTTAGGAAAGAGACCCATGAAGTCGATTCCCAAAATGTCAAACAGCTCGATTACTTGGATGTTTTGAAGTGGCATTTGATTTCTAGAAGAGATATTGCCTGTCCTTTGGCATTTGTCACAAGTCCTGCAAAAAGAGAAAGCATCTTTGAATACATTAGGCCAATAAAATCCAGATTGTAATACCTTGAGTGCTGTTCTTTTTGGTCCAAAATATCCTCCACATGCATATTGGTGGCAATGTTGTAGAATACTCATTTGCTCTTCTTCTGCCACACATCTTCTTATAATTTGATCAGGGCAAAATTTGAACAAATAAGGATCATCCCAATAATAGTGCTTGCACACGGCCACCAGTCTCTTTCTTTCCTGACTTGTCATACCTGGAGGGAAAACATGAGCAGTGAGATAATTTACAATATCTGCAAACCATGGAAAATATAAGCAGTGAGGTACCAGTCGACTGGTTCTGTTACCAGTCGACTGCCCCTGTTGTATGTTTATTTCAAATAAATGTTCATCTGGGAAATCTTCATTAAGTGGAAGCACAATTATTTCTTCCTCATGCAGTAGTCTGGACATGTGATCTGCCACAACATTGTCACTTCCTTTTTTGTCTCTAATTTCAAGGTCGAATTCTTGAAGCAACAGCACCCATCTGATCAACCTAGGCTTAGCATCCTTTTTAGCAAACAAATATCTCAAAGCAGCATGGTCAGTGAAAACAATAACTTTAGAACCAATCAAATATGATCTAAACTTCTCTACAGCAAAAATAACAGCTAACATTTCTTTTTCAGTAGTGGAATAATTTAGCTGTACATCGTTTAAAGTTCGAGAAGCATAGTAAATAACATGGGGTACCTTATTGATTCTCTGACCTAAAACAGCTCCTAAAGCATAATCACTTGCATCACACATAAGCTCGAAAGGATGGCTCCAATCTGGTGCCATGACAATAGGTGCAGAAATGAGAAGATTTTTTAATGTAATAAAAGCATTTGTGCACTCTTCTGTCCATGCAAACTCAACATCCTTAGGTAACAAATCACAAAGGGGTTTGGAGATTTTTGAGAAATCTTTTATAAATCTTCTATAGAACCCTGCATGTCCAAGAAAACTCCTAACACCCTTGACTGTAGTGGGAGGGGGTAGCTTTGATATGATGTCAATTTTTGCCTTGTCCACCTCTATGCCTCTTTTTGACACCACGTGTCCCAACACAATACCTTGTTGTACCATAAAATGGCACTTTTCCCAATTCAGCACTAAATTGCATTCTTCACATCTCTTAAGCACAAGCTGCAAATGGTTAAGGCATTCATCAAAACAAGATCCAAAAACACTAAAATCGTCCATAAATACCTCGATGAACCTTTCCACCATGTCTGAAAATATACTCATCATGCATCTCTGAAATATAGCTGGTGCATTGCACAATCCAAAGGGCATCATCCTGTATGCAAAAGTACCAAAAGGACATGTAAAAGTGATTTTTTCTTGATCTTCTGGAGCAATAGCAATTTGATTATAGCCACTATAACCATCTAAATAACAATAATGACTATATCCTGCTAATCTTTCTAATATTTGATCAATAAAAGGAAGAGGGAAGTGATCTTTCCTGGTTTCGTTATTCAGTTTCCTGTAGTCAATGCATACCCTCCATCCTGTGGTCACTCTCGTAGGGATAAGCTCATTCTCTTCATTCTTCACCACTGTGACTCCACTTTTCTTAGGCACCACATGTATAGGGCTCACCCACTTGCTATCTGAGATCGGGTAGATGATGCCAACATCTAGTAGCTTCAAAATCTCTGCTCTTACCACTTCCTTCATGTTTGGATTAAGCCTTCTCTGTGCTTTCCTGATTGGTTTTGCATTGTCTTCAAGAAGTATTTTATGCATGCATTTGGATGGACTTATTTCCTTGATATCTGCAATGGTCCATCCTATTGCACCTTTGTGTTCTCGCAGTACCCTCAGCAACTTCTCTTCTTCCTGTGCACTCAAGTTTGCAGCAACTATCACTGGTAGTGTCTGGTTCGATCACCCAAATATGCGTGCTTCAGGTGTTCAGGCAGCGGCTTAAGCTCTATGTCTGGAAGTCTCGGTACAGTCGACTGGTTCTTGGTAGAGGTTGGAACAGTCGACTTATCCTGTCCGCCAGTCGAATGGTCCGAGGAAACACAAATGTCATCAGTCACAATATTTTCAAATGCCGGTGCGAGTTTACCTGAATATGACTTTGGAGTTTCAAGGTGATGTACTGTTTCTGCTATCCTCCAGTCATCGTGTTCCTGTTCAACATTAGACAATGTTAGAGACTGTGTAATTGCAGCTTGTAGTGGTTCTATGCTATGTACCTGAAATGTTTGATCAACAATCTCTTGCACCACATCAACATTATAGCATTCATGATCATCATGTGGTAAGTTTAGTGTATCAAACATTTTAAATTCAACCTTCTCTCCATTTATTTTCATGCTTATAGTACCCTTTTTAACACAAATTTTTATATCAGCCGTACTCATAAAGGGCCTACCTAAAATGATTGGTAGAGAAGATGGCATTGAAGAGTCCTCCATGTCTAACACAACAAAATCAGCAGGCAAAATGAAATCGTTTACCTGAACTAGGACATCTTCCATAATACCTCTAGGTCTTTTGATGCTGCGATCCGCCAACTGCAACGTGATGGATGTTGGTTGGAGTTCCCCCAATCCTAGCTTTTCATAAACGGTGTATGGGAGGAGGTTGATGCTTGCCCCCAAGTCTAGTGGTGCTTTCTCAAAGAAGTGCTCACCAATCCTGCAAGGAATGGTAAAACTACCTGGATCCTTTAATTTAGGAGGTAGTTTCCTTAGCAAAACAGCGCTCACTTCTTCTGTCAAAGCCACATCCTCCCTAACCTGAAATGTTCTTTTGTGAGTACAACATTCTTTCAAAAATTTAGCAAAAGAAGAAATTTGTTTAATAGCATCCAGTAGGGGGATATTAATTTCTACCTTTCTGAGAGTTTCAAAGATGTCAAATAAATGTTGTTCTTTCTTTTGCTTGACTAACCTTTGAGGGAATGGTGGCAAAACTGTTCTTTATTTTTCACTTACCTTGTTGGAACCCAAAACTTTTGATGGTTGTGTTTCTGCTTCTTCGGTGTGTGTTCCAACCTTATTTTCAATTATCTTACCACTCCTCAGAGTTGTTACTGATTTGAGCTGTTCTTGGCCTCTAGGATTTGGTATGGTTTGTGAAGGGAGTTCTCCTGCCTTTCTCTCACTCAACTTCTTTGCGATTTGCCCGATTTGGGTTTCCAATTTCTGAATTGCTTGCCCTTGTTGGTTGCTTGTTTGATGTTGTTGTTGAAGCAATTGAAGAACGGTGGATTCAAAATCCAACTTCTTCTGTTCTTGAACTGGCCTATCAAATCCACTTCCCATTTGGAAGTTCCGTGCATGTCCTTGCGAAGATTGGGTGCCTTGATTGTTGCTCCATGAGAAATTTGGATGGTTCCTCCATCCTGGGTTGTATGTGTTTGAGAATGGGTTGTTCTTTGGTGGAAACACTCCTTGTCCCACATAGTTTGCATGCTCCAGATCTGTGAACGAAGACATGGGGCATGTGTCAGTTGTATGATCAAAATGAGAACAAATTGCACATATTTCTTTTGTTTGATTTTTTACACTGCCCATTGTTGTCATTGCATTAACATGCATATAAATTTTTTTATTCATGTTTGCCATTTCTAATTATATGTTATTACTACTAGAAATTTCATAAACTCCCTGTTTTTTAGAAATGCCTCTTCCCCTTGTTGAGAATTGCTGTGAGTTCTCGCTAAGTTCTTCAAATAATTCGATGGCCTCCTCACCACTTTTTCTCATCAAGATCCCGTTGCAAGCTGAATCCACAATTGCCTTGTTAGTATCATTTAAACCCTCATAAAAAGCTTGTACCTAATCATCTTTAGGCATGTTGTGTGTAGGACACTTGAGAAGCTTGTTCTTGAAATCCTTCCATGCTTCGAAGAATAAATCTCCATCTTTTTGTTGGAAAAGTTGAATCTCCCTTTTCAGTTGTTTGGTCTTCTGGGCTGGAAAGAATTCTTTCAAGAATTTTGTCGCCAATTGCTCCCATGAATTGATTGATCCTGGTTCCAAAGAATTATACCATAGTTTAGCATTAAGTTTTAAGGAGAATGGAAACAAGATTAACCTAATTTATTTGGGGGTAAGCCCTTGGACGCTTTGTGTTCTGCAAAGATCAAAGAAGTCTTGCAGATGGAGGTGAGGCTCTTCGTCTGGTTTGCCACTAAAATAGGGAACCATGCTAAGTAATTGGGGAGAGAGATGCATATTCCCTGTGACATTAGGTTGATAAGCAATGCAGGAAGGTTGCTCAATATTCTTAGGCGTGAATTTGTCCTGCATTGGTACTCGATTTGGTACTTCCTCAGCCATTGTTGCTCGTGAATTGGGTCTCTGTGCAGTCGACTGGTTCCGTGTAGCAGTCGACTGGTTGGACGCAGACAGCCGACCTAGTCTGTGCAGTGTGCGTTCTGTTTCTGCGTCAATAGGTAGTAGCTCTGGACGAAGTGATCTCCTTCCGTGCATCCACCAAAATCCTGTAACCTAAAAGAGAAGATATTTATTAATAAAAGAAAATAAAATAAAAGAAAAGATTTACTGATTTGTAAGTTAAAATGCTAACAATCCCCGGCAACGGCGCCAAAAACTTGTTGTGCAATCTAGATACCTAATTAAATAGATAAACTAGACACAAATTAAAACCTCGCAAGTGCACGAATCGTTTATAGAAGCGTAGCAATAGCAAGGGTCGATCCCACAGAGATTGTAGAAATTAACTTACTAATCAATAAGAAGAGTGAGAATGATAAAGAGTTGTTCTAAAAGTCTAAAAGAAATGAAAAGTTTAAAACTAGATTAAGAAATGCTGAATCACAAATATCTATTAAGTAGTTGGGTTTAGATCTCCACCAATAGTCAATAATGCTAAGTCACCTTCTGTACTTCTTCTTATTACTCATGTTTGTTCTCCTCAAGGGCATGGTATCTACTCCTTAAAGTAATGTTTCCCTAAGCCAAGAATTAGGCATGGTATCTACTCTAATTCGTTTCTTTCCTTAAGTATTTAGCATGGTATCTACTAAGTTGCACTTAAAGAAAACATAAGAACAGTGGAAACGAACAAACACTCAAGGTTCTAGAAATTGGTATCAGATCTAGATCCCTCAAGTTGATTAAACCAAGAACCCCTAAGGACTCCTGTGTTACAAGTTACGAGCACGAGATACGGGTCGTCTCAATATGCTCATATAACAGATTCAGATCTACACTGCACAACTTGATAATCTCAAGTTCTGTATGTCAGTCGACTGGCTGTCACTTCAGTCGACTGTCCTTAGAACTCCAAACAAGTTTGATTCATGTAAATTTTTATTCTTTCAATCAGGTTTAATCAATAAGTAAAAGAGTAACATTCAGAAGAACTTAGCATTACATAACTACGGTTTCAATCTACCCAACTATGAAATTAGTTCCACATAATAAGACTTTTATTGATCAACAAGTTCGAATACATGATTAACATTAAAGAATTAGAAAGAGAAGGAATAAACTGATGTAGTTTGGCTAGATGGGTCGGCTGGCTGTCACACAGTCGACCGGCTGTTCTCTTCTTAGTACTTGATCTCCTTTCTCCTTCTTCTATGCTGATGAAGTATTGCTCTTGGTTGATGTGTTGATAATTCTGGAACTCTTGTGATTTCGTGATTCTGGGGTTGGGAGTGAGAGCGGAGGAGAGTCGGGGGCGCCCCAAAATAATGCCTCTTGACTGATATTTATAGACCCGGCATAAGAATTAGGGTTTGCCCACTTTTCAGGAAAATCCTCCTCTTTCCTTCTTTATTTTATTGGCGATTTATTTCTTTCTCTTTTCTTCTTTTCTTCCTTATCTGCTTACCACGTGCTTTTGCCAATCCCCTGTATCTAGCTTTGATTTGTTGGAGGAGTTATTATTCGCATCTAGCCTGGGTTTGCATAGATTTGATTTAGATACGGCTGCATCTTATCTTTTTACTCCGCCGCATACCAGTCGACTTATGTTGGGTGTGAGTCGACTGATGCTGAGACTTTTGTGGCTTCATGATTCCTCAGTCAAGTCGACTTATGTTCGGGGAAGTCGACTGTGCCGAGGCCTAGCAAACTCTCTGTCCGGTCGACTGCTGAAGAGCCAGTCGACTGTTGCTTCTGCAGTTCCCTGTATATCATTTCTCAGTCTGTATTTGTCTTGAATCTGCTTCGTTTTGCTGCTTTTGGTTGTTTCCTATGAAAAAGAGAAAAGAAGAGTAAAATACCACATATAGAGCTTTTAAATGTCCAATTGCAATAAGATTATTACTCCTAAATGTGAATATTCTTGAGTTCATCAAGCCGCAGATTTTGGTCATACTTGTTTGGTTCTGTAATATCTTGGCTTTCCATAGAGGCTTTGCCCTTGTTTTGACTTTTTAGCAAAGTCACAGCCATCAACGGATTTGGTGTATCTTTACCGGTAGCCGTTTGCTCTAGACTAGCCATTGGTATTGTAGACCCAATGATATCTCTATGAAGATTTTTGGGTAAAACCTCAACCATAAACGGATTTGATGTGTCTTTACTGGTTGCCGTTTGAGCTAGACTAGCTATTGAATTTTTAGGCTCAATAGTATATCTTTCTGCATTTAGAAGGAAATGCAAACCCTTCTCATCCCACTTATTATAGACCGGGGGAGCAGTCTGTGGTGGATTTTAGGTGGAAATTTGTTCTGGAATAGTTTTTTCTCCAAGCTTGCTATTTTTTCCTGTAATTTCTGTTTTCCAAAAATCAGACAGTTTTTATTTTCATTTAATGTTCTTACCGTTCTTGACATTGCCTCGCAATGATCACAAAATAAGATTTTCCCCTGCATATCCGTAATAGAATATTCCAAGGGAGTTTCCTGCATGGATCTTAAAGAAGGAGAAACAAAATAGTTAGGTCCTAAGTAGCTTCTAGCTACATCTAGTGCTTCTGATAAATTATAGAAACCTTTATAAACTAAAATTTTGAAGTTCTTAATATTGTCTGCTACTTCTATCCTGGTATGAAAAACACCTACTAAATTACCTTGGAGAACTGCATAAAACTTGTATCCTCTTTGGTTCTGACTAATACTTCTGATAAGGAATTCATGGCTGCTAAGAAATATTTTTGGTCTTTTCTATTAAATGCAATCCATAAACTGTCTAAGATGCATTGCTGTTCTTTTGATGTAGAAATATGAGAATATGTTCTGAAAGGAGGATTGCCATTTGAAAAAACAAAAAGTTCTTGGTTTCCGAATCTCGATCGTTCTTGGGGTATTCCTTGGGGGGTTCTTTTTTCACTGGTCTGCTGGTTGTTCTGTGGTGGAAACATGTTTTCTGGATGGATACCTGGTTGTGGTGGTGGCCTTGCCATCTGCATATTGTCATAAAAAGTATTCATTAGATCATAATCTTGTGGTGTTTGCAAGAGATAAGAAATTCGTGTATTAATTAATTGTCTCCTAACTAGGTTTTCATAACCATCCTCAGAAGGATGAATATGTTCAGCTAGGGTGTATAAAAAATGCTTGTCATAGATGCAGTTAATACTTATATAAAAAGCTTCGATAGAACATAATTGCAAAAAATGGAATAAAGTAAAGTTTATATCTGTATAATCTAGGAATGGATTTGGAAAATTGCTAATATTAGGATGTACCAAATCGTTATCTATTCCTTCATTCAGTCTTATATCTATTGTGAGAAACACTTCTGATGTGGATAGTGCTCCAAGATTTTTAAGATTTTTTGTCTTTTGCTT
The DNA here is from genome assembly GCA_017893485.1 of Hemerocallis citrina. Lineage (NCBI taxonomy): Eukaryota > Viridiplantae > Streptophyta > Magnoliopsida > Asparagales > Asphodelaceae > Hemerocallis > Hemerocallis citrina. The sequence goes on from CM030359.1 coordinate 42,697,763, forward strand.
AATAATTTGAGCATACCTTTGTTCTCGAATTTCTTTTAACCTGTTGCATATAATTTTAGCATGTGGTTCTTTAACCCACCAATATTATAATAGCTCATGAAGAGTTGTTACATTGTTTATTTTAGTAATTACAAAAATGAATTCATTTTCTGTGCAATGTTCTAAAAGGGCAATGACTTCTGTTAATACGAGGTCTTCTTGAGTTATATTATATGTTTTTTGATGCTCATCCATATTAAGTAGGTCAAAAGATGTACCGATGTTGGTGAGGGTATTATCCCCCATGTCTACTATCGCATGTTGATGGAGCAGGCGGCTAAGAGTATCGGGTAAGATATTAGTACTGCCTTTGATGTGCTCAAAAGTGATATGGGAGCTAAGGTGAAGGCACCGATCTAGAAAATTAAGCCAATGTCGTCTAAAGCTACGTTTAGGTTCTAAAGCCATTTTTGAATGAAAGGAAACGATGACTTCACAGTCTGTTCGAACAGTTATTTCTTTCTTGGAAATAATAAATAGTTCAAAATTATCTAAAGCATAAGAGATGGCTAATAATTCTGCATCAATACTGCTAATGTTGCCTTTTTCTTTATATTTACCACTAGCATAACGGCAAATTCTTTCTAAATTTTTATCGGAATACTTATTTGGTTTAGATATCAAAGTTGCGCCCCAGCCTGTATTGCAATCGTCTGATTTTATAATTAGATAGCCTGAATCCAATGGTAAAGCTAATTCTGGGAGTTCTCTAAGCAAGCGCTTACTTATCAAATTTTGAAAAGGAAATACGAGTTATTTTTATTATACTTGTATTTTAGGAAATGCTTTTAACAAAGATTTAGGAGACAAATTATTTAGAAAACTCTCTGGAGCCTTAGGAATAGAAATAGCAGAAAAATGGAAAAATTGGCCAGAAGTAAGGACAGCCGGACCAGATCACCCAAGGTCAATAGGACAAAGAATACAATAAAAACTGTCTGATTTTTTTTATTTTTTAAATGTCTAGAATTTGACTCGAAAAAGAAGTCTTCTCGAAAGCTACGAGCAACTTCAATGAGCCTTGAAATCCTCATTTTGAAAGCCCGGAGTGCTCCAACCGGCCTTCCAAAGCTCATTCAAAATGAAGATGGGAGCCTCTTAACCTTCAAATTTGAAGGGTTTTTTTCAAGTCTTCAAATTACTATTCAACATTAATATTGTCCATTATCCCTCTTCCATTTTAACATCTTTTCAATTATTACTTTCATATCTTTCTATTATCTTTCTATTATATATATATATATATATATATATATATATATATATATATATATATTCGGTTGCAAATGAGTGTATTTGTACAGACTCGTTGCAAACGTCGATCTGAGCCGTTGGATTGAGTTGATCAAGATCCAATGGCTCAGATCTGACCCACAAAAATCCCCCCCCCATTGGATTGAGTTGATCAAGATCCAATGGCTCATATCTGACCTGCAAAAATCCCCCCCCCCCCTTCTCACTTAAGTTTTGAGGGTATACCCCTTCAACTCTTAACTCTCTCTCACACTTTCGCTCCCTCGTACCCCGTTTAAGTTTTTTGGGCCAAATGTTGCCTTATACTGTCGTTGGCAACGACATGCTATGTTAAATTTTAATTTTTTTTTATAACTTAGCCAGTCGTTGGCAACGACAGGCAAAGTTAAACTTAATTTTTTTTAAAACTTACCATACTCTATCTTCTTTCTCTCACTTTCTTCATACTCTATGTCTCTTCTTCTTTGACCTCAAACTCAATCCCGATCGCAACCATCTCCTCTCTCACTGTAACACCCCGCTAAATAAAATAATTAATTTTGCATTATTAAATAATATTAAATTGATAAAGTTGACTATTTTAACAATTTCTTGAAATTGCAATTTTGCACGTGCAAAGTTAGAAAATTTTGAATTCTTAAAATTTTATGGTTAATGATTGATTTTCCTCATTTATTTATGATATTTTAATTTTTCAGATTTATTTAAATTAATTTGACTATTTTATGACCTTGTCAATTTTACACGTGCAAATATTTTTTGGTGCAAATCTCCAATTTTAAAATTCTGAATAAATTCTCCTATGTTGGATCATGTAGGCAAGGCAAATAACACTAGAAGGGGGGGGGGAATAGTGTTATATAAAAATTAATTAAAAACTTGAACTTTTCGTACTGTTAAGTTGACTGAAAAGAGATATACAGTCGACTAGTGTGTCAGATAAGAAGAGTATTTTACTAAAGAGTTACAAGTCTGATCAGTCGACGTATAGCTGAAAACCAGTCGACTTACCAGATAAGTTTTTAAAATAAAACTCAAAGAAATTGAAATTGGAAGTTGAGAGAATACAACCACAGAGAGTCAATCACAGCCAAAACACAACGATATATCCTAGTTCGGTCCTCCCGGCCTACATCCAGTTTCCAAGCAACCCACTTGAGATTTTTCACTATTCTTGAAAAAAATACAAGAATACTCTACGGCCTTTGACAACAACGATGTCAAATCCATAGACCTCTCTCACCGCTAGAGAGAGCAAACCCACTCTACACCCTAGAGTGAAACCGACTCTAAAACCAAGAGTCCTACTCTCTAACCGAGAGGACCACTCTCACAACCAGAGAGTGAAAAACAACAAAAAATTGAGTTTACAACAACCTATAGCCTTGTATGTGATAGTGCTTTTGTATAGTGGCTATTAGGTCAATTTCTGAATTCAGTCTAAAACGAAATCAATGTTATATTAGACTGAAATTCAGAAAACCAAGTCTTAGAGAGTTTGTATGCTTTTGAAACACTTATTCTTATTGAAAACAAAAGACTTGAGAGTTAAAGAATGCTTGGAACCTTTTCCAAATGATTCCTATACTCTATTTATAGAGTAAGAATCAAGGAACGTTGTAAAATAGTTTCATAAACCATAATAAAACGGATATAAAAGTTTTGAATTTGAAAAACAAGTTTTAAATTCAGAAAGTTGTCGAAACGGCTTGAACAGTCGATTGGGTTGCCATAATGAGTCGACTGGCCAGAGCTTGTATGAGTTCAGGTAGTTTCGTACTATGACAGTAGACTGGTTCCAAGAAGCGGTCGACTGGTACTCATACAGCTAAACTTATTCAAGCTTGTTTTGACATTTTGATTTTGTAAAACACTTAGATTATTTAAAGTTTGTGTGAGTGTGTATGTGACAAGGCTATTACAAGTTTCTAGGACTCAAAGAAAAAATACAATATTACAAGACACTTTGTTTAAATATTTGAAGCACTTTGAGTCTTGTCTTGAACTTGAGTCTCTGTCTTGAGCTTGAGCCTTTATCTTGATGTCTTGAAGCTTGATCAATTACTCTTGAAAGCTTCATCAGATTGCGTTGTCTTTGTGTATTTCACTATGGTATTGACTTTGATACACTCTGCAAGAGATATGTGGTAGAACAACTTTGTATTGTATTGTAGTCATCAAAACCATGAATCAACATCCTATTTATAATATAGTATATCCTAAATTTTGGGATTTTTCTGAATGAAGAAACTTTTTTATAAATACTTCGAAAAAGAGGGGCGTTTATGTAAAAAGCCGATTGGATCTCAAACAAATAATAAAAATCCATTTTTGCTGCTTTTTGGGTTGGCCATGGTCATTATTAAAGATAAAATTTATTTAAAATATATTTAGAGTTTATTTTGTAAAGATTTAAATATATATGGTATTTTTGCAAATATGGAATTTAAGTTGAACCTTGTGCAAATATTTTTCGTGGAAACTAATCAGAAATTTTGTTTGGAAAATCTAATATTTATTAGTAGGTATTATTTATGAACTAGATTTGCCCGTGGGCACGTGCCTACGGCACGTCTTCAGAACGGTACAACACACGAAAAGCCCTGTAAACAGTCAAACAACAATTATATAGTTCAAGTTTGAATAGTATGATAATAATTAGTTGTAAATAAAAGTCCATGTTTCTATTAGTATATGTTGAAAAATAATTATAAATGAGAGTGTAAAATCCAACTTCTTAGAACTTTAAGTGTGCAAAATGATGAAATTTAACTGTTAAAAAGATATTTGCTATTTTCAATATAACATGTTGTTACCGCTAAATCTGGTGTGGGGGTAAACAGATAGAATTTGTGGATTCGTGAAAAACCTGAATAGAAAACCTCTAACCTGTTCCGCCGGGGTTTGACCGTTGACTCCCGCCGTTAACTTGCAAAAAGTGCGAGACACCGGGGTTGATCCCGGCGACGCACCCTCCGACGCTCAAGTCAGTAACCAGAAATGATTATGAAAGAGCGTAAATTGGAAAAGTATTGATTACCTCTTAATGGAGATGGATGGGGGGTATTTATAGGCGTCTTTGGGACTGGATTAGGAATGTAATCCCCGTGATTAGATAAGGAATATTCTCCTAGTAATCAGATAAGGAATTGAATCCCTAATTCCCAGTGAAAAGAAAGATGTAAATCAGGGCTGTTGATTAAGATCTAATCAGGGACCTTGATTATATCTTGCTGGATCGGGTGTGCAGCGGATTGGAACCCATACCCAGTTGACGTGGATCCGTTCATGGGTTATTGGGCTTTGAATAAAGACCCAGTTCCCATTTCAGACCCGTTTGTAGGTAAAATTACCGTTTTACCCCTGAGCTTTAAGATTCGTGTCCGATGTGAATGGTCCCGATTTAATCCTATTTTTAGCCATATCACATGTGCAATAAAAAAAACATAAAAATTCTGAAAATTTTACAAACCTGAAATCTTAAAATCTAAATTTTTTAAGTAAATAAAGAAAGAATGGGAGAGAGAGGAGAGAGAGAAAGAGAGAAATATGAAAAAGTGTAGAGCGAAGAGAGAGATAGTAATAAAGTAATGAGTTTTTTAGTTTTGGAGGGAAAATTTTAATTTTGGGGTTCGAAATTTTGAGCGGGAAAATATGTTTTGTGAGAATCAATCTAGGCCATTGATTTTAGGGGAGATTGAATGAGAGCCACTTGATAGCTTTCTTTGTAATTTATTATATAGATTTTATGGGTTTTTCTGATATTTATTTGACATATTTGCCAATACTACAAAGAGAGAGCCTTTTGTGCAAAATTACTACTTTGAGTACAAATCCAAATTTTTTTAATTTCTGCTCTATATTTGATGGTTGGATAACTCAGTAGTAAAGGGATTTGGTTTTATTTTAATTTATTTAACTTATTTAACTTCTTTATTAATGAAAGTTTTATATATGTGAAGTAATAATTTGTTAAGGGATGTTTCAATATAACTTGTAAAACCCTAAAAACAATAGATTTTGGCCTATTAAAGAGCCACTACAGCCGTCCCCCTCCTCTGCAAAAATAAAATATTATTTTACTATTGGTTTTCATGGAGTTTCGAAGCAAGGATCTTGGATTTTTGCGAAAGGAAGAACTTTTCTTATTCTCTTTATTATTTCGGTTGATTCTTCAATAAGGAGAGTGACATATGTTTAATTTCTTATTGTTCTATGCATGTTGTATGTGATGATTTATTTATTAGAAAGCATGCTAGAGGATTGTATGTTGATATAATAAATTTTGATAGTTGGATGAATAAAAATTGAATCTTTTCATGAAAACTATGCTATAGATGATTGAAATTACATATAGAAGACTTGAGATTGTTAAGGAACCTAATAGAAATCATGAGTAAGTTGTTTTCTTTCATATACTTGCTTATTTGAACATATATATTGAGTTGTATGATGATTATTGCAAAAAGTGAACGAAAAGCTATGCTTCACTGTATGTGTATATATATGTACTGTTTTGGTATTTTGTAACGCCCCGAATTCCAAATAAGACCGAATTCGAGATTTCACAGGATCTTTACTTCACTTCGTACAATTTTACAAGGAAATTAAAAATTTTCAATAATACATTAGAGTTCTTTACAATGTTTACATAGCGGAAGATAAAAATTAAGTACAACAATGAAAATAATACACAACTTGTACAACTTTATCAATGTAATTAATCAACAGCTTCACAACATCTTTACATCCTCATGAAAAAGTCCAGTTCCTGCATAATAATCTATGGGCACGTCAGTTACTTACAACTGATGAAAATGTTATACTCGGCCATCCTCTCTATGTCGTACATATAACGATCTCAATACTTTAACAAATTACAAATTTTGAATGCAAATAAAGTGTTAGATATGACTACACTAAACATGTAAGTGTATGTGATACCTTAATGCCTAATGCAGATATTTTACACTAAGATGACACTAATGCATACTTGTTCGGATTCTATGCATCCCATACTACATAGGTCCGAGGGCAAGCACCTACGTACTCCACAATAAAGGGTTCGATCCCTCGCCATGACAACTACCCAGTAATTAGACAAGGTTTAGATCATTCCACGAATTTGAATCCCAGCCCCGGAGTCCACCGCTGACTGTTATAACAGATCCCACATCGTGCGAATCATCCCGCAAGTGCCCCTCTAGCCCCGGTATACGTATATACATTGGAGTATGGCAAACTATCCGCCCAATTACTCAAGATTTCGGAGTCCACTGCTAACCCGTCCTCATAGTCCTGGATTTAAAAATAAAACCCCGTCTCCCACGGAGCAACCACAGTCCACCAACTGGGTCTATAGCCACGGAGATCCACCGCCGACTATATAGAGGCAGCCCACTTACGTTTGCCCAGGTTTACTACATCTTCACTTATGTGCCTAATTATTTAGTTCAGGACATGAATAAATTTCCAAGCCTAGAATTAGTTTTACCTCCTACCGGACTTAATCAACAAATACGAGATAGCTCCATGGCCATATCTCAAATATAACTCAACTCTTTTCAATTCAATAGTGCCGGTACCCGAGGTCTCACTAACTCTAAATCATAACTTTTTCATGTACAAGAAATCCATGGGTACACATACCCTTCAATAAACATGTCTTAAACTTAGATATTTTCATTTTCAACTTATTCACAAAAGATCAAAGTCACACTATTCATGATTCATTTATCCTTTCTTAATTCTTTCCAAACAATAATTCTACTCATGGATTCATCTAATTTAAACTCCTCATCAATTTAAGCACATATAATAATCAAGTATTCAACATAAATGAAATAATCCCATCAAGACAATTTATTCTCGTATCAACATTTTATTTATTTTTTTCTTCTAAGGATATAAATCATGCTCTTAAATAATTTATTTTTGAAAACAATACCTCAATCTATCTCAATGTCTCTTTTTATTTCTCAAAGTACATGAAAAAAATTCTAAATCTATTTTTAATACATCCCATCTCATTTTATAAGAATAATAGAATTTTCTCAAATTTTTAATTGCATTACAAACTCACTAAATCATTTTAAAACACTCAAAAAAATATAAAAGGTGGCTGGGGGTTTCGAACCCGTAAACACATAGCCAACGTTCAAGCCCAAACCCGCTAGCCACTAAGTCCTTTGTGGACTTGGTGTCCAGGTCTTTCACCGAAATCCCTTTATACCCATCCTCGGGTATTGAATGAATTTAAAATAAACAACAAAATACTTTTGGGCCAACAGGAATCGAACCCATGCCGACAAGGAGACAACGCAACGCCAGACCACAGGGCTAGCTGTGCCCAACGACATTAAGTCCCCTTATAGACTTTTGTTCGAACTCACTATTATCCCCTTTATTTTTATAAAAACTTGATTCTTCATTTAATCTCATCTTTTGTTAAACTGAAATTTGTTCATATAAACTGAGTTTATTTTCTAATGGTATCCCATAGATTCATCAGTATAACTTTAGAAAATAAAACTAACTTTCAAATTATCTCTTCTCCTTAACAACATGAATTTGCATTTATTCATTTTAAATCAAAAGTAGTACATTATATCTTTTATAAACAAATAATGAGTTCAATAGCATCAATTTTATTTTACAAAAATTCATTTGCTTATCAAAAGAAAAATTTTCTACCAAATGTTCATATAATCAACTATTCCTTCATTCATGTATACTAGTGCATGGCAAAAAAATAGATTCTTTTCTTATTAACAACCACATGTTGAAAATAAACATAACATGATTTAATACTACAACAAACAATAGTATAGATTACTTTATCACCTCAAACCTTCTATACTACTCATTCATTATTATTAGCATGCATTGTTCTATAATTAGAAAGCATGAGAACACCCACATCACATCAAATTAATATATATTAATACTATCATACTCTAGCATAATCAATCTATGAATTAGAAAATATAGAGACTACCCACCTCTAATGAAGGTTGAACAAAAGTGGAGGCACAACTCCTAGCTCCTAGCAAGAACTTCTCCTTCAAAATGAGAACACTCTACTCTCTTTCTTTTTCTTTCTCTTAATTTGATTTACTTTTTGGTGTGTGAAATGAGAAGAGAAGGGATGCTATTTATAGGACAAGTTTAGGGATCAAAGTGTAAAATTACCCACCTAATAAATTTCTCTTTTTAATTTCTCACTCTTCATTTTCTTAACTTCCAAAACTCCCAACCTTTCACTACTCCACCTCTCTAATTCTCTAACTCCCACCTCTTCAATTCTCAACCCCCAACTCTTCTTCTACTTCCAAACCGAAACCAAAACACTCAGTAAAATCCAGCCCAACTTCATGCCACGTCAGCCGAGCAGCAAAATGTTGCAACTCCACGTGGGCCCCCATGGTGAAACCATAGTTTGACAAAGTCAAAACCTTTACATAATCAGCCCAAGTCTTCAACGTGGGCCCCCACATTCACCATACATTAATTTATTTTCACAAAATTTTACCAAACCAGTTAACTGGATATCAAAGTACACATTTTATACAATATATATATAGAGAGTAAGTCTATTAAGAGATGGAAAGCTGAATCCCTTATCTGAGCTGGAAGTGATCAGCCGTCTGATCGATCTTGATCAAGATCGGACGACTGAGCTTCCCTCCGCCTTCTCTTCAGATTTTAAGAGGGGTAAAAGGGGTATACCCCTTATCAAAAGTAGATCTGTGTATACCACTTCGAATCCTTATTGTGAAAGCCTTCCTCTCTTCTCTCCCGCTCTCTCTCGTTCCAAACCCTAATCGCTCTCTTCTCCCGCTATCGAATCCCGCTCTCGACGATCAAAATCGCTCTCTTATCGATTCCTCTCTTCTTTACTCACCCTATCTTGAAGAGAGCGGCATCTTCGAAACCCTAATCGAAGATCTCTTCGAAACCCTAAGTGAAGTCGAGCGCGCTCTTCCTCCCGCTCTCTTTCTTCCTGACATGTGTAAACCCCTATCATTAAAGCATCGATCGGAGTAGAGCTTTGCTTATCTTCAGATCTGTGGAGGGGTAGAAGTGGTATACGCGATCGATTGCTTCGGCTGCCGGTTTGGATTTCTCGGCTCATTGGGTTGTTCCTCTCTCATATTCCGGAGGGAAGTATTTGACTCTCATAAATGCTTTAATAATATCTGTTTAATTTCTTGCATTTTCTTTTGGTTTTGTTTGTAGGCAATGATGAGATTGATTTGGATATTAGTTGGTCTGAATAATTAGGGCCATTGAAATTATTGTTTCGAAGAGATTTTTGATTGTGTACCATGATATTTATTCAAAGTTGAGTACACATCTGGGGTATGAGCGGGAGAGAAGAGAGGAAGGCTTGAAAGTATCAATTTTTGAGTTTTAACACTAGCTCAATTCACCAAAATTTTGGGCACCGATGACTTACAATGGTTTAGGCAGTGATGCAAAACACTTTATGATCTGAATAATTATTTCAATCCTGTTTTAAGTATTCTTGATTATATATCTATCATATTCTAGTTGGCATGGCACTCCAATGCAGCCCTACTTATGATTACTGTTTTCTGAGCCTATTGGTTTTCTTTAGTCTATATATATTCATGAGTAAGTCTATTATGTGAGCTTGGCCGATTGATTGTGAGAAGATAAGAGATAGGGGTATTTGATTTTACCCCTTTTACCCCCAAACATTCTGAAGATAAGCAGTATCAAATATGAGTCGTTCCATCGTATACAATCGCGAAGGATTGGCTAAAACCCCCCCGCTCCCGATAAGGCATTCAGTTCCCCAGCTCTTAATAGACTTACAGATCATGGAGAATACAAAAACAAACTGTATATTAGGCAGTGATGCTAAACACTTTATGATCTGAATAATTATTTCCACTTTTAGTAGGCAATGATGAAAAGTATATGCAACTTGTTAAGTTAACCAACTTGTTTTGTTTGTTTGCAGGTAAATCATTAATGGAAAAAAATGATGCTCGATAAGCAATTTAGTACCTGAAAAGTTGGTAAAAATTTTCCGATTTATAGTTTAGATTTCCACTTTTAGTAGGCAATGATGAAAAGTATATGCAACTTGAATTTTGTTCTTGAACACTAGCTGGTGTGCCTTAATAAATCGGCCCTAGTGTCAAATTCAAAATTTCAAATTTGACTCCTTTATACCTGATTTAATATGCGGCAGTGATGAAAAGTTTATGCATGATTTCATATTTCATGATTATTGGATGGTGTTGAACTTCATGTTCATTTTAGTTTTGTTTGGGTCGAGAAGAGAGGAAGGGTTAATCGATAAGGAATCGAAGTAGTATACGCGATCTGCTTTGAGATAAGGGGTATACCCCTTTTACCCCTCTTAAGTTTATGCACCTTTGTAAGTTTTTACAAAATATTAAAGTGGTAATTGTTGTTTTTCTGAGCCGGCATGAATTTTTAATTCCGAGTGAATGAGATAATATTTTCTGTTCCACTTATTCTGAGCCTACAAGTTTTAACCATGTTCAACAAACACTCTCCAGGAACATGCAACATACGTACTTTAATTTTCTTCTATTTGATGAATCTTTTGGTGCAGGAATCGAAGAGAAAGAAAGAGATGTTCGTTAGCGCCGAACACATGATACTTGAAGCTATGTTTCTGTGCAGGGCTGGGGAAAAAATGAAACTTCATGTTATGTCTGTGTTGGTTATGAGCATTATAAAATTTGCATGCTACATGCATTGTCTGTGTCTGTCTGTGTCTGTACTGGGCTGATAAAATTTTTACTTCATGATTTGTCTGTGTCTGTACTGGGCTGATAAAATTTTGTACTTCATGATCTGTCTGTGTCTGTACTGGGCTGATAAAATTTTTATACTTCATGCTCTATACATCATGATATGTTGGTGTTTGTTCTTGGCTGTTTAAAATTTTTATACTTCATGCTCTAGTCTGTGTTGTTTATGAGCTTTACAAATTTTGCCACTTCATGGTCTGCCTGTGCTTGTTCTTGGCTGCCAAAATGTTTTAACTTCATGCTTAATTTGTGTTTGCTCTGGTCTGGCATAAAAATGAGACTTCATGTTCTGTTAGTGTTGTTTATGAGCATTACAATTTTTGCCACTTCATGGTCTGCCTGTGCTTGTTCTTGGCTGCCAAAATTTTTTTACTTCATGCTCAATTTGTGTTTGCTCTGGTCTGGCATAAAAATGAGACTTCATGTTCTGTTAGTGTTGTTTATGAGCATTACAATTTTTGCCACTTCATGGTCTGCCTGTGCTTGTTCTTAGCTGCCAAATTTTTTTTACTTCATGCTCAATTTGTGTTAGCTCTGGTCTGGCAAAAATTTCAGACTTCATGTTTAGTCTGTGTTGTTTATGAGCTTTACAAATTTTGCCACTTCATGGTCTGCCTGTGCTTGTTCTTGGCTGCCAAAATTTTTTTACTTCATGCTCAATTTGTGTTACCTCTGGTCTGGCAAAAAAATGAGACTTCATGTTCTGTTAGTGTTGTTTATGAGCATCACAAATTTTGCCACATCATGGTCTGTCTGTGCTTGTTCTTGGCTGCCAAAATTATTTTACTTCATGCTCAGTTTGTGTTTGCTCTGGTCTGGCAAAAAAATGAGACTTCATGTTCTGACTCTGTTGTTTATGAGCATTACAAATTTTGCATCATTACATTAAGACAATACTATATACAAAGAAAATAATGAACACAGAATTTCAATCATTACATTAAGACAATAATGAACTGATTATTTGGAAAAAATTGGATCTTCATAGAATTGCAAAGTAATAGTTCACAAATTTTGTATAGCATAAGAAATATTAATTTACAGCATAGTACATTGTTTAATAAATTTCAAGTACATGACAAAATTTACATAATTTGCTCCGAATATCAAATTTTCCCATACTGCAGTCTTCAATCACTCCAAAATGCACTTCATGCTGAAATCTACCTGAAATCAAAAGTAAACTGAAATTATTGAACGTGGAGAAGACAAAGACAATAAAAACAGATAGTCGATTCCAAAGAGAACAAAATTTCAAATAAATAATGTAGGCTCAGGAAAACAGAGGTTGAAGCTGAAGTTCAAAAATCATGAAGTGTTAAATTTTCCTCCTCGATCGGAACCAACACCAAAAAAGCATGAAGTATGACAAAATTTGTAAGCTTAGAGCTAAGACAAACAGAGCATGTAGTTTGCAAAATTTGTAATGCTCATAAACAACACAAATAGAGCATGAAGTCTCAAATTTTTGCCCGACCAGAGCAAACACAAATAGAGCATGAAGTATAAAAATTTTGGCAGCCAAGAACAAGCACAGGCAGAGCATGAAGTGGCAAAATTTTTAGTGCTCATAAACAACACAGACATAACATGAAGTCTCATTTTTTTGGACAGATCATGATGTATAGAGCATGTTGTATAAAAATTTTATCAGCCCAGTACAGACACAGACAGATCATGAAGCAAGCAAAATTTGTAAGTTGGGAACAAACGCAGACAGAGCATGTAGAATGCAGAATTTGTTATGCTCATAACCAACACAGACATAACATGAAGTATCATTTTTTCCCCAGAGCTAATACAATCAGAGCATGAAGTCAAAATTTAAGTAAGCCCAGAACAAACAGAAACATATTGATGAAGTATGCAAATTTTGTTCACTCAGAACAACAGATACTGAACAACAGAAACTTAACATGTGGTTGAAATAATACTAGTAGGCTCAGAACAGACTATTCATACCTAGGACTGCATTGGGGTGCCACGCCAACTATGATATGATAGATATACAATCAAGAATAAATACAACAATCTTGAAGTAAATATTCAGATCATAAACTGTTTTGCATCACGGCCTACACCAACAAAGCATTTGAGAGACTCAAAGACCAAAAGGCTTAGATGAGTACCCAACGCATACACCAACGTCAGTTACTATAAAATCTAGTTTTCTGTTGTTTGGAGCATTACAAATTTTGCATACTTCATGCTCTGTTTCTGCAGTTTTGAACTTATTATCAACTGTCTTTAGGAAACAAATAAAAAAACAATAGGCTCAGAACAGACTATCCATAACTAGGGCTGCATTGGGGTGCCGCGCCAACTAGGATATGATAGATATATAATCAAGAATAAATACAACAAATTGAAATAATTATTCAGATCATAAAGTGTTTAGCATCACTGCCTAATATACAGTTTGTTTTTGTATACTTCATGATCTGTTTGTGTTTGTTCTGGGCTGAAAAAAATTGATACTTCATGTTCTGTCTATGTTGGTTGGAGCTTATCATCAACTGTGTAGATCATATATAGAGTAAGTCTATTAAGAGCTGGGGAACTGAATGCCTTATCGGGAGCGGGGGGGTTTTAGCCAATCCTTCGCGATTGTATGCAATGGAACGACTCATATTTGATACTGCTTATCTTCAGAATGTTTGGGGGTAAAAGGGGTAAAATCAAATACCCCTATCTCTTATCTTCTCACAATCAATCGGCCAAGCTCACATAATAGACTTACTCGTGAATATATATAGACTAAAGAAAACCAATAGGCTCAGAAAACAGTAATCATAAGTAGGGCTGCATTGGAGTGCCACGCCAACTAGAATATGATAGATATATAATCAAGAATACTTAAAACAGGATTGAAATAATTATTCAGATCATAAAGTGTTTTGCATCACTGCCTAAACCATTGTGAGTCATCGGTGCCCAAAATTTTGGTGAATTGAGCTAGTGTTAAAACTCAAAAATTGATACTTTCAAGCCTTCCTCTCTTCTCTCCCGCTCATACCCCAGATGTGTACTCAACTTTGAATAAATATCATGGTACACAATCAAAAATCTCTTCGAAACAATAATTTCAATGGCCCTAATTATTCAGACCAACTAATATCCAAATCAATCTCATCAATGCCTACAAACAAAACCGAAAGAAAATGCAAGAAATTAAACAGATATTATTAAAGCATTTATGAGAGTCAAATACTTCCCTCCGGAATATGAGAGAGGAACAACCCAATGAGCCGAGAAATCCAAACCGGCAGCCGAAGCAATCGATCGCGTATACCACTTCTACCCCTCCACAGATCTGAAGATAAGCAAAGCTCTACTCTGATCGATGCTTTAATGATAGGGGTTTACACAGGTCAGGAAGAAAGAGAGCGGGAGAGAAGAGCGCGCTCGACTTCACTTAGGGTTTCGAAGAGATCTTCGATTAGGGTTTTGAAGATGCCGCTCTCTTCAAGATAGGGTGAGTAAAGAAGAGAGGAATCGATAAGAGTGCGATTTTGATCGTCGAGAGCGGGATTCGATAGCGGGAGAAGAGAGCGATTAGGGTTTGGAACGAGAGAGAGCGGGAGAGAAGAGAGGAAGGCTTTCACGATAAGGATTCGAAGTGGTATACACAGATCTGCTTTTGATAAGGGGTATACCCCTTTTACCCCTCTTAAAATCTGAAGAGAAGGCGGAGGGAAGCTCAGCCGTCCGATCTTGATCAAGATCGATCAGACGGCTGATCACTTCCAGCTCAGATAAGGGATTCAGCTTTCCATCTCTTAATAGACTTACTCTATATATATATATATATATATATATATATATATATATATATATATATATATATATATATATATATATACACTATCTAATCTATATATATACTGTATGTAAGTAAAAATAGTTTACTTAAAATCTAAAATGTATCATGCACAAATAAAATAAATACACATACTCTAAAAATTTATTTTGAAAATGAATACGCTCAAATACGCGCTCCAAAACACGTGCATCGCACGTAAAATACCGAAATACGAAAATTGACTTTATCAACGGAAAAATATTAAAGATAATAAAAATACAACATAAGAAAATATATTTATTAATTTTACGACATAATTGCTACGTACGTAAAATACACGTGCATTATACGTATAAAAGTATTCAGATCAAAATGCGAGAAAAATAAATTTCCGTTTTATAAAATGAATTTGAATACATAAAATAAATACTTTAAACACATAGAAAATATTGTACGTAGCGGTGAAAACACATAATCGATATGTGCATCGAAAACACGTAAAAAGCACGTAAAAATACAGAGATTGAAATATTGCATTTGAGTTGACACAAATAGGATAAAAATCAATACGGGAAATGTATAAAGGATCAGAAATCAAGATACGTAGTGAAAACACGTTACAAAATACACGTGCGTAACACATGAGGGCAAAATTGTAATTTTCAATTTTGCGGAGTATTACAATTTTGATGAGGTATAACTTGATTATATACATGTTGTAAGTGCATATATTCATGAATAAATTGATGTAATCAGTGGGGTTTGTGTATGACAAGTTGTGGAAGGAATTTTGGATAAAAAAGATCAATTCTTGAAGTGAAAAGCGGGGATGAAGTTTTCAGGTCTGATGCTTTCAGCCGAAATTGTATTTTTGTGAGTTTTTGCGAAGTTTTCAATTGGATCTTGATTGTTTTGATACTGAGATTGATTTGAACAATATATTACATATACACGATGTTTTCTTAATGCTTTTACTGATGCAAACCCACACACATACACACTTATATATCTATGTTTTACTGTTTTGAAGATTTCATGAAAAATTGCTCTTTTATGAACTTGATGAGATTTTGATTTGATTTATGAACTCCAGTATGTTAGAAAAGTTGTATTTGATCATCTCAGGGTTTTAATCTTTTAAATTCATGCTTTTAAAAAGTTTAAATTAAGTATCAGTTGAAAAGTGCACGGAGTTTAAAGTTGCTGTATGGGCTGTTTTTGACATGAAAGTCGACTGTCCATTTTTTGAACTAAAATGAAGGTCGACTGTGACTTTTGAAGGTCGACCGACATTATTGTTTTTGACTGTTTTGTGAGTTCTTCCGTTGTTTTTCTTGAACGATTATTTCTTTGAACTTATGGATTATTGATCTACTGTTTTAGATGATATTTTTACTACAGATTACTGTATTTTACAGAGAGTTATATTTTGATTATAACAGAATTTAAATTGGTATTTCTAAGACTTTAAGAAGCAAAATATATACGATTTTCGAAGGAATTAATGTTTTGTGATTTTCTACGACTCCAAAATATGATTCTCAGTTATTTAGTGGATTTTATATCTTATTTCAATTCTGAAATTTGTGAATATATTGAGTGAATTTGATTTTATTGATTAAAGAAGTTTTCATTGATATAAACATTTTGAGATTTGGAATTAAGAGCTTTATTGAAAGTTTTGGTGTTGACATTCGTTTTGTGAGTCTCTAGGAGTTGAGTGGGAGTCCTGTGAACCAGCAGATGATATTTTGTAGATTTTGACTAGTTGGGTTTTTGGGTTGTTGTGGAATTAAGTCCGGCAAGATACACTAACTCTAGAGAGGAAAAATTTGTGTTTTAATAATAATCAACTTAAGGACATGCACTAATGGAGATGTGATAGATTTTGGGAAACATAAGTATATGCTTTAGGGGTCTAGTCCAACGCATGTGTTCCAGGACTGTGTGTTGTTCTGTTTCAAGAGGACATTTGGTATGTTCGCTTGTCGAGGATCTACAAGCCTATTCACGGAGCATACGGGTGCATTCGCATGTCGAGGGTCGGTGGGCCTATTCACAGGATGTACTAGTGTATCTGAATGTCGAGGGTCTCGCAAACCTATTCATGGGGTACACATCAAGAAGGTGATTTCTTCATGGGGCTCAGAGCTATTCTTACATGATGCTTGCGCGTCGAGGGTTGTGATGCCTATTCTCAAAGTATTCTGGATCATGTTTCTATCACCGTAGTAGGATTGGTTGCATAATGAGGGATCTAACCCTATAAAGTGGAGAAGGATAAGGACTTGCACCGGATCTATATAATATGGAATGCATAAAATCCGACAAGTATACATTAGAGAGTCATCATATTGTATTTGTATTTTCTTGACTTGGTTTTATGCATGATTTTTTTTTGTTTTCCTACACTAGACACTTAGTCTTAGTTTTACTTGATGTTTTCATGTTTTATTTACTGCCGTTTCATATTTTATCTGTTACTACTCTTGGTATGTGTTGTTTATAACTTTATTCTTCATGTTTTATTTACATTATATTTCTTTTGATGTCACTCACACCGTTATGGCTGACCCCTGTAGTTTTGGGGGTTAGGGTTATCTCTAGCTTCATGTTTTACAGGTAGGTACCATTAGCTTGGGATTGGATGCATGTGGTAGAATGATAATATGGCTTAGGCAAATTGTAAAAGAATGTGTTGTAAAAGAAAGAAATTGTAATTCAAGGTATTAATTTTCTACTGTGCTTTGTAAACAATTGATATAATAAAAAATTTTAATTTCCTTGTATTTGATTGCTATGTTTATGTTTATATTGAAGTTGATTCTGGAAATTGTGCCACGTATTTCTAATTTTATTTATTGAAAATTTGGAGTGCTACACTCACCCGATGCCTCCTCCTCCTTCATTTGATTCTCCCACTCACTTTCTCCCTCTTCTCCATCTTTCTCTCTTCCTGAAGGACATCCCAAAATCCAAAAAAACCTAACCCTAACCAAAACCATCTCCCAAATCATCCTCCTTCGTCTACTTTTGCTGCTGCTCCCCATAATCTCACACTCTCAATCTCTCCCTCAATCAAAACCCCTCCTCCTCCAATCTTCGAAACCCCTCCTCATCAAATATTTGAAAGCAAATCGGGAAGTCGAACTAGTTCGGCGATTAATTCCGAACACATCGTCGACAACACCTACACTAGGAAACTTCTCAATTGTGCAATGTAGTCACTACATCCTTGGCTTCGTAGTTGTATTTATGTTATTTTTTATGTTTTGTAATCTCATGAATTGAATATTGTGATGCGTAATTAGGTAGATGTAAGTAGCTTGTAAGTAGATTTTTGATGATTGTGGAGGGTGGAATTGTAGACGTAGTTGGTGTTGTTTACTCATATTGTAGATATAGTCGTAGTTTTTATTGTTCGATATTAGTAAAACTGCACAAACGGTAAAAAAAAATTGAAACTATGCGAGTAGGTCGGATTTATAACACACAAGCTAACACAACTTTTAGGAGTGAGTTTCGACTCATCGTTTGCAAGATATGGCCGTGTATCGCTTTTGGTCATGAAAATCCAAAATAAAGTGATACAAGGCCGTATTCCGCGAACCGTGAGACAAAACTCAACTCTAGAATTTACATTGGCTTGTGTTACGTGAGTCCTACCAACTAGCAAAGTTTGGAATTTTTGGACGTTGTTTATGCGGTTTTCTCACTATCTCGAACAACAACAATTATAACTTCAAACAATTTGAGTATGGTTACGTGAGTAAACCTTACAAACGACATCCAAAAATTATGAAACATTGCAAGTAGGTTGGATTCACCACACACAAGCCAATGCAATTTGTAAAAGTCAGTTTCGACTCACGATTTGTAAGATACGGCAATATATCGCTTTTCATTATTCCTCGTAAATGAAAGTGATACACGACCGTATCTTGCAAACTGTGGGTCGAAACGCACTACTATAAATTGCGGTGGATTGTGTGTGGTGAGTCCTACCTAACCGCAATGTTTTATAATTTTTGGATGCCGTTTGTGCAGTTTTATATGTTTTCGTAACAACCACTTAAATAACAAATTTTGGATATTTTTAGTACGAAAATGTAGAAAACCTCACAACGAGAAACAAAAATTTCAAAACATTGCGAGTAGGTTTGATTCCACACATACAAGCCAACGTAACTTCTAGAAGTTTGTCTTAACTCACGGTTTGTAAGATAGGGCCATGTAGCGTTTTATTTTGATTTTCTTAACAATAAAGCGATACGCGGCCCTATCTTGCAAACCATGAGTCGAATCACACTTCTACAAGTTGCGTTGGTTTGTGTGTGGTGAGTCCGAACTACGCACAAATTTCAAAATTTTATGTTGCCGTTTGTACGGTTTTCTCACAGTTTTGCTTACTTTTTATAATATCAGCGACTTAACATAAATTAGAACACTTATCAGTTATCCTTGATATTATCGTTGATAGAGAAATGAGATCGAGGCAACCAAGAAGCTCTTCTGCTAGCGCTAGTGGCGAATAGTTTACAGACGTAAGATTGATTATTTTTATTAGTTTTGAATACGAAAATGTAATATTGTATAAATAATAACAAGATTTGTATTCGTTCGTGTAGGTTGATGGCCATCCATCTTCATCCGCCGAGGACGGTCTGTCATCTTCGATTGGACTTACACCTCCAAGATCAGAAGACCCAAGCATACTGGCTTTGCAACCCATACACAGATCCCACGCCATGTGAGATAGGCCCATAAAGAAGTGTAACTTCTGGAAGCATGCAATTTTTCTCATGGACCCCCATAGCACTCCGTACTTGGTATAAGTTGGTTTTTACGGAGCCAAATTTATGGAGGGGTGTGAAGCTTGATCGGCATTTACTTACGGCTCTTGTGGAGCGATGGTGATCGGAGATACACGCATTCCATCTACCGGTAGGAGAGATGACCGTCACTCTCCAAGATGTGAAAATGATTACCAAGCTTTCTATAGATAGGGTGGCCGTGACAGGGAACATGGACTTTGACCGAATGAAATTGTATGGGATTACCTCGGTGTTGATTTAGATAAGGAGTTGGAAGCAAGGAAAGATGACATTGAGGCCGAAATTGTAGCTAAGCTTACGCCAGATCATGACAATGATGATGTGGAGCAATCCTTAGAAGAAGCTAAAAATGCAAAAGAAGAAAAATTTTGGAATGGAGTTTTTGAAGGTAAATCAGTCCGACTTGCTTGGTTGAAATTGAAGTTCATGGGGTATTTGAATGATGACTCCACTGACCAAGACATCATGTACTACATGCGTACATACATTGTTAGTTTGATAGGAGGTGTGGTCTACTCAAAATCCTCCGATGTGAGCATGCCACTAATGTATGTCCGGATGTTAGAGGACTTCACTATGGCCGTACGGTATAGTTGGGGGAGTGCGGCCTTAGCATCATTGTACATTTCATTGTGCGCATGTGCATTGGGCACCGTGCAGATGGCTGAGCCGATGGTTTTGTTGCAGATTTAGAGTTTGGAGTGCATCCACATCAGTCGTCCCCGTATTATTGAGCCATTAGTAGGTTGGTTGGCCGATGCAATGATTCTAGAAATGTTACCTCCATTAGGAGTGTGCTGGGCAGGGCAATACGTGGGTCCACTCTCATCTCTAGCGTACTACAAAGATGAGTTAGATGTGTTGCGCGACGAGTTTGTCAATTAGATTCCGTTCTCCCCGATAGATTGCAATGAGTTTCGCCCGTAATTTTGGCCACTATGGAGCTTTGGTTGACATATGCCCTACTCGTCAACTTCTCTGTTGTGAAGTTCTACTATCTGGATAGAGTAATGCGACAATTCGGATAACAGTAGAAGATTTCCAAAGCCCGCTCATATGATAAGAAATTGCACAAAGTGAAAGGAATGGGTCACGCGCCCAATTTTGACTGGGTAGATTTTCATCGGGTACATGTGACAAATTGAAACACTTTAAGATATCACATGGTACCCAATGTCCTCGTTGATCGAATGCCTTACGATGACTCATTTTAAGGAGTGTATATGATGTGGTACAAGCACATTACAAAATTATATGTATCTCAGCATACCATACTACCAACAGGAATCTAGACATTGATTTCCCCGACAGAAGAGGAACCACCACCAATGTATTCGTCTTCTCATCCGATGTATCAACCAAAGGCGTCGACATATCGAACCATGCTGAGTGTAATTTATAGATTTAATTATTTTTGTATGGATGTATTGTTATGTGAAAATTTGATATTTATGAATTTGTATGGTTTCCTCATAATGTTGTTTAATTTATATGTTTCAACTCGTTGTAGATTCATAACACATGGGAGATAATACAAATAGTTGCTCGTACATTGAAAAGTGTCGTACCCGAGAGTGTGAAGGAGTTAATGCGAGAGATCCTTAAACTGTGTCGCCGGAGTCTTGAAGATGTCGGTGGAGGGGCCAAACTTGATGCATACTTAAAAGCTAACATGAAAACATCTCGGCGGAAGAGCATGACAAGGGGAGTAATTGTTATTGCCGAGCCACAACTATCTCAAGTACAAGAACGGGAGGTGTCAGAAGATGAAGAATAAGATTAGGATGAACCGGTAGAGAAACAAGTTAGACGCAAGAATCCGGTTCGGAAGATGAGCAAGTCCGAACAATTCACACCTAGTGTACACACACCGCCCCCGCGTCGGAAGAGGTAGTTGCTATATATGTTGTAATTGCATGTAATTTTTCACATTTTTCCTATTCCGTATATGGTCGGTAAGTTGAATTTTCTATCGGGTTTATTATATCATCTCTTAAATGACTAATACATTTTATATCATGACTTATTTCAATTTTGTAGATGATTAAAGATCATTCAAACAAGACGATGTGTGATCTACTAGCTACGAATGTAACCCTAGTTAGTGAAGTTGAATTGACTTGTAATTCACAAAAAAGTTTGATTTTGTTTAAATATGAAGATGATGTACTTGTTAGTTTGATTTTTTTGATTTAGTTTATGTTGTTCGATTTGGTTTCTTGAGATCGTTGTATTTATGTATTGTTGTCATTGTATATGACATGATTTGTGTTAGTTTTTGCGGGATTATATTGTTCTTGTTATCGGTGATGGACTTCGTATGATGTTAATGTGTGAAGTTTCGTATGATGTTAATGTGTGGAGATTAGTTGGATGAGATTTTGTATGCAGCAGTATGCTGCTGTGATTTTGAATTGTTTAAGTATGATTACTCAACCTAGACCGTTCTTGGCAATAACGGGTTAAGAGAACTTAACCCGTTATCATAGATAGCGGGTTAGGGTGAAGGATTCTGACAGAGTATTAGATAGTCAACAAAAGATGCTCTGTTAAAGTTATTGAACCTAACTCGTTATTAGGGATAACGGGTTAAGTTCACTTAACCCATCCTTGCCAATAGTAGGTTAGGGTGAAGTATTTTGACATAGTATTAGATAGCCAACAAAAGATGATATGTTAAAACTATTGAACCTAACCCGTTATTGGTGTTAACAGGTTAAGTTCTCTTAACCCATCATCTCCAATAACGGTTTAGAGTGCCTTAAACTTCCTTTTTAATTTTTTTTTAAAAATCTCCATAAATATTTTTTTAAAATGCTTTTGTGGTTTTTCTGGTTTTTGTGTTTTTTTGTGGTTTTTAAAAAAAATTGTAGTTTTTTTTAATCCAACATAAGAATCAATCCCATCGCGAACGGACATGGGATTGTTATGCGTTGAGTAGAAGTCACAAAAACCATAAAAAAATTTCAAAAATAACTATAAAATCTCTATAAATATTAAGGTCTCCATATAAAATTTCTTGAATATATAATATTTAAATGGAATTTGTCATCATTCTCCATATAAAATTGATTTTAGTTTAAAAGTTAGAGAGTTAGAGGGTAAGGCTAAGGGTTAGGGCTATGGTTATGGTTAAGACTAGGGTTATGGTTAAGACTAGGGGTAGGGTTAGAGGGTTAGAGTTAGGGATAGAGATTAGAGTTATAGTTAGGGTTAGAACCTAACAATATATTCTTTTTCTAGTTTTTTAGCTATAAATATTTATTAAAATATTTAAAATAATTAAATTTTTTATTAATGCTTTACGTTTTTGGAATTTAAAACTAAATTGTTTAAGTATGATTACTCGACCTATAACGTTCTTGGCAATAACGAGTTAAGAGAACTTAACCCGTCATCGCCACTAGCGGGTTAGGGTGAAGGATTTTCACTGAGTATTAGATACCCAACAGAAGATGATTTGTTAAAATTATTGAATCTAGCCTGTTATTGGCGATAATGGGCTAAGTTCTTTTAACCAGTCATCTCCAATAACGGGTTAGAGTGCATTATTTTAAGACTTAAACTTCCTCTTTTAAAAAAAAATCTGCATAATATTAAAAAATAAAAATTTTGTGGTTTTTGTGTTTTTTTGTGGGTTTTTTTTGTTTGATCCAACATAACCATGCACATAAAAAAATATAATTTAAAAATAATTATAAAATCTCCATAAATATTGAGGTCTCCATATAAATTTTCTTCAATATATAACATTTACATGGAATTTGTCATTATTCTCCATATAAAATTGATTTCGGTTTAAAAGTTAGAGAGTTAGAAGGTAAAAGTTAGGGTTAGGGCTAGGGTTATGGTTAAGGCTATGGTTATAGCTAGGGTTAGAGTTTGGAGTAGGGTTAGAGGGTTGAAGTTATAGTTAGGGTTTGAACCTAACAATATATTCTTTTTCTAGTTAGAGTTCTCTTAACCCGTCATCGCCAATAGCAGTTAGGGTGAAGGATTCTGACAGAGTATTAGATAGACAACAAAAGATGATCTGTTAAATTTTTTGAACTGAAACCATTATTGGCGACAACAGGTTAAGTTCTTTTAATCCGCCATCTCTAATAATGGGTTAGAGAGCATTATTTTGAGATTTAAACTTCCTTCTAAAAAAAACTCTATAAATGTTTTTTAAAAAAATTGTGGTTTTGGTGATTTTTGTGGTTTTTTTTCATGTTTTTAAAAAAATGTGGTTTTTTTTTCCAACATAACCCTGCACATAAAAAAAATATTTCAAAAATAACTATAAAATCTCCATAAATATTCTACATATAAAATTTCTTGAATATATTACATGGAATTATTCATCATTCACCATATAAAATTGATTTCGGTTTAAAATTTAGAGAGTTTGAGGGTTAGGGTTAGAGTTAGGGTTAGGGTAATGGTTAAGGCTAGGGTTATAACTAGGGTTAGAGATTTGTTCAGAATTTATCTTTGAAATATTCAACCTACCCCGTTATTGATGATAATAGTATAAATTGTAACACCCCTACCCCGAGCTCGGACAATTTATATAATTTAGAAGACAAATTATTTATAGTATAGTACAACTGCCCACCACAGGCTGCCTCTCAAAAGGTGGTTAACCGAATTGGTGACTCTTCTCTACTTCTCATGTTTTCTCTCTCCCGAAGAGATACACCACAGGTTAACGTGGGCCCCAGACTTGGGCACCACGTCACCGAGAGAAGAACAAGACAGCTGAAGCTGCTGTCTCTTTCACGGGTGGGGCCTAGTGAAATGTTGACGTCATCAGCATGAACAACAGCACTACCCTGGCTGTTTCAACATCGTGGGCCCCTCTACTATTCATTTTTACAATGTATTTACCAATATGCCATCATATATATATATATATATATATATATATATATATATATATTATTATACTTTAAAAATTACGGGGTGTTACACACCCCCCTTTCAGAAATCAGCATCCTCGCTGAGCACAGGGCATGCACAACCTGGTGCAGGATCTCCTTTCTAGCCGATGTGGAATGGTGTACCCCGATTCTGCTAGCTGCACAAAACCCCGATTCTGCTAGTTGTATAGTCCCCTACCTGGGCGACCTGTCCCAACCTCGCTCCCTCTCAAGCATACTTACCAGTACATCTACTAGCTCCATCTCAGGCATAACCACCACTCTGTACCCACACTCGGTGTGAAACCTGGCTCTGATACCATTTGTAACGCCCTTGCCCCGAGCTCAGATAATTTATGTAATTTAGAAGATAAATTATTTATAGCATAGTATATCTGCCCACCACAGGCTGCCTTTCAAAAGGTGGTTAACCGAATTGCTGACTCTTGATCATAGACATTAGTATTTATTAATATAATATTATTTGTAATCTCCCGATATGGGACAATCTTCTCTACTTCTCCCGTTCTCTCTCTCTCCCGAAGAGATACAACATAGGTTAACATGGGCCCCAGACTTGGGTGCCACGTCACTGAGAGAAGAACAAGACAGCTGAAGCCGCGGTGTCTTTCATGGGTGGGGCCCAGTGAAATGCTGATGTCATCAGCATGAACAACAACACTACCCTGGTTGTTTCAACATCGTGGGCCCCTCTACTATTCATTTTTTCAATGTATTTACCAATATGCCTGCACATATATATATACTATATATACTATTATACTTTGAAAATTACGGGGTGTTACATAAATGAACCTAACTCGTTATCGTCAATGACAACTTATGTTATAGATAATGTTTGATTTTATATTAAATAATTTATTTTTTTAATATATATTTTTAAATAATTCTGGAAGGTGAGTTAGGGTGGGTGGGGGGAGGGGTGTTTATGAATAGTGTGTAAATTTAGTTTTTGTTAAAGTTTTTTTAAATCTCAAAGTTACAAATAATGGGTGTTGGATTTACTGCACCTACAGATACGAATTGTGGGGAGTTTTTCAAAGGAATAATTAGTAGGTTTCCAACACTAAGTTGAAATCATCTATCATTACCGTATGCTTCCAACATAAACAACCCACAAAGCGAATCAGGGTTTTAAAACAACAACCCCCCCTCCTCACAAAAAGGGGGGGGTCAGGTTAAAAAATTCTTCGGAATATCTCTACAACATAATCCATTATTAGTGAGAACGGGTTAAGTTCAATTTACTTGTTATCACAAATGACAGGTAGAAGAAGAATTTGTAAAATTTTAAATCCAACAATCTCAAGTTTTGTTAAAATCTTCACACTTAACCCATTATTAGCTATAACAGGTTAATGTATAGGAAATTTTTTGATTTTCACAATTTTTTAAATAAAATTTTTAAAAAATAATAATAATTTTTTAAGAAATTTTAATAATATTTTTGGCTGGAAGGGGAAGTGGGGTGGGTTGGGGGAGGGGTGTTTATGAGTATTGTGAAAAATTAGTTTTTTGAGAGGGTTTTTATCTCACAGTTACGAATAATGGGTGCTAGATTTACTAAAACCATTGTTACGAATTGTGGGGAGTTTTTCAAAGAAATTATTCCAATGCAGTCTCTAACTTAGGTCATTGTTTCAAACAAAAGTTTTTCAAATAAATTTTTTTGAGCAATAACGGGTTAAGTTTAAGGAACCAGTTGTTGTCAATAAAAGGTTATGTTATGTGCACAAAAAAAATTACGATGTTAAAAAACTCATGCTCTCTTTAACATAGCTTTATCTTAGGATTTACATGATCCCAATAGATGTGTTTTTGCCATTTCTAAGATATGACATCACATTTCTTAATTTAAAAAAATCTATAAAAAAACTTTTCACATTACTACATAAAGAAGCATAAAAAATTAATAAGATAATTTTTTTTAAAATACCCCACCAAAAATTTAAAGATAGTTCTTAAACATCTTCAAAGTAACACGTCATTGGTGATGACGGGTTTATTCACTTAACCTGTTGTTTTCTACAACGGATTAGGTAGAAGCTGAATTTTTAGATTCTAAATCCAACAATCTGAAGTTTTGTTAAAATATTTATACTTAACCCACTACTGGCAATAATGGGTTTAATGTTTTTAACCCGTTGTCGCCAACAATGGATTAGGTAGAAAATGAATTTTTTATTTTAAATCCAACAATCTCAAGTTCTTTTAAAATCTTTATACTTAACCTGCTATTGGCGATAACGGATTTAATGTGCTTAACCCGTTGTCGCCAACAACAAATTAGGTAGAAGATTAATTTGTAAATTTTAAATCAACAATCTCAAGTTTTGTTAAAATCTTTATACTTAACCCGCTATTAGTAGTAACATGTTTAATGTGCTTAACCCACTGTTGCCAATAACGGGTTAAGTTATGTTCAAAAAAAAAAAAAAATCAGAAACCAAGAACACAACAGCTGCTTCACACAAATACAAGAATAACAACAATAATACACAACAACAGCTGTTAGCTGCACTAATTCATCTTACCATTCTCATCCACCCCTCACATTATCATCTCATTCATCTTCCACAATAACAGCAATATCATACACAAAATAGCAATTACATACACAAAATTATACTTATAACTTTAATTTACATTCCTCAACTTAGCACCATTTTAAAAATGCAATTACATGAGCATATATACACATTCAGAAATATAAACATTTTCGAAATAACACCTTCCGTCACCACGATCATGTTCCATTCAAAACCTACAACATAAAACTACGAAAATATTAAACAGGCATCATCAAATGAAAAAATTAATAAAGCTCTCTGATTTGAATTTTACATACATAATAAGAAATTTACCTCACAATGAATCATCACCTTCTTCCGAAGCACTCTCTTCACTACTTGGGTCTTCTTCACATGCATTAGACCCGCTAATTAAATGACAGAAATAAGTTAGTAAAAAAAATTAAACAATGCAAGATTGAGTGAGTCAAAATTTTTAAACTAAAAATAGATATATTAGCTAGCAAATTTGTTTGGACAATTTCTTGAATCATGTCCGCTTACTTGCACGCCACATGTTCTGCACCATTTAGATTTTCGTTGAAACTGCTCTTTTATCGGCTTCAATCTCTTCCCTCTAGGCCTTCCCTCACTGTCGATGTAGTACCCCGTTTTTTTAAATATTATTTTTAAAGGTTTATAAATGAAGTAAATGAATTTTGGGAGATTTAATAAATATTTTTAGAAAAATTTATCTTTTTACACGTGCAAATATTTTCTTGAGAAGTTCAAAAGCCAAAATTATTTTAGGGAAAATCAGTATTTATTATTTGGGATTTATTTGTAATTTTTCTAGATTTTTCTGATATTTATCGGATCTATTTGCAAATATTAAGAAAAAGAAGGACCTTTTTGCAAAATTGTCATTTTAAGGGGTAAAAGTGCAAAACTATTTTTCTGGACTTTTAAAATTGTGCCGACTGGATACAAGGAGGTTATTTTACTTTTAAGTCTCAATTTAATTGATTTTATCAAGTTTCCAAATATAGGGATCTATTATGTAAAGTTATATTTTAAAGGAGTTATTTTGCAAATGTGTCTAAAAACCCTAAATCCTCTATTTCCGGCTATTTAAAAGAAACGCAGCCGTCATTCGCTGCACAACATAAAGTTTTAATATTTTTTTTGGAGGAATTAAGAAGAGGATCTTGGATTTTGCAAAAGATAAGTTTTCTTAAGGGATTTCTTCATTCGAGGTGAGTGACATGTTTGTTTGCTTTATGTATTTTGCATGTAATTGTTTTGTTGATTTGTTTATGTATGTGATTTGGTACAATTGGTTGTTTGATCTATGAATGTTTAATGGATCTTGGACGTTGAATCTTATTGCTAGAAAGCATGTTTAGGGTTTGAATATGAATATACACATTATGAATTGGATGAAAAATTGGATCTTATGAAACCCTAGTTGTTTGTATATAGGATTGTATGTGGGTAGTCATTCTCTTTTGGGTTAATGTTGGATTGAATGAATATGGTGAATTTTATGCATGAATCTAATAAAGGTGAGACCCTTTATGATTTTGAGTATTTGGTTGAATACAAATTGGACATGGTGATGTTATCAATTAATTATGGTTGTGAGTTGTAGTAGTAATTCAGTTTTGAGGAATTTGAATGGAAAGTTATGAATCAAGAGATCATATCTTGAGAATCAAAATTTGAGAATTTAGTCGAGTTGAGGAATATACCCAAATTGGGGATTCTTTTGAGATTTTGATATTTATATGTTTTGGATCTAAATACGAAGAAATTTCAATGAGTAATTGATTTTTTAGAAAAACTCTATTTTGATGATATGCACAATTTCATATTTGATTGAGGGAAATCAACAAAATCTCTGTTTTTATAAAGTCCAGTAGTTTTGATTTAGTTTTATGGACTATTATATGTCCTACAAGTTGTATTTGATCATATAAGAAATATGCTTTTCGTAGAAATCGTTTTCATAAAGTAAAACTACGTATCGGTTGAAATGTGCACAACCTAAAGTATGCAGTCTGTAGGTTGACAACCGACTGGTAGGACTTCTCAGTCGACCGACACGACCTGGCTGCTATGTTCTCCAGTTTTCTTGAAATTTCGTTCGGGACAGTCGACTGAAGACTTTTACAGTCGACTGGTACCACTTAGAATTATTTTCTCGAAGTTACTGTATTTTCACTCTGGACAGTCGACCGAGGCCCTTTTACTGTTGACTGCTACACTTAGGATTTATTTTTCTAAAAATTATTGAATTTTCTCTCTGGACAGTCGACCGATGATTTTTAATAGTCGACTTATAACACTTAGATTATTTTTCTTAAACCCATGAAGTTCCCTTTCTAGACAGTCGACTTATGCTTGTTATTAGTCGACTGATACTGATGTATCTTTATATTTTTGAATGTTCTTTCAAATGATTTATTCTCTAAATGTTCTAATCTATAACTTATTATTCTATACTTTATCTTCTACTGAACATATGTTTTCAAGTGGTTTAACTAAACAATTTACGTTGGAGGATTGGTTTGGATATTTGAGTGTGAGTCTCTAGAGGGCGTGTGTGACCGTAGTATACCGGCAGTTGAGATATTTATGTTTGAACCTGTTGAGACAATTTTAGTTGATCAGTTGTTGAGTTAAGTCCGGTAGGATACACCAACTCTAGGAGATTTGTAAAGTAATTAAACAACCTAAAAAGGATAAGGACAGGCACTAGTGGTGATATGATGAATGGGAACATGAGTTATGGATCTCAGTATGGCTTGCGGTGTGAGATAATCCCCAGAATTATCCAGGTGTGAGTGAAATAGTCTCCGGAATTACCTGTGGTGTTGGATTGATCTCCGGAATTATCGGGGTCGAGGCGACGCACATGTGGTATTCGTGTGATGAGGTGCCATCGCTTGCGGTGTGGGGTATTCTCGAAGATTCCCAGGTGTTAGTGAAATAGTCTCCGGAATTATCTGTGGATAGAGATTGACCTCCGAAATTATCGGGGCATGGGCTAATACTCACAGTTTATCTTTATCTTGTAGTAGTCATCGTGTTAGGATTAGTTGCATAGCGGGGGATTAAACCCTATAAAGTAGAGACGTTAAGGGCTTGCACCGGACTTATGTAGAGTGGGATACATAGACTTCGACAAGTACGCATTAGGGAGTCAGCATATAGACTTATGTTTTCTTGACTTGGTTTTATATATGTGGTTTCCAGTTTTCTACACTTGACACTTAGTTTAGCTTCACTTGAGGTTTACATGTTTCCTTGCTTTGTCATATTTCATGTATTATTATTTATTACATATTGTTTATGAATCCATGCTTTACTTATGTTGTTTGTTTTATGTCACTCACACCTTTATGGCTAACCCCTTTAGTTTTGAGGGTTAGGGTTATCTCTAGCCTCATATTTTACAGGTGATTTCTTAAGGCTCGGATTTGGATGCTTGAGTTCAATTGATATAGTGACTTATGTAATTAGTAAGGTGTTGTAAAGAAAAGAGAATTTGTGATTTAAGGTGTATTGTATTCTGCTGTGCTATGTAAATGATTATTGAAATGAAAGTTGAAAAATTTTATTGGTGTTAAGTTGTGTTCAATATTACATTGAAGTTGATGCTGGGAATTGTGCCACGTATTTTCTAAGATATCATATTAGAAATTTGGGGCGCTACAGAGATTGGTATCAGAGCATACTTCAATAGTAATAATAAACATGGTATAAAAATCACCTAGGTGTGGACACTAGAGTGTGAGTACCTAGGTGTGGACATTAGAGAGTGAGTATCACATAGAACTGAAACATGATGTTTGATTTGGGGTACGGTTGAGGTTTTACCAGAGAGTATTGATGTGGATATGGATCGTGTTGTGGTGCTCTAATTTTTCCCTCGTTTTGCAGTATTCAGAATGGTTGGACCCAGATCCAGGATTGGCAACAGTGGTGATGGAGCTAGAAGTTCCCAAGGAACTGGAATTGATCTCGAGGCCGAATTTGCCAAGGTGTATCAACTTTGAATGCGCTAATGGCAGTTAATTTGGCTCAGAATCATGGAGCTGGACCAGGATTGGTTAATGCTGATCCTATCAAGCAGATCGAGTCCTTCAAGAGGATGAGGCCGCCAGTTTTTTAGGGGCAATCTGATCCAAACGAAGCTGATGATTGAATTAGATGGATGGAGACAATCTTCGAGGTATCGAAAACTCTAGCAGCCAACAAGGTGAAGTTGGCCACTATGCAATTGGAAAAGGACACTGGTATTTGGTGGCAAACGGTGAAGAGGACTTTGGGGGACCAGCAGATGACTTGAGAGGCTTTTCTGGAAGAATTCAGGGATCGTTTCTTTCCCCTGGATATTCAAGAGAAGAAGGCAACAGAATTCTTGAATCTACAGTAGGGCAGCATGATCATGCGAGAGTATGAGACCAAGTTTGCTCAGCTGTCGAGGTATGCACCAGAGTTGTAGTTGACGAGGTGAAGAAGGCCAAGAAGTTTGAGCAGGGCTTGAGGCCGAACTTGAGGTCAAGAATGATTCCGTTGGGCATAAGGAGGTTCGACACGCTGGTCAGGAGAGCAGCTATGACAGAGGAAG
Source organism: Hemerocallis citrina (assembly GCA_017893485.1). Taxonomy (NCBI): domain Eukaryota; kingdom Viridiplantae; phylum Streptophyta; class Magnoliopsida; order Asparagales; family Asphodelaceae; genus Hemerocallis; species Hemerocallis citrina. Next base: position 42,729,579 of record CM030359.1, read on the forward strand.
ACATGGACCAGTTCCAGAAGAAGCAATAGACCTGGAACAGGAACAAGAGGCCAGCATCAGGTCAGAGTGGGAAGGGATTCCCAGTGAAGTAAGTCAAGTTCAGCGGTTCAGTGCAGAACGCACCTGCAACTCAGGAAGTGACTTGTTATTACTGCAAGGAGGCAGGTCATTACAGGTCAGCATGTCCTAAGTTGGCAAAGCAGACTTGTTTCCAGTGTGGGCAGGCGGGACATTCTACGCCTCATTGTCCACAGTTGAGGAAGGATGGTCCAGGTGGAAGTATATTCCAGAGGCAAGGGCGAGTGTTTGCATTAACCGGGGAGGATGCGGGTAACTTGGAAGATGTGATCCAGGGTATGCAAGAATTTTGATTTCATTTTTAATCAATGTAATAAGTAAAACTTTTATTTGAGAATAATTGGAGATTGAGTATCACTCTTCATGTAACATGGATTATTTTGATTAATGGAATTAAGGCAAAAGTTTTATTTGATACTGGTTCTTCGCATACTTTTGTGTCGCCAAACTTTGCAAAGGTCTTAGGTGTGGAGCCTAAGTTGTCTCCAGGCAAGGTTTTGTCGGTGGCAATGCCGTCAGGTGAAGAATTGATTGCTGATCGATATTATGAGGGCTGTGATATCGAGATTGGCAGAAGATTATTCAGCATCGATCTGATCGAGCTGCAAGTCTTAGGAGTGGATGTGATCGTGAGCATTGATTGGATGGCAATATATGATGCCACAATTGAATGCAAGCAGAAAAAAGTGTTAGTGAAAGCACCAGGTGGTCCCGCAGTGACTTTCCAAGGGAAGAAAAAAGTTTCGAAGGTGGTTGCAATAGTATCCAAGATGGCGATTCCAGATGAAGTCAAAGGCATTCCGGTTGTCAGAGATTTTCCTAAGGTGTTCTTGGAAGATTTTCCAGGTTTATCGCCGCATAGAGATGTGGAGTTTTGCATCAATGTTCAACTGGGGAGTGCTCCGATTTCTAAGGCTCCATACAAGATGGCACCTGTAGAGCAAGACGAAGTGAAGAAGCAGATTGAGGAGTTATTGAGCAAGGGACTTATTAGGCCAAGTTCCTCGCCATGAGGTGAGCCAGTGTTGTTGGTTAGGAAGAAGGATGGGTCAATGAGAATGTGCATGGACTACCGGGAGTTGAATAGGGTAACTATTCAGAACAAGTATCCACTGCCGCGGATTGATGATTTGTTCGATAGGCTTCGGGGAGCAGCTGTGTTTTCAAAGATTGATTTGAGATCAGGGTATCATTAGGTTCGAGTCAAGAAGGAAGATGTAAGACAGCTTTCAGGACTCGTCATGGACTCTATGAGTTTTTGGTGATGCCATTCGGGTTGACGAATGCGCCAGCAGTGTTCATGGATATAATGAATCGGATTTTGAGGCCATTTATTGACTCCTTCGTAGTGGTTTTCATCGACGATATTTTGGTGTATTCGAAGTCGGAGGAGGAGCATTCTATGCACTTGACAGCGGTATTACAGAAATTGCAGGAGCATAGCTTGTATGCCAAGTTGTCGAAGTGTGAGTTTTGGAAGTTTGAGGTAGCTTTCCTTGGTCATATCCTTTCTAAGGAGGGAGTGGCCACTGATCCTCAGAAGGTTGAAGCAGTAAAGGAATGGCCCAGGCCAATGTCTGTAAAGAAAGTCAGAAGTTTCTTGGGTTTGGCTGGTTACTACAGGAGATTCATCCAGGGTTATTCTCAGATTGCAGTTCCTTTGACAGGTTTGACCCGGAAGAATGTGGCATTTTCATGGACTGATAAGTGTAAGGCGAGTTTCCTTGAGTTAAAGGAAAGGTTGACTACTGCACCTATCTTAGCTTTGTCACAAGCTGGGAAGGATTATGATATCTTCAGTGATGCATCTCTCAGAGGTTTGGACTGTGTCTTGATGCAAGAAGGCAAGGTTATTGCTTACGGTTCGAGGCAATTGCATCCGCATGAGAAGAATTATCCGACGCATGATTTGGAGCTAGCAACTATTATCTTTGCCTTGAAGAAGTGGAGGCATTATGTTTATGGTGAGAAGGTCAATATGTACACTGACCACAAGAGCATGAAGTACATTTATCAATAGAAGGATTTAAATCTTCGGCAGAGAAGGTGGTTGGAAGTTTGGAAGACATTCGTCCTGAGATCAAGTATCATCCGGGCAAGGCGAATGTGGTAGCTGATGGACTTAGCAGGAAGAGTAATTTATCAAGTTTGATTACTACTCGAAGCAAGTTGGCAGCAGTGATTGATCAGGCAGGTATCGAGGTGGTGCTGTAGGGTTTAGGAGCGTCTTTGGCTCAGTTGAGGCTGTAGTCTTCCTTGAGAGAGAGGATTATGGAAGATCAAAAATCAGATTCAGAGATTCAGAAGATGCTGCAACAGGTTTCAGAAGGCAAGCTATCAGAGTTTTGTGTCCAAGATGGAGTTCTTTGGATAGGTGAGAGGTTGTGTGTTCCGGATAATGCAGATTTGAGAGAGAGTATCTTGCAGGAAGCACACAGTACCTTGTTGTCAGTACATCCTGGAGGCACGAAGATGTACAAGGACATCAAACAGCACTTTTGGTGGTCTGGTATGAAGAGGGATGCGGCAAATTTCGTGGCAAGGTGTCTGACTTGTCAGCAGATCAAAGCAGAAAATCAGAGACCTGGAGGTTTGTTACAACCGTTGCCTATTCCGGAGTGGAAATGGGAGAACATCAGTATGGATTTCATCACAGGTTTGCTGAGGAGTTCGAAGGGCAATGACTCGATTTGGGTTATCGTGGACCGTTTGACTAAGTCGGCTCACTTTCTAGCTATGAAGATTACTTGGTCATTGGAGAAATTGGCTGAGTTGTACATTGGTGAAATTGTGAGACTTCATGGAGTTCCTGTGTCGATTGTTTTCGACAGAGATGCAAGGTTCACTTCAAGGTTTTGAAAGAGCCTACAAGTAGCTTTAGGCACCAGAACTGATTTCAGTACCGCTTTTCATCCACAGACCGATGGTCAGACGGAGAGGGTGAATCGAGTGCTGGAAGATATGTTGAGGGCTTGTGTTATGGATTTCGGTGGTAGCTAGGAGAGATACTTGGCATTGGTTGAGTTTGCTTATAACAATAGTTACCATGCGAGTATCGGGATGGCACCGTATGAGGCTTTGTACGGGCAGAGGTGCAGGACACCTGTTTGTTGGTACAAGGTTGGCGAGAGGCAGATGTTTGGTCCTGAGATCGTGCAGTAGACGTCAGATCAGATTGAGCTGATTCGCAAGAGGTTGGTTGAGGCTCAGAGTCGGCAGAAGAGTTATGCTGATACTCAACGAAGGGACTTGAAATTTGAGGTTGGGGATGCAGTTTTCCTCAAGTTGTCTCTGACCAAAGGAGTGATCAGGTTTGGTAAGGGAGGCAAGTTAGTGCCAAGGTATATTGGGCCATACAGGATCGTGGAGCGGATTGGCAAGACAACATATAGATTGAAGCTTCCAGAGGAGTTGGCACAGGTGTATGATGTATTCCATGTGTCATTGTTGAGGAAGTATGTACCAGATCAGAATCATCAGTTGGTAAAGATTCCTAAAGGTCTACAGGTGAACTTGAGTTACAAAGAACAACCTGTTGAGATCGTTGACCGTAGGGAGAAAGTTCTTAGGAGCAAAGTGATACCTATGGTCAAGGTGTTGTGGAGGAATCAGCAATTCGAATAGGCTACTTGGGAGCCAGAAGATCGCATACAGAAGGATTTCCCTGAGCTTTTTGTATGAATGTACTTTTTTTTTTATGTGATGGTATTTCTTTGGATGATTGTACTATTGGATTGAATAATATTTCTCTTGTTTGATATGTCCTTCTATGTGAATGTTTTGAAATTATGGTTCGTTTATGAAATTTCAAATTCTTTGTTCATTCTTGTTTGGACCTCATTAGCGATAGTTCTGATGACAGAACTCTTCTAAGGAGGGAGTGATGTAGTACCCCGTATTTTTAAATATTATTTTTAAATGTTTATAAACGAAGTAAATGAATTTTGGGAGATTTAATAAATATTTTCAGAAAAATTTATCTTTTTACACGTGCGAAACACGTGCAAATATTTTCTTAAGAAGTTCAAAAGCCAAAATTATTTTAGGGAAAACCATTATTTATTATTTGGGATTTATTTGTAATTTTTCTAGATTTTTCTGATATTTTGCGGATCTATTTGCAAATATTAAGAAAAAGAATGACCTTTTTGCAAAATTGTCATTTTGAGGGGTGAAAGTGGAAAACTATTTTTCTGGACTTTTAGTGCCGACTGGAAACAAGGAGGTTATTTTGCTTTTAAGTCTCAATTTAATTGATTTTATCAAGTTTCCAAATATAGGGATCTATTATGTAAAGTTATATTTTAAAGGGTTTATTTTGCAAATGTGTCTAAAAACCCTAAATCCTCTATTTCCGGCCTATTTAAAAGAAACGCAGTCGTCATTCGCTGCACAACATAAAGTTTTATTATTTTTTTTGGAGGAATTAAGAAGAGGATCTTGGATTTTGCAAAAGAGAAATTTTCTTAAGGGATTTCTTCATTCGAGGTGAGTGACATGTTTGTTTGCTTTGTGTATTTTGCATGCAATTGTTTTGTTGATTTGTTTATGTATGTGATTTGGTACTATTGGTTGTTTGATCTATGAATATTTAATGGATCTTGGATGTTGAATCTTATTGCTAGAAAGCATGTATAGGGTTTGAATATGAATATGCACATTATGAATTGGATGAAAAATTGGATTTTGTGAAACCCTAGTTGTTTGTAAATAGGATTGTATGTGGGTAGTCATTCTCTTTTGGGTTAATGTTGGATTGAATGAATATGGTGAATTTTATGCATGAATCTAATAAAGGTGAGACCTTTTATGATTTTGAGTATTTGGTTGAATACAAATTGGACATGGTGATGTTATCAATTAATTATGGTTGTGAGTTGTAGTAGTAATTCAGTTTTGAGGAATTTGAATGGAAAGTTATGAATCAAGAGATCATATCTTGAGAATCAAAATTTGAGAATTTAGTCGAGTTGAGGAATATACCCAAATTGGGGATTCTTTTGAGATTTTGATATTTATATGTTTTGGATCTGAATACGAAGAAATTTCAATGCGTAATTGATTTTTCAGAAAAACTCTATTTTGATGATATGCACAATTTCATGTTTAATTGAAGGAAATCGACAAAATCTCTGTTTTATAAATTCCAGTAGTTTTGATTTAGTTTTATGGACTATTATATGTCCATAAGTTGTATTTGATCATATAAGAAATAAGCTTTTCGTAGAAATCATTTTCATAAAGTAAAACTACGTATCGGTTGAAATGTGCACAAACTAAAGTATGCAGTCTGTAGGTTGACAGCCGACTGGTAGGACTTCTCAGTCGACCGACACGACCCGGCTGCTATGTTCTCCAGTTTTCTTGAAATTTCATTCAGGACAGTCAACTGAAGACTTTTACAGTCAACTGGTACCACTTAGAATTATTTTCTCGAAGTTACTGTATTTTCACTCTACCTGGACCCTTTTACAGTCGACTGCTACACTTAGGATTTATTTTCCTAAAAATTATTGAATTTTCTCTCTGGACAATCGACCGATGGTTTTTAATAGTCGACTTACGACACTTAGATTATTTTTCTTAAACCCATGAAATTTCGTTTCTAGACAATCGACTTATGCTTGTTATTAGTCGACTGATACTGATGTATCTTTATATTTTTGAATGTTCTTTCAAATGATTTATTCTCTAAATGTTCTAATCTATAACTTATTATTCTATACTTTATCTTCTACTGAACATATGTTCTCAAGTGGTTTAACTGAACAATTTATGTTGGAGGATTGGTTTGGATATTTGAGTGTGAGTCTCTAGAGGGCGTGTGTGACCCTAGTATACCGGCAGTTGAGATATTTATGTTTGGGCCTGTTGAACCAATTTTAGTTGATCAGTTGTTGAGTTAAGTCCGGTAGGGTACACCAACTCTAGGAGATTCATAAAGTAATTAAACAACCTAAAAAGGATAAGGACAGGCACTAGTGGTGATATGATGAACGGAAACATGAGTTATGGACCTCAGTATGGCTTGCGGTGTGAGATATTCCCCGGAATTATCTAGGTGTGAGTGAAATAGTCTCCGAAATTACTTGTGGTATGGGATTGATCTCCGGAATTATCGGGGTCGAGATGACACACATGTGGTATTCGTGTGATGAGGTGCCATCGCTTGCGGTGTGGGGTATTCTCGAAGATTTTCAGGTGTGAATGAAATAGTCTCCGGAATTATCTGTGGATAGAGATTGACCTCCGGAATTATCGCGGCATGGGCTAATACTCACAGTTTATCTTTATCTCGTAGTAGTCATCGTGTTAGGATTAGTTGCATAGCGGGGGATTAAACCCTATAAAGTGGAGACGTTAAGGGCTTGCACCGGACCTATGTAGAGTGGGATACATAGACTTCGACAAGTATGCATTAGGGAGTCAGCATATAGACTTATGTTTTCTTGACTTGGTTTTATACATGTGGTTTCCTGTTTTCTACAACTTGACACTTAGTTTAGCTTCACTTGAGGTTTACATGTTTCCTTGCTATGTCATATTTTATGTATTATTATTTATTACATGTTGTTTATGAATCCATGCTTTACTTATGTTGTTTGTTTTATGTCACTCACACCTTTATGGCTGACCCCTTTAGTTTTGGGGGTTAGGGTTATCTCTAGCCTCATATTTTACCGCTGATTTCTTAAGGCTCAGATTTGTATGCTTGAGTTCTATTGATATAGTGACTTATGTAATTTGTAAAATGTTGTAAAGAAAAGAGAATTTGTGATTTAAGGTGTATTGTATTCCGCTGTGCTATATAAATGATTATTGAAATGAAAGTTGAAAAATTTTATTAGTGTTAAGTTGTGTTTAATATTACATTGAAGTTGATGCTGGAAATTGTGCCACGTATTTTCTAAGATATCATATTAGAAATTCGGGACGCTACAGTCGATGGTTTCCCACCGGTACATGTGTAGACGAGAAATGCCTTCAATGTCGTTGAGCATGTGGTCAAACATGTATTTGTAACTCTGTTCGGAAGTACAACTAAGATCAACTAACTGTTTTGAGTGATGGCTCAATTCACAATAGCGAGAAGCAAAATTGTTGCTAGTACCATCGTGAACGGATGTTGAGCTTCTTCTCATGCGTTCCGGGGTCCATCTTCTTGTAATATATTGCTTTGGTAGTGCAATGTAATGGATGAACCAAAGAACTGTCAAAATATGTTTGCATGGAATGCCTATGAATTCAAACAAGCAACAAAGACATTTAGCCAATTGACAGATTTTGCACAATTGAACCACCCTCCTCGGTTCTGAATTTCCACAATGAATCACAAAGAAACCTGGACTATAGGGTGTTTTAATATCTCATTGTAGCCAATTTACGGGGTCCCATTTCTCACGAATCTCAAATTTATTCTTCAACTATTTGTTATTCTCAACTTTGTATTCCAAAAGCAATAATTTCCACTTCTCTTTGAAATTATTTCTATATTCTTCATTATAGATGATACTTTTCAATTTAGTCCTAAACTCATCGATATCATTCGACATACGCACCGTCTGCGGTAACTTATCAAAAATATGCCAAATGCAATATGTATGCTCAGTCTCACAGAAAATTTTCTTCAGTGCAACACTGATCCCACGGTCCTCGTCTATCACGATGCCGATGTAACACCCCATTTTTTTTTCTAAACCTCTAAATTCAACTCTTTCAATTTCTATATCACTTTAAACATAAACTAAGATATATTTCAAATAAAATTTTGGCAGAGTCTTCCCTGAAATTTCTGCCCCGAAACACAAAAAGCTTACGGAATTCTACTCTAAATTCCGTAGCTCACAACACAGGTAATATAATCATGGGCTCCCCAGGCCAAAATGAGCAGAATCACACAGGCAATATAAATATCATGTTCTGGGGGCCAAACTCATAACATAATATTAATTATCAATTAAAAACCATAAATTTCCTTTAAAAACTTATATAAGTATTAGAAAAACTGAAGAACTTTCCAAAAACCAAACACAGAACCCAATACTCCCCAACGAGGTGGGTACGGGCTTTCTTACCTCATCACAGCACTATATCTATATATGTTCACTTCAATACAAAATAATACATCAACTGTCTATGTTTCTTTATATACTAAATACATAAATAATCTATCATCTCAACAGAATATAATTTCTAACTCTATAACTACCTCACCGGGCTACTAGCAAACCTGCAGGAGAGTTAGGGTTGTCCACCCTCAAGGAGGGACCCCCCTAACCCCCAGAAAACAACAGGGGTTAGCCATTTCTGGTGTGAGTATAACCATTAATCCAATAAATAAATTAAATTGTATAAAGAAAATAAATTAAACTTACAAACATCAAGTTAAGATGATGCAACCTGAAATCTGAACATAAAAACATCACCAATACGATTTTATATCAAAATACTCTTCAAATCTGCATCCAATTATGTAATTACCTATACTTCACACATTTCACTATATGCTTCACATCGACCTCGTATATATCCTCATTTTACATTCGCATAATACGAATTCACATACAATCCATTACTTTTCAATTTGAATTCCCTAACACGAATATTCATCTTTCCACAATTATCGTCATATCAGTACTTCACTATTTATATGAATATAACTACATGATGTTATTACATCTTTTCTTCATCTCTATTTAGCCATGCGCTTTATTTACTTGTATTATATTATCAACTCACCCATTCGTCCTGGAGGTTGTGCCAAGGCGAGTAGTTCCCCGACACACTTCCAAGGTACACAAACTTATAACACAACAAACTTTCTTTAATAACCATTTTCACAATCACTCTCTTATTACATACATCGCACGCATACAAACAACAATACCATCTACATCGTCATACCTTCTCATTAAAAGTATTTATTTTATTGAATAACATCACATATCACATCATAAACATAGGCATTCATACTCATAATGCCACATTCATTCATATCTCATAGCACAAACACAACATCTCATTGCACATTGCAACTTGCTTGCAGTTCATCACATCATTATCATATCACTAATAACACAAATTGCCATTAACTTCACTTGCATTCTCATCACAATATACTCCATATTCCAAATATAGTTTGGGCAATCACATATCACACCCCAAAGCTGATAGCTTGGGTAATAATCACTGCACCCCAAGTAGAACTTGGGCAATATCACATCACTTTCCAAGCTGATAGCTTGGTTATTAATTCACTTCAATTACTTTTCATCTTCACTTTACTTAATTCTTCATTTCCATTAATCATTACCAATATCATGTCAACTCACCCTGCGAATTATGCCAAGGCAAGTAGTTCCCATCATTTTCACAGAAATAGCAGGCAGGTAGTTCCTCAACACAATTCCAAGGTGTAACAACTCATAACATACTGTATTTTACTTTAATAATCACTTTCATAATATAATTACTTCATACTATTCATATTAACACGTGTCTCTTTTACTTTTTCATTTTAAATTAACCACATACTGCATTTATCATTTCATTTCATACACAAACTCGTAACTCGTATCCCTTCATATTCATTTCATTCACAACCACTTTCTTTCACATTCACAATTCACTTTCTTTCACATTCACAATTCACTTTCTTTCACATTCACAACTCACTTTCTTTCACATTCACAATTCACGTTCCACTTTCTTTACTTTCACATTTTTATTTACACTTAGTTATTTTATTAGTTTGTCGACCAGTGAGCCACAATATCCCAACATACTAAAAGCCGACAGCCCAGTAAACACGCGGCCCGATGCTCACACAGAGTCTTACTCGTCCGAGGCTACGTCTTCCTCCTAGCCGAACTAGCGAGGGAACCACTAACCCCAAGTAGAACTTGGGTACTTCCTCCAGCCGAAGCCAAGAGGGAAAAACCACTGACCCCAGGTAACCTGGGTACTTCCTCCCAGCCGAAGCCAAGAGGAAAAACCACTAACCCCAGATAAACTGGGTACTTCCTCGCGACAGCTGTCATCGAGGGAACAACTGGGCCTCAAGCCGATAGCTTGGGCGATAAAAACCACTTACTCCAAACATAGTTTGGATCCACGTTCCCCAAGCCGGTCCTTGGGTGTTAGGAGGTATAGCCCAAACCCCCAGGATTGCTGTAGGTACTGGTCAACAAAACCATCTGTTATTAGCATTAATCATTACATCTTTCCATCTTACTTTATCAACACAAGCATTTCACTTTTGATTTACAACGAGTCATGTCTTTGACTTTAACCACGTGAATTAGTAACACATTTTATTAGCACATACCATTTTATCTTTTATCTTACCATTTAACGCATGTCCGGTGTCCACGATATTAATTATCATCTCATTAAATCACATATATACATACACCATGTCATTTAACATATAAACCATCATGTCATATTATTGCATATCATGAATGCATCATGTTATTTATTTTGCCACAACATCACACATTATGAATACCATGCTATTTACTACTTCATTATATCACATATAGACATACGCCAAGTTATATCATTAATAAAAGAATTATATGGTGTTATTCCCTATCGTAAGCGTATCAAAATATATAATTCATCACATAATAATATCATATTATTGCCCATTAATTCATTTCGAACATAATTAGAATGTGAACATATACCCACTTACTAATTTCATCAATTATCACAACACGAGTTAATATCAGGATATATATATATATCACAAACGTACACCACACATGCGGTTTTCCTAGAAAAAGGGCCAAAATCACTTATTTCCTCTAATTAAATCTCATAATATCCAATTATAGCATACTAGCTCATACACCATGTTCCATGTAAGTAAAATCACCTATAAGGACTTATATGTCCCAAAACATGCACAAAACATGCACTATAAATACACGGGTTTCCAAAACATGATCACAATCACTAATTTCATCTAATTATATCTTATAACATCCATCCATAGCATGCTAGCCCATACACAAGGCTCCACATATACCAAATTACCTATATCGGCCTATATACCCAAAAACATGTACAAAACATGCACGGGGTAAAAATATGCATAAACAATTTAATATATTTAGTTTTTATACATCAACATATCACATTAACCCATAATATAGGTTTTATAAACTTAAAATAGTTAATCTCACTAAATATCTCAAAAACCCATTTTCGGACCCTTAAAAATTCGTATTTGTTACAAGTAATGTTTACAAAATTCTTTTTACAAAGAAAGATAGAGAGGCACAGGAAAACCGAGAAGGGAACAGAGAAGAGAAATCCGAAAGAAAAAGAAAAGGAAAATAAATTGAACAACTTACAATAAGCAAATGAAAAGTACAACTCCCAAGAAGCCGAGGCCTGTGTATCACACAGTGTCCTTAAAACAGATTTCGCCTCTCTCCGGTTGCTGGATTGAACGGAGGCGTCTGTCTCCCAGGATGCAACGGCTTGGAGCGATCCCGTAGGCACCACGTACCACTCCCGAACTGATCAGCAGCGTTTGAACCTATCACCTGACTTACCAACACAAGGACGGACGAACAGTACAGAAGAGAAGGAGAGAAAATGATATGGTTTTGTGCCGGGAAGAAAGTAAGGGGAAGGCCTCTATTTATAGAGCCTGGGTTAGACAAGGCATTAACAGCCTTCATTGTAACGGCAGACAAGGCATTAACAGCCTTCACTGTAACGGCAGACAAGGCATTAACAGCCTTCATTGTAACGGCAGACAAGGCATTAACAGCCTTTAACAGCCTTCACTGTAACGGCAGACAATGAATTGAATGCCTTCAGCGTAACGGCAGACAAAATATTAAATACAGCACTGAAACGGCAGACAGAACCGTTTCTGCATTCATTTCAGCCGTTACAAAAAGAAAACTGTAGCAAAAAGTGGCTCTGCACGGGGTGAGATCAAATCGGTCCGGCATTCGTGTCCGCAGGTCGTGCGGGTGCACACAAGTCGCATGTAAACCGGTCCGTGATTTGCACCCCCCCCCTGCGCGCGCGAGAGAGAGCCTCTCTTCTAGCCATCTTACAATGCTTAGAAGGAGATTACTATATATCCTCTTCTATTTCCTTTGTTATTTCCGATGTGGGACTAAGTTCCCTTTAACCCATTTTCAAGAATGAAAACGTCTCACTTTGAGAGACAATTTCTCATTCACCCCTTAACCGATTTTAGCGAACCAATATATGATTTTGATCTACTCACGAAGGAGAACACAAATCAATCAAGATCTCTCAATAATTCATTGAGGATCTTACTCAAAAAATTGCTCAAAAATCGGTTCGAAAATAGTGTATAAAACACTCATTTTCTAACAATCCCCACATGAATGAAAATTGACGACCACAGACAGGACAGACTGACACGACAGACTGACACGACGGACTGACCCGACAGACTTGGTGATAGAATTCAACGATTGATTTCTGCATAGGATAGGTAGGTGTTACCCTTTGAACCTTCCCTTATGAAAATATGTTTACTTTACTAACTAAACAGTAGACGCGATGTCTTTGAACTGTTCTGCCATTTGTGTAAACGATGACATATCTCACACAGAAATCTTTCTAACGCTTTTTCAGTTCTCACTGTTATGTTCGTTTTGGCCATGAACATACGCCTGGTTCTGCAAGATTTTAACAGGAATATTGCCCTATATTATTCCCTTGGAAGCGGCCCTTCTTCCATCTTACATAGGTGATTTCTTACTTAAGAGTAACCCGCATTACTCTGCTCGGATATCCGACGCATAAGAATCATTAAAAGCCTAGCTTAACCTGTTACCTTGCGGGCATCACTGTTTCATCATGGGAATGGACATGGAAAATCCCCACAGTGATCTAACTTGGTCTTTACAATTTAGTTGTCCCTTTGAACCTAGATCTTGGGATCTCCAGTCAACTAGGTTGGGTTTCCATTGTATCGACTTATTCTTTCATGGGCTTTAGTCCCATTCCCCTCGATGATTTATCAACTAACTCTCTGTTTAACCCTTTGGTTAGTGGATCCGCAATGTTATCTTTTGACTTTACATAGTCCACAGAGATAACCCCAGTAGAGAGTAGTTGTCTAATGGTATTATGTCTTCGACGAATATGTCTAGATTTACCATTATACATATTGCTCTGTGCTCTACAAATTGCAGATTGACTATCTGAATGTATGCAGATTGGAGGCACAGGCTTCGTCCACCTTGGAATATCTTCAAGGAAGTGGCGTAACCATTCAGCCTCTTCCCCACATTTGTCTAATGCGATAAATTCTGATTCCATCGTGGATTTAGCGATCACTGTTTGTTTCGAGGATTTCCAAGAAACTGCTGCACCACCTAGTGTAAACACATAGCCACTAGTGGATTTTGAATTATCACTCGATATCCAGTTCGCATCACTGTATCCTTCAAGTACAGCCGGATATCTCGTATAGTGCAGCCCGTAGTTACGAGTAAAACGCAAGTACTTCAGTACTCTTATAATTGTTTGCCAATGCTCGCTTCCAGGATTACTCGTGTATCTGCTTAGTTTACTTACTGCATAGGCTATGTCTGGTCTTGTACAACTCATTAAGTACATTAGACTGCCTATGATTCTAGAGTATTCTACTTGAGAAATACTCTCCCCTTTATTCTTGGATAAGTGTAAAGTTAGATCTATTGGAGTTCTCGCAATTCCAGAATTATCTTTATCAAATTTTCCAAGAATATTGTCAACATAATGTGACTGGCTTAAAATAAGCTCGTCTGATGTTCTTGTGATTTTAATTCCCAATATAACATCAGCTAGTCCCATGTCTTTCATGTCAAACCTCGAGTTTAACATGTTTTTAACAGATTTAATTATCTGATCATTGCTTCCAATAATAAGCATGTCATCTACATACAAACATATAATGACATATCCATCTTCTGTGTCTTTGACATATACACATTTGTCACATTCATTGATCTTGAAGCCATTTGTCATCATGACATTATCAAATTTTTCATGCCACTGTTTTGGAGCTTGTTTCAAGCCATATAATGACTTCACCAGTTTACACACTTTCTTTTCATGTCCTGGAGATGAAAAACCCTCAGGTTGTTCCATGTAGATTTCTTCATCTAAATCTCCATTAAGAAAAGCTGTTTTTACATCCATTTGATGTACTTCAAGATTGCGTAGAGCTGCTACGGCAAGTACCATCCTAATGGAATTTATTCTCGTCACAGGAGAATATGTATCAAAGTAATCAAGACCTTCTTTTTGTTTATAACCTTTAATTACAAGTCTTGCCTTGTATTTATCAATTGATCCATCAGGTTTTATTTTTCTCTTGAAGATCCACTTGGAACCCAAAGGTTTACTACCTGGTGGAAGATCCACTAGTTCCCAAGTATGGTTTTGCAAGATAGAATCAATTTCACTCTTGATGGCTTCTTTCCATTGAGGACCATCACTAGAGTTCACTGCTTTCTTGAAGGTTTGGGGTTCTTCTTCAAGCATAAAAGTCAAGAAATCCGGACCAAAAGATTTTTCCGTTCTTGTTCTTTTACTGCGTCGAGGTTCCTCCTCGACTTCTTCATTTTGGTCTTCACTATCTTCACTGATAGTCTCATGTGTTCGTTTGGAGGAACTTGCTTCCTCCTTTGACTTACATGGAAATACATCTTCAAAGAACGATGCATTTCTAGATTCCATTATCGTGTTCTTTGATATCTCAGTGATATCGGATTTGTATACCAAGAACCGATAGGCACTACTGTTAAGTGCATAACCAATGAAAATACAATCAACTGTTTTTGGTCCTATTTTCATTTTCTTAGGTGGGGGTACTACCACCTTGGCAAGACATCCCCACATTCGCAAGTAATTGTAGGATGGCTTTCTTCCTTTCCATAATTCATATGGAGTTTTATCTTCTTTCCTTTTGGGCACCTTATTCAAAAGGTAGTTAGCTGAAAGAATAGCTTCTCCCCACAAGTTTGGTGGTAAACCAGAACTTATTAACATCGCATTCATCATTTCTTTCAATGTACGATTCTTTCTCTCAGCAACACCGTTGGACTGAGGAGAATAAGGCGCTGTGGTTTCATGTATAATCCCATGCTTAGCACATGTGTCAGCAAATGGCGATTCATACTCTCCACCTCGGTCGCTTCTTAGCGCCTTAATTTTCTTATTGAGTTGATTTTCAACCTCATTTTTATAGAGAACAAATTTCTCTATAGCTTCATCTTTGCTTTTAAGCAAGTATACATAGCAATATTTTGTGCTATCATCTATGAAGGTAATAAAATATTTATTACCACCTCTTGTTTGTATCATTTTCAAATCACAAATATCAGTGTGAATTAGATCAAGTGGTTCGGTGTTTCTTTCAACACTTTTAAATGATGATCTTGTTAGTTTTGCCTCAACACAAGTTTCACATTTGTGTTTGGAATCAATTTGGAACGTTGGTATGTGATTCAAGTTAATTAGTCTTCGCAAAGTATCATAATTAACATGTCCTAGTCTACCATGCCATAAATTGGAAGACTCAAGCAAATAAGTAGAAGAGCTAGCTTTATTCATATTATTGACCATGGTCATTACATTGAGTTTGAACATTCCACCACTCATATATCCTCTACCAACATACATTCCACTTTTAGACAAAACAAATTTGTTTGACTCGAACACTAAACGAAAACCGTGGTTGTTAAGCAACGAACCAGATACCAGGTTCTTACGGATTTCAGGAACATATGCAACATTGTTCAGAGTCAGTTCCTTTCCAGAAGTCATCTTCAAGATCACCTTGCCTTGAAACTTCGGCTTCTTGGAGATTCCTCCCTTAGGCCCCAACTTCGGACCCTTGTTGTTGTGCTTGTTGGAACGTTGTTTATGTTCCATTACATTTGCCTTTGCTGCATGGCTGATGAGTCCAACTTTTTCAGATCCCCTATTGTCTTCTTCAATACGAAGCCTGACAATGAGATCTTCAATGCCCATTTCTTTTCGCTTATGCTTTAGGTAATTCTTAAAGTCTTTCCAACCTTGTGGTAATTTTTCAATTATACAAGCCACTTGGAAACTTTCACTTAAGTTCATACCTTCAGCATGAATCTCATGCAAGATTAGTTGTAGTTCTTGAACTTGACTGATTACTGTTTTAGAATCTACCATTTTATAGTCTAGGAAGCGGCCCACAATGAATTTCTTGGCGCCGGCATCCTCAGTTTTATATTTATGTTCTAGTGATTCCCAAAGTTCTTTAGCTGTTCTTTTGTCAATGTAAACATTATACAAAGAGTCGGCTAATCCGTTCATTATGTAATTTCTACACAAGTAATCAGCATTTTTCCAAGCATCCACAGCGGCAATGACTTGGTTATCCTGCTCATCTTTCTTAAGATCTGGAGCATCTTCGTTCAAGAACCTTGCAAGATTCAGTGTGGTCAGATAGAACATCATCTTCTGTTGCCACCTCTTAAAGTTCTGCCCGTTGAACTTCTCAGGTTTCTCCCCATGGGAGACTGAGACAGGTACAACGGTGGGCATTGGCACTCGTGCCGCAGCAGCAATCGGTTCTTGTGTTGTATCAACAACCGGCACATAGACCGTTTCAGATACAACAGCATTGTCCAATGCAGTAGTCATCGTGAATCTGAAATTTACACAACACGAGTGTAAGTTTTCCAGATAAAAGAAATAAAAGAAAAACCGTGCCTCAAAATCGAAAATGAAAGAAATCGAAAATCTGTTTTAAGTTTGTTACAAGTAATGTTTACAAAATTCTTTTTACAAAGAAAGATAGAGAGGCACAGGAAAACCGAGAAGGGAACAGAGAAGAGAAATCCGAAAGAAAAAGAAAAGGAAAATAAATTGAACAACTTACAATAAGCAAATGAAAAGTACAACTCCCAAGAAGCCGAGGCCTGTGTATCACACAGTGTCCTTAAAACAGATTTCGCCTCTCTCCGGTTGCTGGATTGAACGGAGGCGTCTGTCTCCCAGGATGCAACGGCTTGGAGCGATCCCGTAGGCACCACGTACCACTCCCGAACTGATCAGCAGCGTTTGAACCTATCACCTGACTTACCAACACAAGGACGGACGAACAGTACAGAAGAGAAGGAGAGAAAATGATATGGTTTTGTGCTGGGAAGAAAGTAAGGGGAAGGCCTCTATTTATAGAGCCTGGGTTAGACAAGGCATTAACAGCCTTCATTGTAACGGCAGACAAGGCATTAACAGCCTTCACTGTAACGGCAGACAAGGCATTAACAGCCTTCATTGTAACGGCAGACAAGGCATTAACAGCCTTTAACAGCCTTCACTGTAACGGCAGACAATGAATTGAATGCCTTCAGCGTAACGGCAGACAAAATATTAAATACAGCACTGAAACGGCAGACAGAACCGTTTCTGCATTCATTTCAGCCGTTACAAAAAGAAAACTGTAGCAAAAAGTGGCTCTGCACGGGGTGAGATCAAATCGGTCCGGCATTCGTGTCCGCAGGTCGTGCGGGCGCACACAAGTCGCATGTAAACCGGTCCGTGATTTGCACCCCCCCCCCTGCGCGCGCGAGAGAGAGCCTCTCTTCTAGCCATCTTACAATGCTTAGAAGGAGATTACTATATATCCTCTTCTATTTCCTTTGTTATTTCCGATGTGGGACTAAGTTCCCTTTAACCCATTTTCAAGAATGAAAACGTCTCACTTTGAGAGACAATTTCTCATTCACCCCTTAACCGATTTTAGCGAACCAATATATGATTTTGATCTACTCACGAAGGAGAACACAAATCAATCAAGATCTCTCAATAATTCATTGAGGATCTTACTCAAAAAATTGCTCAAAAATCGGTTCGAAAATAGTGTATAAAACACTCATTTTCTAACAGTATTTTCATTGAAAATCAATTTTTGGCATAACTTCTACAAAATATATCAAAAAGCCACAAAATTCGGCCACAATATAAAATATTTATAGATACAACATACTCACCTGACGGATCGAGCAAACGATGTCCCACGTCCACCCGGTAGCCAGTCGAAGTTCGACTTTTTCCGCCTAATTGGAAAATTATAGAACCGATTAGCTTAAAACTCAAACCTGGACCTACGGACCTCCAAATTCGAATCCGTTGTCACCCACATGTCACAAATGACATAAGTAGGCGAGCTACATCGACGGATTTCAAATTCGAACCCCAATACAAGAACTCACATATTGATCGGAGGCTTTCTAATAGGAAATTTTTCTATTTTCTAATTTCTCTAATCCCCTTATTCCTAATCTCTCAAATTAGGGTTAATAATAATAATAGAACTCAATTACACCACCGAACCCAACAAATTCTCACCTAAATCTCGCTCGGGCATTTCACCGAATACCCGACGTGCACTTTTCACCTATAGTCCATTTCACTCAATTTAATTGAACTTAAAGCCTATAAAAATTACCAAAATTTATCATTATCCTCTTATAACATTTTTCACCCTCCAATAATTTTTCTACCATCAATGGAACCAATTTTCCTTTCCAAATTCACAAACCCTAATTTATTAACAACTTGACAACTCTTTAATAATATGCTAATTTCTCACCTCTACTACTCCTAACACCTCCAAACCTCCCTATCATAATATTTCTACTCAATAAAAACTATCTACACTTAATTTTATACAATAAAATAAAATGGGGTATACCTTTCCAAAGCCCTCTCCAAAAACCGACGCTACCACGTTGTAGAGAATCCTTCAATTAGTTATCCCCTCAGTTTAATTTGAAAACGACGAAGAACTGGGGTGGATTTGGGCGGGAGAGAGAGACCGAATGGGTTAGTTTGGTCGGGAGAAGGAAACAGGAAAGGAAAAGGGAAGAAGGAAAGAAGGAAATGGGGGATGGGGTTTTAAAAATATAATATATATATATAATAATAATAATAATAAGGTATATTTACATATAAGCCTTCCAAATCCAAAATATTACAAATAAACCCCAACTCTTTTCTATAATAATACGAACAATACAAAATATATTAAAATTATCTTATAATAATTCCCCAAAATTATAAATAAAATAAACAATATTTATCCACATAAAATCTCAACTCATGGCCCCAATATATCAATAATACCCATTTACCAGAAATATCCATACCAATATCAATTATTTAAAATAAAATATAGACCAAATAAAAATTCTCTCCACTCCAGGAATATATAATATAAAAATGGGTACTTATGGTATTCTACAAATTCGAGGTGTTACAGCCGATCAGAGCACGTCCTATTTCTCCGAACCACTTTTCAAAGAACCACGCAAAAGAAAAGACATTCTCATTTGTAATGAACCTACAACCCAAGAATATTGATTGCTAATGATGATTGATTCCAACAAATGGAACTAGTAACATTCCATATTGGTTCGTGTTGTATGTGGCCTCAAAGCAAAGTACATCCCCAAATTCGTTACCATAATTTATCCTTGCAATACTATCCACCCAAATACAATGAGATAATCGACCTTCGGGATCTAATTGGTACTCACAAAAAATTAAGGATTAATCTATTTTTCGATTCGAAGAACTCAATGAGCATTTTCCCGTTATGTCCTTTCATAGCTTCCGTTGAGTCTCTCTTTAGATTTCTAGCATCAGTTTTTGGTG
This sequence comes from Hemerocallis citrina, assembly GCA_017893485.1. NCBI lineage: Eukaryota > Viridiplantae > Streptophyta > Magnoliopsida > Asparagales > Asphodelaceae > Hemerocallis > Hemerocallis citrina. The sequence goes on from CM030359.1 coordinate 42,749,349, forward strand.
AATCCTATTTTATCGTGACCTCCACTAGCACTTTTGAAGAAAAGCATCTGTTTGCACTTAGGGATATTAGCTTTGGAAAGTTGATTCATTATAGTTTTATTGGATTTCGTCACACTACGGATTCGAGGTAACAGATGTCTTCTACTGGGTGAAGTAAATTCGTGATTGTGTAGTTCATTAAATGAATAAATAACCCATGTATTAATTTGTTCGTTTAGTTTGACACGAACGAAAGCTTTGCAAACCATTCTAAAAGTAGTTTCCCGTCTAGCATCATTAGGTTGACTCGGTGACTCCTGGCTTTATTACATACATATGATTTATCGACTACATCGGTACCCTTGTATTTATTCCCACCCTCATGCGATGCGAAACCCGCACATCTAGCATATGATGTATAAAAATCCTCGGCTTCATCTAAAGTATGAAATGTAACACCTATCTTTTGTTTGAGGTGCTCGTCAACTTGCGGCCGAGATTCACCACTTTCTTGTACACACACAAAATTATCGCGGACAATAGAATTTCCTTCAACATTGTCCATATCTAACATAAAAAATAATATAACAATTATCAATATACTAATCATATAGACCGAATCACACTATTGACATATATAGACACGAAACAAGATACCCAAATGGCATCCAAAAATTCCAAAACATTGCGACTAGGTCGGACTCACCACAAGCAATCTACCGCAACTTGTAGAAGTGAGTTTCAACTCACGGTTTTTGGGATACGACAATGTATGCTTTCATTCACGAAGAAGAATGGAAAGAGATACATTGCCGTATCTCACAAACCGTAAGTCGAAACACACTTGTACATGTTGCGTTGGCTTGTGTGGGGTGAATCCGACGTACTTGCAAAGTTTCATAATTTTTGGATGTCGTTAGTAGGTTTTCTAGTGTAACCGTACTAAAAAAATTCCAGAGTTTAGTTGTCGTTGTTCGAGATACGTGAGAAAACCTTACAAACGACATCCAAAAATTTCGAAACTTTGCAAGTTGGTCAGACTCACGTAACACAAGCCAACACAACTTCTAGAGATGAGCTTCGTCTCACGGTTTGCGAGATACGGCCATGTATCACTTTATTTTGATTTTTCTTGAACAAAAGCGATACATGGCCGTATCTTGCAAATGGTGAGTCGAAACTCACTCCTAAAAGTTGCGTTAGCTTGTATGTCGTAAATCTGACCTACTCGCAAAGTTTCAAAATTTTTTTACCGTTTGTGCGGTTTTACTAATATCGAGCAATGAAAACTACAACTACATCTACAATTGGAGCTAACAACAACAACTACATCTACATTTCTACCCTCCACAATCATAAAAAACTACTTACAAACTTCTAGATCTACATAATTACGCATCACAATAATCAATTCATGAGTTTACAAAACATAAGAAAATAACATAAATACAACTACGAAGCCAATGATTCAGGCATTACCTTGCACAATTGAGAATTTTCCCAATGTAGGTGTGGTCGACGATGTGTTCGAAATTAATCGCTGAACTAGGGTTTCAATTTCTTGATTTGT